>JALPQD010000367.1:1040870-1764780 GCA_023101885.1 Typhlomys cinereus | reverse complement strand
ATATAAGGGCAGAGACTATAAAAACCATAGTTGAAAGGGCAGGGAACTCCCTTGAAATGATTGGGCTAGGCCAAAAGTTCCTTAACGGACATCCAAAATAGCACAGTCACTACAACCACTCTTAACAGATGGGATCTTGTGAAATTAAAGAGCTTCTGTTCAATAAAGAGATTGTAACCCGAGCACAAAGGCAATCCACAGAAAAGGAGAAAATCTTCACTAACCACATATCTGATAGAGCTCTATTATCCATAGTGCACAAAGAACTTAGAAAACTAAACACCAAGGAAACCAATGGCCCAATTAAAAAATGGGCCCTGGAACTTAAAAGAAATTTTACCAGGGATGAAATTAAAATGTCTAACAAATATCTTAAAAAATACTCCACATCCTTAGCCATCAGGGAAATGCAAATCAAAATCTCCCTGATATATTATCTCACCCCTGTCAGGATGGCAAAAATTCACAATACAAACAACACCAAATGCTGAAGAGGATGTGGAGACAGGGGAACTCTCCTACATTGCTGGTGGGAATGCAGGCTCATAAAGCCACTCTGGCGAGCCATCTGCAGATTCTTAAAGAAATTAAAGATTGAAATGGTATATGATGCTGCTATTCCACTTTTGGGATTAGCACCATACACAGCAAAAATTCACCTCGATAGCACAAACACGACCATGTTCATAGCAGCACTGTTTACAATAGCAAAGTCCTGGAATCAGCCCAAATGTCCAACAGTTGACAAGTGGATAAGGAAACTGTGGTACATCTATATAATGGAGTACTACTGAGCCATCAAAAATGATGAATTATTGGAATTTGCCAAGAAATGGATGTCATTAGAAACAATCATATTAAGTGAAGTATCGCAGACCCAGAAAATTAAACGCCATATTTACTCCCTAATAGTTGACTCCTAGTATCAAACTCACCCAGCCCACATTGAGACACTCAAAGGTAAACATATGTAATACAGTAATTGCAAGAATTGTGAACAGGAGGGATGGGGTTGCAGGGCCACACCAGACACAGGGAGAGAGGGGACCATGTTACAGCAGGGAAAATAGGTCTCCATAAAGGAATGCAAGTAAGTAATGTGACACCTGGTTAAGTACACAGACATTCGTTCCTGATCATGTATAACTGAGGGGGTATGATCTCACCAGTAGGGGAGGGCATATAGTCTGGCAGATAAAAAGTAATCATTTGCAAATGGGTGATTGACCCCTCCCTCACTGAGTTTTCCTACTCTTATTACATCTACCCTTGAATGTGCTATTATAACAAGACTCCAGTTTAACAGCTTTTTGTCTCTGACCAGGGGGTGACATACATTGCCCATCAGGATGGAGTGAAGGGCATTGCAGAAGCAGCAAAACTGCAAAAGAAAATCAACAAACCACAATCCAGAACTTCAGAGACTCTATATCAACCACATAGAAATAGGCCAGACTAATCTCTCCCCATCCTGAAGCTCAGGGACATTTGCGGAAGAGGGGGCGGTAAGAGTGTAAGAGCAAAAGGATGGGAGGAGCAATGATTTGCAAGATTCTCCACACTAAATAGGGCCAAGGCAATCATAATAGGACTTTGCATGCCCTGAGCAATGTCCAACACACTATTGACCTCACAAAGTCTAGCATCAGCTAAAGGCACCAAGATCCTTGGAGGCAAGGGATTGACAGCCACAGTAGTGTTCCTATGCTTAAGGGGAACACGAGAAAGGGTTCAGGGAAATGCCACTGGGTCCTTGTACGCCCTTGGAGAGGAGGACCCAGAGGAGAGTTAGGCATACACAATAAAGGACTCTCTGGGAATTGGGGGGGAGGCACTGGGGGACGGGGAGGGTGGGGCGGAAGAGCAGGGGGTTTGGGGGGGAGGAGGGAGGGAGGGAACTGTTCTACCTATTAAGTTTGTATGAGGAGAAATAATAAAAAATGTATTAAAATAAAAAACAATTATATTGAGTGAAGTATCTCAGACACAGAAAATTAACCACCATATATACTCCCTAATAGGTGGCTCCTTGTATCAAACCCACCTAGAGACACTCAAGGATAAATCTCTGTAATACCTACAGTAATTGCAAAGATTATGAACAGGAGGGTTGCGGAAGAAGTGCCCCACCAGAAACAAGGAGAGAGGGGACCATGTTACAGCAGAGAAAATAGGCCACCATCAAGGACTGCAAGTAAGTAATGAGACATCTGGTTAAGTTCACAAACTTTCCTTCCTGATCATGGAGTATGATCTCACCAGAAGGGAGGGCATATAGGCTGTCAGATAGAAGGTAAACATTTTGCAAATGGGTGATTGACCCCTCTCTCACTGTGGTCTCCTACTTTTATTCCAATCTACCTTTCAATATACTTGTATAACAAGACTCTAATTTAACAGGTTTTTATCTCTGGCCAGAGGGTGACATCCCCTGGAGCCAAGGGCATTGCAGGAGCAACAAAACTGAAAAAAAAAATTCAACAAACCATAATCTAGAACATTAGGGACTCTATATCAACCATCTTGAACTAGGCCAGTCTAATCTCTCCCCATCCTGAAGCTCAGGGAAATTTGTGGAAGAGGGGGCAGTAAGATTGTAAGAGCACAAGGATGGGAGGAGTCATGATATGCAAGATACTCCACACAAGGTAGGGCCGGAGTAATCATATTTGGACTTTCCATGCCTTCCCCAATGTCCAACACACTATTGACCCCACAAAGTCTAGCATTTGCTAAAGACACTAGGATCTTTGGAGGCAAAAGTTTGACAACCACAGTAGTGTTCCTATGCTTAAGGGGAACATAGGAAAGTGTTCTGGGAAATGCCACTGGGTCCTTGCACCTTATTGGAGAGGAGGACCCAGAGGAGAGTTTGGCATGCACATTAAAGGATGCTCCAGGGATGGGAGTGGGAGGTACTGGGAGATGAAGAGGGAGGGAAAAGGGGAGGGGGCACAAGGTGGTAGGGGGGGCGGAGGGAGGGAGGGAACTGGTGTACCTGGTAAGTTTTAATGAGTGGAAATAAAATATTTATATATATATATATATTACTTAACAATTAAAAATAAAATAAAAGAAAGTTTAAAAAAAAGAAAATTTAAGTAACATTATCATACATTATCATAATATTAAAAAACAATCATATTTTTAAAAACTTTCTATTTTCAAATTTTTCTTACAATAGAATAGAAAGGGACTTTGAAAATCATTCAATGGGTAAAGTCTTTGCTGTTCAAGCAGGAGGATCTGAGACTGGATCCCTAAAATTCATTAAAAAATTTCAGGCCCTCCGGTGCTGCTTCTGTCCGCGCCACCATCCCCAGGTGACTGAACCGTTCGCCTGCCCAGCCTGCCCCAGGTCCCTGTGCCATGTCCGGGCCTGCCTCAGGCTTAGGACTTGGTGGTGCCGCAGGCCCCAGCCCCTTTCTTCCTCCCGCCTGCCTGTCCTCCCAACTGGACAGGACTTGCTCACATTCCTCCATCCCTGGAACTTGGGAGGGCCACTAAGCCAAGTCCCAGGCCCCAGGTGAAGAATTCTGCCAACAACATCAGCCCCTCTGGCTCTCTGACCCACGGGAGACCCACACAAGTGGTCTACAGCAGACACACTGCTACTCAGAATTCAATAGAGTCCAAAGAAAACTCAAGCAAATTTCTAAGGGTCAAAGGCCATACATCTGAAAACCTCTACAATCATCTTATCACATGGGAGAGATTCTTCATATCTAGCCCAAAGATAAGTAAACCTCCCTTTGTTTTTCACCTTACTGTTCCTTTCTAATATTAATTACTGTAGATTAACCTTTCCATACAGCCACCCCAAAAACATATACAACTCCAGGGAATACACCACTCACTCTCACATATCACCAAAATACTACATGGTAAAAGTGCACTACCATATTATTATTCACCCCCTGTCGACTTAACTTGATTTAACTGATGTACTAACAGCCTAGTAGCCTCAACTAGGAAATAACAATAACAAAAGACAAACATACTCAACCCCAAGGCAAGCACTAGTAACAACTGCCCAAGTGTAGTAATACCAACTAAATCAGTTCAGTCAAAAGCACACAGAAACTGAAAACCCCTAGAAGAAAAAATGACAATGTCCAAGGCAAAGTGCAGATACGTGAGAAACAAAACCCAAGAAGAGCAATCTCCCACTGACAGAATCAACCCCTTAAGGATGGATTCCAACTAGAACAAATTCACAGAAAACAGCCAAGAAAGCCAGACCCAAGACAACTTTCAAAGTATGATCATTACCATGATTAATACTATGAAACAGGAAATCCAAGAGGAATTAAACAACCGCATCAACCACTTTGAACAGGAACAAAACAGGCACTTGGAGGAGTTGAGAAAAACAGTTCAAGAAACAAAAATAGGCATAGAGCGGTTAAAACAGTCTCAGGCAGAATTTAAAATTGAACTAAAAGACAAGTTTTCAACCCAAAGCTCAACAGAGAGTCTTATCAGCAGAACTAACTAAGCAGAAAACAGAATTTCAGATCTTGAAGACAAAATGGGAGAATTAACCAGCTCAATGGAAGAGGTAGTTAAATCCAAAAAGGTACTTGAGAGGAACATTCAAGAGGTATGGAACACCCTGAAGAAGCCTAACACACGCATTCATGGAATACCAGAGCAATAATGTCAAAATACCACACCTGAGGAAATTTTTGAAATTATCATAAATGAAAACTTCCCTCAAATGAAGAATGAGAGGTCAATACAAATACAAGAGGCATTTCACACTCCAAACAGATAAGACCAAAATAGAAAATTGCCACAGCAAATAATAGTCAAAACACTCCACATTCAAGACAAAGAAAAGGTGCTGAGAGCTTCAAGAGAAAAAAAGCAACTCACTTTTAAAGGTAAACCTATTAGAATAACAAATGACTACTCAATGGAAACAGTAAAAGCAAGAAGAGATTGGAAAGACATACTTCATGTATTAAATGAGCAAAAATGCCAACCCAGACTGATATACCTGGCAAAACTATCTGTCATGATCGAGGGAGAAAGAAAAATTTTCCAGCACAAAGACCACTTGAAGGCATACATGTCTACCAAACCAGGCCTTCAAAAAATCCTAGAAATGATACACAAACTTGAAGGAAAAAACAACCGTATCCAGGAAGACAGAAGAACAGTATAATACCACAAAAACATAAATGTAAAATAGCTTACAAAACTCATTAAACATAAAAAATGTCCAGAATTAAAAATAATTTCTCCATTATAACATTAAATGTCAATGGTATTAACTCACCGATTAAAAAACACAGATTACAAACTTGGATTAAAAATCACCACCCATCAATCTGTTGCCTTCAGGAAACTCATCTCACCACAAAAGATAGGCACATCCTAAAAATGAAAGCTGGTCCAAAATCCTGGAAGCTAATGGAACGAGGAAACAGGCAGGGGTAGCCATTATGCTGTCGGACAAAGGACTTAAAACCCAAAAAAATCATAAGAGACACAGATGGATACTACCTTTTAGTCACAGGCACAATTCACCAGGAAGACTTCACAATACTGAACATTTATGCACACAATATGGGACACTCCACATTCATTAAGAAAATCCTACAGCGTCTAAAGCAAGAAATCAACCCCCAAAAGATAATTCTTGGGGATTTCAACACTGCCCACTCAACATGGGATAGATCAACAGGTCAAAAGCTTAACAGAAACACTTTGGAACTTAATCAACCCCTTAAAGAAATGGACCTTACAGATCTCTATCAAACTTTTCATCCACACACCAAAGAATACACATTTTTCTAAGCAGGACATGGAACTTTCTCCAAAATAGATCACATATTGGGCCACAAAACAAATCTCCACATATACAAAAAAGTTGAAATTCTAGCCTGTGCCCTATCAGACAACCACGGCCTAAAGCTGGACATCCACAACACAACAAACGAAATACACTAACCCCTGGAAACTTAACACTATGATGCCGAATGAGAACTGGATTCAGGAAGAAATTAAAAACGAAATTCAAGATTTCCTGAAGGCAAATGATAATAAAAATACAACTTACCAAAATTTCTGGTAATGAAAGCTGTCCTAAGAGGTAAGTTCATAGCTTTTAATGCCTACATCAGAAAAATGGAAACATCAGAAATAAACAACTTAACAATGCAGCTTAAAGCTTTAGAGAATCTAGAGCAATCTGATCCCAAAAGTAGTAGAACAGAGGAGATTAGCAAAATAAGGGGAGAAATATCTGAAATCGAGATTAAGAAAACAATAGAAAATATCTTCCAGTCGAAAAGCTTGTTCTTTGAAAAAATCCATAAGATTGATACACCCCTAGCTAAATTAACTAAAAGCAAGAGAGAGAAAACCCAAATCAACAAAATTAGAAATGAACATGGAATTATCACTACTGATACCCAAGAAATCCAGAGAATTATAACATCATATTTCAAAAACTTATACTCTGTGAAATTTGACAACACAAAAGAAATGGATGAATTCCTAAGTAAACACAACTTACCTAAATTGAATCAGGAAGTTGTGAATTATTTAAATAGTCCTATAACACTTAAGGAAATTGAGGAAGTAATCTCGAATCTTCCCACCAAAAAATGTACTGGACCAGATGGATTCAGCACAGAATTCTACCAGACATTTAAGCAGTTAATAACAGCAATACTCCTCAAAATGTTCCATCAAATAGCAAAGGAAGGAACACTACCAAATTCCTTCTATGAAGCTAATATCGTTTTAATCCCAAAACCTAATAAAGATTCACTTAAAAAAGAAAACTGTAGGCCGATCTCTCTGATGAACACAGATGCAAAGATTCTCAACAAAGTCTTAGCAATAGGATTCAAAAACATATCAAAAAGATCATTCACGGGGACCAAGTAGGCTTTGTCTCCAGCACACAAGGTTGGTTCAACATACGCAAATCAATAAATGTAATTCATCATATAAACAAGTCCAAAGTCCAAGACCATGTGATACTCTGGATAGATGGAGAAAAAGCCTTTGACAAGATCCAACAGCCTTTTATGATCAAAACGCTAGAGACACTAGGAATGGAAGGAACCTTTATCAATATAATAAAAGCTATATACAACAAGCCCACAGCAAGGATTATGCTCAATGGGAACAATTGGAAGCATTCCCACTTCAATCAGGAACTAGACAAGGCTGTCCACTCTCACCACTTCTATTCAATATTGTACTTGAAGTCTTAGCTGAAGCCATAAGACAATAAAGGGGCATAAAAGGGATTCAAATCGGCAAGGAAGAAGTCAAGCTATCCCTATTTGCAGATGACATGATCTTATATCTGAGTGATCCCAAAAATTCCACCAGGAAGCTCCTGGAACCAATTGAGAAATTCAGCAGGGTGGCAGGATACAAAATGAATGTGCAAAAATCAGAGGCCTTCCTATATGCCCAGAATGAAAGAAGTGAAAAAGCCTTGAGAGAAACCATCCCATTCACTATAGCCCCTAAAAAATGAAATACCTTGGTATAAACCTAACCAAGGAGGGAAAAGACCTTTACAATGAAAACTATAAAATCCTAAAGAAAGAAATTGCAGAAGACACCAGAAGGTGGAAAGACCTCCCGTGTTCCTGGATTGGCAGAATCAACATCGTAAAAATGACCATCCCACCAAAGGCAATATACAAATTCAGTGCTATACCAATTAAAATCCCAAAGCAATTCTTTAAAGAAGTTGACCAAACAATCTCAAAATTCATATGGAGGCACAAAAGACCCAGGATAGCAAAGACAACCCTGAGTAACAAAAACACTGCTGGAGGTATCACCATACCAAACCTTAGTCTATACTACAAATCCATTGTAGTAAAAACAGCCTGGTACTGGCTCCAAAATAGACATACAGACCAGTGGATAAGGATTGAAGACCCAGATATAAGCCCACAAATTACAGCCATTTGGTCTTTGAAAAAGAGGCCCAAAAAATCCAATGGAAAAAGAACAGTATCTTCATCAAATGGTGCTGGAAAAACTGGATCTCCACATATAGAAGATTAAAACTGGACCCGAACTTGTCACCTTGTACAAGACTTAATTCCAAATGGATCAAGGACTTTGATTTAAGGCCAGAGACTATAAAAACCATAGTTGAAAGGATAGGGAATTCCCTCGAGCTGATTGTGCTAGGCCAACAGTTCCTAAACAGACATCCAATGGCACAGTCACTGCTACCAACTCTTAAAAGTTGGGATCTTGTGAAATTAAAGAGCTTCTGTTCAAATAAAGAGATTGTAACACGAGCTCAAAGGCAACCCACAGAATGGGAGAAAATCTTCACTAACCACATATCTGATAGAGCTCTATTATCCAGAGTGCACAAAGAACTTAGAAAAGTAAACTCCAAGGAAATTAATGGCCCAATTAAAAAATGGGCCCTGGAACTTAAAAGAAACTTTACCAGGGATGAAATTAAAATGTCTAACAAATATCTTAAAAAATGCTCCACTTCCTTAGCCATCAGGGAATGCAAATCAAAACTTCCTTGAGAGATCATCTCACCCCGGTCAGGATGGCAAAAATCCACAGTACGAACAACACCAAATGCTGGAGAGGATGTGGAGAGAGGGGAACTCTCCTACATTGCTGGTGGGAATGCAGGCTCATACAGCCATTCTGGCAAGCTGTCTGGAGATTCATAAAGAAATTAAAGATTGAAATGCCGTATGACCCTGCTATTCCACTTTTGGGAATACCCCCCCCCATGCAGCAGAGGTTTACCTCAATAGCACAAGTGCAAGCATTTTCATAGCAGCATTGTTTACAATAGCAATGTCATGGAATCAACCCAAAAGTCCAACAGGGGACGAGTGGATAAGGAAACAGTGGTACATCTATACAATGGAGTACTACTCAACTATCAAAAAGGATGAACTACTGGCATTTACCGGGAAATGGATGTCATTAGAAAAAATTATATTGAGTGAAGTATCCCAGACTCATAAAATTAAGCACGTATGTACTCCCTAATAGGTGGCTCCTAGTACCAAACCCACCCAGCCCACCTAGAGTCACTTGGCGATAAATCTCTGTAATACAGTAATTGCAAGGAGTATGAACAGGAGGGATGGGGTAGAAGGGTCACACCAGAAACAAGGAGAGAGGGGACCATGTTACAGCAGAGAAAATAGGCCTCCATCAAGGACTGCAAGTAAGCAATGATACATGTGGTTAAGTTCACAGACTTTTCGCTCATGATCATTTGCAACTGAGGGGGTGTGATCTCACCAGAAGGAGAGGGCAGATAATATGTAACCATTTTGCAAATGGGTGATTGACCCCTCCCTCACTGTGGTTTCCTACTTTTATTACATCTACCTTTGAATATACTCGTATAACAAGACTCTAGTTTAACAGCTTTGTATCTTTGGCCAGGGTGTGACATCCAATACCCATTGGGATGGAGTGAAAGGCATTGCAGGAACAGCAAAACCGCAAAAGAAAATCAACAAACCATAATCCAGAACTTCAGAGACTCTATATCAACCACCTAGAACTAGGCCAGCTAATCTCTCCCCATCCTGAAGCTCAGGGAAATTTGCAGAAGAGGGGGCGGTAAGATTGTAAGAACACAAGGATGAGAGGAGCAATGATATGCAAGATACTCCACACAAGTTAGGGCGGAAGCTATCATAATTGGACTTTGCATGCCCTGCACAATGTCCAACACACTCTTGACCCCACAACGTCTAGCATTTGCTAAAGGCACGAGGATCCTTGGAGGCAAGGGATTGACAGCCAAAATAGTGTTCCTATGCTTAAGGGGAACAAAGGAAAAGGTTCAGGGAAATGCCACTGGGTGCTTGTAAGTCATCGGAGAGGAGGACCAAGAGGAGAGTTAGGCATGCACAATAAAGGACTCTCTGGGAATTGGGGGGGAGGCACTGGGGGTGGGGATGGAGGGGTGAGGGGAGGGTGAGCAGAGGGGTCGGGGGGGAGGAGGAGGGAGGAAAGGAACCGGTGTACTTATTAAGCTTGTATTAGCCGATATAATAAAAAATGTTTAAAAAAAATTCAGGAGCTCTATGGCTACCATAGTGCAGGAGAATGGAGTCAAAAGGATTCCAGAGATTCAATGGCTACTCAGTATAGTCAAATCCATCTTAAAATATTGGAGAGACATTGAGAAGATACCTAATTTCAACCTCTGGTTTCTACATGCATATGCACAGACATGAACACATCACAATGAACACATATATACACCACACATAAGAAGAATTCAGTGACACATGGAAAATTATATCATTTAATTTATATTACTACTTCATCCACAAGAGGAAACCTGACAAAATTCAAAACAAAATCTATTTCTAATTTAATATTATTATAAGCCATCTAATAGTGATTTGTTTTTATTAGAGATATAGATACTCCTAAACAAGTCATCTGAGCTATTTTTATTCACAATACCATGGACAAATATAAGGATTTTCCATGACAACAACTGATTGTACAATCTTCCTGATACCAGCGAGGTGCTTTACAATTCAATGTAATTCTGGCACTAATTACTCAAGAATATATACAGGACCCATAAGTGAGTGCTCAGTAGCACAAGGCCCCTTCCAATTCAGGCAATGTTCCTTACAAAGATCCAGGTGGTCACAAATTCTTCTGAATAACTAGGTGTAAAGTACAGGTTTTCACAATTTAAATAAAAAAATGGGAAGGCATGTCATCTACTGTTATTGGTTAGTTTTAAAATATAAGCTTGGCTACCACCCCGGAGCCCCACGCGTCCCGGTGGCGAGCACCCAGGCTGACTCCGGCTTGGCCTGCCCCCCGGACGACCCCAGCCCCTTCCGCACCGCCCCGCCCCGCCTCTGCCAGCTGCCCAAGGTGAGTGAGAGAGAGAGCCCAGCTCAGCCCTACCACCCAGGAGCCCCACGCGTCCCGTAGGCGAGCACACAGGCCGACTCCGGCTTGGCCTGCGCCCCAGCCCGGAAGACCCCAGCCCCCTCCCCGCCGCCCTGCCCCGCCCCACCTCTGCCAGCTGCCCAAGGTGAGTGAGAGAGAGAGAGAGCCCAGCCCAGCCCCACCCCCCACCCGGGAGCCGCCCAGCCAGCAGCACCGCGACCCGCGGCCCCTGGCTTTGCCCCCAGGGCCGTGCCCCCCTCCTAGCTGACCTTCCAAGGTCGCAGGTGAAGAATTCTGCCGTCAACATCAGACCCTCTGCCTCTCTTGCCCACCGGGGACCTACGCACATGGTCTACGGAAGACACACTGCTACTCAGAATTCAATAGAATCCAAAGGAAACTCAAGCAAAATTCTAGGAAGAAAGGGAACACAGGCCATACATCTGGACTCCACTACAAACAGTATATCACGTGGGCGAGATTCTTCTCATCCAACCCAAAGATAAGTAAGCTTTTTCTTTTCACCTTACTGATCCTTTAAAGTATCAATGCTGTAGATCAAATTTCTCATACAGCCACCCCACAACATACAACTCCAGGGAGTACACTACTCACCCCCACATTTCACCAAGATACTAAATCTTAAAAGTGCACTACCAAACTAATATTCACCCCCTGGTAATATAACCTGACTTAACTGATGTACTAACAGCCTAGTAGCCTGATCTGGGATATAAGGATAACAATGCACAAACATACCCAATCCAAGGCAAGCACTAGTAATAACTGGCAAGTGTAACAATACCAACTACGTCGATTCAGTGAAAAACACACAGAAACTGAAAGGTCCTAAGAAACAAAACAACAATGTACAAGTCAAAGTGCAGATCCATGAGAAACAAAACCCAAGAAGACCAATCTCCTGACGAAAGAATCAATCCCATAATGAGGGATTCTGACCAGAACAAATCCACAGAAAATAGCCATGAAAGCCAGACCCAACATAAGGACTTTCAGAGTATGATCATTACCATGATTAATACTATGAAAGAGGAAATCCGAGAAGAGTTAAACAACCGTATCAACCGCTTTGAACAGGAACACAACAGGCACTTGGAGGAGTTGAGAAAAACAGTTCAAGAAACAAAAATAGGTATGGAGCAATTAAAACAGTCTCAGGCAGAGTTTCAAATTGAAATAAAAGACAAGTTATCTTCAACCCAAAACTCAATAGAGAGTCTTATCAGCAGAACAAATGAGGCAGAAAATAGAATTGCAGATCTTGAAGACAAAGTGGGAGAATTAACCAGCTCAATGGAAGAGATTGTTAAAGCCAAAAAGATACTGGAGAGGAACATTCAAGAGATATGGGACACCCTGAAGAAGCCTAACATGCACATTCATGGAATACCAGAACAAGAATCCCAAAATACCACACCGGAGGAAATATTTCAATTCATCATAAATGAAAACTTCCCACAATTAAAGAATGAGAGGCCTATCCAAATACAAGAGGCATTTCGCACTCCAAACAGATATGACCAAAATAGAAAATCGCCACGGCAAATAATAGTCAAAACACTCCATATTCAAGACAAAGAAAAGGTGCTGAGAGCTTCAAGAGAAAAAAAGCAACTCACTTTGAAAGTTTAACCTATTAGAATAACAAATGACTACTCAATGGAAACAGTAAAAGCAAGAAGAGCTTGGAGAGACATACTTCAAGTATTAAATGAGCAAAAATGCCAACCCAGACTGATATACCAGGAAAAACTATCTGTCATGATAGAGGGAGAAAGAAAAGTTTTCCAGCACAAAGACAACTTGAAGAGATACATGTGTACCAAAGCAGGCCCTCAAAAAATCCTAGAAATGATACTCAAGCTTGAAGAAAAGAACAAGCATATCCAGGAGGCCAGAAGGGAAGTACAATACCACCGAAACATAAATATCAAACAACATACTTACAAAATCTACTAAACATAAAAAATGTCCAGAATTAAAAATAATTTCTCCATTATAACATTAAATGTCAATGGTGTTAAGTCGCTGATTAAGAGACACAGATTACAAACTTGAATTAAAAACCACAATCCAACAATTGGCTGCCTTCAGGAAACTCATCTCACCACAAAAGATAGGCACATCCTAAGAGTGAAAGGCTGGTCCAAAATCTTGCAAGATAATGGAACCAGGAAACAGGCAGGGGTAGCAATTATGATTTCAGACAAAGTGGACTTCAAACCAAAGAAAATCATAAAAGACACAGATGGATACTACATTTTAGTCACAGGTACAATTCACCAGGAAGACTTCAAAATACAAGAACATTCATTTAGAAAACCCTACAGCACCGAAAGCAAGAAATCAACCCCCAAACGATAATTCTTGGGGACTTCAACACCACCCTCTCAACATGGGATAGATCAACAGGTCAAAAGCATATCAGAGACACTTTGGAACTTAATCAAACCCTTAAAGAAATGGACCTTACAGATCTCTATCGAACTTTTCACACACGCACAAAAGAATACACATTTTTCTCAGCAGCACACAGAACTTTTTACAAGATAGATCACATATTGGGCCATAAAATAAATCTACACATATACAAAAAAGTTGAAATTCTAACCTGTGCCCTATCAGACCAACACAGCCTAAAGCTGGACATCCACAACACATCAAAGAAGAGAAAATACACTAACTCCTGGAAACTTAACAATATGATGCTGAATGAGAACTGGATTCAGGAAGAAATTAAAAAGGAAATTCAAGATGTCCTGAAAGTGAACGATAATGAAAATACAACTTACCAAAATCTCTGGGACACAATGAAACCTGTTCTAAGAGGTAGGTTCATAACTCTTAATGCCTACATCAAAAAAATGGAAACATCAGAAATAAATAACTTAACGATGCAGCTTAAGGCTTTAGGGAAACTTGAGCAATCTGATCCCAAAAGTAGTAGAAGAGAGGAGATTAGCAAAAAAAGGGGAGAAATATCTGAAATCGAGCCTAAGAAATTGATAGAAAAAATCAACCAGTCAAAAAGCTGGTTCTTTGAAAAAATCAATAAGATTGATACACCCCTAGCTAAATTAACCAAAAGCAAGAGAGAGAAAACCCAAATCAACAAAATTAGAAATGAACATGGAATTATCACTACTGATACCCAAGAAATCCAGAGAATTATAACATCATATTTCAAAAACTTAAACTCTGTGAAGTTTGACAACACACAAGAGATGGAAGAATTTCTAAGTAAACACAACCTACCTAAATTGAATCAGGAAGTTGTGAATTACTTAAATAGCCCTATAACATATGAGGAAATCGAGGAAGTAATCTCGAATCTTCCCACCAAAAAATGTCCTGGACCAGATGGATTCAGCACAGAATTCTACCAAACATTTAAGGAGTTAATAACACCAATACTCCTTAAACTGTTCCATCAAATAGCAAGGGAAGGAACACTACCAAGTTCCTTCTATGAAGCTAATATCGTCTTAATCCCAAAACCTAATAAAGATTCACTTAAAAAAGAAAACTATAGGCCGATCTCTCTGATGAACACAGACGCAAAGATTCTCAACAAAGTCTTAGCAAATCGGATTCAAAAACATATCAAAAAGATCATTCACAGGGACCAAGTAGGCTTCATCCCCAGCACACAAGGTTGGTTCAACATACGAAAATCAATAAATGTAATTCATCATGTAAACCAGTCCAAAGACCAAGACCACATGATACTCTCAATAGATGCAGAAAAAGCCTTTGACAAGATCCAACAGCCTTTTATGATCAAAACGTTAGAGACAGTAGGAATGGAAGTAACCTTTATCAATATAATAAAAGCTGTATACAACAAGCCCACAGCAAGGATTATGCTCAATGGGGAACAATTGGAAGCATTCCCACTTCGATCAGGAACTAGACAAGGCTGTTCTCTCTCACCACTTCTATTCAATATTGTACTTGAAGTCTTAGCTGAAGCCATAAAACAAGGAAGGGACATAATAGGGATTGACATCAGCAAAGAAGAAGTCAAGCTGTCCCTATTTGCAGATGACATGATCTTATACCTGAGGGATCCCAAAAACTCCACCAGGAAGCTCCTGGAACTAATTGAGAAGTTCAGCAGGGTGGCAGGATACAAAAAAAATGTGCAAAAATCAGAGGCCTTCCTATATGCCCAAAATGAAAGAAGTGAAAAAGCCTTGAGAGAAACAATCCCATTTACTGTAGCCCCTAAAAAAATGAAATACCTTGGTATAAATCTAACCAGGGAGGTAAAAGACCTTTACAATGAAAACTTTAAAACCCTGAAGAAAGAAATTGCAGAAGACACCAGAAGCTGGAAAGACCTCCCATGTTCCTGGATTGGCAGAATCAACATTGTAAAAATGACCATTCTACCAAAGGCAATATACAAATTGAATGCTATACCAATTAAAATCCCAAAGCAATTCTTTAAAGAAGTTGACCAAACAATCTCAAAATTCATATGGATGCACAAAAAACCAGGATAGCAAAGACAATCCTGAGTAAGAAAAACACTGCTGGAGGTATTACCATACCAAACCTGAGTCTATACCACAAATCCATAGTTATAAATACAGCCTGGTACTGGCTCCAAAATAGACACCTGGATCAATGGATAAGGGTTGAAGACCCAGATATAAGTCCACAAAATTACAGCCCTTTGATCTTTGACAAAGAGGCCCAAAGAATCCAATGGAAAAAGAACAGCATCTTCAAAAAATGGTGCTGGCAATACTGGATCTCCACATGCAGAAGATTAAAGCTGGACCCGTACTTGTCACCATGTACAAGACTTAATTCCAAATGTATCAAGGACCTTGATATAAGGCCAGAGACTGTAAAAATCATAGTTGAAAGAATAGGGAACTCCCTTGAGCTGACTGGGCTAGGCCAACATTTCCTAAACAGATATCCAATGGCACAGTCACTGCTACCAATTCTCAACAGTTGGGATCTTGTGAAATTAAAGAGCTTCTGTTCAGATAAAGAGATTGTAACACGAGCTCAAAGGCAACCCACAGAATGGGAGAAAATCTTCACTAACCACATATCTGATAGAGCTCTACTGTCCATAGTGCACAAAGAACTTAGAATATTAAACACCAAGGAAACCAATGGCCCAATTAAAAAATGGGCCCTGGAACTTAAAAGAAACTTTACCAGGGATGAAATTAAAATGTCTAACAAATATCTTAAAAAATGCTGCACTTCTTTAGCCATCAGGGAAATGCAAATCAAAACTTCCCTGAGATATCATCTCACCCTGGTCAGGATGGCAAAAATCCACAATACAAATAACAACAAGTGCTGGAGAGGATGTGGAGAGAGGGGAACTCTGCTACATTGCTGGTGGGAATACAGGCTCATACAGCCACTCTCGCGAGCCATCTGGAGATTCTTAAAGAAATTAAAGATTGAAATGCCATATGACCCTGCTATCCCACTTTTGGGAATAACCCCCCATGCAGCAGAGGTTTGCCTCGATAGCACAAGCTCGACCATGTTCATAGCAGCACTGTTTACAATAGCAAAGTCATGGAATCAACCTAAATGTCCAACAGTTGGCGAGTGGATAAGGAAACAGTGGTACATCTATGCAATGGAGTACTACTCAGCCATCAAAAATGATGAATTACTGGGATTTGCTGGGAAATGGATGTCATTCGAAACAATTATATTAAGTGAAGTATCCCAAACCCAGAAAGTTAAGCGCTGTATGTACTCCCTAATAGGTAGCTCCTAGTACCAAACTCACCCAGCCCACATTGAGACACTCAAAGGTAAACCTATGTAATACAGTAATTGCAAGGATTGTGAACAGGAGGGATGGGGTTGGAGGGCCACACCAGACACAAGGAGAGAGGGGACCATGTTACAGCAGAGAAAATCGGCCTCCAAGGAATGCAAATAAGTAATGTGACACCTGGTTAAGTTCACAGACGTTTGTTCCTGACCATGTACAACTGAGGGGGTATGATCTCACCAGAAGGGGAGGGCATATAGTCTGGAAGTTGAAAGGTGATCATTTTGCAAATAAGTGACTGACCCCTCCCTCATCGAGGTTTCCTGCTTTTATTACA
This sequence comes from Typhlomys cinereus, assembly GCA_023101885.1. Taxonomy (NCBI): domain Eukaryota; kingdom Metazoa; phylum Chordata; class Mammalia; order Rodentia; family Platacanthomyidae; genus Typhlomys; species Typhlomys cinereus. The sequence goes on along the minus strand of JALPQD010000367.1, from coordinate 1,747,750 downwards.
TCTACTCTTGAATGTGCTATTATAACAAGACTCCAGTTTAACAGTTTTTTGTCTCTGACCAGCGGTTGACATACAGTGCCCATCAGGATGGAGTGAAGGGCATTGCAAGAGCAGCAAAACTGCAAAAGAAAATGAACAAACCACAATCCAGAACTTCAAAGACTCTATATCAACCACATAGAACTAAGCCAGGCTAATCTCCTCCCATCCTGAAGCTCAGGGACATTTGCGTAAGAGGGCACGGTATGATTGTAAGAGCAAAAGGATGGGAGGAGCAATGATCTGAAGATTCTCCACACTAGTTAGAGCTGAAGCAATCATAATAGGACTTTGCATGCCCTGCGCAATGTCCAACACACTATTGATCTCACAAAGTCTAGCATTTGTGAAAGGCACCAAGATCCTTGGAGGCAAGAGATAGACAGCCACAGTAGTGTCCCTATGCTTAAGGGGAACACAGGATAGGATTCATGGGAATGCCACTGGGTCCTTGTATGTCATCGGAGAGGAGGACCAAGAGGAGAGTTAGGCATACACAATAAAGGACTCTCTGGGAATTGGGGGGGGCACTGGGAGACGGGGAGGGAAGGAAGGGGAGCAGGGGGTTCAGGGGGAGGAGGAGGGGGGAGGGAACTGGTCTACCTATTAAGTTTGTATGAGCAGGAATAATAATAAAAAATGTTAAGAAATTAAAAAAAACATAAGCTTGGAAGTTGAAGACATACATTCGTATAATAAGGTAGAGGAGCCTACCTTTCTCAACACCACCATGCCTTTGCCAACCAACAAGTTCTCCAAATCACCTCCTGTATGATAGTTTTGCATTTTATGATTCATTAAGTAAGTATTATGAAACTACTGTCATTGGATTGTCTATTGCCAGAGTCAAGGGAGGGACTGAAACTTCCAACTCTCTGTGTCTTCAAATTTTAGATACCTATCACCCATCCTAAAGCTATGCAGGGGCCCATTCTCATTGTAAAAAAATCATGATATATCACTCAGGCAATTCCAAGAGATTTATATTTTCTGTATCCAGAACTGAGAGCAAAGATAAATATTATAAAAATGATGAACCTAGAAGACCTACCAATTAGGAAATTAAAAGTTTCATGTCCGGAACCAAGATAGAGACCAAGTATTTGTCTAAGAAATAGATAGATAGATAGATAGATAGATAGATAGATAGATAGATAGATAGATAGATAGATAGATTAGATGATAGATAGATAGATATAGCGTGTGTATACACATATATATTTACAGGTTTATATGCACTTTTGTTATCTGAATATATTTGAAGACAATTTTAAGAATTTTCTTTCTTTCGTGTATCCTTGTTTGTACATAACAAAGTCAGAAACAACATATATTTTGTTACTATTTTATGCATTCATAAAACTATGTATCTGGAAGAACTGTCTAATGTATTAATGGATCACTATGTTGAGTCTCTCACGTCTAACAGAATAATTTGAGATGCAGTTGAATACTTTACATATGTAATAAAACCATAACAGTGGATGATACTCTTAGAAAATCTCATGAAAAACCCATAATAGTGTTAGTCCAAGCTTTTCTCCCTGACAATAGCACTGAAGCATGTTTAATCATTTAAACAAACACCCTGGATATTTACTCATATGCTTTCAAATATCCCCCATTCGTTTATGTCCTAGAGTAGGATTTAAATTGGCAAGATAACAGTTTTATATTACAAAGCATGTGATAAGTTTTTTTAATCTCTCCAAACATCATTTCTTTTCTCAATATTGAAAAAATGGGACAGAAAAATGTTACCTTGAAATTGATTCCCTATTTCCTGGCATATGTGCTTTTTGTTCCATGTGAAAAATACTCCCCTTCTCTTTCACTCCACTCTCACTAAAATTGTTTTTCCCTCTCTAACTCCCTGTTAATAGGATGCTCCTGTAATAGAAAAGAATGACTAAGCCTACTGACCCAGGAGCTGCCAGCTGCTTCTCAAAGGGTAGGACTGTCAAGGAAAGAAAAGAGCAACATCCTTCCCTTTCTCGTTCTCCTCTACAATTTAAGTGCTTCCTCTTTTTAATTTCCCTGTCCAGATGAAATAGCAGATAACACTTCTTTTTATTCCAAGTTTGCTTCTGTAGCATGGTGCTTTTACTTCAGCTGAGGTCAAAGAGATGAATACCCAAGCTATTCATACAGTACAGAGAGCAGTAAGTCTCCTCTCTAATGGTGATGTATAATAAGTATGCATTAAGAGGAAAGCTTCTTTGTGCTTCATTAAGATTCATTTTTTTCTGCTCAGCAAACCTAGTCCAACCTAGAAGTTTATCAGTACTTTTTTTTCTTCCTATTAATGCCTCTTCCTTTTAACTAAAAAGAAATTCACTTAAAATAATGATCATTTGGAAACTGGCTAAGAATATGCTATATGCTCTAGAAGCCTAAGATCTTTGAATGTATGATTTGTTCTAGGACACAGGTCTTGTGAACCTGTTTGGACTTAACAATACTGGGCGCTATTATATATGTCTACCAATCTACAATTCTTTAAGGACAGAAAGACCATATGTAATTCACTGTTAAATTCCTACAGTGTAGTACTTCTTGGGCACCTGATGTTCATCTGTCAGCTGAGTAAATACATGCTTGCCTTTCTCTGCCAAGAAATAAAAAAACTTCCAGATTTTAGCCTCTTCTTACAATTTCATTTTTCACAAGTAACACAAAACTCACTTAAAGCAGAGTGATGTTTTATATTGACCTATAAGGAGTAGCACATTCAGTAGGGATTCTGCATGATTATGTTATTATTGTTATAAATGATGTTGTGACAAGAAGATATTACTCCCCCACTGAAATCAGAACCTACATCAGGAAATTAGAGCAGAACAGTGTCTCAACTGAGCTATTGTTTGCTTATTTATTACTAGTATTCCATGTTTGGATTACATCCAACCTCCACTTTATTGTGGAAGTAGAGGACTGCTAGTACTTTGATTTCAATGAACGTTCAGTATCTGGGAACATATTCCTAAGAGGACTGCTAGTCAATTATCATAAATACTAAATTATACATAATTATTTCCATAAACATTTACTGACCACCATTTATGTGTGGGATAATGTGTTGGGTTTTACTGAATTCACTTGATGATTAAGAAAGATTAGTCAACGAAGTGAGCAAATAAAGGGAAACTCAATTTAGCTGTAACAAACCATAAAAACCAGTGTGTCCACTTTCTCTAATACGTTTTGGAATAATTTATTCAAATGTATCCTTAAATACCTCAGTATTGTGTATGATTGGCAAAGTGAAGAATTGAAAAGATGTTAGTTTTCTTCAGTTGTAGCATTTAAGCATTTTTATATAACCAAATGGTGACATTTTACTAAAATTTATATAGTATTCACAATTCTCTTAGTTTACTTCTTTTCTTTTCTCCTGAGGACTTTGATGGGACCTCAACTTGGAATTGCTTTTTACATTGTCAGGAACACATAGGCTGTCCCTAACCGGAGTTTCTATCTTCATGGCTGGTTTGTTTCTACTGAATTGATTGCCCTCCTTAGGGTTTCCACAACCTTGGGTCCTGCTGCATGTGGTTTCAAATATTATGAATTCCTCTATATTTTACAATATAATAAGTTCATATTACACCAGCTCAGTTCAATTATAAAAATGGCTGATTATTTTACACTTCCACTACAAATAATGAAATGAGATCATCTCTGCAGAAGTAAAATAATCAAACTGTTCATTAAAAGGTAACACACACACACAAGTCTTATCCTATTGCCATCTTGAAATTCTTAATAATTTTTTATCTTTCAGCTTGTGTTTTATAAGAAAAGCCCACTGGGATCATGGGCATTTGTATGAGCAAAGGGGACATAAGGAACAACAAAAAGGCTTCATGTTTTAATACTTTTACAACTTTGTTTTCTTCTGAACATGGGTTTTACATTTTGAATTGTAACTGGGCTCCACAAATGAAATATCCAATACTATTCAGAAATATATGAAAATGGCATCCAGAGTATATAATTTCACTAAGACAACGCCAGAGAACCTAATTTCCAAAAAGGTTTTCTGAAAATCCTTGAAGTTTTCCTATAGTGAATCTTCATGATAAATACAGTGGTATCTGGTAGAGTGATTTAATTATTACATGCTATATTAATTATATTAATAAACTCCACTCCAATAGCACTCTAGGTAAGCAAGTCTTCCAGCCCGAGGCCTCCTCTCATTAAACTACAATTAGCATGATAGATGGGGAGCTTGATTTTGTTGCAGCCAGTATCAGCCCTACTTACTCATGAGGTGACTGGGGAAGCCATCAGAGACAAGAATTAAAGACATTTATATAAGGAAAATGGTAGGACTTGCTGTTCTTTGACCAGTAAACTAACATATCTATGTGCAGATATACTGTGCACATTTCAGCTATTAAGCACAAACAAGAACCAAGACAATTATCAGTAGACACAACCAAATGACTAAAACCCTTCTCTCCCTTTAAAGTCCGCTGTGAGTCAAAATAACTAGAGTTTTAACAAAGCTTTCATGGAGACATTTACTAAAATCTATGAATGGGATGGATGAAACCTAAAACATTGTGCAATATTAATCATATGAGGAGGCATTTCACATATGCTGGTTTCACCAGAATTGCTGTATTGCATATATTAATATTTAATTTCTAATAGCATCCCATGCAAAAAAAGCTTTCATATACATAGCTTTAATGAAACATAAAGCAGAAGTATGCTACAAAATTTGCTTTGGTTAATGTGTGTTAAATATTTTGCAAATATGAAATTATATAGTCTGGATGCCATTTTCATATGAATGTAATCTCTGAAGTCATGCTACAATCCAGCAACCAGACTCTAGAAAAATCTTCATATCCTTGTAGTATGCTGGTTTTTGACCTGAGTTTCTTTAAATAGACTTCTTTTCTTAGATATCAAATATTGTTAATATATTTTAAATTAAATTATCATTCAATAAATGAATTCAGTAGAGAAGGATATCTAACACAAAATACACTATCACATTCTGCAAGTAGTTTAAATTCTTTTAAAAATAAGCATTATCTATTTTATTTGATGTTACATGGTGAATCCTTTTTGTTTATTTGACTTTTGTCTACCCTGTACCTCATATGTAAATGAGGAGGACCATGAAATTTCCATCTCTGTTTTTGTCTCCTTACTGTCATTATTACAAATGTGCACCACCACAGCCAACTGTGTAAAGGTAAACAGTGTAAAAATTAGCAACTTTATCTTCCCGCTTGCATACAAATATTTCATCATGAGAGAGAAAGAATTGTCAAAGATTTGGTTGTATTGACCCACTAAAACATATTGTATATGTGATAAAATTATAAATGAATACACTAAAAAATTCTGTATTCTTGAAACAAAACACTATCTTTCATCTCTTAAAATTGACATCAAGTCTTTACAGCCAGTCCTAACACATCTCTGAGAACTATAAACACTCCACCAATATTTCCATTTTCAAAAGGCATCTAAGGGATTTTCACACTTTGCTATGTTACTATGTTAAGCCTGGATTCAGGCTGACTGCCTCTTTTTCCAAAACTGAATTTCATATTTTCTCATCAACTTTTGCCAATGTTGCTTCTACAAGATCTATGGAAGACACCTTTGTTCTATTCTCACGAGTCATAATGGGCACTTACCTGCATATGTTTTGCTTTGTATTTATCTTTTATAGTTATATTAACATGCTCTCCACCTCAGAAATTGCCAAGTCTAATAGCGTTATTAACTTTGATATTGCTTTTTGTCACTACATCATTGCTTTGGTTAATGTGTGTTTAAATATTTTAATATATACAACTTTAAAATTAGCATGCATATTATAATACTGAATTTTAACTTATATTTTGCAAATTACCCTCAATAAATTTTTTTTCAAATTGCAAAATTTCTGTAAACACTAACTGCACATGTGTGCCTTAACTTTAATCTCAGTTCATAAAAATACTGCAATGCATAATGGTAGAATGACAAATAAGATAGTACCTACTATTTTCTCCAAGAACAGGCTTTGTGCCAGGCACTGTCCTATTTATTTCAAATATATTATCTCTTGTAATTCTATAAAACCAAGATGAGGACTGGGAGATAGCTCAGGAGTCAAACCTTTGCCTTACAAGCAGGAGGATGCAAGTTCATATTTCCAGATTCCATGTAAATATTCTAGGTAGATTTTGTGGCAGTCTGCCATTTAGGCCCTGAAAGGCAGAGCCTGGAAAAACCCAGTGCAAAGCAGTAAGGTGGAAGAGCAATCTAGGATGATTCTTGTTGTCATCTTTGGGCTGCTTGAGGCACAGACACTCAAGTTTCATCTTGTACACATGACTGTACTCACATATATACACATTCACATGCGAAACACACACACACATGAATGCAAAAAAAAAAAAAGACCACAATGATGTAGATTACTAAGGTAGTACATAAAAAACCCTTTTTTCTTATTTTTTACATGTGTGTGTGTGTGAGAGAGAGAGAGACAGAGAGAAACAGAGAGAGAGAGACAGAGAGAGAGAGAGAGAATTGTGTACCCTGTGGAGAGCCAAGGGTAACTTCAGTTTGTATGAGCGGAAATAGTAATAAAAATGTTAAAAAAATACAAAAAAAGAAGTTATTCTGGATTACTTCCATGTCCTTCTTGCTTCTCTCGGGGATTTTCCAGACTTTATCCACCAGGGCTGGAAGTACAGGCCACCATTGTTTCTGCCTGTTGTTTTTACTTGGAACTGGGGATCAGAACTCAAGATCTTCTGCTTTCAATGCAGTCTTAACCCCTGAGCCATCTCTCTAGCTTGAAGTACATGTTCTTAAGATTGTATCTTGCCATGAAGACCAAACTAACACCATACTCATGAACTCAGTATCCCAAGTCCTGGTATTAGAGATTTATCATCATAATAGGCACTGAAGTACAAATTTGACTAAAATTAATATAGTAGCAGAGAAATGCTATTGCCTATAACCTCATATGAAGTATGAAAAATGCTTTGAAATTTGGCAACTTCTAGTACACAACTATCTCTAATTAGATTTCTATGAATTATTCTAAACAGATCTCATCACTTCCAAAATTCATATTAGAACCAAACTATTTTTCTTGATTTATAAACTTTCATATTCTGAGATCCTTCTGATACTCAGAAGCAGGATTGAAAAAATGGGGAGAAAGCAAACTATCAGGCATATGGTGAAAACCCACTTCTAAACATTTTTGTTGTCCTATCCTATCTATATACCCCTTTTTCTTATCCTCTCTGTATAACAGGAATATATAGAGATGGATATTTTGCCATAGGGTACCAAAGAGCAAACCCCATACATATCTACTGCATCTCAAATAATTTTTACTCTATTTATAAATGTATCAGGAGGTGTGAAGGTTTGGAAGAGGAGATACAGTATATCATGGGCAGCAGGGTGATGGAGGGAACAATAGTAGAAAATACTAAGGGTTATGGGATGTAGGAGGTATTGAGGCAGCAGCAGAAAAACCCTAAGAATGTGGGATGCAATGATATAGGAATCTCCCATGATATTAATGCATCAAAAATATATTAGTTTAAAAAAGACAGTTCCTATAACAAGTATATGATACGTTCTGATAAGCTGTTGGTTAACGAGGTCTCAAAGGCTCTCCAAACAATATAAGCTTTTGCTGTTGCTCTTGATTGCCTTCCAGAAACTGACAGCAAGACCTTATTACTGAAGATGCAACACATGTGGATCACAGGACACAGACAGAAAACACTAGCTGAACCTGGTATGGATGCTTCCTCCTTGCTGAATAGCTTACACAGTACTGAAGGGTGCTGTGAAAACTGGGGGAGAAAAGCAATAGAAGGTCTCATCAGTCTGTCAAAGATTCAGCTTGCAATAACAATCATTTTTGTAAGAGGTAACTGGTATAATAGTGGTATGTATAGCAAGGAGGTAACCAACAGCTTTCTGGTAGGATTTAAGGCCCACTGGTTAGTAAGGAACACATTCCTGTTACCGTAAACTAAAAAAAAAAAAAAAAAAAAACTATGAAAAGAGATAAAGTGCAGGCTATGAATGTGTAACTATACTATATCTTTTAAATGTACCTGTTATTTTATCCATAGATTGGAGGACCACTCAGCACTCAACCCTGAAGTCTCCTTTTATAACAATAGTTGCTTACTACAGAAAAACTCAACAGACCAAAATGCAGAAAATAAGTGACTATGGACTGTTTGGCCCTAAAAAGGATATTGAAGACACATCCACCCCACCCCAAAGATCAGGAAACATCAAGGAAGCTGGCAACAGTAAGACTATAAAAGCCTCAAGCTGGATAGTGGTGGGCCAAACATTATCTTCTATACATCTGATGCATCTCCTTTGATATCCATAACTTCACAACAGATATATACTTGAACAAGAAAAACAGGGAAACTGTCCTATCAACATGTCACCATGAAAGTGGGATGAGGTCAGAAACCTCTATTCCTCTGTGTGAGACTTAAGAAGACTAATGCTAATAGTATAGAAAAGGAATATGGTTTCCTCAATGGAAAAGAAAATAATTTAGAATACTTGCTTGAGTATGAATCATGTCATGCATATGATATCAAAGGTAAGCTAGATGAAACACAGTGAGCCATGGAAGTGAAGAGAATTGAAAATAGGAGGAATACTGAGAGGGGAGATTAGGGGTTTCAAGGAAAAAGGGATGGAAGATAGAACTGGGGAATGTGGAGTGAAAATGTCATAAATTCATTTCAATCATGTATGCAACACTGAAAAGTAAGTAAAAATATGCCAGGAAACAATTTGAAGAAAGAAGTACCAAATGTACTTTACTGGTGCTTCTGTTTGGTCTCCAGTGTATCATGCATAGCCATGTTTTATTAATATCTTATTAATTAAATTATTTGTCATTATATTTCATTACAGGTCAGAATTTAATATTGATACTTAGGTACAACTGCATTCGAAAAACAAATGAGGTGGAAATGGAAAACAAGACTGACTATGGCTAGTTGGAGCCTGTCTTCTTAATAGTCTTGGGATCAACCTTGACTCTACTTTTCTAGGTTCAGAATGAGTCTACATACTGCATTTCACCTTCTAAGAGAATAATGAATTACTTGTTGGTTTTCTAATATACCAAGCTATGTTAAATTATTTGCCACTGCATATATTGTTTCCCTTGTCTGGGGCATTTTCACTCTTTAATTTACTTGAAAAACTAAAAATATTTAAAATCTATGTATAGATGACTCTGTCTTCTGTGTGTGTGGGTGTGTGTGTATAGTTTGAATGTGTATATGTGCATGTACGTATGATTGCTAGTATACTTCCTGTGCATATATGTATATATATTCTGTTGCTGTACTTGTCACACTGGTGTATCTGGAGTTTTTTGTTGTTGTTTTTGTATTTACATTCCTATTTATCCTTGAAAGGGTAACTCATTCCTAACATAATTTCCTGGCATTTAATGGCTTCAAATTTTTGAAATTTTTTGTCATTAAATAAGCTAAAAGTCTTTAATTGCACCAATTTAAGGTTGGTCAATTTTCTTTTCCTCTGCTGGACAGTTTAAACATTTTCAGTACAGAGGCACTGTTTGCCCTCAACTCACTCCACCCACAGGAGCTAAAGAATTCACTATGTCCTAGAAAATTGGTGATGGGTAATTACTTTTGTCAGGTGCTTTTGACTAGCATCAGAATGAGGCCTGTTATAGCACATATTCATAATAAATGACAACTTGAGTCAAGCTTATCTTTCTAAACAGATGAAACAAATCCCTACACTTCAAACTTTCTTTTCTCTAAGGTTATGTCAAAAATAATCATGATTAATACTTCACATCTCCACTCTATTCAAAGGATTATTGGAATAATTTGCTTATATTCTTTGAGAATTCTACATAAAAGTCTTCCAAAGAAACTGCATTTTTTCAATAAAAACTGAAAAGTAACCATTAAAGAGGGAGTATCTCAAGAGATACTGCTTCACTCTGAGAGACTGTTGGGACTGGTCCTGGACAAGAGAGGGGGAGCTTTTTTACGGTCTGCCTGTTGTTGGTTCACTCATACTATAGTGCATGCCTAGGTATCTATTAATGCAGGCATCCTGAATGGGGCCCCTTACACATGTAAGGAGATGTTAGAGTCAGAGATAGAGAACATGTTGGTTGGGACGGAGAGGTGAAGGGTAGGAAGTAGAGGCTGAAAACATATAAATTCATTACATATGCATACAAAAGTTCCAAAGAATAAAACTGACACCAGCACTTGGGATGCTGAGTTCATGAGTGTGGTGTTAGTTTGGTCTTTATGGCAAGACACAATCTTAAGAACATGTACTTCAAGCTAGAGAGATGGCTCAGGGGTTAAGACTCTGCATTGAAAGCAGAAGGTCTTGAGTTCTGATCCCCAGTTCCAAGTAAAAACAACAGGCAGAAACAATAGTGGCTATCTACTGAAACTGTCATCAGTATTTTCAACAAAATTATTGTATAACATATCAAGCCTTTTGTCATAAAATTCTTTATTGGAATTAACACCAAATCACTTGTATTTTTCATTCATTTATTTATCCTTTTCTCTCACAAGGAAACCACATTCCACAGACAATTTTGGTTAATTAAGTTTACTTTAAAAATGAGTTTTGGGGGCTGGAGAGGTGGCTCAGGGGTTAACCCTCTGCCTTGCGGGCAGAAGGCCCTGAGTTCGGTTCCTAGACCCCACGTATAGACGCCGGGTGGAAGCAGGGGCGGCCTGCGATTCTGGTCCTGGTAGGGCGGAGCCTGTGAATTCCGGGGCAGAGTAAACAAGGAGAGGTGGAGGCAGTCCATGGTGGTTCCTGAATTCGTCCGTGGTTCTACACACACACATACATACACATGTGCACAAATGCATACACATACAATTGAATAAATAAAAAAATTTAAAAATGAGTTCTGATACTTTTGCTATTAATAGATGCTTCCCTTCTCCATATATGATCCAAAATATTCTTTGTCAAAATTAAAAACTTGCCCTTGGAAAATCATTTAATCAGAAAAAGAGTATTCAATAACCTACATTTAAACAGTTATTTTCCTATTTATTTCTGTTTACATTCCTTACATTTCTTATTTTTGTGATTCATTACAGGAAAAGAAGTCAACTGCTTCACGTGTTAGGAATATTCATATAAGAGGTTAGAATGGGCAGAAAAGGTATAGTTAGGTATAGAAAAAGGTTATAGTTAGATGCAGGTGTCAATTTGAGATTGAGATTTCAAGCTCAAGACACATTTGTAAAGATTCAGTGGTTGAGTGAGGCCCAAGCAAGACTTTAGGAGATTGTCCAGTTCAATGGGAAAGGTCCAGCCCATGATAAGTGGGCTTGTCCCTGGACAAGTATGTAAGACAAAGGGAGCTGTTTAGGGAAGTTGGTATTTGTCGAAGTTAGATACAGGTGTCATTTGACAATTGAACGCTTTAGCACTAGGCACATTTGCAGAAAATTAGTAGTTGAGTTAACCCTAGAGCAAACCTGTAGGAGATTGTTTAGTTGATGGGAAAGACCCACCCCAGGATGGGAGGACTAGTTCCTAGATGGGTGAGTAAAAGACAGAGAACTGGTTGAGAAAGTTGGCATTCTCCTGTATACTTGGCCAGACATGCTGATCTGGCAAGTGAGAATTTTCCCTCACCTGTTATGTGGCCAGTTCCCTCAGCTCCTGGTATTGATATATAGTCTCCTGCTAAGCTGGAAAAGAAACTGTAACCAGGAATCATAAGCCAAGAATTAAAATCCCTTGTGTCTGTAAGCTGTTTGATAGTGATTTTATGCAGAGTAACTGGTACAGCGTCCTTCTGTATACTGGACTAGACCACGGCAAATAAGGATTGTCCCCCTGTCAACAGTCCTGTGGATATACGAATATGGTGAGATGAGTTCTCTCGATCCCTGGTGTTAGTGTGAGCTCTCCTGCCAGGATGGATTAAGAACTGCAACCAGACATTTGTAAACCAGAGTTAAACCCCTTGTTCCCTTAAGCAGTTGGATCATGAATTTATAGGTAACAATTGCAACAAGGTATGAATAAAAACTAATCAGGAAAAGCAAGCTCTCATGAGAAGAGAGGTGAGAGATAAATATGTTTAATTTCAGTTCTAATTCTCATAAAAACTTTTAACTTTAAAGGACATTTTTGAAATTCTAGCAATTCTATGCAAATATGGCATAATCAAGCTAATTTAAGAATCATGAAGGATACTCAGCTAAGTAAAAAAAAATCGTGTTTATATAGTGAGAAGACAGATATCATATCCATTTATTTAAAAGTAGTTTCCTCTTTAAATACAGACACTATTCAAAGAGAAAGAGATTAAAACCCAAATTCATCTTTATTTCCAAAGCACCTATTATTTATATGAGCAGGAAGGTAAAGATCTCTCATATTTTTTTCTAATCACTTCCATATAGGAATGTTTCTATTATTCAGAATTATACTTAAGAACGTAGTTTGAATAAGGCTGAAAATGTGTCATGTTATTTCTCAAATCAGCGATCACGCACAGAAGACACTCCATTTAACTTTTCCAAGTTTCTGTCATTTCTACTTTTTCTTTGGAATCTTTTGAAAGTAAATACCCTCACAATATAACAGCCACAAATGATTTTAAATTATTTTTTCTCATTTGCTAGGCAAGATTTAGAAACTACATCATAACTCCTTGAAAAGCTAAAGAAGAAGTTTTTGTTTGTTTGTTTGTTTTTGCTGTTGCTTTCAGAAATAATTCTATTTTAGACTAGGAAATTACTACTTTTCTAAAAATAATATATAAAATAAAGTCATCATTCTATGCATTCTATTTCTTTTCTCTCATGAAGAATTTCATAATTTACATCCTTAATGTTCCATTAAAATTCTTACCAATTTAAATAATTGGGTAAAACTAGCAAGACAAAGATTCAAAATGAAACAGCAAAATTTTGAACAGATTCAAAAAGGGCTTTCTATAAGTATCTTAGAAATACATGTAAAGAAGTTCTATTCACTAGTTATTACAGATATATGCACACTAATCCAATAAAGTGATAAAAATTTAAAATCAAATAAAGTGACAAAAATTTAAAATACACACTAATCCAATAAAGTGACAAAAATTTAAAATCGAATAAAGTGACAAAAATTTAAAATGCACACTAATCCAATAAAGTGACAAAAATTTAAAATTTAAAAGCAGGACTTCCATAGACTGTAAGATTATTTTTGTATTTTGAAACTTATCATGTATTAAAATTAAATCATCAGTTAAGGAAATAAGAAACTACAAATCATTAAGAGCACATCCATATACTCTCAACATCCTGTTTAAGAAATATATATTCCTTTGAAGTCTTTTGATGCCTGGAAAGCATATCCTTGATCTATTTATAATTTTATAATATGACATAGTTATAAAGCAAATGTTAGCAAATTAAAAATATTTTAATCATTATTTTATTTAGCTTTGTCTCCTTTAATATTTAATAGAACAATTTCATTGTATTCTGCTGTAAAGCGCTTTCATTATTAGTATCTGTCTGTATATGCTGGTCTGCTTCTTCACTGTCAAATAATATTCATAATATACACTGTAAATAGTTTGCTCTGTTTTCATTATACATAGGATTTTTGGAATTACGAATAGTATGATACTAATTTTCCACATCTCTTCTATAAGTACAGTGATTGCCCACCTGCCCAGGACAAGACTCACTCAAGGTCCTCCATCCCAGGTAAATTCCACCAGCATCCAGGTCTCCACTTGTACCAGCTCCTCCCACCAGCCAGCCTGAGCAACACCCAGGCTGCCTCTGGTTTGTTTAGGCCATGCCCCAGGTCCCAGACCCAGGTCTGAGACCCTCTGTCAGTCATGCCCACCCTCCCGCCTGCCCGGGACAGGACTCGCTCGGGGTCCTCCATCCCAGGTAAGTTCCACCAGCACCCAGGTCCCACTCGTCCCAGCTCCTCCCACCAGCCAGTCAGAGCAGATGCTGCTCCAGGCCAGGGAGGACCCCTGGGCCACACCCCAGGTCCCTAGGTTAATTGTGCCCACCTCCAGCACCTCTGCCATTTCCCCACCCACTACTTCATCAGAATTCAACAGAGTCTAAAGAAGACCCAAGTAAAGCTCTAGGGGACAAAGTTCACACATCTGAAATTCTCTAAATTCATTCTATCACATGGGAAAGATCCCCCACATCCAGCCCAAAGATAAGTAAACCCCACTTTTTACCATCCTGTCTATTTTAGAAAACACCAGTGATAGCTAATCTTGATTGTTTGCTTGATGGGATTTTAAATCACCATAGAATCTCTGAACATATCTGTGAGGGATCATTGATATACTGTTGCAAGGAGTTTGGATATCTAGTGTAGGTTTTTTTTTCCTTTTTTTTTTTTTTAAAGTGAAAAGTAAGCTGTTCAGAAGAAATCATCACTCTGTGCTCCCTGAATGTGGATGCAATGTGACCAAGTATCTCAAGTTCTTGCTGCCATACTTTCCCTGCCAAGATGACCTATCCCTTCATATTTTGAGTCAAATATACTCGTTATTCTGATCTTGTTGGATCAATTGCAATATTTTGAGAATTGATGCTTTGTTTTTATGTCACAAGAATAATTGCTATAATGTAGATTATATTATTTTTCAATGTCATGTTTTAAATATAAGGGGCCTCCATACAAGTTCATGTTTGCATCATTAACTGGTATTAATATATTAATGTTTCAAAAGGTTGTGGCTCCTTTGGAAAGTGGACCATGCTAGAAGAAGGCATGTCACAAAAAGTGGGCCTTGAGGCTCAGTGACCCTCTCTTTGATCTAGCTTTCTCTGTTTTGATGATGCCTGTGATGACCTGAACTTCTTCAGCTCACAGCCATACCTTCTGTTATGTCATTTCCATAATAACAGACACTGTCCTCTCTGGAACCATTAAGTCAAGTACACTTTTCCACCTTAGGTTATGTACCAGGTACTGCCTCACAACAGCAAGAAAAAAAAAAGCACAGCAACTGCAACAGCTAGTAATTTTTTATATCTGCATCATTCTTCGTGTGGAAGTTATAGAAGATTATTACTCATTTAGAACTAATATAGCTTAGAATGGTCATTCAACTATGGATAGTAGCTATTTATTTTTGTTTTAGACTCTCCATTGCATTTTTATATGTGCAATAAGTGAAGCAGTTCCAAATCCACTTGGTCTACCTTCTAATCTTTTGGTTCTTGAAGATTACTTTCATAAATCTCAAACATCCTGCCTTGATATTGTACTTAGCTGAAGCCATAAGACAAGAAAGGGACATAAGAGGGATTCAAATCGGCAAGGAAGAAGTCAAACTATCCCTATTTGCAGATGACATGATCTTATACCTGAGTGATCCGAAAAACTCCACCAGGAAGCTCCTGAAATTAATTGAGAAGTTCAGCAGGGTGGCAGGATACAAAATAAATGTGCAAAATCAGAGGCCTTCCTATATGCCCAGAATGAAAGAAGTAAAAAAGCTTTGAGAGAAACCATCCCATTCACTATAGCCCCTAAAAAAATGACATACCTTGGTATAAACCTAACCAAGGAGGTAAAAGACCTTTACAATGAAAACTTTAAAACCCTCAAGAAAGAAATTGCAGAAGACACCAAAAGGTAGAAAGAACTCTCATGTTCCTGGATTGGCAGAATCAACATCGTAAAAATGACCATCCTACCAAAGGCAATATACAAATTCAATGCTATACGAATTAAAATGCAAAGCAATTCTTTAAAGAAGTTGACCAACCAATCTCAAAATTCATATGGAGGCACAAAAGATCCAGGATAGCAAAGAAAATCCTGAGTAACAAAAACACTGCTTGAGGTATTACCATACCGAACCTTAGTCTATACTACAAATCCATAGTTATAAAAACAGCCTGGTACTGGCTCCAAAATAGACACACAGATCAATGGATAAGGATTGGAGACCCAGATATAAGCCCACAAAATTACAGCCATTTGGTCTTTGACAAAGGGGCCCAAAGAATCCAATGGAAAAAGAACAGCATCTTCAACAAATGGTGCTGAAAAAACTGGAGCTCCACATGCAGAAGATTAAAGATGGACCCATACTTGTCACCATGTACAAGACTTAATTCCAAATGGATTAAGGACCTTGATATCAGGCCAGAGACTATAAAAACCATAGTTGAAAGGATAGGGAACTCCCTCGAGCTGATTGGGCTGGGCCAACATTTCCTAAACAGACATCCAATGGCATAGTCACTGCTACCAACTCTCAACAGTTAGGATCTTGTGAAACTAAAGAGCTTCTGTTCAGATAAAGAGATTGTAACACAAGCTCAAAGGCAACCCACAGAATGGGAGAAAATCTTCACGAACCACATATCTGATAGAGCTCTACTGTGCAGAGTGCACAAAGAACTTAGAAAACTAAACATCAAGGAAACCAATGGCCCAATTAAAAAATGGGCCCTGGAACTTAAAAGAAATTTTACCAGGGATGAAATTGAAATGTCTAACAAATATCCTAAAAAATGCTCCACTTCTTTAGCCATCAGGGAAATGCAAATCAAAACTTTCCTGAGATATCATCTCACCCCGGTCAGGATGGCAAAAATCCACAACACAAACAACAACAAATGCTGGAGAGGATGTGGTGAGAGGGGAACTCTCCTACATTGCTGGTGGGAATGCAGGCTCATACAGCCACTCTGGCGAGCCGTCTGGAGATTCTTAAAGAAATTAAAGATTGAAATGCCATATGACCCTGCGATTCCACTTTTGGGTATAACCCCCCATACAGCAGAGGTTCGCCTCAATAGCACAAGCACGACCATGTTCATAGCAGCACTGTTTACAATAGCAAAGACATGGAATCAACCCAAATGTCCAACAGTTGACGAGTGGATAAGGAAACAGTGGTACATCTATACAATGGAGTACTACTCAGCCATCAAAAATGATGAATTACTGGAATTTGCTGGGAAATGGATGTCTTTAGAAACAATTATATTAAGTGAAGTATCCCAGACCCAGAAAATAAAGCGCCGTATGTTCTCCCTAATAGGTGGCTCCTAATACCAAACCCACCCAGCCCACCTTGAGACACTCATAGGTAAATCTATGTATTACCTACAGTAATTGCAAGGATTATGAACAGGAGGGATGGGGTTGGAGGGCCACACCAGAAACAAGGAGAGAAGTGACCTTGTTACAGTAGAGAAAATAGGCCTCCATCAAGGACTGCAAGAAAGTAATGTGACACCTAGTTAAGTTCACAGACATTCGTTCCTGATCATTTACAACTAAGGGGGTATGATCTCACCAGAAGAGGAGGGCATATAGTCCCGCAGATTAAAAAGTAACCATTTTGCAAATGGGTGATTGACCCCTCCCACTGTCTAATGCCATATGATCCTGCGATTCCACTTTTGGGTATAAGTATTACATCTACCCTTGAATGTGCTCTTATAATAAGACTCCAGTTTAACAGCTTTTTGTCTCTGGCCAGGGGGTGACATACAGTGCCCATCATGATGGAGTGAAGGGCATTGCAGAAGCAACAAAACTGCAAAAGAAAATCAACAAACCACTATCCAGAACTTCAGAGACTCTTTATCAATCACCTAGAACTAGGCCAGACTAATCTCTCCCCATCCTGAAGCTCCTGGACATTTGCGGAAGAGGGGGCGGTAAGAGTGTAAGAGCAAAAGGATGGGAGGAGCAATGATTTGCAAGATACTCCACACAAGTTAGGGCGAAAACAATCATAATTGGATATTGCATGCCTGGCGCAATGTCCAACACACTATTGACCTCACAAAGTCTAGCATCTGCTAAAGGCACCAAGATCCTTGGAGGCAAGGGATTAACAGCCACAGTAGTGTTCCTATGCTTAAGGGGAACACGGGAAAGGTTCAGGGAAATGCCACTGGGTCCTTGTACGTCATCGGAGAGGAGGGCCCAGAGGAGAGTCAGGCATGCACAAGAAAGGACTCTGGGAATTGGGGCGGGAGGCACGGGGGGATGGGGCGGTAGGGGTGAGGGGAGGGAGAGCAGGGGTTTCGGGGGGAGGAGGAGGGAGTGAGGAAACTGGTGTACCTATTAAGTTTGTATGAGCTGAAATAATAATAAAAAATGTATTAATAAAAAAAATCCTGCTTTGATAACAATATTGGATAGTCCCTTTTATCTTGGTATATCCTGCTATCTCCTCTTGTAATACAATTTTATAACAATTAGAATTCTTTACCATTCTCAAATTCCCACAAATGTGGGTGTTCACATTATCTGTTGATGAAGTGCTTTTAACAGGACAATTGTATAATCTCTACTTTGTGGGATAAGGTCTTATTTACAAATTCACAGGCTTACTCTTTCTCTTGATGTACAGTTAAAATAAAATCTGGATAAAAAGTGATACTGGCAGAAGGAAGGAATTAAGAATTGAATCTGGTGGGAATCCTAATAATGTTTCCATATAAAAAATTCATCTTCATTGACTGTCATGAGAAATTAATCATTGAAAAACAGCATTATCTACTTCCATAATTCTGGTATGGACCCATTGGTTCATGAATCTTCTAACAATAATTAAGCCATGTAGATCTTTTTACATCTTACATTTTTAGTTATTTAATTATCAGCTGGACAAGAGTTTGTATATATTACTTTTTATCATGTTTTAACTAATTTAATGGAATTTCAAACTAACAGACTTGACTCTGGAGAATAAGGGAAAGTACAATGTAGTCTTCAATATAAAATTAGCAGGAAAGAAGGTTGGTTAGTAAGGAGAATCTCCTTGTTTATTGTCAAAACAGAAGTAAAGTATGTCTCAAAAAAATAACCACTATATTGGGCTGGAGAGATGGCTCAGAGATTAAAAATCTGCCTTACAAGCAGGAGGCCCTGAGTTTGATTCCCATGTCCCATATAAAAACACAGGCAGAAACGAGATTGAGCCTAGGAAATCCCAGTGCAAAGCAAAAATAAGGAAGAAGCAATCCAGGATGATTATCGAAGTTAACAATTGGTCCTCCACAGGGATATACAGAACACTTTGATACATAAACACACACACACACACACACACATGCACGCACGCACAAATAGAAAACCAGTATATAGAACTATTAAAAATGAATTTGTGGAGTTTATTTGTATGGCATATTTCGCCTAAATCTGTACATTTTGTTTGTGAAGGTGTTCATCATGGAGATGTTAAGAAAGTCACAATTTTATTGAAAACTTTAATTTCAAGTCTGAGTCAGACATTGTTATGCTATATCTTATGACAAAGGGAATAAAAGATGCAAAAAGGAGTTCAACTTTCTTTCAAAAGATTATGAATGATGTTAATGGCATAAGAAATATTATTTTAGTTCCCAGCTAGTAAAATATAAAACAGAATATATAATAACCATTTTGCACATCTTATCTCCCAGAGAATTCTCAGGAAATTCTTGGGGTCTTAGGATGCTTTACTTAATAATGATATTTTATGACCTATAATAATAGAATCAATACCTGTATTCCAAAAGAATTTGGTCATGTGAATTAATGAAGAAAAACTTCAAAAGAATTACCAAAAGAAGTTTGAAATGAAACAAATTTTCACAGAATATTTGTGACTTCAGAGTTGTAAAATCCTCATTAGAAAATGATTTCTAATAGTAAAGAGAAAAAAAGACTATAAACATCTAATTAAATATTTCCTCCTGAATTTGTGATTACTTTATTGTGTGAAATTTTATATATTGCTTTAATAGCAAGAATAACAGCATTTATGTAAGAAAGCAATAGAAGTTTAATAAATTTTAGTTTTACTTTTATGTTTTTAGTGAAAATCAGAATACATAATTTTCACACAATAGAATTTTGAATTTATAATTTGGATATATCAATTCATCTTCAACAATTATTAATCACTTAACTTTGTTTCTGGGAAAGTCCATAATTATTTTAGATAAAGACCCTATGTGGTAATTCATGAGCTATTCATAACATACAGTGATTATGGTATATCTTCAGATTTTTTTCAATAAAACTTTTAAAGTGGAACAATGCAAATCAGCTTTATGCATCCTTAAGCATTTTTACATTCAAAAAGAATAGAAAATTAAAATAGAAAATAAACACAAATAGAAATAGAAGGTAATTTAAGTAAAACAACTTCAGTACATACTCATTTGAAAATTATCAAATCTACTGATTCTTCCAATAGTTACCTACAGTGTACAGCAACACAATTTTCTTGATAAACTCGAGAAACAAAAATGTATTTTCTTAAGGAAAGGAATTTTCACCAAAACATCAGATGTGACAGATGTGTTACATTAATAGATACTATTACCACAACTTATCACCATATAAAAAAGAATTAAAGAACATTGACTATAACTGTAATCACAGCTTGACTGTGTATGTAGCAATTTTGCTTGTAATCTCATTTTGAAAACCAAGCACTAAGGTTGCAATTCTCAATGCTTAATGTAAACATACCTTGGTACTATTTTAAACAGCATTTCAATCATATGCTTTATCAGACTTATAGATATTAATATTCAAAAAATAAATATTATATCAATATTCCCCCATAGACTAGTGAGGATCATAGGAAAAACAATAACATGCAGTGGTAACTTTAGGTGCTAAGACCATACAGGTGAAGGATTGTGCCCTTATCAGTGAGTCTATCATAAGAAGGGCCATTTAGTCTGCCACAGAGGCCTGAGTCCCAGGAGAACAGATAATCCAAAGGGAGCCCTGGGGCCCACATAAGCAGACAGACTAGAGGGTAAGAGGGAGTAGGAGAAATTGGTGAAAGAAAGCGAGGGTGGGAGAGGGGAAAAAGGCGAGGGTCCCAAGATAGACTCATACAGGCAGAAGGGTGATTAGGAGTGGGAGAGAATGATGAAGGAAAGGGAGGATGGAGGGAGCTGGGATGAATACTCAATAGCCTTGTAAAAGTAGAAAGATAACTCAGGGAAGTTTTGATTTGCATTTCCCTGATGGCTAAAGAAGTAGAGCATTTTTGAAGATATTGATAGACATGTTAATCTCATCCCTGATAAAATTTCTTTTTAAGTTCCAGGGCCCATTTTTTAATTGGGCCATTGGTTTCCTTGGTGTTTAGTTTTCTAAGTTCTTTGTACACTCTGGACAGTAGAGCTCTATCAGATATGTGGTTAGTGAAGATTTTCTCCCATTCTGTGGGTTGCCTTTGAGCTCATGTTACAATCTCTTTATCTGAACAGAAGCTCTTTAATTTCACAAGATCCCAACTGTTGAGAATTGGTAGCAGTGACTATGCCATTGGATGTCTGTTTAGGAAATGTTGGCCAAGCCCAATTAGCTCGAGGGAGTTCCCTATCCTTTCAACTATGGTTTTTATAGTCTCTGGCCTTATATCAAGGACCTTGATCCATTTGGAATTAAGTCTTGTACATGGTGACAAGTACGGGTCCAGTTTTAATCTTCTGCATGTGGAGCTCCAGTTTTGCCAGCACCATTTGTTGAAGATGCTGTTCTTTTCCCATTGGATTCTTTGGGCCCCTTTGTCAAAGATCAAATGGCTGTATTTTTTGTGGGCTTATATCTGGGTCTTCAACCCTCATCCATTGATCTGTGTGTCTATTTTGGAGCCAGTACCAGGCTGTTTGTACAACTATGGATTTGTAGTATAGACTAAGGTTCGGTATGGTGATACCTCCAGCAGTGTTTTTGTTACTCAGGATTGTTTTTGCTATCCTGGATCTTTTGTGCCTCCATATGAATTTTGAGATTGTTTGGTCTCCATCTTTAAAGAATTGCTTTGGGATTTTATTTGGTATAGCATTGAATTTGTATATTGCCTTTGGTAGGATGGTCATTTTTACTATGTTGATTCTGCCAATCCAGGAACATGGGAGGTCTATCCACCTTCTGGTGTCTTCTGCAATTTCTTTCTTGAGGGTTTTAAAGTTTTCATTGTAAAGGTCTTTTACCTCCTTGGTTAAATTTATACCAAGGTATTTCATTTTTTTAGGGGCTATAGTAAATGGGATTGTTTCTCTCAATGGGAAAAATCCACAATACAAACAACAACAAATGCTGGAGAGGATGTGGAGAGAGGGGAACTCTCCTACATTGCTGGTGGGAATGCAGGCTCATATAGCCACTCTGGCGAGCCGTCTGGAGATTCTTAAAGAAATTAAAGATTGAAATGCCATATGACCCTGCTATTCCACTTTTGGGAATAACCCCCCATGCAGCAGTGGTTCGCCTCGATAGCACAAGCACAACTATGTTCATAACAGCTCTGTTTACAATAGCAAAGTCATGGAATCAACCTAAATGTCCAACAGTTGACGTGTGGATAAGGAAAATGTGGTACATCTATACAATGGAGTACTACTCAGCCATCAAAAATGATGAATTGATGGAATTTGCCGGGAAATGGATGTCATTAGAAACAATTATATTAAGTGAAGTATCCCAAACCCAGAAAATTATGCACCGTATGTACACCCTAATAGGTGGTTCCTGTACCAAACCCACCCAGCCCACCTTGAGACACTCATAGGTAAATCTATGCATTACCTACAGTAATTGCAAGGATTATGAACAGGAGGGATGGGGTAGGAGGGCCACACCAGAAACAAGGAGAAAAGTGACCATGTTACAGTAGAGAAAATAGGCCTCCATCAAGGACTGCAAGTCAGTAATGTGACACCTGGTTAAGTTCACAGACGCTCTTTCCTGATCATTTACAACTAAGGGGGTATGATCTCACCAGAAGGGGAGGGCATATAGTCTGGCAGATAAAAAGTAACCATTTTCCAAATGGGTGATTGACCCCTCCCTCACTGAGGTTTCCAACTTTTATTATATCTACCCTTGAATGTGCTCTTATAATAAGACTCCAGTTTAACAGCTTTTTGTCTCTGGCCAGGGGGTGACATACAGTGCCCATCAGGATGGAGTGAAGGGCATTGCAGGAGCAGCAAAACTGCAATGAAAATCAACGAACCACTATCCAGAACTTCAGAGACTCTTTATCAACCACCTAGAACTAGACCAACCTTATATCTCCCCATCCTGAAGCTCAGGGAAATTTGCGGAAGAGGGGGTGGTAAGAGTGTAAGAGCAAAAAGATGGGAGGAGCAATGATTTGCAAGATACTCCACACAAGTTAGGGCCGAAGCAATCGTAATTGGATTTTGCATGCCCAGCGCTATGTCCAACACACTATTGACCTCACAAAGTCTAGCATCTGCTAAAGGCACCAAGATCCTTGGAGGCAAGGGATTGGAAGCCACAGTAGTGTTCCTATGCTTAAGGGGAACACGGGAAAGGGTTCAGGGAAATGCCACTGGGTCCTTCCTTATATGTCATCAGAGAGTAGAGTCAGGGATGCATATTAAAGGACTCTCTGGGAATTGGGGCGGGAGGCACTGGAGGATGGGGAGGGAGGGGTGAGGAGAGGGGGAGCAGGGGGTTTGGGGGGAGGAAGAGGGAGGGAGGGAACCGGTGTACCTATTAAGTTTGTATGAGCGGAAATAATAATAAAAATGTTTAAAAAAGTATTAAGATAAAAAATAAATGATTGGAAAAAAATAAAATAAATTTTAAATGACCTCCATATTTTATCAGATTTAAAATCTCTTAAAAGAAGAGACTGTCACACATTTTATTTATGCCTGGTACATAAGTCTACATAAGGAAACTTATTGACTAAGTAGATAAGATACGCTGTGTATTGTTCAATTCAATTTTGGAAATTACAGTTATTGTTTTGTGTGTGTGTGTGATATGTGTATATAAATGTATGCTCTCATGCATGCACATGACTAGGTCAGAAGAGGAAGATATGCATCTTTCTTAATCATTCTTTTCCTTATTTCCTTAAGACAAAAATCTCTCACTGAACTCAGAGCTCACAATTTCTTGGTTATGTTGATAGTAAACAAGTTCCTTGTCTCTTCCCTCTCCCAAATGCATAGCATATATATGCTTTTGGACACAGTCAGTTTTTACATGAGTGCCAGAAGTCCAAACTTAGGTCCTCAAGCTTGTATAGCAAATATTCTTACCAAGGCAGCCATTTCCCCATCCTAAATACTAGTCTTTATTTACTAATAACAATATACATTAAGTAATATATACTCATTTATAAAAATTTGAACTTCTAATCTGTATTTTTAATATTTGTGCAAAGTTAAGAAAATGTTAATCTATACTTACCTGGCAGGGGAGATACCATGATCACGAAGGTGGTTTTCTTTTTTTTTTTTTTTTTTTTTTTTTTTTTTTTTTTTTTTTTTAGAGTTCATTTTTTTTTTTTATTAAAAATTTAATTATACATTTTAAAATTTTTTACCAGTTCCCTCCCTCCCCCCTCCCCTTCCCCCAGTGTCTCCCCCCCAATTCCCAGAGAGTCCTTTATTGTGTGCGCCTAACTCTCCACTGGGTCCTCCTCTCCGATGACATATAAGGACCCAGTGGCATTTCCATAAGCCCTTTCTCTTGTTCCCCTTAATCATAAGATTACTACTATGGCTGTCAATCCCTTGCCTCCAGGGGTCTCGGTGCCCTTAACAGATGCTAGACTTTATGAGGGCAACAGTGCGCTGGACATTGTGCAGGGCATGCAAAGTTCCATTATGATTGCTTTGGCCCCAACTATTGTTGAGAATCTTGCAAATCGTTGCTCCTCCCATCCTTTTGCTCTTACAATCTTACCGCCCCCTCTTCCGCAAATGTCCCTGAGCTCCAGGATGGGGAGAGATTAGGCTGTCCTAGTTCTATGTGATTGATATAGAGTCTCTGAAGTTCTGGATTGTGGTTTGTTGATTTTCTTTTGCAGTTTTTCTGCTCCTGCAATTCCCTTCACTCCATTCTGCTGGGCACTGTATGTCACCCCCTGGCCAGAGACAAAAAGCTGTTAAACTGGAGTCTTGTTGTAATAGCACATTCAAGGGTAGATGTAATAAGAGTAGGAAACCTCACTGAGGGCGGGGTCCATTACCCATTTGCACAATGATTACTTTTTATCTGCTAGACTATATGCCCTCCCCTTCTGGTGAGATCAGGAAAGAACGTCTGTGAACTTAACCAGGTTTCTCATTACTTACTTGCAGACCTTGATGGAGGCCTATTTTCTCTGCTGTAACATGGTCTCCTCTCTCCTTGTTTCTGGTGTGGCCCTCCTAACCCATCTCTCTTGTTCATAATCCTTGCAATTACTGTGTTACATAGGTTTACTTTGAGTGTCCCAATGTGGGCTGGGCGAGTTTGGTACTAGGAGCCACCTATTAGGGAGTACATACGGCGCTTAATTTTCTGGGTTGGGATACTTCACTTAATATAATTCTTTCTAATGACATCCATTTCCCAGCAAATTCCAGTAATTCATCATTTTTGATGGCTGAGTAGTACTCCATTGTATAGATGTACCACAGTTTCCTTATCCACTCGTCAACTGTTGGACATTTAGGTTGATTCCATGACTTTGCTATTGTAAACAGTGCTGCTATGAACATGGTCGAGCTTGTGCTATCGAGGCGAACCTCTGCTGCTGGGGGGTTATTCCCAAAAGTGGGATAGCAGGGTCATACGGCATTTCAATCTTTAATTTCTTTAAGAATCTCCAGACGGCTCGCCAGAGTGGCTGTATGAGCCTGCATTCCCACCAACAATGTAGGAGAGTTCCCCTCTCCCACATCCTCTCCAGCATTTGTCGTTGTTTGTACTGTGGATTTTGCCATCCTGACCGGGGTGAGATGATATCTCAGGGAAGTTTTGATTTGCATTTCCCTGATGGCGAAGGAAGTGGAGCATTTTTTAAGATAATTGTTAGACATTTTAATTTCATCCCTGGTAAAGTTTCTTTGAAGTTCCAGGGCCCATTTTTTAATTGGGCCAGTGTTTTCCTTGGAGTTTAATTTTCTAAGTTCTTTGTGCACTCTGGACAGTAGAGCTCTGTCAGATATGTGGTTAGTGAAGATTTTCTCCCATTCTGTGGGTTGCCTTTGAGCTCGTGCGACAATCTCTTTATCTGAACAGAAGCTCTTTAATTTCACAAGATCCCAACTGTTGAGAGTTGGTAGCAGTGACTGTGCCATTGGATGTCTGTTTAGGAAGTGTTGGCCTAGCCCAATCAGCTCGAGGGAGTTCCCTATCCTTTCAACTATGGCTTTTAAAGTCTCTGGCCTGATATCAAGGTCCTTGATCCATTTGGAATTAAGTCTTGTACATGGTGACAAGTACGGGTCCAGCTTTAATCTTCTGCATGTGGAGATCCAGTTTTGCCAACACCATTTGTTGAAGATGCTGTTCTTTTTCCATTGGATTCTTTGGGCCCCTTTGTCAAAGACCAAGTGGCTGTAACTTTGTGGGCTTATATCTGGGTCTTCAATCCTTATCCATTGATCTGTGTGTCTATTTTGGAGCCAGTACCAGGCTGTCTTTATAACTATGGATTTGTAGTATAGACTTAGGTTTGGTATGGTAATACCTCCAGCTGTGTTTTTGTTACTCAGGATTGTTTTTGCTATCCTGGGTCTTTTGTGCCTCCATATGAACTTTGAGATTGTTTGGTCAACTTCTTTGAAGAATTGCTTTGGGATTTTGATTGGTATAGCATTGAATCTGTATATTGCCTTTGGTAGGATGGTCATTTTTACAATGTTGATTCTGCCAATCCAGGAACAAGGGAGGTCTTTCCACCTTCTGGTGTCTTCTGCAATTTCTTTCTTTAGGGTTTTAAAGTTTTCATTGTAAAGGTCTTTTACCTCCTTAGTTAGGTTTATACCAAGGTATTTCATTTTTTTAGGGGTTATAGTAAATGGCATGGTTTCTCTCAAGGCTTTTTCACTTCTTTCATTCTGGGCATATAGGAAGGCCTCTGATTTTTGCACATTTATTTTGTATCCTGCCACCCTGCTGAACTTCTCAATTAGTTCCAGGAGCTTCCTGGTGGAGTTTTTGGGATCACTCAGGTATAAGATCATGTCATCTGCAAATAGAGATAGCTTGACTTCTTCCTTGCCAATTTGAATCCCTCTTATGTCCCTTTCTTGTCTTATGGCTTCGGCTAAGACTTCAAGTACAATATTGAATAGAAGTGGTGAGAGTGGACAGCCTTGTCTTGTTCCTGATCGAAGTGGGAATGCTTCCAATTGTTCCCCATTGAGCATAATCCTTGCTGTGGGCTTGTTGTATACAGCTTTTATTATATTGATAAAGTTCCTTCCATTCCTACTGTCTCTAGCGTTTTGATCATAAAAGGCTG
Organism: Typhlomys cinereus; assembly: GCA_023101885.1. Taxonomy (NCBI): domain Eukaryota; kingdom Metazoa; phylum Chordata; class Mammalia; order Rodentia; family Platacanthomyidae; genus Typhlomys; species Typhlomys cinereus. The sequence goes on along the minus strand of JALPQD010000367.1, from coordinate 1,720,395 downwards.
TTGGATCTTGTCAAAAGCTTTTTCTGCATCTATCGAGAGTATCATGTGGTCTTGGACTTTGGACTGGTTTACATGATGAATTACATTTATTGATTTGCGTATGTTGAACCAACCTTGTGTGCCGGGGATGAAGCCTACTTGGTCCCCATGAATGATCTTTTTAATATGTTTTTGAATCCGATTTGCTAAGACTTTGTTGAGAATCTTTGCATCTGTGTTCATCAGGGAGATCGGCCTATAGTTTTCTTTTTAAGTGAATCTTTATTAGGTTTTGGGATTAAAACGATATTAGCTTCATAGAAGGAATTTGGTAGTGTTCCTTCCTTTGCTATTTGGTGGAACAGTTTAAGGAGTATTGGTGTTATTAACTCCTTAAATGTCTTGTAGAACTCTGTGCTGAATCCATCTGGTCCAGGACATTTTTTGGTGGGAAGATTCGAGATTACTTCCTCAATTTCCTTATATGTTATAGGACTATTTAAGTAATTCACAACTTCCTGATTCAATTTAGGTAAGTTGTGTTTACTTAGAAATTCATCCATCTCTTTTGTGTTGTCAAACTTCACAGAGTATAAGTTTTTGAAATATGATGTTATAATTCTCTGGATTTCTTGGGTATCCGTAGTGATAACTCCATGTTCATTTCTAATTTTGTTAATTTGGGTTTTCTCTCTCTTGCTTTTGGTTAGTTTAGCTAGGGGTGTATCAATCTTGTTGATTTTTTCAAAGAACCAGCTTTTCGATTTGTTGATTTTTTCTATCGTTTTCTTAGTCTCGATTTCAGATATTTCTCCCCTTATTTTGCTAATCTCTTCTCTTCTACTGCTTTTGGGATCAGATTGCTCTAGTTTCTCTAAAGTTTTAAGCTGCATTGTTAAGTTGTTTATTTCTGATGTTTCCATTTTTTTGATGTGGGCATTAAGAGCTATGAACTTACCTCTTAGAACAGCTTTCATTGTGTCCCAGAGATTTTGGTAAGTTGTATTTTCGTTATCATTCACTTTCAGGAAATCTTGAATTTCCTTTTTAATTTCTTCCTGAATCCAGTTCTCATTCAGCATCATAGTGTTAAGTTTCCAGGAGTTAGTGTATTTTCTCTTGTTTGATGTGTTGTGGATGTCCAGCTTTAGGCCGTGGTGGTCTGATAGGGCACAGGTTAGAATTTCAACTTTCTTGTACATGTGTAGATTCATTTTGTGGCCTAATATGTGATCTATTTTGGAGAATGTTCCGTGTGCTGCTGAGAAAAATGTGTATTCTTTGGTGCGTGGGTGAAAAGTTCGATAGAGATCTGTGAGGTCCATTTCTTTCAGGGTTTGATTAAGTTCCAAAGTGTCTCTGTTAAGCTTTTGACCTGTTGATCTATCCCATGTAGAGAGGGCGGTGTTGAAGTCCCCAAGAATTATCGTTTGGGGGTTGATTTCTTGCTTTAGACGCTGTAGGGTTTTCTTAATGAATGTGGAGGGGCCCGTATTGGGTGCATATATGTTCAGTATTGTGAAGTCTTCCTGGTGAATTGTACCTCTGACTAAAATGTAGTATCCATCCGTGTCTCTTATAATTTTTTTTGGTTTGAAATCCACTTTGTCTGATAGCATAATGGCTACCCCTGCCTGTTTTCTGCTTCCATTTGCTTGTAGAATTGTTGACCAGCCTTTTATTTTTAGAGCGTGCCTATCTTTTGTGGTGAGATGGGTTTCCTGCAGGCAGCAGATTGATGGATTGTGATTTTTAATCCAAGTTTGTAATCTGTGTCTCTTGATCGGTGAATTAAGTCCATTAACATTTAGTGTTATAATGGAGAAACTATTGTTAATTCCAGACATTTATTATGTTTAGTAGCTTTTATAAGTATATTGCTTCGCTTTTAATGGTGTTATATTTGCCTTCTGTTCTCCTGGATATGCCTGTTTTTTTCTTCACGCTTGAGTATCATTTCTAGCAGTTTTTGAAGGCCTGGTTTGGTGGCCATGTATCCCTTAAAGTTGTCTTTGTGCTGGAAAATTTTTCTTTCTCCCTCGATCATGACTGATAGTTTTGCAGGGTAAATCAGCCTGGGTTGACATTTTTGCTCATTCAATACTTGAAGTATGTCTCTCCAAGCTCTTCTTGCTTTTACTGTTTCGACTGAGAAGTCATTTGTTATTTTAATAGGTTTGCCTTTAAAAGTGACTTGTTTTTTCTCCCTTGAAGCTCTCAGCACCAGTTCTTTATCTTGAATGTGGAGTGTTTTAACTATTATTTGCCGCGGTGTGCTTCTAGTTTGGTCGTATCTGTTTGGGGTGCGGAATGCCTCTTGTATATGAATGGGCCTCTCTTTCTTTAGATGAGGAAAGTTTTCCTTGATGATCGTTTGAAAAATTTCCTCAGGGGTGGTATTTTGAGATTCTTGCTCCGGTATTCCATGAATACGCATGTTAGGCTTCTTCAGGGTGTCCCATATCTCTTGGATATTTCTCTCAAGTATCTTTTTGGCTTTAACAACCTCTTCCATTGAGCTGGCTAGTACTCCCACTTTATCTTCAAGGTCTGAAATTCTGTTTTCTGCTTCATTAGTTCTGTTGATAAGACTCTCTGTGGCGTTCTGGGTTGAAGATAACTTGTCTTTTAGCTCAGTTTTAAACTCTGCTTGAGTTTGTTTTAACTGTTCTATGCCGCTTTTTGTTTCTTGCACTGTTTTTCTCAACTCCTCCAGATGTCTGTTGTGTTCCTCTTCAAAGCGATTGATTCGATTATGTAATTCCTCCCGGATTTCCTCTTTCATAGTATGAACATGGTAATGATCATATTTTGAAAGTCGTTATCCTGGGTCAGGCTTTCTTGGCCTTTTTCCGCGGGTTTGTTCTTTTTGGAGTCTAACATTATGGGATTAATTTCTTCAGTGGGAGATTTGTTTACTTGAGTGTTGCTTCTCATGGATTTGCACTTTGACTTTGGCATTGTCATTTTAACTCTTAAGATCTCTCAATTTCACTAAACTGAATTATTTGGCCTGGGGTACTGGTGGGCGGGGCCTGAACGGGGACTTACCTAGGGAGCGGGGTGAGGCCCGGGTGGACCGCGTGCGTGTCCCGACTGGCGGAGCGGGGTGGGGCGAAAAGGGAGGATGGGCGCAGGGGGAGGTGCTCCTCGTTCCCTGGGCCCCCGCGCGGCTCCGGCTGGATGGCGGGAGTCGGAGCCGGGTCCCCGTGGGCTGACCTGGGGTCCTAGAGCGCGCGTTGAGGCCCGGCTGGATCTCGCCTACGCGTCCCGACCGGCGGACGAACGAAGGTGGTTTTCCCAGGGTGAGGCTTATCCATTGCACTCCGGATGTGCTGACCCCTGCGATTTCCCCAAATGCGGGAAACTCGACTGCATAATTTGTGGTAGTGGGGGACTGCGTTCGCGCTCTCCCCTGAACAAAAAAAAAAAAAAGAAAATGTTAATCTGTGGTTAAAAAAGGTCATTATCTGAAAAAAATAATGGACTTTGCATATCTCCCTTTTTGATCCTTCATATTCCACCATTGAACATAACTCTATATTTTATTGCCTTCTCCATAATTGTCTTATTTTAGAATGTAGATTCTCTGGAGATTGGATGCTTGGTCTTGAATATACTAGTGCACATTGGATTCCCCATTTCATTTTACTAATTGGCTTTTTATCCAAAAATTCTAGCCTGAAATGATCATGATATTTTTGAGTCTTTTGATTAGTTCAACAATATATATATAAAACACAGAAAATGCTGAAGTCATAAATATACATGGGTCAAGAAAAGCTCCATATACTTTATATTTGGTTAACAACTCTGTACCTTAATAATCTATTCAGTAACATTTTTAAATGAATCTTTTCATTTATCAGCTATTAGAAACTGATTAGAGATTTAAGAAGATTAACTTTTCTGATAAATTTCAGTAAAATTTTGCATTCAACATGAATATGGAAAAGTGTTCAATTTACAAATGTACAACTCACTGAATTTGTGAAGCTAAAATATGACTATCCTCCAGTACACTAACAAACAAGTTCCTGTTGAGCCTAGTCACTGACTCTTTATCCTATACAGTGATCTCTCACATAATTTTCAATAACAGCTCTTGATAGATCTTGCATGTAATTATCACCTGTAGTTTTCTCTAAAATTGTCAGTAACAACAAGATTAACATAAAAAAGACAGCAAATATATCCCTGACATTGTTCCTTAGTTCTATTAGCACTACTCTGAAATTATTATCTTCTTCTCTTGAGGAGTAGGTATGACAGTCATTTTCAGTTGTTATCTTAATGAGATGTAGAATTACCTGGGAGATGAGCATCTGGGCATGCCTATGGGGGATTATTTTAATTACTTTAACTGAGGTGAAAAAAATCCACCCATCCTATGTAGCACACATTCCAGGGCTGGCTAGGGTACTGCACTGCATGAAAGAAGACAGCAAGCTGAAAACGTAAAATTCATCTCACTCTGCTTCCTGAATGTAATGGTGATAATCAACTGCATCTAGTTCCTAGTACCTTGACTTCCTGACAGTGATAGACTATGCTTTCGATTTGTGGGACAGAAATAAATACAGCATTTCTCAATTAAGTTGCCTTTCTCACTATATTTTAACACAGCAACGGAAGAGAAATTAAGATCTTCAGAAGCATTCACTGACTAGTAGTAAGATAATTAGATATGGTTGTTAAGACAACTCAGTTTGTCATCTCTTGAACAAAAGCGAAAAAAGTACTACTAAAGGATTAAGTAAGATGTATCTGATTCTCAGAAATGGCAACCACCATTTCCTGGCAGTGTAGATACGATGAGTAGTGAAGCTTTTTCTTCCATTGGTTTGGATATCAAGATAAGCTAGCATATGAGGTACTAGGCATATTAGCAGCCATATTCCATCATTGTGCTGTTACAGTCTTTATTTTATAAATGTGACGATGTTAAATCCATTGCCATGAATCTCTTTTTGCTTTATTTTTATTGCATTAAAATTCATCTTGATTAAATTTCATTATTCTAAAGTATTCTAAAGACATATTAAAAACTAATTTGACATCCCACATTACCAGTTTTTAATCTCTGGGACTGAATGTCATCTCTCTCAATCCTGACTATGGGAATTTCATAAATAAAACACTGTAAGAAATGGTAGTAATATCATTCAACATGTAAATATTCTGTCATGCAAATACTGGCACATTCCATTATCTAATGCACTTAAGACACACTCATTCAGATACCTACAAATCTAACTAAGTGTTCAATTATTTCATTCTTTTATAATCCTCCTGTCAGTCAAAACTATTTCAGGCAAAAATTTTGGTTCTTCCCTGTAGAAATAATGAAAATATACCCATAAACTTCTTCAAATGACCACTAAAACATCAAATAACTACTTTTCTTCAGTCATGTTAGAGTTATGCAGAGTCTAATTCCTTTGTCTAAAGCTCCATTACTTAAGCTCAAACTTTGTTTCTTTCACTTAGAAAAACAGAGAAAAACACTACAGTTACTATATTATTTCAGGTTTGATTTTATTGAAATCACAATATATATGTTCCATAAATGTGTACAATATTGAAAGTATTATTTGTTCAATTCATGTACTAGAAATAATTTTACATTCTACAATTTAGCTAATTGCAAAACACTAGATTAATTCCTGGAATAGCCATGAGATAAACATTCTAAAATCCTATTATGCTGCTTTTTAAGGAAGTAATCAAATTCCTCACTATCACTCTTATTCAGCAAATAAATGAGATTCCTAGAAATCAGAACATTTCTACTCACACAGCAGTTTGCTTGTTCAACAATCTCTCTGGGAGTTTTGAGACACCCATATGCAGCTGTTCTACTTTTAAACTGGGTTTTATAAAGCACATGCTTCACAAAGAAAAACCAGTCCTACTCATTCAGATGCAACAAAATACTGGTCCATACTTTGGGAAAGGAAAGACAAGTGGCTACTGGAAATGGATGTGGTTTTCTAAGGATCAGTATAAGAATTAATTATCAAGCCATTGCTCGTCAAGCTTAAAAGCCCCAGTTCATACCATGAAATATAACTCAACCTTGAAAGCATAATGGATTATAATGAACTTCAAAAAGTTATTTTTAACCTAAAGTAATTTGTATGGTTAATATCCTATTTAGTTGCATTTATGTGTACCAGTTATTTATCTATTTGGTTGCTCAGATTCCAACAAACCTTTTCTTGTGTGTTCAATGTTGCAACTATAGGTCTGAAAATTGTACTTCCCATACTCCTTTGCTAGTTGTATTTCCATTAGCTTTGACCAATACAACAATCTAATGAGCGATGGAAAAAGAAGGGAAAAGACAGGAATTGTGTGCTTTATTTTGTTTTGTTTTTTGCATCAGGCCTCAACATCAGTAGTTTCTTACAGTTAATATTCCATTTGAAATTTCCTGAAACTGTCTTATTATGCCTACTCACAGGCATCAAAATACCAATGTGTGTCTGTGTCTTCAGAGGTCATGCTCCAATTATGAAGGGTTGTTACTCTGAGATTCTAAATTTCCATAAATAACCTCAATCTGTGTACATATTCCACAAGTCTCTCTTCAATTTCCTAGGGTGTAGTTATCCCAACCTCTTCTTTTTCTTGTTCTCACACTGACAGATGTTAGGTTTCCTCATGACATTGTCTTTTTGTTACATGATATTTTCTTTTTGTTCTTTCACACCTTCAATACCTGTAAATCCAGTTCTCTACATTAGATTCCTTGTGTACAATTCATAATGTACCATCTGTTCAACTAACAAGATCCTGACACATTGCAAAATGATTTGTATTTTCCACAATCTCTACAATAAACTTTAGTAGAAAATCCCTTTTGACAACATCATTAAATGTAAGAACATTCTATGATTATTTCCTTTAGTTAAAGAAATATCATTTAGTATATTCACTTAGTATATTACGAATTATACTAAGATTGTTCTTTTAGCTCTTAAAAGTTAAAACATGCTCATTAGAAATACTTGGTGCAAAGAAATGACTATGTGATCAAGTTTGTTCATGCTTATTATGGAAATATTTTGTCAATATCCAAAACTGATTTGCCACTCATCATGTGTAATGAGCCTTGTACTTGTACTCTGGGTCTTTGCAAGCAGATAAAAAGTTAGACAGATGGTGACTGAGAGTTGCAGGCTATCTATACTCTAGTCAGGTGCTTTTAAAGTATGTTTCCTTGGTTTATTTGTGTAGAGTTCCATGAAATAAATGACTACTATTTTATATATGAGGAATACCAGTGTGAAGAGGAAAAATATCTGCCTAAGTTTACATAGCTTATTGAGAAAGAAGCACTGACTTAAATTAAAGAACTTGAACTGCTTGTACCATACTCCCTCTGTCTAGAGGCTTTAATAAATATATGGAAAAATCATACCATCAAATTATTATTTATTAATTTTCTCACTGTATCATCAAATATATGACAAAAGCAATCTAAAAGGGAGGGACTTATTCTGTCCTAAGGTTTGAGCGGATAAAGTCTACCACAATGAGGAAGTCATAAAACAACAGGAGGGGAAGATCACTGGTCATATTGCCTTCAGAATCTGGAAGCAGAGACAGAGGAATGCTGTTGTACAGCTTGCTTTCTTCTTTTACTATTTTTATTTGGTCTAGGTGTCAGCACATGGGATGGTGCCATGCACATTTAAAGAGGATCTTATTTCCTAAGTTAAATCTCTCTGGAGGCACCCTCACAAAAAATTCGAAAGTGTGCCTTCCTAATGACCTTGTCCTTTCTTTATCCAAACAACTTGGCAACCATGATTAACTATCATACTTAATATTTACAAAGTTAATTATATATAACTCTACTAACAAGATGTGACTACTACCATCACTTAATCATTTAATCCAGCCATCTAAGATTACATAGTGTAGCACATGATTTTATGAAGTAAAATCAAGCAAAAGAGAAAAAAGACTGAACAATTTAACTCATCATTCTGCTTCAAGTCTTTCTCTAATACTCACGATTAAAAACATGTAAACCAAATTAAATAATTAGCATGAGAGAAAGGAGATATAACACTGAAGAATTTAATTGGATTTTGTTGACATAAGAAATGACAGACTAAACAATAAATAGGACGACGATACAGTTATCTGAGTAGAACAAAAATAATAGGTGATCAGGGAAATAGACACAGGGATTTCAAATCCCATTTTGCCGCTGACTCACTTGGTAACAGTTGACAAATTATAAAGTGCCTCATTTTTACTTCTTCCAAAAGTAAACAGAAAAAAAACATGGAATCAATTTTCTGTATCATAGGATAATAATGTAGATTATTCAAAAAATTTCCACAAAGAACTTGAAATATACCAAATACTACCTAAATTATATTAAACAGGCAAGAACAGATACTATGCTTGATTTTAGTTAAAATTTTGAGAAGCGATACCTAACCACATTTTAAAGTGATCTTTCAGGCTGGAGAGGTTAAGACTCTGTCTTGTACGCAGAAGGACTTGAGTTTGGAGTTGGGAGAATCTTGAGGAATCCTAGATCCCACAAAGTATCTCACATAAAAATAACAGTTGGTAATGGTGGTGGATTGCACTTCTAGCTCTGGAACGCAGAGACTTGGAAAATGCAGAGCAAAGAAAGAGGTAAAAGGTAGGAATCCAGGATAATTCCTGAACTCACCCTTGAGCATCCACAGGAACACACAGTACCCTCTGATACACACACACACACACACACACTAAAGTGATCCTTTAAAAACAGTACAAAACAGTATACATACTCTCACACATACAGCCACTTTATTTTTCAGAAAGGTGACAAACATCCATGCTAGGGAAAAGATAGCATCTTCAACAAGTGGTGTTAGGAAAATTGGACATCTACATGTAGAACAATAAAAATTAACAGTTGCCTCCCTCCTTACACAAAAGTCAACTCCCAAGGATATTAAACTTGAACTCTAAAATTATTAGAAGAAAGAGTAAGAATTACACTTGAATTGATAGGCCTAGGTAAAGATTCTCTAAGCAGAACAAGAAATGTCCAGGAACTAAGACCAATAATCAACAAATGGGACTTCATGAAATTAAAAAGCTTCTGTTCTGCAAAAGAAACTGTTAATTGTGCAAAAAGGCAACGCACAGAATGGGAGAGAAACTTTGCTAGCTATGAATCTGACAAAAGACTAATCTCCAGAGTATAAAAAGAGCTCGGTTAAACACCAAGACACCAAACACTTCAATTTAAAAATCTGCCCTGGAACTAAACAGGGATTTCACTCAAAAAGAAATTGAAATGTCAAACAAATACCTTAAAAGATGTTCAACATTCCAGATTATCAGAGAAATACAAATCAAAACAGCCCTACAATACCACATACTCCAGTCAGAATAGCTAAGATCAAAAACACAAACAACATAGATTTCTGGGGAGGCTGTGGAGAAAAAGGGACACTTATTCACTGCTGGTGGGAGTGTAAACTGGTACAGCCCATATGGAGATCAGTATGGAGGTTCCTCAGAACCACTCCTTAGAATGTTCTTAAAATACACTACATCTTATTCCTAAGACACTTGTTCATCTATGTTCATTGCAGCTTTATTCACAATAGCAAAAAATGGAATCAGCCAACATTTCCATCAGCAAAGGAATGGATAATGAAAATGTGGTACATATACACAGTGGAATATTATTTAGCCACCAGAAAGGATGAGATTATGAAATTTTCTGGCAAATAGATGGAACTGGAAACCTTAATATTGAGTGAAGTATATCAGACACAGAAAGTTAAGCACCACGTGTTCTCTCTAATATGCAAGGACTGAATCTTGTCAACGTACTTGAATTGGAAGCATTTTAAGAGCCAGAAAACTCAAAAAAGACATTAAGAGTGGGAAGGTGGGAATGGATAGTTAGGGTGAAACCTTTTAAAGGGGAGATTTAGGATGTTAGGACAAGGATGAGGGAGGGAATAATTGAGAAAAATATATAGCAGGGAGATATGGGAGATAGGAGGGACAGAAGAACTTGCAGAAAAACCCAAAGTTCGTAGGAAGCAAACCCAAAGGAACATACTATGCTAGTAATATGTCAAAAAAGTCTTTTAAAGAATGTAACAAGAATGAACAGTCCCTATGCATAGGAGCATGGAGTGAGGAAAACAGAAAAATAATAAAATAAAAGCCTTGAGCTGATCCACTTAGAACCCAGAGACAAAAAAAAATTAAACTAGAAGTAACAGGAATTGGCACTTCTTGACAAAATGTTGGTCAGAGAGGTCTTAAAGTTCCCTAAACATTACAGGCTTTTGCTACTGCTCTTCGTTGCTCTCCAAAAACTGTCAGTAAGTCCTTATTACTGAAGATGCAACACAAATGGAGTCCATGGGCAAAATATATCAACTGGAACTGGTCTGAGGACTTTCTCCTTGCTGGATAGCTTACATAGTACCAAGGAATACTGTTGAAGCTGCTGGGGGAGAGAAATTATCACAAGCCCTATCAAAGGCATGAAATCTGTAAGTTGCAATATAAATTACTATGGCAACAGGTGACTACCAGTGTAATAGTGTCGTGAGTACCAAGGAGACATCCAACAGCTTTCTGATTGAACTCAAGATCTGCTTGTCAGAATGGTACCCATTCCTGTTACTGCAAACTAGAACAAGAACCTAAAAAAGGGGAAAGGAAATAGACTAATAGGGAAGATAGACAATAAACCTATAGGTAGGATGACAGTACATCAGACTGCTCTGTAGGCAGCTGTTATTATACCCATAGCATGGGAACTCACAGTGAAAACCTTTGGGTCTAAAGATGGATGAGTGAAGGGAAACACAAACATCAGTGGGTTGGCCTGAAAAGAGGTAACTTGTTACACTATGAAGGCCTGAACCCACACAGAAGTAAACAAGCCATAGTGTATCCTAAAGTCCATAGAAGCATACAGGCGGTGGAGTGGGACAGAATAGTGAAGGTAAGGGAGAGAATGGGAGGGAGGGGAGAGGGAAAGAAGCTGGGATGGATATTCAATATGCTTATAAATGTAAAAAAATTAATTAAAAAATTTATGACAAAAATATTTAGGAAGTGTTTTCGTTACTTTGCAACATCTTATTATGTTTAAAATATCAAATGTGAATGTATAAAATTATATATGTCTTAATTTAATAGGTTTTAACCACTTATTCTTTTTATTTTTGCTTACTGGGCTATTTAGATCAATATATTCTCTTAATGTAGGTCATATTGAAACCAAAATATAAAAATAGCTTATTTAATCTGAAATAACTCTCCAATACTCTCTGATGTATAACATTTTCCACTTAAAGTAAATATTTGATTGAAACTAAAAAAATTTTTTAAGTATATATTAAACTTTCTAATTCATAGCATGTATTAAAGAGAATTAACACTTAATTTCCAAAATTAAGTACAGAGTGTATGGAATGCAATTTTGTCTCCGTTTTTAAGCTTCCAAACATGTACAATGCAACATGTATGTAATATCTCATAAGCTACTTTAATTCTCAAATAATTATTTACTCTATAGAGTATAAAGAAGAATTTACATGTTTTCCTTGAAGATGATAAAATCTAGATTCCAGAATCTTATGTCAGACCTCACTTGACAAATTGAGCATCTGATGTTTCAGTAGGGCTGAGTAAACTCACAGAAATATGAGAGTTGATCCGGGTGGAATTAGAATGAAAATGCAGGTCTCCATCTCTCTGAAAGTCATTCATATAGTAGTATACATTGCATTCTTTTCATTAAAACTATTTCAAAGTGCTTTAAGAAACAGTATACATAAAGTTTTATGAATTCATTTCTATGCTCATCCCAGTATTATTAATGGAAGACTCTGATTTATGTAGGTGTGAATAAATAGGTGTTGTGCAAACATTCAGATCTAATTCAGAAGAAGGTATGAAGACAAATTTGAAGGAACCAAGTCCCTGAATATTGATTTGTGGCTAAGCTAGACACATTTCTATAAATAAATCCAAAGGTTACATGGTATATACAAAGAATGTATGATTTACCAAAATTTTACAGGACATTCACATACTAAAGCAGAAATAGAAACTGTTGGGAGAGATAAAAAATATGAACCAGTAGGTGTAAATTTATTGGCACAATGACAAAAAAAATATATCCCTGACCAAAATAATAAATCATAAATAATGGATAATTATAATTCAAATTAAATGTAAAGAAGACTTAAATGTACATCTAAACCAAAATCAATAATAATAATCAGATTAAGATCCAGTGTGACTTTCCACAAATGTGTTACAAATAAATGGGTAGTATAATCTGAGCAAATGGTCTAATGATGTGGTATTTTTCCCTCTATACCTTGTAAACATAAGACACCAAAGTAAATAGGTGAACAAGCCTTCGGTCTCTCAGAAGGAAACATGAGAAATTAAATTCCTAAAATATACCCATGAAGTTGAGAGTTAGTTGTTTTCTAGTTACCTCCATCCCTACTCCAAACTGCCGTCTCTACCTCAAGGTTGATGAGGATTATGTGCTACAACTATTTCTCTTCTGCTGGATCTTTTGAGAAAATGATTTCATGCTTTCTCAGTGTAGACCACATTAAATATAAGATTAAGGAGAAAAACCTTGAAGATTATTAGAATAATTTGTTCATGTGAATTAAAACTTGCATGAAAAAACTTGCATATGTGAAATTCAGATTAATCATTAGTAAACCAATCAAAACTGGCTCTAGACTCATTATTCTAGTTCTAAGATACTTTATTTCATTGTCTTATGGAATGATAATTTTTATCTTAGTAAAAATTACAAAATATCTATTTTATTTACAATACCATGATTTCTATCAATACATTTAAATACCTGACATATTTTCCTTGAAAATACAGTGTCACTTCTGAATAATGTTTGTATTTTGAAGTGCCAACAGGCGCATAAAAGGAAATTCACATTAAATGTTGTTTTTACTATTTTTCTGTCCTTGCATCCAAATCATGAAGGAGTATAACCCAAAGCTAGTGTCTCAGAGAATCACAAGTAACTAATAGCTTGTACACAAATCTGTAGCCACATGATGAAAAATGAAAATCAATTGTAGAAATGCTCAGAGGACTCCAGGAGTTAGGATTCACATGTCATTTCAGCAGATGACATACACTTTGTTATACATAAGATTCTATATTTTACATTCAGAGATTATTAGAATCCTTATTTTATTAGATACAAGTCTCAGGATGAGTAACAGATATGTTTTAAGTTGCTTAAGTAGTTAGGAGCTGGGCTATCAATTTCAGGACAATTTTCTAACCTATGTTCATTCATTGACCTTTATGCCTGCTTTTACAGTCACCTTAGTTTAATGCTGGCAAAAGTGTCAAGAAAGCAAATGAAGATAAAACACAAGAGGAAGCTTTCCTTTCAACAGGCTTTTGCACTGAAATCTTAGAGCAAAAACACTTTTTAGCTCATAATTTAGGGAAAGGCTCTATTTAATACTATCTCTGGGAACACAGACAATTTATAACTAGGTGGTTTCCATTTCCCAGTGTAAATAACTCACTGATGTAAGATTTACTCTCTAACTTCAACGACAACTCAGGGTTGGGGTTGCTGCCATGAAGTATTTATAATTTGTGTTTGTTTAAGTCAGGATACCTAACAGGAAACACAAATTATTCTAGTTATTTTAAGAAAAACAGATTTTTACATCAGAAACTCAGGTTAAAAAAATGCTAAGTCCCAGAGAAGCAGCAACCACAAGCTATTATTGAAACTCATGCACCAACAAAATAAGCTATCACAGATATGATCCAAGTAGCATATTGCTTGTCTGGACATCTAGAGTTAGTTACTACTTTCTTTATACCTCAATTTTAATACTGCACTGTTGTCTCAGCACTCTTAACTTCATTTCTGCAGGCCGACAGATACAACCTCTGGAATTTGGCCTTTCTCTTAAGTCTGCTTTGTAAATCTATTAGATTGATTCAGTGAAGCTAATTCATATTTATGATCCATATTGCAAACAAGTCTCAGAAATTGACCTTTCAGTTTCCACCCTCTGCAAATAAAATATCATAAAAAATATATGGGAACTTCCAATCAGTCGTATGCAGCATGGTATTAGTGCTAATTATAGTGAAAACATATACTGAATGAAAATTTAAAGAATAAGTAAGTGTAGTAAGATATCATAACCATTTTATGCAGAAAAAGCTGGAAAAAAGAAAGCACAGTCTGAATATAATTCTGAGCATGTCAACAAGGTGGTACATACGTATGTATGTATGTCTGTATGTATGTATGTATGTATTTATGTATGTATATATGTATATATATGTATATTTTTCCTTTTAAAATTGATTTATTTACAAACTGGGTTTATGTCTTTGCTCTGATCTTCCCTCAACTTCCCTCCTCTCCCACCCTCCTCTTCCTTCATCCATCCTGCTCTGTCCTACCTGTCCTCCTGTCCCTCTGCTCGTGTGCATTACAGGACTCCCTTGGGGTGCCTGTGTTGGTCTGGGAGTCAGATTTCTATTGAACTTTATGCAACTATTCAGGGGGTAAGTTGTATATGGGGAGGTTCCTCTTCGCTTGACCAGAACCTGCCCCTGAGACACTCTCTGAGAGCAATTTTTTTATTCTAAGATCCTAGTTAGTCCTTGATGGATTGTTGGTAAGTTGGCGATTGTATAATCTGGTGGCAGAAGTTCTCTTGTCATTGACCTTTTGGGTATAGCAGCCATGTCTTAGCTGGAGTGTGTTGATCAGGCATACCTCATCCCACCTTTACACTGTCACATTCATACCATCCCCTCTTCTGAGAGCTTCCCTGAGCCTTAGTGTGGGATTTTGATGGACTGATTAGGGCTGAATATTCCAGGTACTACTAATACTAATACTAATACTAATAATCTGTACTCTGGCATGATGCGGTTTTCTGTAAGGCAAGAAAAAAGATAAATGGGTAAATTTGTCTCTTTAGCCAATCCCTATTACCAGTCCTGCTAATAACATTAAATGTACACACATATATACATATATTTTAGGGAGAATAGCTTTTTTATTTAATCAACATTTAATGCTAACATTCTTGGATGAATCTATGTTTTAGATACTTGTTTGATGATGTATTTAATGTTAAAAGTAGGACTGGAGACAGGGAGCAGGGAGTGGAGTTAAGAGACTAATTTATCCAGTTAACATTTTTGCCCTAAAGGAAATTAAATGCTAAGTATAATGTTGACCAAGTACTGAATGTCAGTTCCTGTATGTTATGGCATTAGAAGTTGTTTTTAAATCAAATCCTCAATGATTTTTATTATAAGGATTAATAAATGAAAATGAACACAATCATATACAGAATGTATATACATAGATGCAGATATAAATATAGATGTAAAGGTCTTATTAAGTGTGTAATGTACCCATATAAGAGCTCAAATAGGAATCTGAAAATTGCAAGCACAATAAGCTTTTCTAAGTGAATTGTATCATCTATATAAATGTTCCTTTAAAAACTTAAGTCTAGTTTGGAGCCAGTACCATGCTGTTTTAATAACTATGGATTAGAGGGGATCATGCTACAGCAGAGAATACAGGCCACTATCAAGTACTGCAAGTAAATAATGAGACATCGTTAAGCTCACAGACTTTCCTTCCTGGCTACTTGCAACTGATGGGGTTTGATCTCAACAGAAAGGGAGGGCATAGAGTCTTGTAGATAGAAGGTAATCTTCCTGTAAATGGGAGACTGACCCCCCCCCACTGCAGTCTGCTACTCTTATTCCATCTACCTTTGAATCTATTCTTATTATAAGACTCTATTTTAACAGCCTTTTATCTCTGGCTAGGAGGTGACATCCAATACCCATCAGGATGGAGCCAAGGGCGGTACAGGAACAGCAAAACTGAAAGAAGAAGAAAAAAAAGAATAACCATAATTCAGAACATCAGAGACCCTACATTAATCACCAGAAACCACACCAGCCTAATCTCTCCCCATCCCAAAGCTCAGGGAAATTTACGGAAGAGGGCGCGGTAAGATTGTAAGAGCCAAAAGATGGGGAGGAGCAATGATATAAAAGATACTCCATACACGGTTAGGGCCGAAGTAATCATAATAGGTCTTTGCATGACCTGCAAAATGACCATGTCACTAACCCCCCAAAGTCTAGCATGGATCACAAGCTCTAAGATCCTTAGAGGCAAGGGATTAACAGCCACAATATTGTTCCTATACTAAAGGGGAACACAAAATAAAAGAGCTCTAGGCAGTGCCACTGAGTCCTTACACCTCATCAGAGAGGAGGACCCAGAGGGAAGTTTGACATGCACACTAAAGGATGCTTCATGAAAGGGGGGGGGGGCACTGGGAGAAAGGGAGGGAGTGGGTAAAGGAACGGGAAAAGGAAGGATGTAGCAAGGGGATCCAGAGAGGGGTGGAGGGAAGGAGGGGAATAGGGAACCTATCAAGTTTGTATGAGTGGAAAAAATAAAATAAAAAAAAGAAAACATTCAAGTCTTGTATATACTTAGAAGTTTCCACGCAAATAAAATATAAAACTACAAAAAAAAACACTTAAGTCTAGGGCTAGAGAGATGGCTCAGGGGTTAAGAATATGCTCAGGATGGGAGGAGCAATGATATGCAAGATACTACACACAAGTTAGGGCCCAAGCAATCATAATTGGACTTTGCATGCCCTGCGCAATGTCCAACACACTATTGACCCCACAAAGTCTAGCATTTGCTAAAGGCACTAGGATCCTTGGAGGCAAGGGATTGACAGCCACAGTAGTGTTCTTATGCTTAACGGGAATACAGGAAAGGGTTCTGGGAAATGCCACTGGGTCCTTGCACCTCATCGGAGAGGAGGACCCAGAGGAGAGTCTTGCAATCACATTAAAGGATTCTCTGGGGATTGGGGGAGGGGAGGCACTAGGGTGTGGGGAGGGAGGGGTGAGGGGAGGGTGAGCAGAGGGGTCGGAGGGAGGAGGAGGGAGGGAGGGAACCGGTGTACCTATTAAGTTTGTATGAGCAGAGATAATAAAAAAATGTCAAAAAAAAAAAAAAAAAGAATATGCTCCTCAGCAGAAGATCCTAAATTCAGATCCCAGGTCCCACATAAAAAACTCCAGGCAGAACTGGAAGCAACCTGCATTTCCAGCCCTGGTAGGTGGAGCCAGAGAAATTCCAGAATGAGGCAAAAAGGAGGTAGAAGCAATCCATGATAATTCCCTTAGTCACCCTTGGTCCTCCACAGAGACATGTAGTGCCCTCTGATATAAACACACACACACACACACAACAACAACAACAACAACATTTTAAAAATTAAGTCTAATTTCAAAAGTATTTTAAGTCACTTACATATTTCATTATGGCAGGATAAAAACTATACCTTGCTTGTGCAAATTTTGAAATTTTAGTCTTATGTAGTTCATTTATGTTAATCTAGCATGAAAGAATTCGATGTTGTTGACCTAATTATTTTTAGAGGAAAAGAGATTCAGCATGACATATATAGACACTACCATTAACTAATACTGCACATAAGAACTTTTTTGCAAATTAATTATTACATGAGAACTCATAGAAATGGTAAGGAGCAATAAACTTACTTCCTTACTCAACTAGTCAGAATGAAAGTACATCTATCCACTTATTAATCTGAAAAGTATTTATTGAACTACTTTGTCAAGGTGTATTGCAAATATTTAGGAAGAAAAATGAAGCATAGGATACCATTCTAAAGAAATTCACAGGTAACTATAGAAAACCATGAAGGAAAATAAAAACAAAATTTGATAAAACTGGTTTGTAAAAGACTTGTTTCCTTAGGATGAAACCTCTGCATAGATAAATTAACTAGGAGTAAATCAAGGTGCTCTTCAGTGCATTACTCATGTTGGATAGGAATAAAGAAGGCTGGCTTGCCATGTAGCCCCTAAAAACCTCTTCAACAGATTCCATAAGGAACTCAGAGCGTTTCTCAGAGATCCTCAAACTGAAACAAGGCAAATCTTTATAACTTCCACATCAAAAGCCATTGATGCAGTCTTCTTCTTAGAAAGGGATATGTAAGTTTGGATGAAACACTTCTTTGAAGACAAAAAGAATTATCAAAGAGGGCTGAATACTGAAAGCTACCAGTGGCAACATGCTCATGACCTGGGTAACTAAGTCCTTCAAGAACTAGACTGAGATTTGAGTAATGAGCATGGCACTCATAAGTAATGTGGACAAAGTTTTCAATGAGAGTTAACTGTGGGTAACAAATAAACTGTGGGTAGTAAGAAAAGAAAGTAAGGTAAGTTTTAAAACTTATTTGAAGAGGTATTTGAACTGAAACTTGAACTATGGTCAAGATTACTCATCAAAATAAATGACGGAATCACTTTTCGCACAAGGGAATAACATTGTAAAGAAATGAAGGCAAAAAACCAGCATAATTGAGAAAGGTAAAAATTTAATGTAAATGGAAATTAGAATAAATGTTAACAGTTCAAAGACTAAGTCTGAAGCAAAGTATTAGGAAGAGATTTTTGAAAGGAGTGTGCAAGGATAGAAATAAGGTACTCTTCTATAAAGAATATTAGTTCTAACAACAGCTTTAAAGAGAAGATACGATAGTAGTTGATCTGAAGAAGTTAGTTCAGCAAGTAGTGATGATGGGTGACTGAGATATAAAGAGGTCAAGGGCCAGTTAATAGATTTATAAGAAATCAAAATGTAAATTTTGATGAAGTAAAGCTGATTTTGAAGAGAGTTTAACATAAAGTAATTTATGAAGCATACATTCCATTATATTATCCAGAAATAAATAGTTATCACTTACCCATATACCACGAAGAATACTATCCAGGAAGCAAAAATTCCTTCCTACTTTCAGTACTAAAAGTAAAGAAAAACTGTTAACATTGGGGAATTGAGATAAGAGCACTGAAGGTACAACTAATGTAAACCACTTTAGAACAGAAAGGTGAATCTGAGAGATAACAGGTAAATATGGTAGACAAGCAATAGTAATCATTTTTGCTTACAAAAAGACAACCAAGTTTAATGACTGGTAAGCCAATCATCCAAATTTCAAGGCCTTGGACAGAAAAATATCCTATACTGCAGCATGGCAGGTGATAAGCAGATAGACACTTGCTATATAGAGTATACATTGAACTGTTCTGTAACTTCAATAAAAACTTGGGGCAAAATAAACTTTGAAAGCAGACATGAAATATGACTAAGCACAACAGTGTAAAAAGAAAGTTTGATGGCAAATAGATATTTATTGACTCAATAAGTATTTATCAGCCAGTTGCACGTTAACAAAATTAAGAGGTAGAGTCAGAAACAAAAATTCCTTTTTAAGTACTTTGCTTTCCTTAAAAATCACCCCAGAATTTCAAAACAGACAAATGAAATATTGGTCGCACTTTTGGTTTTCTCATATCGGTCAGTCTTTAGCTAATGCCCGTCCAAAATGGCTATATATAATTCTGAATGGTGCTAGATCTCCAACTGCTTGAGTGACTGGCTAAAGGGTGATTCTCAAGAGAAGCACAGAGATTTAGGTAGATATTAAAAGCAATGTACAGGGTAGCTAGGGTATAGGCATCCAGAATTGGTAAATGGAATTCTAAAGGATCGAATACCTACAGTGACATCACCATTATGGGGTACTTTAAATATGGAGGTGAACAAAAAAGATAAGGTCTCTGCACTAATAGACTTTACATTCCAAAATTAGAGACGGACACAGTAACAAAAATAAAAATTTAAAGGGGGCAAGAATAGCTTATTTATGTAAAATCCAATGAGGGAGAATAAGGGGAATGTGACATACTTTATAAAACTAAAAGAAGCCTCCCATAGGGGAAGGAAAAGGAGGAGCAGAAACTACTTCAAAATGTACCTCCCAGAATTCATAGATGATTAAAGCTTCTACTACTAGGGGTTAAATACTCCATACAAAATGTTGGTCAGAGAGGTTCCAAAAGCTCCCAGAACAATATGGATTTTTGCTATTGCTCTTCACTGCCCATCAAAACCTAATAAATAGTAAGACTGTATCACTGAAAGCATCACATAATTCAGCCAGAAGATATGGAGAAATGAAGATTAAACTCACCTTGGAGCTTACTCTCTGAAGGTTAGCCTTGATAGTACTGGAAAGTGCCATGCAGGTTACTGGGGTAGAGAAATTATTAACAGTCTTATCCAGCCGTGAATGCTATGAGCTGTAATTAAGAACCAGTTTGGCAATGTGACCATCAGTGAAACAATGACTGGATATTAGGGGATGGTCAAGAGCATCTTGTTGGATTTAAAGGACACTCCACAGGGGGAAACTCATGTTGAATAGGACAAACTTGTGTAAGAACCCGTGGGTGGGTGGTCATTGGCCCTAGAGAACAACCTACTACTATTGCTTTGCTAAAAGGACATGATACCAACTGCTTTCTAAATACTTATCTTTAAACCCATTGATTATTGCATCTCTAAGTCTCTACCCAAGAAGCAATTTTTTTTTTTGTCAGAAATGGTAGTGGGTTGAGAATATGTGACTGTGGAGTGATCAGATATATGGGACATTTAATCCTTTCATCTCAAAACAAAAGAGGGAGTGGAAAGAATACAAAGACCACCCTCAGCCTTATGCACTGAAGCCTACTGTTGCAGTGACTGGAGGTGAACGCAGAGAACCATGGCCCTACAAGATGCTGAGAACAAGTGAAGGTTATTGATTCAGGTATCAGCAGGCTGCCCTTAAACCTCAGGGACCTTTGTGGAACAGGAGCCAGAAAGAAGGAAAGAGCTAAATATTAAGGGTAAAAGGTATGGAATGCCATTTTCCTAAAATGATATGGTCATTGCACTCATGAACCCAAAACAGATGTGATGACTTACATCAGGTCTACAGTGGACATACCTAGTCAATGGTCAGTTATGAACACAATGTACTTGTGAACAATGAACAACTAACAGATTTACAGAGCAGGGAGAAAAATATACAAAGTGCACTCACAGGGGATCCAACTAGGCTCCAAAAGATTATTCCAACATCTGGATCATATGAAAGGACCTGATTAAACCCAGTGTAACATAAAACAAGGCAAAACAAAACAAAACAAAGGACATAATTTGGGAGGGTGAAAATTGTAGGAAAGGGGGACTAGAGGTGGGGAAGAGGATAAATAAAGACAAAGGAAAGAACAATCAGAATGTATTACAAACATGTATGAAACAGCTTAAAAGCAAATTCATCAAAAAAATTAAAATTAAATATCAAAGAAATAAAAAGTATAAAGAAATAAAAATATAAAGAAATAAAAAGTATAAAGACTTTTGGTTCAAAAACATGAAGTTTACATTTTAGTGAAGTCCAAAATAGCCAGGTTATATAAGTAAATAAAGTTCAGTAGTAACATAAAACTTGTATCAAAACATAAAAAGTCAACTTCATAAAATATACAGACTCTTCTGAGTCCAATGTACAAAGTTATTTGGAATAGTGTCTAAATGATTATTTAACAGCACATGTGTGAGGACAGTAAATAAAGTATGAAATCTGTGAAGAATATGGATCTGGATCAAATAACCCACATAAAGATATTTCTCCTTAAATTACTCACCTTTAATGAAAGTTGTTTAACTACAAGAATTTATAAACACAGGTGTTATATGTACATGTACAGTAAACTATACATATTGGTTGTCAACTTCTATAACAAAAAAAGCAATGGAATTTCAACTGGCCACACTGAAATCCTGATTAAAGCAGTTTCCTGTTATCCCTTGAAGTTAAATGTGGATGTGGATAAAGTGTTTCATCTGCTATCCAGGATGGTAACAAAGCATAAAACCATTACATATTTAGAGGAAACTAAAGTTATCAAGCAAAACCACAAAAGACTTCATGATGAAAAATGTCTTTTTTTAATGGTTCACTTATTTATTTACAAACAAATTGTGTTTATATTTTTGCCCTGCTCTTTTGCCCACCCACTTCACTGCTCACCTACCCTCCCTTCCCTTCATCCTTTCAACCAGCTAGCTCTCCTACCCAACCCTCTCCTATCTCTCTGATTGTATGTATCACAGGACTCCTTTTGAGATGCCTGTGTTGATAAGAGAGTAAGATTTCCTTTGAACTTTATTCAACATTTCAGTGGGTAAAGTATGTGGGGAAGTTCTTTTTCTCTTTTCCAGAACCTGTCCCTAAGACACTCTGAAAGCAGCTATTCTTTGTTTTTTCTTCCAATCATACAAGCTCAATAGGTACCCCGTCCTCTCCCTCCCTCCACCCCTTCTCAGCCCCCTTGCCCTCTCCCCCCCTTTTCCCCTTCCTTTCATTCCCTTTCCCCCTTCTCTCAGTGCCTCCCCTTCCCCCTCCCATCTTCTGGATCATCCTTTTCTGTGAATGCCATACCTCTGAGTTCTCCACCCTAGTGAGGTGTAAGGATTCAGTGGCATTGCCCAGAGCCCTTTCTTGGGCTCCGCTTTAGTATGTGAACTCTATTATGTCTGTTAATCCCTTGCCTCTAAGGATCCTACTGCCTGTGATCCATACTAGACTTTGGGGGGTCCTTGACATGTCAGTCATCATGCAGACCATGGAAAGTCTGATTGTGGCTACTGGGGCCCTAATATGTGTGGACTATCTTGCTATCTTTGGTCCTCCCCACCTTTAGGCTCTTACAATCTTGACACTCCCTCTTCCTCAAGGTTCTCTGAACTTAGGATGGGGAGAGATTTGGTTGGTCTGGTTCCAGGTGATTAATGTAGGGTCTTTGGTGTTCTGAATTATGATTTGTTGTTGATTTCAATTTTGCTGTTCCTGCACTGCCCTTGGCTCTATCCTGATTGGGATTGGAAGTCACCTAACCAAAGATAAAAGGCTGTTTAAATGAAGATCTTACTATAAGAGGAGACTCAAAGGTAAATGGAATAGGAACAGAAGACCACAGTGAGGGGTTGTCAGTGTCCCATTTGCAGGATGGTTACCAGCTATCTGCCAGTCCCTATACCCTCCCTGATTGGTGAGATCAAACCTCTTCAGTCACAAGTGACCAGCAAGGGGAGGTGAGAGTGAGCTTAACCAGATGTCTCCCTACTTACATGCAATATTTGGCAGTGACCTATTTACTCTATTGAAGCATGATCCCCTCTCTCCTTTTTTCTGGGGGAGGGGGCTCCTTCTTCTTCCCTCCTGTTTATATAATCTTTGTGATTACAATAGGTATTACAGAGATTTATCTTTGTATATGTCACTAAGTGGGTTTGGTACTAGGATCCACCTATTAGGGAGTACATATGATGTTTAATTTTTGGTGTCTGGGATATTTCACTCAAAATAACTTTTTCTAATTCCATCTATTTCCCAGCAAGTTTTGTTAATTCATCTTTTTTGATGGCTGAGTAGTATTCCATTTTATAAATGTACTGCATTTTCCTTATCCACTCATCAAGTATTGGGCATTTGGGTTGATTCCATGACTTTGCTATTGTAAACAGTGCTGTTATGGACATGGTTGTGTTTGTGTTAATGTAGTGAATTTTTGCTTTATGGGGGATTATTCCCAGAAGTGGTAAAGCAGAATCATATGATGTTGCAATCTTTAACTTTTTTAGAAATTGCCAAATGATCGCCAAAGTGGTTGTATAAGCCTGCATTTCCACCAACAATGTAGGAGAGTTCCCTTCTCACCACATCCTCTCCAGCATTTGGTGTTGTTTGTACTGTAGATTTTTGTCATCCTGACTAGGGTGAGGTGATATCTCAGGGAAGATTTGATTTGCATTTCCCTGATGGCTAAGGATGTGGAGCAATTTTAAAGATATTTGGTAGACATTTCAATTTCATCCCTGGAAAAGTTTCTTTTGAGTTCCCAGGCCCATTTTTTAATTGGGCCATTTATCTCCTTGGTGTGTAGCTTTTTAAGTCCTTTGTGCACTCTGGACAATAAAGCTCAATCAGATATGTGGTTAGTGAAGATTTTCTCCCATTCTGTGGGTTGCCTTTTTGCTCAGTTTACAATCTCTTTATGTAAATAGAAGCTCTTTAATTTCATAAGATCCCATTTGTTGAGTGTTGGGTCTAGTGATTGTGCTATTGGATTCCTATTTAGGAACTGTTGGCCTAGCCCAATGAGCTCAAGGGAGTTCCCTGCCCTTTCAACTAGGGATTTTGTAGTCTATGTCCTAATATTGAAGTCCTTGATCAATTTGGGATTAATTTTTGTGCGTAGTGACAAGTACAGGTCCAGTTTTAACCTTCTGCATGAGGACATCCAGTTTTGCCAGCACCATTTGTTGAAGATGCTGTTCTTCGATGAGCACAAATGCAAAGATTCTCAACAAAATCTTAGCAAATCAGATTCAAGAACATATCAAAAAGGTCATTTACTCTGATCAAGTAGGCTTCATCCTAAGCATACAAGGTTGGTTCAACATACACAAATCAACAAATGTAATCCATCATATAAACCACTCCAAAGTCCAAGACCATGTGATACTCTTGATAGAAGCAAAACAAGCTTTTGACACGATCCAACAGCCTTTTATGATCAAAACCCTAAAGACACTTGGAATGGAAGGAACTTACATCAACATAATAAAAGCTGTATACAACAAGCCAACAGCAAAGATTATACTCAATGGGGAAAAACCTGAAGCACTCCTGCTTCGATCAGGAACTAGACAAGGCTGTCCACTCTAACAACTTCCATTCAATATTGTACTGGAAGTCTTAGCTGGAGCCATAAGATAAGAGAGGGAGATAAAAGGGATTCAAATGGGCAAGGAAGAAGTTCAGCTGGGTGGCATGTTACAAAATAAACGTGCAAAAATCAGTGGCCTTCCTGTACGCCAAGGATGAAAAAAGTGAAAAAGTCCTAAGAGAAACAATTCTATTTACTATAGCCCCTAAAAAAATGAAATACCTTGGTATAAACCTAACCAAGGAAGTGAGAGACCTTTATAATGAAAACTTTACAACCCTAAAGAAAGAAATTGCAGAAGACACCAAAAGGTAGAAAGACCTCCAATGCTCCTGGATTGGCAGAATCAATATCATAAAAATGATCATCCTATCAAAAACAATATACAGATTGAATGCTATACCAACAAAATCTCCAACCAATTCTTTAAACAAATTGACCAAACAATCTCAAAATTCATAAGGAAGCACAAAAAACCCAGGATAGCAAAAACAATCCTGAGTAACAAAAGCACTGCTGGAAATATCACCATACTAAACCTTAATCTATGTTACAAATCCATAGTAATAAAAACAACCTGGTAGTGGCTGCAAAATAGACGTAGAGATCAATGGATAAGGGTTGAAGACCCAGATATGAGCCCACACAATTACAGCTATTTGATTTTTGACAAAGGGGCCCAAAAATTCAATGAAAAAATAGCATCTATTTATTTTAAGATCTTAGATAGTTCTTGAAGAAAATGTTGGTATGTCCGCCATTGTGTGGATCTAGTGATAGAAGTTCATATGACAGTGATGTTCTGGGTACATCAGCCCTGTCTTGACTAAAGTGTGTTGGTCAGGAGTATTTCATCTCACCTTTAGGCTCTTACAATCTTACCACCCCCTCTTCTGTGAGGTTCCCTGAGCCCTAGTGTGGAATAAAATTTTGATGGTCTGAGTAGGATTGAGTGTTCCAGGTTTGCTATTATTCTGTACTCTGGTCTGATGTGGTTTTCAGCCTCTCTTGTCTTCCAAGACTGACACATTCAGTCAAAGGTAAGGTTTGTTCTTCAATGTTTCACAGAATATAGTTACCATTAATTAAGCAAATTAAGACTGCAAAGAGATGACAGTTAAATTAAATGCAATAAACTTATTACATGTTTATACTATTTTTAAACAGAGTTCTAAATTCAAAATTATTTGAACTACTTCAGGTGTTTCTAATTATATTTAATTTCTCATTAAAAAAGAATAGCTACTATCTTTAATATGACATTTCTAAAGCTGACCTCCTTGATAATCCCAAACTTATTTCGGTATTTTCTAAATATTTGTTCTCTCTCTCTCTCTCTCTCTCTCTCTCTCTCTCTCTCTCTCTCTCTCTCTCTGTGTGTGTGTGTGTGTGTGTGTGTGTGTGTGTGGAGTGATAGAGAAAGAGAGAGAGAGAGAGAAAGAGACTATCTGTGCATGTGGATCATTGTGAAGGACAGATTCTCAATTATGAGAAATCCTCAAGTAACCTGGGATGGGTGTCAAAAGAGTCCCAAGGAATAACCTATCTCTGCCACCCCAGTAATGGGATTGTAAGCATACATGCCACTACACTAAGATTTTTAGGTGGGTTCTGGGATTTGAACTCAAATCCTTGTGCTTGCCAAGCAAGCACTTTACCAAATGAGCAATCTCTCTAATCCCCAAACAGATTTTGAATGACTGAAAAAAATATTATGAATGCATGAATAAATCATACTGTCTGTTTATTGAAGGAACCATTGTCACATTTCTGCATTTCTTTCTTTTTCAATAAGGCATAAAACCTGGAAACAGCAGCTCCAAGATTCTATTGCCTATGGAGTTTCAGCCAGATGAATGCCATTATTTGAGAACAATATTGTCTGTGACATCTGCATACAGAAACATGTGCATCATTAGACAGTAAATTCTCCATAATCCATACCTCTGAATTTTATTCTCTGGGGCCTTAACAGTTGTATGAGTTTCTCATCCTCAGTATTACACTGGTGCCTGCTAGAAACACCTAAAAAAGCTGTGTACTCTGACTAAGGCTTGGCCACTGACCAAACAGACATAGTCAAAGACAACATGTAAGAATGAGTAACAATTTCCGCAGACCTTTAAATGGGAATACGGAGGACAGTGATTTATATGCATGGATGATTTTCACAATTAGAAAAAATACTAGGAGTCAGAAACACGGGTCAGTAATGGAACAGCTGAGCAAACTCTTGAACATCTTCCTTGTTTCCAAGGCAAAAACACAAATGAATAGATTTTCCAATATTATTATTGGAATTTTTCAATTTGTAATAAAATTATTCATTGAAAACAATCCAAAGATTTGGAGAAAATGTTCATGTGACCACAACAAGATGATAAATTCAGCAAATATCAACTTTTAACAACCTGAATCACAATCAAACATTAGGTTTAGTCCTAAAAAGAAAACCTGTGGAGTCTATGGTATTTGATGAGCCCCTTGTTATTATTTCATTTCAAGGCTTTAATTATGTGTGCCTGCTTATAATTCAAGGATTGCCAGCTATCTTTAGACACCACAAATGTAAACATAGGCCTTGAGAGCTTAGGGAAAATACTAAAATTTGCAAAATATACCAACATACACTAATCGAATCTACTATATTCAAGCTGTAGAAATTTTGTACACAAAGAAGAGTAAAATATTTTAAGTTTTTTCAATTTTAAATTATAGGCAGTATTCAAATCACTTAAAAATAAAATAATTTTAAAATCAAGGTAGACTCTAAGATATCTTTCTAATTTACAGAGTTTATACCTTACATCATGGCCAATGTATTAGAATCCACTCTAATCATATGATATAAATTTGGTACATTGCATTCAAAGATTTTTCATAATTTTTAAATTATTTGTATTTACATTAAGTTACTGTTGGCTACAAGCTCACAGAACACATGCTGCATCCATGAAAACTCCAACAAAATGAAACTAAATGTTCAAAAGTCATGAAGTTTTCAGACTGTCAAAGTTAACAGTTAATAACGTGACCTTAAAACCTATTTAATACATTGAATAATATGTAAATTTTGACTTTTGAAAATTTTTTCTCTTCACATATTAAAGTCATCAATCATTTATTTTCCTATTTCAGGCATTTCAGAAACATTGGAGAAACTGTGAGTTGAGACATAGACCATCAATAAACAATTTGCAGTATGGGCTGAGAGAATAAATTTATACAGCCAACTCACAATTGGCAACATTTCTCCTTCCTAATCTGAGCTACTAGAATGGGGATGAGGAAAAAAATAAATTGATTTCTCTATCCATATCTTTTTGTTTTTCATTTAGACATTCTACTAGCCTGTGATATTGTCCTGCAAATTCCTCTACTGATATGTCACCCAGGGCAAAAATGTGCTTCCCTACTCCCAAATTGTCTTAAAATTTACTATCTTCTACCTACATTATACAAAGCTTCATCATGCCTATTCTGAGGAGTTAAAGGGCAAAAACAAGGGTCTAGAGTCCACAGCATTCTCTATTACTCAAATGGAAGCGCCTAGCTAAATGGCCATCCTTCCATCACATGCCACAGGCATTTTCCCGCTCTGTCATTATACTGAGAGAGCAAGTGTTTTGAGGACTGCTGTCCAGAGTAAGACAAATTGGTTTCATCCACTAATAATCACTTTTATAAGAGAAATGCCTGAATAGATATGAGTTTCAATGAAAAATGCAATTCTTTTTCATCTATTCATCATTCTAGTACAGAAGCAAGCTAAAAGATATTGGTCCCCTAAGCAAGAGAACTTTCATCAATAACTCATTTCTTCTGGGCACAGTATGACATATACATAATACCTGATAATCATAAAAAGTCTATTAAGTAGGCACTTACATTTTTCCCATTTACAAAAGATGCAACAGCATTTGATTTAAAGTAGCTATTCTCTAATCCTTTGTTACAAATACAAACTCTATCACCCACCATCACTTTTTACAAAGCATTTTCACATTCTCTCTTCTCCTAACAAGTCTAAATCCATCACTTTAAAGGGATGAGAAGCTGCAATTTAAGTAATTAATTTTAATCAGCCTTTTATCAATATCATATCATTAAATGAATTGCATAGACTCCAAAAGATTGTACATTAAAAACCTGTAAGCTGGTAAACTATATTAACTTCAGAATATTTTAATTTCTGAACATCACTGGATCAGAAACAGAAAATTTTAATTGCTGAATATAATTTTTCATTGACTGAGACAAGTCAAGGATTATGTTTTCCTGAACCATTCTAAAGATAGCACTGCTGTGCTTATAGATACTACATGAGAAATTAAGAAACACATTTGATGAAGTCTATTTTAAAGCAGTTATTAGTTCATGAAGCCTACTCTTTCACAAAAGTAATGAAATAATATAAAAAGCCAGTTATTTTAACCTGGAGGATCATAACCTGAACAGTTATATACTATTAATCAATTATTATTATATTTCTGTTGTATATGAGATATTTAAAGAAAACTCATATACATTTAAGTAAATATATATCATGAAAATTTTAAGTTTGCTTCAGGTATATCTACAGCATCAAACAGTAAATGGCAAAAAAGAAATGTAATGTTTTAAGGCAAAAAATATTTTAAATATTACAATGAATGAAGTGTTGACTCAAGGTGTCTCATAAAAATTTTTGGAGGCATTAATGAAAATAATTATGATTTTTTTCTAATTTACTGAACTTAAGTAATAAGAGAAATATATAAGAATGAGACTAGTATATATTGTAATAATGATAATCACAGTCAGTGTAATGGCTACTCTTAACTCTTGTTGTGAAAGAGCACCCAAAGTCAAGCAACTTAAGGGAGAAGGGAACATTTATTCAGCTTATGGTTTCAGAGGGGTGATATGGTTTCTCATGGTGGAGGTGGCTTGACTGGCTGGCCAAAACTGAAGGAGGCTAAGTCACCGCAGAC
Organism: Typhlomys cinereus; assembly: GCA_023101885.1. Lineage (NCBI taxonomy): Eukaryota > Metazoa > Chordata > Mammalia > Rodentia > Platacanthomyidae > Typhlomys > Typhlomys cinereus. The sequence continues at coordinate 1,690,690 of JALPQD010000367.1, read as the reverse complement.
ATCCTGGAAGTTGAGAGCTGCAGACTGCTTGCTGCAAAGGCAGACTTCTGGAAGTAGGGTGGGACTAATCCACCTCAAGGCCCACCCCTTGTGACTGCCTTCCTCCAGCAAGGCTCCACCTCTCAAGGTGCCATGACCTTGCCAAACACATGAGACTGTGGGGGACATATTTGAAACCATGACATAAGGTGTTGTCTAAATTGTAACTTGATTTCTCTTTTTTGCTTTTGCTTACAATGAGCATGTTTTTCTTTTATATTCAGAGTATAAATGTATTTCCAGGACAGACAGAGATACTAAGAGGTAGTAAAAGTAAGAAGTAAAAAGGAAGAAAGAAAAAAGAGAGAGTGAAAGAGAGAAAGAGAGAAGAAAAGAGAAGGGAGAAAGGGAAAAAGGGGAGGGAGGGAGGGAAAGGAGAGAATACAAGAATGAATGTGTGCATCCATGCTACAAGAAAATGACAACATGCTACCTTAACCAATGGTATCTATAAAGATCCTGGCATCTTAGAATTTGCCTCCAATACATGTTTTGAAGATGTGATCTCTCGCTACTTTTTTTCTACTGTTTCCGCTCATCAATATTGTTATCACTAAATATGTTAGACCTTGTTCAAGACTGATTTAAAGCACCAAGATCCTTGGAGGCAAGGGATTGACAGCCAAAATAGTGTTCCTATGCTTAAGGGGAACAAAGGAAAGGGTTCAGGGAAATGCCGCTGGGTCCTTGTACGTCATCGGAGAGGAGGACCCAGAGGAGAGTTTGGCATGCACATTAAAGGATTCTCCGGGGATTGGGGGAGAGGAGGCACTGGGGGGTAGGGAGGGGGTTGAGGGGAGGGTGAGCAGAGGGGTCGGGGGGAAGGAGGAGGGAGGGAGGGAGGGAACTGGTGTACCTATTAAGTTTGTATGAGCGGAAATAATAAAAAATGTTTTAAAAAAAAACAAAAAAAACATACTCCTTGTAGACTTTACCACAACTGCCTGCCCAGCCTTGGACAGGTCCTCACAGCCAAGAACATTGTTCCAAACAATTTATGCAACTTAATTTCACATCCTTTTGAGTTTTTATTTAACTTTACATATTTTACTTTTGGCCCCTTGGCTATGCCCACACATATTTCCATTAGTGTGTTTCTTTATGAAGAACAAATAAGCTTTCATGGGAGAATCTCTGTTATTTAGGATGACAATAGAAACACATGACATAGAGAATAGAAAAACAATAAAGTAATTAAAACAGTTAAAAAAAGACTGATTTAAAAACATAGATACAATTTACATTTTTAAATATAGTTAGGAGTATATGTTAATTTTTTAACATTTTTATTATTATTTCCGCTCATACAAACTTAATAGGTAGACCAGTTCCCTCCCCCCCTCCTCCCCCTGAATCCCCTGCTCCCCCTCCCTCCCTCTCCATCTGCCAGTGCCTCCCCCCCAATTCCCAGAGAGTCCTTTATTGTGTATGCATAACTCTCCTCTTGGTCCTCCTTTCCGATGACGTAAAAGGACTCAGTGGCATTTCCCTGAACGCTTTCTAGTGTTCCCCTTAAGCATAGGAAAACTACTGTGGCCATCAATCTCTTGCCTCCAAGGATCTTGGTGCCTTTAGCCGATGTTAGACTTTGTGAGGTCAATAGTGTGACGGACATGGCGCAGGGCATGCAAAGTCCTATTATGATTGCTTCAGCCCTATCTAGTGTGGAGACTCTTCAAATCTTGCTACCCCCATCCTTTTGCTCTTACAATCTTACCGCCCCCTCTTCCACAAATGTCCCTGAGCTTCAGGATGGGGGGAGATTAGGCTGGCATAGTTCTATGTGGATGATATAGAGTCTCTGAAGTTCTGGATTGTGGTTTGTTGATTTTCTTTTGCAGTTTTGTTGCTCCTGCAATGCCCTTCACGCAATCCTGATGGGCACAGTATGTCACCCCCTGGTCAGAGACAAAAAGCTGTTAAACTGGAGTCTTGTTATAATAGCACATTCAAGGGTAGATGTAATAAAAGCAGGAAACCTCAGTGAGGGAGGGATCAGTTACCCATTTGCAAAATGATCTCTTTTCATCTGCCAGACTATATGCCCTCCCCTTCTGGTGAGATCATACCCCCTCAGTTGTACATGGTCAGGAACAAACGTCTGTGAACTTAACCAGGTGTCACATTACTTACTTGCATTCCTTGGAGGTCAATTTTCTCTGCTGTAACATGGTCCCCTCTCTCCTTGTGTCTGGTGTGGCCCTCCAACCCCATCCCTCCTGTTCACAATCCTTGCAATTACTGTATTACATAGGTTTACCCTTGAGTGTCTCAATGTGGGCTGGGTGAGTTTGGTACTAGGAGCCACCTATTAGGGAGTTCATACAGTGCTTAATTTCCTGGGTCTGGAATACTTCACTTAATATAATTGTTTCTAATGACATCCATTTCCCGGCAAATTCCAGTAATTCATCATTTTTAATGGCTGAGTAGTACTCCATTGTATAGATGTACACATTTTCCTTATCCACACGTCAACTGTTGGACATTTAGGTTGATTCCATGACTTTGCTATTGTAAACAGAGCTGCTATGAACATAGTTGTGCTTGTGCTATCGAGGCGAACCACTGCTGCATTGGGGGTTATTCCCAAAAGTGGAATAGCAGGGTCATATGGCATTTCAATCTTTAATTACTTTAAGAATCTCCAGACAGCTTGCCAGAATGGCTGTATGAGCCTGCATTCCCACCAGCAATGTAGGAGAGTTCCCCTCTCTCCACATCCTCTCCAGCACGTGTTGTTGTTTGTATTGTGGATTTTTGCCATTCTGACTGGGGTGAGATGATATCTCAGGGAGGTTTTGATTTGCATTTCCCTGATGGCTAAAGAAGTGGAGCATTTTTTAAGATATTTGTTAGACATTTTAATTTCATCTCTGGTAAAATTTCTTTTAAGTTCCAGGGCCCATTTTTTAATTGGGCCATTGGTTTCCTTGGTGTTTAGTTTTCTAAGTTCTTTGTGCACTCTGGACAGTAGTCCTCTATCAGATATGTGGTTAGTGAAGATTTTCTCCCATTCTGTGGATTGCCTTTGAGCTCGTGTTACAGTCTCTTTATATGAACAGAAGCTCTTTAGTTTCACAAGATCCCAACTGTTGAGAGATGGTAGCAGTGACTGTGCCATTGGATGTCTGTTTAGGAAATGTTGGCCTAGCCCAATCAGCTCGAGGAAGTTCCCTATCCTTTCAACTATGGTTTTTATACTCTCTGACCTGATATCAAGGTCCTTGATCCATTTGGAATTAATTCTTGTACATGGTGACAAGTACGGGTCCAGCTTTAATCTTCTGCATGTGGAGCTCCAGTTTTGCCAGCACCATTTGTTGAAGATGCTGTTTTTTCCATTGGATTCTTTGGGCCCCTTTGTCGAAGATCAAATGGCTGTAATTTTGTGGGCTTATATCTGGGTCCTCAACCCTTATCCATTGATCCGTGTGTCTATTTTGGAGCCAGTACCAGGCTGTTTTTATAACTATGGATTTGTAGTATAGACTAAGGTTTGGTATGCTAATACCTCCAGCAGTGTTTTTTTTGTTTTTTTTTTAAATTTCAGCTGATACAAACTTATTAGGTACACCAGTTCCCTCCCTCCCTCCTCCTCCCCCCGTACTCCCTGCTCCCCCTCCCCACCCTTCTCCCTCCCCATCCCCCAGTGCCTCCCACCCCAATTCCCAGAGAGTCCTTTCTTGTGCATGTCTGATTTTCCTCTGGGTCCTCCTCTCCGATGACGTACAAGGACCCAGTGGCCTTTCCCGAACCCTTTCCCGTGTTCCCCTTAGGTATAGGAACACTGATGTGGCTGCCAATCCTTTGCCTCCAAGGATCTTGGTGCCTTTAGCAGATGCTAGACTTTGTGAGGTCAACAGTGTGTTGGACAATGCGCAGGGCATGCAAAGTCCAATTATGATTGCTTCAGCCCTAACTAGTATAGAGTATCTTACATATCATTGCTCCTCCCATCCTAATGCTCTTACACTCTTACCGCCCCCTCTTCCACAAATTTCCCTGAGCTTCAAGATGGGGAGAGACTAAGCTGGCCTAGTTCTAGGTGGTTGATATAGAGTCTCTGAAGTTCTGGATTGTGGTTTGTTGATTTTCTTTTGCAGTTTTGCTGCTCCTGCAATGCCCTCCACTCCATCCTGGTGGGCATTGTATGTTACCCCCTGGCCAGAGACAAAAAGCTGTTAGAGTCTTGTGATAAAAGCACATTCAAAGGTAGATGTAATAAAAGTGGGAAATCACAGTGAGGGAGGGGTCTATCACCCACATGCAAAATTGTTACTTTTTATCTGCCAGACTATATGCCCTCCTCTTCTGGTGAGATCACTCCCCCTCAGTAGTAAATGATCAGGAACAAAAGTCTGTGAACTTAATCAGATGTCTCATTACGTATTTGGGTCCTTGGTGGAGGCCTATTTTCCCCAGAAAGAAGGAGAGAAGGGACCATGTTACAGCAGGGAAAATAGGCCTCCAGCAGTGTTTTTGTTACTCAGGATTGTCTTTGCTATCTTGGGTCTTTTGTGCCTCCATATGAATTTTGAGATTGTTTGGTCAACTTCTTTAAAGAATTGCTTTGGGATTTTAATTGGTATAGCATTCAATTTGTATATTGCCTTTGGTAGAATGGTCATTTTTACGATGTTGATTCTGCCAATCCAGGAGCATGGGAGGTCTGTCCACCTTCTGATGTCTTCAGCAATTTCTTTCTTTAGGGTTTTAAAGTTTTCATTGTAAAGTTCTTTTACCTCCTTGGTTAGGTTTATACCAAGGTATTTCATTTTTTTAGGGGCTGCAGTAAATGGTATTTTTTCTCTCAGGGCTTTTTCACTTATTTCATTCTGGGCATATAGGAAGGTCTCTGATTTTTGGACATTTATTTTGTATCCTACCACCCTGCTGAACTTCTCAATTAGTTCCAGGAGCTTCCTGGTGGAGTTTTTGGGGTCCCTCAGGTATAAGATCATGTCATCTGCAAATAGGGATACCTTGATTTCTTCCTTGCCGATTTGAATCCCTTTTATGTCCGTTTCTTGTCTTATGGCTTCAGCTAAGACTTCAAGTACAATATTGAATAGAAATGGTGAGAGAGAACAGCCTTGTCTAGTTCCTGTTCGAAGTGCGAATGCTTCCAATTGTTCCCCATTGAGCATAATCCTTGCTGTGAGCTTGTTGTATACAGTTTTATTATATTGATAAAGGTTCCTTCCATTCCTACTTTCTCTAGCGTTTTGATCATAAAAGGCTGTTGGATCTTGTCAAAGGATTTTTCTGCATCTATCGAGAGTATCATGTGGTCTTGGACTTTGGACTGGTTTACATGATGAATTACATTTATTGATTTTCTTATGTTGAACCAACCTTGTGTGCCGGGGATGAAGTCTACTTGGTCCCTGTGAATGATCTTTTTGATATGTTTTTGAATCCGATTTGCTAAGACTTTGTTGAGAATCTTTGTGTCTGTGTTCATCAGGGAGATCAGCCTATAGTTTTCTTTTTTAAGAGAATCTTTATTAGGTTTTGGGATTAAGACAATATTAGCTTCATAGAAGGAATTTGGTAGTGTTCCTTCCTTTGCTAATTGATGGAACAGTTTAAGGAGTATTGGTGTTATTGACTCCTTAAATGTCTGGTAGAATTCTGTGCTAAATCCATCTGGTGCAGGACATTTTTTGGTGGGGAAATTCGAGATTACTTCTTCAATTTCCTTATATGTTATAGGGCCATTTAAGTAATTCTCAACTTCCTGATACAATTTAGGTTGGTTGTGTTTACTCAGAAATTCTTCCATCTCTTGTGTGTTGTCAAACTTCACAGAGTTTAAGTTTTTGAAATATGATGTTATAATTCTCTGGATTTCTTGGGATCAGTAGTGATTACTCCACGTTCATTTCTAATTTTGTTAATTTGGGTTTTTCTCTCTCTTGTTTTTGGTTAATTTACCTAGGGGTGTATCTATCTTATTGACTTTTTCAAAGAACCAGCTTTTTGAGTGGTTGATTTTTTCTATCGTTTTCTTAGTCTCGATTTCAGATATTTCTCCCCTTATTTTGCTAATCTCCTCTCTTCTGCTACTTTTGGGATCAGATTGCTCAAGTTTTTCTAAAGCCTTAAGCTGCATCGTTAAGTTATTTATTCCTGATGTTTCCATTTTTTTTTTTTTTTTGATGTAGGCTTTAAGAGCTATGAACTTACCTCTTAGGACAGCTTTCATTGTGCCCCAGAGATTTTGGTAAGTTGTATTTTCGTTATCATTCACTTTCAGGAAATCTTGAATTTCCTTTTTAATTTCTTCCTGAATCCAGTTCTCATTCAGCATCATATTGTTAAGTTTCCAGGAGTTAGTGTATTTTCTCTTGTTTGTTGTGTTGTGGATGTCCAGCTTTAGGCCGTGGTGGTCTGATAGGGCACAGGTTAGAATTTCAACTTTTTTGTATATGTGTAGATTTGTTTTGTGGCCCAATATGTGATCTATTTTGTAAAAAGTTCCATGTGCTGCTGAGAAAAATGTGTATTCTTTGGTAAGTGAGTGAAAAGTTCGTTAGAGATCTGTAAGGTCCATTTCTTTCAGGGTTTGATTAAGTTCCAAAGTGTCTCTGTTAAGCTTTTGACCTGTTGATCTATCTTATGTTGAGAGGGCGGTGTTGAAGTCCCCAAGAATTATCGTTTGGGGGTTGATTTCTTGCTTTAGGTGCTGTAGGGTTTTCTTAATGAATGTGGAGGGGCCCGTGTTGGGTGCATATATGTTCAGTATTGTGAAGTCTTCCTGGTGAATTGTACCTGTGACTAAAATGTAGTATTCATCCGTGTCTCTTATGATTTTCTTTGGTTTGAAGTCCACTTTGTCTGAAAGCATAATGGCTACCCCTGCCTGTTTCCTGGTTCCATTAGCTTGTAGATTTTGGACCAGCCTTTCATTCTTAGGATGTGCCAATCTTTTGTGGTGAGATGAGTTTCCTGAGGCAGCCGATTGTTGGATTGTAGTTTTTAATCCAAGTTTGTAATCTGTGTCTCTTAATCGGCGAGTTAATACCATTGACATTTAATGTTATAATGGAGAAATTATTTTTAATTCTGGACATTTTTTATGTTTAGTAGATTTTGTAAGCATGTTGTTTGATATTTATGTTTTGTTGGTATTATCCTTCCCTTCTATCCTCCTGGATACGCTTGTTCTTTTCTTCAAGCTTGAGTATCATTTCTAGGATTTTTTGAAGGCCTGGTTTGGTAGACATGTATCCCTTCAAGTTGTCTTTGTGCTGGAAAACTTTTCTTTCTCCCTCAATCATGACAGATAGTTTTGCCCGGTATATCAGTCTGGGTTGGCATTTTTGCTCATTTAATACTTGAAGTATGTCTCTCTAAGCTCTTCTTGCCTTTACTGTTTCCATTGAGTAGTCATTTGTTATTCTAATAGGTTTACCTTTAAAAGTGAGTTGCTTTTTTTCTCTTGAAGCTCTCAGCACCTTTTCTTTGTCTTGAATGTGGAGTGTTTTGACTATTATTTGCCGTGGCGATTTTCTATTTTGGTCGTAACTGTTTGGAGTGTGAAATGCCTCTTGTATTTGGATAAGCCTCTCATTCTTTAGTTGTGGGAAGTTTTCATTTATGATGAATGTAAATATTTCCTCGGATGTGGTATTTTGGGATTCTTGTTCTGGTATTCCATGAATGCGCATGTTAGGCTTCTTCAGGGTGTCCCATATCTCTTGAATGTTCCTCTCCAGTATCTTTTTGGCTTTAACAATCTCTTCCATTGAGCTGGTTAATTCTCCCACTTTGTCTTCAAGATCTGAAATTCTATTTTCTGCCTCATTTGTTCTGCTGATAAGACTCTCTGTTGAGTTTTGGGTTGAAGATAACTTGTCTTTTAGTTCAATTTGAAACTCTGCCTGAGACTGTTTGAATTGCTCCATACCTACTTTTGTTTCTTGAACTGTTTTTCTCAACTCCTCCAAGTGCCTGTTGTGTTCCTGTTCAAAGTGGTTGATACGGTTGTTTAACTCTTCTCGGATTTCCTCTTTCATAGTATTAATTATGGTAAGGATCATACTCTGAAAGTCGTTATGTTGGGTCTGGCTTTCATGGCTATTTTCTGTGGATTTGTTCTGGTCGGAATCCCTCATTATGGGATTGATTCTTTCGGCAGGAGATTGGTCTTTTGGGTTTTGTTTCTCGTGGATCTGCACTTTGACTTGTACATTGTTGTTTTGTTTTTTAGGACCTTTCAGTTTCTGTGTGTTTTTCACTGAATCAACATAGTTGGTATTGTTACGCTTGCCAGTTATTACTAGTGCTTGCCTTGGATTGGGTATGTTTGTGTATTGTTATTATTATATCCTAGATGAAGCTACTAGGAAGTTAGTACGTCAGTTAAGTCAGGTTATGTTACCAGGTGGCGAATATTAGTTTGGTAGTGCACTTTTACGATTTAGTATCTTGGTGAAATGTGGGGGTAAGTGGTGTACTTCCTGGAGTTGTATGTTGTGGGGTGGCTGTATGAGAAATTTGATCTACAGCATTGATACTTTAAAGGATCAGTAAGGTGAAAAGAAAAAGTTTACTTATCTTTGGGCTGGATGAGAAGAAACTCGCCCACGTGATATAATGATTGTAGTGGAGTCCAGATGTATGGCCTGTCCTCCCTTTGTTCCTTAGAATTTTGCTTGAATTTCCTTTGGGTTCTATTGAATTCTGAGTAGCAGTGTGTCTTCCGTGGACCACGTGCGTAGGTCCCCGGTGGGCCAGAGAGGCAGAGGGTCTGATGTTCATGGCAGAATTCTTCACCTGCGACATGGGAAGGTGGGCTCGGAGAGGCGCGGGGCACCGGGGGCAAAGCTGGTGTGTGTGCAGCGCGGTGCTGCTGGCTGGGCGGCTCCCGGGTGGGTGGCGGGGCTGGGCTGGGCTCTTTTGCTCCCTGGCTCAATTGGAAAATTCTTCACCTGGGATCCAGGGGGGTGGCTAGGCGCACCGGGCGGGAGGATGCGAGGGGCTTGGGTCCGGGGCGGGGCCCAGGTTAAGCCTCAGTCAGCCTGGGTGCTCAATGCCGGGAGGCGTGGGGCTCCGGGGAGGTTGGGGGCTGGGCTGGGCTCTCTCTCTCTCACTCACCTTGGGCAGCGTGCGGCTGGCGGGGAGGAGTATATGTTAATTTAAACAGTAGTTCTTATAGAGATTTCTTCAACAAAGCAATCATACTGAAATCACCCATAGCCATTATAATTTAGGTTATAAAAAAGTAAAAAATAAAAAAAGTTAAAATATCAATTTTCCAATCAATTCAAGTACATTTTGCGAGTATTCTCTAGGCTTCTTTATTAAGCATTCATTCTGTTTCTACATTTGCTTTCAGACTATTTACCTTATGCAAATTTTCCTCACTTCAACCATATCAGTACAGAAGATGTTAATGAATTTTTGTCCATAATCTGAATTTCTTTGAAATTTAATAGTATAGTTGCCTTTAAATGATATTATATGCATATTTTCACCTCTGTGTTTGTTTTTCTCAGAAACTAAAGACTGTCTGGATAATCCCACAATTTCACAGAACAAAGTTTGAAAAAGAATTACCTAAGTCTTAAAGGCATCCAAATATGTTCTTTTTCAAATTTTCATTAATTCTTATAATAAAGCAGGAACAATGGTCTGCATATTTCTTTTTTTATAATACATTTTTATTATTATTTCAGCTCATACAAACTTAATAGGTACACCAGTTTCCTCCTTCCCTCCTCCTCCCCCCAACCCCTGCTCCCCCTCCCCTCACCCCTCCTGCCCCATCCCCCCGTGCCTCCCGCCCCGATTCCCAGAGTCCTTTCTGTGCATGCCTGACTCTCCTCTGGGCCCTCCTCTCCGATGACATACTAGGACCCAGTGGCATTTCCCTGAACCCTTCCCTGTGTTCCCCTTAAGCATAGAAACACTACTGTGGCTGTCAATCCCTTGCCTCCAAGGATCTTGGTGCCTTTAGCAGATGCTAGACTTTGTGAGGCCAATAGTGTGTTGGACATTGCGCCGGGCATGCAATATCCAATTATGATTGCTTCGGCCATAACTTGTGTGGAGTATCTTGCAAATCATTGCTCCTCCCATTCTTTTGCTCTTACACTCTTACCGCACCCTCTTCCGCAAATGTCCTTGAGCTTCAGAATGGGGAGAGATTAGTCTGGCCTAGTTCTAGGTGGTTGATATAGAGTCTCTGAAGTTCTGGATAGTGGTTCGTTGATTTTCTTTTGCAGTTTTGTTGCTCCTGTAATGCCCTTCACTCCATCGTGATGGGCACTGTATGTCATCCCCTGGCCAGAGACAGAAAGCTGTTAAACTGGAGTCTTATTATAAGAGCACATTCAAGGGTAGATGTAATACTTATACCCAAAATTGGAATCGCAGGGTCATATGGCGTTAGGCAATGGGAGGGGTCAATCACCCATTTGCAAAATGGTTACTTTTTAATCTGCCGGACTATATGCCCTCCCCTTCTGGTGAGTTCATACACCCTTAGTTGTAAATGATCAGGAATGAATTGTGAACTTAACTAGGTGTCACATTACTTTCTTGCAGTCCTTGATGGAGGCCTATTTTCTCTACTGTAACATGGTCACTTCTCTCCTTGTTTCTGGTGTGGCCCTCCAACCCCATCGCTCCTGTTCATAATCCTTGCAATTACTGTAGGTAATACATAGATTTACCTATGAGTGTCTCAAGATGGGCTGGGTGGGTTTGGTGTTAGGAGCCACCTATTAGGGAATACATAAGGCGCTTAATTTTCTGGGTCTGGGATACTTCACTTAATATAATTGTTTCTAATGACATCCATTTCCCGGCAAATTCCAGTAATTCATCATTTTTGATGGCTGAGTAGTACTCCATTGTATAGATGTACCACTGTTTCCTTATCCACTCGTCAACTGTTGGACATTTGGGTTGATTCCATGTCTTTGCTATTGTAAACAGTGCTGCTATGAGCATGGTCGTGCTTGTGCTATCGAGGTGAACCTCTGCTGTATGGGAGGTTATTCCCAAAAGTGGGATAGCAGGGTCATATGGCATTTCAATCTTTAATTTCTTTAAGAATCTCCAGACGGCTCGCCAGAGTGGCTGTATGAGCCTGCACTCCCACCAGCAATGTAGGAGAGTTCCCCTCTCTCCACATCCTCTCCAGCATTTGTTGTTGTTTGTGTTGTGGATTTTTGCCATCCTGACCGGGGTGAGATGATATCTCAGGGAAGTTTTGATTTGCATTTCCCTGATGGCTAAAGAAGTGGAGCATTTTTTAAGATATTTGTTAGACATTTCAATTTCAACCCTGGTAAAATTTCTTTTAAGTTCCAGGGCCCATTTTTTAATTGGTCCATTGTTTTCCTTGATATTTAGTTTTCTAAGTTCTTTGTGCACTCTGGACAGTAGAGCTCTATCAGATATGTGGTTAGTGAAGATTTTCTCCCATTCTGTGGGTTGCCTTTGAGCTCGTATTACAGTCTCTTTATATGAACAGAAGCTCTTTAATTTCACAAGATCCCAACTGTTGAATGTTGGTAGCAGTGACTGTGCCTTTGGATATCTGTTTAGGAAATGTTGGCCTAGCCCAATCAGCTCGAGGAAGTTCCCTATCCTTTCAACTATGGTTTTTATACTCTCTGACCTGATATCAAGGTCCTTGATCCATTTGGAATTAAGTCTTGTACATGGTGACAAGTACGGGTCCAGCTTTAATCTTCTGCATGTGGAGCTCCAGTTTTGCCAGCACCATTTGTTGAAGATGCTGTTTTTTTCCATTGGATTCTTTGAGCCCCTTTGTCAAAGATCAAATGGCTGTAATTTTGTGGGCTTATATCTGGGTCTTCAAACCTTATCCATTGATCTGTGTGTCTATTTTGGAGCCAGTACCAGGCTGTTTTTATAACTATGGATTTGTAGTATAGACTAAGGTTTGGTATAGTGATACCTCCAGCAGTGTTTTTGTTACTCAGGATTGTCTTTGCTATGCTGGGTCTTTTGTGCCTCCATATGAATTTTGAGATTGTTTGGTCAACTTCTTTAAAGAATTGCTTTGGGATTTTAATTGGTATAGCATTCAATTTGTATATTGCCTTTTGTAGGATGGTCATTTTTATGATGTTGATTCTGCCAATCCAGGAACATGGGAGGTCTTTCCACCTTCTGGTGTCCTCTGCAATTTCTTTCTTTAGGGTTTTAAAGTTTTCATTGTAAAGGTCTTTTACCTCCTGGGTTAGGTTTATACCAAGGTATTTCATTTTTTTAGGGACTATAGTGAATGGGATTGTTTCTCTAAAGGCTTTTTCACTTCTTTCATTCTGGGCATATAGGAAGGCCTCTGATTTTTGCACATTTATTTTGTATCCTGCCACCCTGCTGAACTTCTCAATTAGTTCCAGGAGCTTCCTGGTGGAGTTTTTGGGGTCACTCAGGTATAAGATCATGTCATCTGCAAATAGTGATAGTTTGACTTCTTCCTTGCAGATTTGAATTCCTCTTATATCCCTTTCTTGTCTTATGGCTTCAGCTAAGACTTCAAGTACAATATTGAATAGAAGTAGTGAGAGTGGACAGCCTTGTCTAGTTCCTGATCGAAGTGAGAATGCTTCCAATTGTTCCCCATTGAGTATAATCCTTGCTGTGGGCTTGAGGTAGACAGCTTTTATTACATTGATAAAGGTTCTTTCCATTCCTACTGTCTCTAGCGTTTTGATCATAAAAGGCTGTTGGATCTTGTCAAAAGCTTTTTCTGCATCTATCGAGAGTATCATGTGGTCTTGGACTTTGGACTGGTTTACATGATAAATTACATTTATTGATTTGCGTATGTTGAACCAATCTTGCGTGCCAGGGATGAAGCCTACTTGGTCCCTGTGAATAATCTTTTTAATATGTTTTTGAATCTGATTGGCTAAGACTTTGTTGAGAATCTTTGCGTCTGTGTTCATCAGGGAGATCGGCCTATAGTTTTCTTTTTTAAGTGAATCTTTATTAGGTTTTGGGATTAAGACAATATTAGCTTCATAGAAGGAATTTGGTAGTGTTCCTTCCTTTGATATTTGATGGAACAGTTTAAGGAGTATTGGTATTATTAACTCCTTAAATGTCTGGTAGAACTCTGTGCTGAATCCATCTGGTCCAGGACATTTTTTGGTGGGAAGATTCAAGATTACTTCCTCAATTTCCTTATATGTTATAGGACTACTTAAATAATTCACAACTTCCTGATTCAATTTAGGTATGTTGTGTTTACATAGAAATTCATCCATCTCTTGTGTGTTGTCAAACTTCACAGAGTATAAGTTTTTGAAATATGATGTTATAATTCTCTGGATTTCTTGGGTATCAGTAGTGATAACTCCATGTTCATGTCTAATTTTGTTTATTTGGGTTTTCTCTCTCCTGCTTATGGTTAATTTAACTAGGGGTGTATCAATCTTATTGATTTTTTCAATGAACCAGCTTTTTGACTGGTTGATTTTCTCTATGATTTTCTTAATCTCGATTTCAGATATTTCTCCCCTTATTTTGCTAATCTCCTCTCTTCTACTACTTTTGGGATCAGATTGCTCTAGTTTCTCTAAAGCTTTAAGCTGCATTGTTAAGTTGTTTATTTCTGATTTTTCCATTTTTTTGATGTAGGCCTTAAGAGCTACAAACTTACCTCTTAGAACAGCTTTTATTGTGTCCCAGAGATTTTGGTAAGTTGTATTTTCGTTATCATTCACTTTCAGGAAATCTTGAATTTCCTTTTTAATTTCTTCCTGAATCCAGTTCTCATTCAGCATCATATTGTTAAGTTTCCAGGAGTTAGTGTATTTTCTCTTGTTTGATGTGTTGTGGATGTCCAGGTTTAGGCCGTGGTGGTCTGATAAGGCACAGGTTAGAATTTCAACTTTTTTGTATATGTATAGATTTGTTTTGTGGCCCAATATGTGATCTATTTTGGAAAATGTTCCGTGTGCTTCTGAGAAAAATCTGTATTCTTTGGTACGTGGGTGAAAAGTTCGATAGAGATCTGTAAGGTTCATTTCTTTAAGGGTTTGATTAAGTTCCAAAGTGTCTCTGTTAAGCTTTTGACCTGTTGATCTATCTTATGTTGAGAGGGCGGTGTTGAAGTCCCCAAGAATTATCGTTTGGGGGTTGATTTCTTGCTTTAGACGCTGTAGGGTTTTCTTAATGAATGTGGAGAGCCCGTATTGGGTGCATATATGTTTAGTATTGTGAAGTCTTCCTGGTGAATTGTACCTGTCACTAAAATGTAGTATCCATCCGTGTCTCTTATAATTTTCTTTGGTTTGAAGTCCACTTTGTCTGATAGCATAATGGCTACCCCTGCCTGTTTTCTGCTTCCATTTGCTTGTAGAATTGTTGACCTGCCTTTTATTTTTAGAGCGTGCCTATCTGTTGTGGTGAGATGGGTTTCCTGCAGGCAGCAGATTGATGGATTATGATTTTTAATCCAAGTTTGTAATCTGTGTCTCTTGATCGGTGACTTAATTCCATTAACATTTAGTGTTATAATGGAGAAACTATTTTTTTGATTCCAGACCTTTGTTATGTTTAATAGTTTTTATAAGTATATTGCTTTGCTTTTAATGGTGTTATATTTGCCTTCTGTTCTCCTGGATATGCCTGTTTTTTTCTTCACGCTTGAGTATCATTTCTAGCATTTTTTGAAGGCCTGGTTTGGTGGACATGTATCCCTTCAAGTTGTCTTTGTGCTGGAAAATTTTTCTTTCTCCCTCGATCATGACTGATAGTTTTGCAGGGTAAATCAGCCTGGGTTGACATTTTTGCTCATTCAATACTCGAAGTATATCTCTCCAAGGTCTTCTTGCTTTTACTGTATCGACTGAGAAGTCATTTGTTATTTTCATATGTTTACCTTTAAAAGTGACTTGTTTTTTCTCCCTTGAAGCTCTCAGCACCAGTTCTTTATCTTGAATGTGGAGTGTTTTAACTATTATTTGCCGTGGCATGCTTCTGTTTTGGTCATATCTGTTTGGGGTGCGGAATGCCTCTTGTATATGGATGGGCCTCTCTTTTTTTAGATGAGGAAAGTTTTCCTTGATGATCATTTGAAAAATTTCCTCAGGGGTGGTATTTTGAGATTCTTGCTCTGGTATTCCATGAATATGCATGCTAGGCTTCTTCAGGGTGTCCCATATCTCTTGGATATTTCTCTCAAGTATCTTTTTGTCTTTAACAACCTCTTCCATTGAGCTGGTTAGTACTCCCACTTTATCTTCAAGGTCTGAAATTCTGTTTTCTGCTTCGTTAGTTCTGTTGATAAGACTCTCTGTAGAGTTCTGGGTTGAAGATAACTTGTCTTGTAGCTCAGTTTTAAACTCTGCTTGAGTCTGTTTTAACTGCTCTATGCCAGTTTTTGTTTCTTGCACTGTTTTTCTCAACTCCTCCAAATGTCTGTTGTGTTCCTCTTCAAAGCTATTGATTCGATTATGTAATTCCTCCTTGATTTCCTCTTTCATAGTATTGAACATGGTAATGATCATATTTTGAAAGTCATTATCCTGGGTCAGGCTTTCTTGGCCTTTTTCCGCGGGTTTGTTTTGGTTGAAGTCTAGGTCGCGGGGTGAGGCCCGTCTGGACCGCGCGCGCGTCCCGACCGGCAGAGGGGGGGGTGGGGTAAAGGTGGTCTGCATATTTCTTAAGTTTCAGGAGCACATTAAATTTCATTCATTTGATTTTTAAACTAAAGCCCTGGTGTCTTCATTTTTGCATCATTTATATAGATAAATATAGAGTATCTGCAGTTATTCTTTGGCCAATCTGTCCACTTCAGTAAATGCTTACTTACATTTAAAATGGCAAGTTGCTATTATTCATAATCTTTCCTCCAGCAGTCTCTACACTCTTTTCTTGCTTACTGAAACAGTATCTTTATTTTTTCTATTGTGTTCATTCCTTTCTTTTTTTAAAAATTTTTTTATTATTATTTATTCAATTGTGCGTGTATGCGTGTGTGCGCGTGTGTATGTATGTGTGTGTGTGTGTGTGTGTGTGTAGAACCATGGACGAATTTGGGAACCATCATGGACCACCTCTACCTCCTTGTTTACTCTGCCTCGGGATTCACAGGCTCCGCCCTACCAGGACCAGAAACACAGGTCGCCCCTGCTTCCGCCTGGTGTCTATACGTGGGCCTAGGATCAGAACTTGTGACCTTCCGCCTGCAAGGCAGAGGCCTAACCCCTGAGCCACCTCTCCAGCCCCCTTCCTTTCTTGTAAGAAAGTGAATAATGATTAAATGATAAAATAAGCTATGGACATGGAGTTCCAACTTCAAACCTTAATTGCTCCATATACCTCAAGGGTATGGTTGTAACTATTGCCTCTCCATTTACCAATGAGTAAGTGTTTTGGAGTTGTAGTATCATGCAGAAATATAAGAACAAAAGTATCAATAGGCATTCATGGGAAGAATTGAAATAATTCATACTAGTCTGCAGAAGGGCATCTTTATTTCAGATCAATACTGTTCTTGAACAGATGCATGGAAGAAGACATTCAAAACACAGCCAGAATGGAGAAATTTTTCTACCTGTATCCTCTTTGTGACCAGAATCCTGCCTACTTTGCCAAATCACCTCCTACCACCAGTCCCTTTCAAATGCCTCAGGGTACAATTAGCTTGAACTAGATGTCCTTCTTTAATATCCTATTTCCTGCTAGCTGATCTTGGGAATAGCTTCTATCTTATTTAAGCTCATTATCACTTGTGATTCAGAATTTGTCTGGTACACAGTCCTAACCTCACGAATGCTTGTTAAAATCACAGATGAAAACTTTCATGTGTTTTTCCCTTGCATATTGTTTTCTTTTAATGCCCCTTTCATTCTCATTCTTTAACTTAGCTCATGTTACCATTTTCAAAGAACTCAAAGTGTATCACCCACTGTATTGTATCACAGTATCATAATAGTTATTTTGCAAGTCATAAAATATTAGTCCATCAGCTTAACAGCAGTAACCACATTAATTTTACCCTTATGGCACCAAGAATGATCACAGTTAACAAGTGCTTGACAGCTATATGTAAATGCAAAGTCATGGAATTCTTCTGTGAAATTTAGAATTTAGAATTCTTCTGTGAAAACAATAGAAGAATAATGCTTATGGCCATACGGCAGCTAAGGCTCAAACAGTCAAAATCTGCATCTAGAACTCTTTTTACTAAATGTTGCAGTCTTATTGAACTTATTTTTACTGTTCTTCCCTTTCCTCATCTAAAAAATGAATATAACAATAGTACATGCTCGATAAAGTAATGAATATGCTGAAAGTGATTAAAATAATTATTAGCTATACATTAACTTAGTAATCATATCGAAAGTTATTGGAATATTCAATTATTATTTAGTATACTATCATACATTATTATAATGAAAGGCACTTTTGACTATGTAAAGGAACTTAGGTAAGAAATTTTATAATTTATTTATTCCTTATAACAATGCTATAGGCATTATTTAAAATGTTAAATTGAAATATCTGAGAAAAAGAGGTATCAACTTGATCAAGACTACAAAATATTTCAGTAGTAAAATCTCTTAACTACGTAGCACAAAATTTCTGCAAATATGAGTATTTTACATCAGAGTTTATATTCTATGTGCTGTCAACTATTTTCTTTATTTTAAAAATGCACGTGTTCTTTTTGCCATATTTAACCCATAGGATGTATAGGATGAATTTTTAGAGTTAGCTGAATACTACAGTGGGATAACCAACCATTCAATTCCTAATTTTGTCATTTTATTATCCAGTGATCTTGGCCAATAGCTTATCTTTTCTATGTCTTCAGTTCCTTTCATAAAACGAGCATAACAATATGAACTTCAGAAGATTATTTATTCTGAGGATCAAATGATATCAAATAGCAAATATATTTAACATGCTTGGCTAAATGCCTATTGCACTCAAAGCCCTATAAAAACAAGCTGTCACCCATCACTGGATGCTAACTTTATTTTTATTAGTTTCTGCTTTGTATTATAGCGCTTTTATCTAATTTGCAAATGCTTGAGAGGGGGTGCCTTCTCTCTCTCTCTCTCTCTCTCTTTTTTGTGGTTTACGTGAATTTATTGAAATGCAGGGAAAGGGACACCTGATTGTTCAGCAGAATCAGGGTAAGCAAGAAGCAGTCTCATGAAGTCTCAAGCTGTTCTGTTAGCCAGAGGGGAGGCAAGAAGTCTCCAAACCTTACTCCCAAGCTCTGTGTCCTGGATGGCCCTACCATGAACTTTCAGGGAATGGAAATCCAGAGCTTTCTATTCCTTTCCTCTTTGACTTTTTTTTTTAATTTTATTTTATTTTTCTAGTTTTACAAGCATACTGAGTACTTCCTCCATCCCCCAATCCCATCCATCTCCCTTCACCTTCCTTATTCAATCCATCCTACTCCCTCCCATCCTCTGTCCCTTATGCCTTCATAGACCCCAGTGTTCCCTATGACCTGTTTGCTCTTTTTTTATTTTTCTACTTTTACAAGCATGTGGAGTATTAATCCCTGCTTCCCTCCATTGTCTTTCCCTCCCATTCCTCCATCAATCCCATGCTCCGGCTTGTCTGTTTCTATGGATCCCAGGGTTGCCCCTGGTCCATTTACTGCTGTGGGGGTTCAGTCCTCTGTGGCACACTGGGTTGCCTCTTCTCAGGCCACCCCACTGATAGGGGCATTTCCCTTCACTTATCCAGCTTCGGTTCCCAAGTGTTCCACTGTATATTCTTATCTCTCTTGAGTTCCTCAATATTCTATGGGGCATATTGACATGTCAGTCATTATTCAGATCTGGTAAGGATATGTCTCACTGTAGTAAGTTCCTAGATTCAGCAGTCCTGCCTTGAGTGGAATGTCTTGTATGAAGGTTAACCTTATCATCTTTAGGTTCATATATTCTCACCGCCCCTTCTTCTGTGAGGTTCTCAAAACCTTAGGGTGGGGAGATTGGGTTAGTCTGATTTGGGATGAGCCCTGCTGAGTCGCCAGCACTCTGCATTATGGCCAGTCACTGCTGTCCACTTCACTGCTCCTCTATTGCCTTAGACTGCATCCTGTCAGGGTGTTGAGATTCTCCACTTCTCTTGTAGAAGATTATTTCTAGGCTGAGTGCTAAGTGCTCCTCAAATTTATGTGTATAATAGTAGCTATTCACAACGCAGTTATATGTATTCTCCTCCTTTAGAGTCAAATGGTTATTTTCTCTCTTTGTCATATTTCCCTGAATATCACCATCTAGTTCTAGGGTAAGTAAGGCGCAAAGTTTCATGTAATCTTGCCATTACTGGGATATAAGTATACTGACTTTTATGAACCTATGTAGATTAGATTTCTCAGGACAAAAAAAAAAACTGTTGCCAACTAATGTATCTATCAGGACAACTGCTTATACAATCGCTCTGAGTCCTAGAGCCGATGAAGGGCACACACCCTATTTAAACTTGATACCAGCTGCTAAAACTCAGAGTGACTTGTTCATTGATTATAGTGAGCCAGTGTTACCAGATATTCAGATTTAGATGTGGTAGACTATTGATTATATGCATGAGGCCCTTGATTCGGTTCACAGCATCAGCAATTATTTACTAAGTCCTAGAAATCAAACAAAACTGGGTCTACCAGTTTCAAACTCTTCAACAGTAAAGAGAGTATTATTGGAATGCACTGCTTTATTTAGATCTGCCAGTGTGATTGTCCTTCACCCCTGTCATGGTTTGAATGTGAGTTGTCCCCCACAGGCTCATGCGTTTGAATCTTTAGTGTTGGAGAAAGTCATGGCACCTTTAAAAGATGGAACCTTGCTGGAGGAAGGCATTTCAAAGTGGGTGAATCTTCAGCTTGATTAGCCCTACCCTACCTCAGGGAGAGGTCTGCTCTAGCAGTGGCAGTTTTTCAGCTCTCAGCCTCCATGGAGGATGTGGCTTAGGCCACCTCTTGCTTCTGCAATCCAGCCATGTCTTTCCTGCCATAATTGCACAGAGAAAGGCACCATAGAGGTGATGAGTGTGGGATCCAAAGTCAAACTGACTACTTTAGTTACATGCAAATTTCCATCTCTGTCCCTTAGATTCTACATTTAGAAAATGGAAATTGAAATTTCTAACTCTAAGGAATGACACAAGGGTTAAACAAGATAATGCAAATGCACTATCCCTGAGATATAGCAAGCATTTAGTAAATACCCATAAAAAGTAGACTGTTCAGAAATTTGTGTGTAAAGTGCAAGCATTGCTCTTAATGATGAAACACCAAACACATACTACTTGTATTTCTGAACACAAGCATTTATCATGGTGTTAGTAATATTACAGCTTCTTAATAGACGTGTATTGATCAATGCCATTCACTATCTATTTAACATTAGTTATTATACTTATTTCCTTTTTCCGACAGAATTACACTACTCCTAGAGAATCTTATATGAGTTGGCAAAAATAACACTGGAGTGAACTGTGGAACTCCTGAACTTGATGTAAATATTAGTCCAATAGTGACACCATTTAAATTACTTGCTTATCTGAATCAAGTTTTTCTAAAACGTTGAGACAAAAAGAGGAACAATTTTTTGTTGTTTGAGAGAAGGCTCTGCAGATTGGATAGGAAAAATGTACTATTTTCTAATATATATATATATATATATATATATTTCTGTATATTGCTGTAGCACAAGGCTGAGATTTATGACACATGCCAACTCATACTCATATTGCTCTTTCCATTTTCTTTTTTTTCCACTCTGCAACTTCCTATATACACTAAGTTAACCTCTGATTTATTGAATCTTCTTCCTGTCCCTAACTCCCTATTGCTAAAATTTTAGGTATAAACTGCCATGCCCAGTTCATAGTCACATTCTTTTATTTTTTTAACATTTTTATTATTTCCCGCTCATACAAACTTAGTAGGTACACCGGTTCCCTCCCTCCCTCCTCCTCCCCCCGACCCCCTTGCTCCCCCTTCCCTCACCCCTCCCTCCCCATCACCCAGTGCCTCCCCCCCAATCCCCAGGGAGAATCCTTTAATATGCATGCCAGACTCTCCTCTGGGGCCTCCTCTCCGATGACCTACAAGGACCCAGTGGCATTTCCCTGAACCATTCCCTGTGTTCTCCTTAAGCATAGGAACACTACTGTGGCTGTCAATCGCTTGCCCCCAAGGATCTTGGTGCCTTTAGCAAATGATGGACTTTGTGGGGAAAATAGTGTGTTGGACATTGCGTGGGCATGCAAAGTCCAATTATGATTGCTTTGGCCCTAACTTATGTGGAGTATCTTGCATATCATTAATCCTCCCATCCTTTTGCTCTTACAATCTTACTGCCCCCTCTTCTGCAAATTTCCCTGAGCTTCAGGATGGGGAGAGATAAGGTTGGTCTAGTTCTAGGTGGTTGATATAGAGTCTCTGAAGTTATGGATAGTGGTTTGTTGATGTTCTTTTGCAGTTTTGCTGCTCCGGCAATGCCCTTCACTCCATCCTGATGGGCATTGTATGTCACCCCCTGGCCAGAGAGAAAAAGTTGTTAAACTGGAGTCTTGTTATAAGAGCACATTCAAAGGTAGATGTAATAAAAGTAGGAAACCACAGTGAGGGAGGGGTCAATCACCCATTTGCAAAATGGTTACTTTTTATCTACAAGACTATATGCCCTCCCCTTCTGGTGAGATCATACCCCCTCAGTTGTAAATGATCAGGAACGAAAGTCTGTGAACTTAACCAGGTGTCTCATTACTTACTTGAAGTCCTTGATGGAGGCCTATTTTCTCTGCTGTAACGTGGTCCTCTCTCTCCTTGTTTCTAGTATGGCCCTCCTACCCAATCCCTCCTGTTCATAATCCTTGCAATTACTGTAGGTATTATAGAGATTTATCTTTGAGTGTCTCTAGGTGGGCTGGGTGGGTTTGGTACAAGGAGCCACCTATTAGGGAGTACATACGCGCTTAATTTTCTGGGACTGGGATAATTCACTTAATATAATTGTTTCAATGACATCCATTTCCCGAAAAATTCCAGTAATTCATTATTTTTGATGGCTGAGTAGTACTCCATTGTATAGATGTACAACATTTTCTTTATCCACTCGTCAACTGTTGGACATTTGGGTTGATTCCATGACTTTGCTATTGTGAACAGTGTTGCTGTGAACATGGTCGCACTTGTGCTATCGAGGTGAACTTTTGCTGTATGTGGGGTTATTCCCAGAAGTGGAATAGCAGGGTCATACGGCATTTCAATATTTAATCTCTTTAAAAATCTCCATACGGCTCACCACAGTGGTTGTATGAGCCTGCATTCCCACCAGCAAAGTAGGAGAGTTCCCCTCTCTCCACATCCTCTCCAGAATTTGTTGTTGGTTGTATTGTGGATTTTTGCCATCCTGACTGGGGTGAGATGATATCTCAGGAAGTTTTGGTTTGCATTTCCCTGATGGCTAAGGAAGTGGAGCATTTTTAAGACATTTGATAGATAGTTTAATTTCATCCCTGGTATAGTTCCTTTTAAGTTCAAGGGACCATTTTTTAATTGGGCCATTTATTTCCTTGGTGTTTAGTTTTCTAAGTTCTTTGTATACTCTGGATAATAGAGCTCTGTCAGATATGTGGTTAGTGAAGATTTTCTCTCATTCTGTGGGTTGCCTTTGAGCTCCTGTTACAATTTCTTTATCTGAACAGAAGCTCTTTAATTTCACAAGATCCCAACTGTTGAGAGTTGGTAGCAGTGACTGTGCCATTGGATGTCTGTTTAGGAAATGTTGGCCTAGCCCAAGCAGCTCGAGGGAGTTCCCTCTCCTTTCAACTATGGTTTTTATAGTCTCTGGACTTAAATCAAGGTCCTTGATCCATTTGAAATTAATTCTTGTACCTGGTGACAAGTACGGGTCCAGTTTTAATCTTCTGCATGTGGAGATCCACTTTTGCCAGCACCATTTGTTGAAGATACTGTTCTTTTTCCATTGGATTTTTTGGGCCCTTTGTCAAAGACCAAATGGCTGTAATTTTGTGGGCTTATATCTGGCTCTTCAATCTGTATCCATTCATCTGTGTGTCTATTTTGGAGCCAGTACCAGGCTGTTTTTATATCTATGGATTTGTAGTATAGACTAAGGTTTGGTATAGAGATACCTCCAGCAGTGTTTTTGTTACTCAGGATTGTCTTTGCTATCCTGGGTCTTTTGTGCCTCCATATGAATTTTGAGATTGTTTGGTCGACTTCTTTAAAGAATAGCTTTGAGATTTTAATTGGTATAGCATTGAATCTGTATATTGCCTTTGGTAGGATGGTCATTTTTACAATGTTGATTCTGCCAATCCAGGAACACAGGAGGTCTTTCCACCTTCTGGTGTCTTCTGCAATTTCTTTCTTTAGGGTGTTAAAGTTTTCATTGTGAAGGTCTTTTACCTCCTTGGTTAGGTTTATACCAAAGTCTTTCATTTTTTAGGGGCTATAGTAAATGGGATTGTTTCTCTCAGGGCTTTTCCACTTCTTTCTTTCTGTGCATATTGGAAGGCCAGTGATTTTTGTACATTTATTTTGTATCCTGCCACCCTGCTGAACTTCTCAATTAGTTCCAGGAGCTTCCTGGTGGAGTTTTTGGAATCACTCAGATATAAGATCATGTCATCTGAAATAGGGATAGCTTGACTTCTTCCTTGCCGATTTGAATCCCTTTTATGCCCCTTTCTTATGACTTCAGCTAAGACTTCAAGTATAATATTGAGTAGAAGTGAGAGTGGACAGCCTTGTCTAGTTCCTGATCGAAGTGGGAGTGCTTCTAGTTTTTCCACATTGAGTATAATCCTGGCTGTGGGCTTGTTGTATACAGCTTTTATTATATTGATAAAGGTTCCTTCCATTCCTACTGTCTCTAGCGTTTTGATCATAAAGGGCTGTTGGATCTTGTGAAAAGCTTTTTCTGCATCTATGGAGAGTATCATGTGGTCTTGGACTTTGGACTGGTTTATATGATGAATTACATTTATTGATTTGCATATGTTGAACCAACCTTGTGTGCCGGAGATCAAGCCTACTTGGTCCCCGTGAATGATATTTTTGATAGGTTTTTGAATCCGATTTGCTAAGACTTTGTTGAGAATCTTTGCGTCTGTGTTCATCAGAGAGATTGGCTTAAAGTTTTCTTTTTTAAGTGAATCTTTATTAAGTTTTGGGATTAAGACAGTATTAGCTTCATAGAAGGAATTTGGTAGTGTTCCTTCCTTTGCTATTTGATGGAAAATTTTGAGGAATATTGGTGTTCTTAACTGCTTAAATGTCTGGAAGAACTCTGTGCTGAATCCATCTGGTCCAGGACCTTTTTTTGGTGGGAAGATTCAAGATTATTTCCTCAATTTCCTCATATATTATAGGACTATTTAAATAATTCACAACTTCCTGATTCAATTTAGGTAAATTGTGTTTACTTAGAAATTCATCCATCTCTTTTGTGTTGTCAAATTTCACAGAGTATAAGTGTTTAAAATATGATGTTGTAATTCTCTGGATTTCTTGGGTATCAATAGTGATACCTCCATTTTCATTTCTAATTTTGTTAATTTTGGTTTTCTCTCTCCTGCTTTTAGTTAATTTAGCTAGGGGTGTATCAATCTTATTGAGTTTTTCAAAGAACCAGCTTTTTGATTGGTTGATTTTCTCGAACGTTTTCCTAAACTCGATTTCAGATATTTCTCCCCATATTTTGCGAATCTCCTCTCTTCTACTTTTGGAATCAGATTGCTCTAGTATCTCTAAAGCTCTAAGCTGCATTGTTAAGTTTTTTATTTCTGATGTTTCCATTTTTTTGATGTAGGCATTAAGAGCTATGAACTTACCTCTCAGGACAGCTTTCATTCTGTCCCAGAGATTTTGGTAAGTTGTATTTTCACTATCATTCACTTTCAGGAAATCTTGAATTTCCT
Organism: Typhlomys cinereus; assembly: GCA_023101885.1. Lineage (NCBI taxonomy): Eukaryota > Metazoa > Chordata > Mammalia > Rodentia > Platacanthomyidae > Typhlomys > Typhlomys cinereus. The sequence continues at coordinate 1,665,724 of JALPQD010000367.1, read as the reverse complement.
TTTTAATTTCTTCCTTATCCAGTTCTCATTCAGCACCATATTTTTAAGTTTCCAGGAGTTAGTGTATTTTCTCTTGTTTGTTGTGTTGTGGATGTCCAGCTTTAGGCCGTGGTGGTCTGATAGGGCACAGGTTAGAATTTCAACTTTTTTGTATATGTGTAGATTTGTTTTGTGGCCCAATATGTGATCTATTTTGGAGAAAGTTCCGTGTGCTGCTGAGAAAAATGTGTATTGTTTGGTACGTGGATGAAAAATTCAATAGAGATCTGTAAGGTCCATTTCTTTAAGGGTTTGATTAAGTTCCAAAGTGTCTCTGTTAAGCTTTTGACCTGTTGATCTATCCCATGTTGAGAGGGCGGTGTTGAAATCCCCATGAATTATCGTTTGGGGGTTGATTTCTCGCTTTAGGCGCTGTAGGGTTTTCTTAATTTATGTGAAGGGGCCCGTATTGTGTGCATATATGTTCAGTATTGTGAAGTCTTCCTGGTGAATTGTACCTGTCACTAAAATGTAGTATCCATCCATGTCTCTTACGATTTTTTTTGGTTTGAAGTCCACGTTGTCCGAAAGCATAATGGCTACCCCTGCCTGTTTCCTGGTTCCATTAGCTTGCAGAATTTTGGACCAGCCTTTTATTTTTAGATGTGCCTATCTTTTGTGGTGAGATGAGTTTCCTGAAGGCAGCAGATTGATGGGTTGTGGTTTTTAATCCAAGTTTGTAATCTGTGTCTCTTGATCAGTGAGTTGATACCATCGACATTTAATGTTATAATGGAGAAATTATTTTTAATTCTGGACATTTTTTATGTTTAATGAATTTTTAAGCTTATTGTTTGACATTTATGTTTTGGTGGTATTATACTTCCCTTCTGTCCTGGATTCGGTTGTTTTCCCCTTTAAGTTTGCGTATCATTTCTAGCATTGTTTGAAGGCCTGTTTTGGTAGACACGTATCCCTTCAAGTTGTCTTTGTGATGGAAAACTTTTCTTTCTCCCCCAATCATGACAGATAGTTTTGCCGGGTATATCAGTCTGGGTTGGCATTTTTGCTCATTAAATACATGAAATACATCTCTCCAAGCTCTTCTTGCTTTTACTGTTTCCATTGAGAAGTCATTTGTTATTTTAATCGGTTTCCTTTAAAAGTGACTTGCCTTTTTTTCTCTCGAAGCTCTCAGGACCTTTTCTTTGTTTTGAATGTGGAGTGTTTTGACTATTATTTGCCGTGGCAATTTTCTATTTTGGTCATATCTGCTTGGAGTGCGAAATGCCTCTTGTATTTGGATGGGCCACTCATTCTTCAGTTGAATGAAGTTTTCATTTATGATAATTTGAAAAATTTCCTCAGGTGTGGTATTTTGAGATTCTTGCTCTGGTATTCCATGAATGCGCATGTTAGGCTTCTTCAGAGTGTCCCATATCTCTTGAATGTTCCTCTCAAGTATCTTTTTGGCTTTACCAACCTCTTCCATTGAGCTGGTTAATTCTCCCACTTTGTCTTCAAGATCTGAAATTCTATTTTCTTCTTCATTAGTTCTGCTGATAAGACTCTCTGTTGAGTTTTGGGTTGAAGATAACTTGTCTTTTAGTTCAATTTTAAACTCTGCCTGGGACTATTTTTACTGCTCTATGCCTATTTTTGTTTCTTGTACTGTTTTTCTCAACTTCTCCAAATGCCTGTTGTGTTCCTGTTCAAAGTGGTTGATGTGGTTGTTTAAGTCCTCTTGGTTTTCCTGTTTCATAGTATTAATCATGGTAATGATCATACTTTGAAAGTCATTGTCTTGGGTCTGGCTTTCTTGGCTGTTTTCTGTGAATTTGTTCTGGTTGGAATCCATCCTTAAGGGGTTAATTCTTTCAGTGGGAGATTGGTCTCCTTGGGTTTTGTTTCTCATATATCTGCACTTTGACTTGGGCATTGTTGTTTTGTCTTCTAGGGGTTTTCAGTTTCTTTGTGTTTTTGACTGAACTGATTTAGTTGGTATTACTACATTTGGGCAGTTATTACTAGTCCTTGCCTTGGGGTTGGGTATGTTTGTCTTTTGTTATTGTTATTTCCTGGTTGAGGCTATTAGGCTATTAGTACATCAGTTAAGTCAGGTTAAATAGACAGGGGGTGAATATTAGTATGGTAGTGCACTTTTATGAAGTAGTATTTTGGTGATATGTGAGAGTGAGTGGTGTACTTCCTGTAGTTGTATATGTTTTTGGGGTGGCTGTATGGAAAAGTTAATCTACAGTCATTAATATTAGAAAGGAACAGTAAGGTGAAAAAAAGGGGAGGTTTACTTATCTTTGGGCTGGATGTGAAGGATCTCTCCCATGTGATAAGATGATTGTAGAGGTTTTCAGATGTATGGCCTTTAACGCTTAAAATTTTGCTTTAGTTTCCTTTGGACTCTATTGAATTCTGAGTAGCAGTCTGTCTTCTGTAGACCATGTGCGTGGGTCCCCGGTAGGCCAGAGAGGCAGAGGGGCTGATGTTGATGGCAGAATTCTTCACCTGGGACCTTGGATTAGTGGTACTCCCAAGCTCCGGGGATGGAGGAATGTGAGCAAGTCCTGTCCATTTGGGGGGACAGACGGGCGGGAGGAAGAAAGGGGCTGGGTCCCGGGGCACCGCCCAGGCCAAAGCCCGAGGCAGCCTGGGTGCTGCTGGGACATGGGGCGACCTGGGGGTCTGGGGCGGGGCAGACTCACCTGGGGATGGCAGACGGGGAGGCGCTCGGTGGGGCGGACAAAGGCGGTGCGGGAGGGAGAAAGGGGGCCCATAGTCACATTCTTAAGATGAAGATTCATGTTTTCCATGTTGTAATTCTTACGAACTTTTTTTCTCATGAATTTATAAAATAAGGAGAAAGAACAGATTTTTCTACTACCTACTAAAATTAACCCTTGAGGAAGAATAAAAATGATCTAATATTTATTGAGCTTTCATTCTGCATCAGATCTCTTGTGAGATACATTACAAAAATCTTTAACTTTACAAAAAGTCTAATACATGGTCCCCACTTTTCAGAAGATAAACTGAGGCTTTGAGAAGTCACATGACTTATTCAAGTCTTCAATTGCCAATCAAAAAGCTAGTATCCAAAACTAAACTTTATGCTCTTTTCACCATGAACTTGACTATGTTCTCACATTAACTTAATTCTGCATATTTTAATTGACTGACAACTATATTCAAAGAAAAAACACTACTGACAGTATTGACAAGTTAATTAACACAGAAATTACTGGCATTAATTTGCATAAATACACAATGACCCACTTCAAACAGTTATGATCCATTGTTTCAAAAAAATCACTAAGAAATGCCAAATAATCAGGAATAGCTGTTCCCTATCACAAAGTAAAACCATCATTTATGTTTGTGTCAGATGCAGATGATCTTAGATTATCAGAAAATGTGTATTACATTTCAATGACTGAAAAATGGAAGAATGAAAGGACCATTGAAATATACTAGGGGGGGTGAGATTTCCGTCCTTCTCAATTAAAGTTCTAAAGTCCTTTAAAGGTCTGACATTTACCCCATGACTGAATCATGAATCTTGCCTCATCTTCTCAACAAAACCTGACTCCACGCTTTATTGAAATTCCTTCAGTAAGTCATGTTCTCTGTTATAGTACAATCTTTAGATATGCTGTTCTTCTGTTCCTCCATTTTAGCTGACTGACTTAATTACATTCTTCAAGTTATAACACATGAAACATCACTAGTGAATAATCTTTCCAGATGTTCAAGAGTCATGGTTGTTTGCTCAGATATATTCCTCTATAACTGGTGATCTCCTTAATATATATCTTTTCTCTCTCTCTGAGATGATTGTTAATTCCCCTCCCTACTTTCCTTGTCATCTTAATTGTATGTTGACTTTGGAAGAATGAAGAATATTTTTCTGTTGCTTACCAGAAACTTCCTATGATCTTCCAAAATATCTGAAAGAGTCAGAAAAGTGATTGCTATGAAAACATGAGAATCTAACTTCAGTTCCCAGAACCCATATAAGTAAATTTCAAAAAATCAGACATAGTAATGTGTATTTTTAATTTCAGTGGTAGAGAGACGGAGACAAGTAGATCCCTGGAGCTCTTTGTCTGTGCTCAGCCACCGTAGCCTTAACTGGTAAATCACAAGCCAATGAGAAATCCTGTCTAAAGGAAAAAGGTAACAGCACCTGAGTAATGAGACCAAAGTTGTCCTCCATGGTCTCCAAAACCATGCTCACACACATATACCTACACATAATCAATTAATTACTCAATAAATAAATACCTGGTTCAGAATATGTACATAATATGTACATATTTAAATAATATTTCAGCTTCAGAAAAAACTGATAGACATCTCTATAATATCAAAGTCTATTAGATGGCAATGACAACCTTAGTCTATCCAGTAAAAATATAGATTAAAATCTTAATTACAGATCCACAGAACTAGGAATGCCTTATAAATCACTGTTTAACTGTGCTATTTTCATAGGCAATTAGTGCTGAGGCTAAAAATGTCCAACAACTAAATCAGAGTACACAGCTCTTTCTACCATCACAAAGTTCATTGGTCATCTCATTCCTGCTAGTCAATCAAGTGAGGACCAAAAAATGAAAGAGAGGTTAGATAAGAACAAAATCTATGCCCTCAGAATCTAGACAGTTTGGGGAAATAAGACTTTGACCTGTTCACTATAGGATAAGGAGAACTGTTAATGAACAGTAAATCAGGCAAGAGAAACTGCTCAAAAAGGAGAAAATAAATTATGAAACAAGCTCAGATTGATTACTTACAGGCTTATGACTCCTTTGGAATAAGAATTATAGTTATCAAGGCACAGCCTATCGCAATGGAAGAGCAGTGAAGTAGTAAAACACTATCAGAATGCAGAGCATCAATGACCCTAAAACACTCAGCCAGAATCAGTTCATCCAGATAGCTTCCCTTCCTGAGGCTCAGGGAACTTTGTGGAAGTGTGTAGGGTAAGATTGTAAGAGACTAAAAGTGGGGAGGTTCACTGCCAGCCAGATCACTCCAGCCACAACAGCCACAAATGAGATCTGGACCTACCAGAACTATACAATGGCTGACGTGTCAATATTACCCCGCGGATGAGTAAGGATCTCAGGAGGAAAAAACTACAAGCAATGGGAAACATACGGACAGGTGCTAGACAGGTGAAGGGGAGTTTTCCATGGAAGAGCCAACTATATTGCCATAGATATCTGGCCCCCTCTCAGTACAGACAACCCGAAGGGAATCCAGTGGCCCACACAAGCAAACAGGCACAAGAATGGAAGGAAGTGGGATAGACAGATTGGTAAAGCGAGGAGGAGGAGGGAAAGAAGGATGAAGAAGGGGGAGGGACACCACTCATTTATTTTTATAAAAATGAAATTTTTAATTAAAAATCGAATTTATGACTATTTTCCACCCCATGGGCAGCTCTTTAAGAAAAGGTACTTGTAGTTGCTACCATACTTTCTTTGCTAAAGACAATCACTTAATGGCTGACGAATACTGACTTATGTTGTCACTTGGGTTTGTGAGAAGAAACTCTTCAGAAATGACAATATTCCAAAATGACAATATTATTTCCATTCATTGCTATTAAGATTTCATTAAAATGAATACAATACACATTCATATTTTACTTAAGATCTGAATCTTGTCAAAGCTACAACAGAGATAGATGTTATTTCTTTCTCTATAAATAATAGAAATACGTACAGACGAGTATACATATACATGTAAACACACACACACACACACACACACACACCTTTCAGGCTTACTCATCTTCTAAAAGGAAACAGTGATAAAGTTTTTAGAACTGTGGCCCCAAGTGGTCCTGCAGATTTCTTTTGCTTAATGTCTCATCATCCTCAATAAGCTGAGATAGCTCCCTGATCTTCTCTCTAATTCTCTACATATTCTGAATGTGTTCTCACCATATGACAGACAAGTAAGGAAGAGCCATGGAGGTGAGGGAGGTACCTTTTCTGTATATATGATTCTCCATCCTGCACAATGTCTTAAAGTTTAAGCAAGAAATTAGTTTAATAGTCTTAATATTCAATATTGCATTTTAAAATTCAATTTTATCTCTTTCAACCTTTTTTAAACTTCTTAGGTAAAATTAGTCACACCATCTACATGTACAGTTATCCAAGAAGACATATAAAGATATATTTCACAGAAGGGTAATGGTCTCTCACTGAGTGTTTCTTTTGTTAATCTGCAATTTCTTAAATACAGTTCTCTGTATTTTACTTTTACTCAGACTGACTTCTGCTCCACAGTAGATTCCAGACATGTTTTAGATATATGAAGCTCCTAGTTACTTAAGCTTATTTTTAATTACATGTTTTAGTTTAATTTTAAAACAACTTTCTTAATAATATATCTAAATTATTGCTTGTTTACATAGGCAGTCTAAATTTCAACCACACATATCTTTTTCAGGGAAGTATTTTAAAGGAGGCTATGACATGGATATTTAAACAAAGATAAAATGAGAGTTATAAAATTATGAGCCCTAGGCTACTGGAGAGTATGGTAGAGTTTATAGAGTGAACATTTTCTCCAAGCTCTTCCTTGAAAAATAATGGATTCCTTTACTCCCAGAAGCTTTGTTCACGGGTCTGGTATCTTGAACATTGACTTGACCTGGTTTGAGTTGTTAGTCTGACCCTGAAGTATGACTCATAAAACATTCATCACCTCTTCTAAGGTACAAAGATTTTTATTAGATTTTATGGTATATACACAGCACACAGGAAAAAATACAATGGCGTGATTCAGATGGATTGATACTTCATAGTGACTAGACCAATAAACTGACAGTGCAGTTTAACACAGACAAATATAAAATAAGACGACACAATGAGCCAAAACAAGAGTCCATATTAAGGAAAAGCAAAGCGATGCAATGATCAGGAAAACGATTTAGGGATTCTTGTGTGATAATATTAGAAACTAGAAGAAGCTCAGAACTATTTGATGGCTAAGTAGAGGGCTTATGGGATGCACAGAATGCAATTTGAATTCCATGGCTGAAAAATAGTGAAACGACAGTGATAACATATCTAAACCTCAGTGTGTGGTTCTGTCACCATTTCACCAAGAGCAAATATACACAAAAAGTTGGTTGGTTGCAGGCAATTATGACAGATGAATGAATCTAAGTAAGATATTAGGAAGAACTTTCTGTTCCCATGGCTGTCCATCATTAAAATTCCTTAAAAGGAGAAAAACGAATGCCATATTTTATGTAACATTTTTATTTTTTGCAAAATTTTCTTTCATCCAGATAACATCATTTGTTCATCATTTTAATGCTCTGAATGCTCAGGATAAATAATATTACCATATTACAAAAATTTGAAATGACTGTAATTTAGTAATCAAAGAGCAAAGACAGAACAGACAGAGCTTATTATCATCAATTCAGTGTTATTTCTTTACCTGGATATCTTTCTCTTAGGTATTACTCAAGGAAAATTTAGAACCCAGCTATTAAAAGAGATTTTATAAGAAAAAAGGAAATTATATTTCCTTCATGAAAACAGAAAAATACTTCATTTTTAAGGTAACCTCTCATAAGAAAATTTTAATTCCATATGACAGCTTAAGCAATTTGAACATTTAAATATTGTAATTTCCAAAATATGGGAAACAAGTGTAGTAGTCTATGAATTCCAAAGATGATTGCAATGTCTACAAATACAATCCTTTTTTCACAAAATGGCTTTGATACTATTTCCGTTAAGAGAGAATATTTCCCATGCCCAGAGTTGCCTGCAACCACTGAAAGGAAGTGGAAGTAAATGAGTGTGGATCACAGAAGACCTTGCATTTTCTGTATTAATAATTTGAACATTCTCTCTTGAAGAATATAAACTACCTGAGACTGCCACACTATAAAGAAGATCACACAGGGATAGACAGAGATTTCTAGAGAGTGACCAGTTGTTTAAGCTCCATCTGATAGCAATACATTGATATTTGGAACCAGAATCCACCAAGCACACCCTTCCTAAATATTCTTGACTCACATGAATAAAATTAAATTGCATTAACTTAAATAATTCATTATGCTTAGTAAGTTATTGACATTTATCAATAATAAATGCAGCCAAGTGTAGTGACACATGCCTATGATCCGTACAATAGGAGGTGGATGTAGGAGGATTAAAAGTTCAAGGTCAGTCACAGCTACTTAATAAGTTCAATACCAGTTCTGCCTACATAAGTTTGTCTCAAACAGCTACCCCACAACTAAAGAAAAGAACTACCATTACCAACAACAAATGACAAAAAAAGTAAACTGAACAGAATACAAAGGTCCTGGAAAAGTCATAAGTGTTTGTGCTTCATTTTTCAGTTCACTTTGGGTTTGGGAGGGGGAATTCTTTCTTTCTTTTTGTATGATTACTGGTCTTCCCCCCACTCCTCACCCCCGCCTTTCTAAATAGCATTGTGATATCCTTAGAGAATTGGACAATGCCATCTCCTCTTGTCCAAGGGAAATATTTCTTTCTTGGATTCTACTCTCAATAGAATGATAATGCTTTAAGTCCATTATTCCATCATCCCAGCCTGAAAGAAGTGAAATCTATTCATGGAATATCAGAGACATCCTAAATTGTACTAGATTATATACCTGTCCTTTCTGCTTCCCAGGCATTTGAACCTGTTGTTTTTTGTTTGTTCCTTTGTTTTGTTTTTGTTTCTGCTCCATTCCAAATCTGCTTCTTTAGTCATCTTAATAGTTTTATGAGTTTACTTAACCTTTTATATGAATTCCTTTCAATTTAATTTGCACCCAATCTCTTTCTGAAACCAAGAACAATTTTTTTTTTTCAAATTTGGAAGCAACAGTTTACATAAACTATACAATTTAACGTGAACACTGGATACAATTTGGCACATCATATACTCAAAAATTATCCCTATAAATGAACATACTGCATATATCTGCTGCCCTTCTTCAAGTCTCTTTTTAATATTTCCATTATTCCTTTTTGCCAACCTATTCCCAAGTACCGATGATGCATGCTTTTTCAAGATTTTTTTCTGGAATTTTATACAGATCAACTCATATAGTATATATGCTTTATTTTCACTTAGTGTCCTTCACTCAGCATACTGTATGTAAGAGTTGTATGACTTGTGTACATTCCATCATGTGGATATACCAAAGTTTACTCATCTATTATTGTGCATATAGGTCATTTCTGGATTAATCATATTGTATGGGAATCCTGTTATTAAAATTTATGTAGTGGGTTGGTGAGATGGCTCGGTAGGTAAAGATACTTGGTTACAAGTTGTGTAAATACTTTTCCTGGGGAGATGTCACACAACAGTCCCCTCACTTCAGGTAGGAGTTCCATAACAGATCAAAGTAACAGTAAACCAATGTGTTTGTTTGGGTTATTTACAGGTGCAAGGATAAGGGTTACTGACAGGAACAGGGATGATTCACAGACAGTCCACCACTGCATGGCTGAATGAAGATATCTCCATGGCTAACTAGATGAATCTCTCTCTCTCTCTTTCTCTCTCTCTCTCTCTCTCTCTCTCTCTCTCTCTCTCTCTCTCTCTCTCTCTCTCTCCCCTCTCTCTTCCTTTCTGTCTCTCTCTTCTTGACTGTTCTTGATCTTCTAACTGAATTGCTGAGGAGTCTTCTAACTCACTTGGCTGTTCAGTTGTTTCTGTCTCTAAGTTTCTTTACCATCCAGTAGACTCCTTCAGACTGACTCTAACTGCTGAGCAGCAGTTCCTCTTTTATCAGCATGGCTAGCAAAAGAGGCTTCCCGCCCCAAGATGTTATTTTCATGGGTAAACCATCCCACTCCTGATCTTGTTAGTTTCAGGAACCTCCAGGAAGCTGAAGAGTTGTTTACTAGCTGAGTTCAAAAGGAAACTCAGAGGAAAAAGTGCCACATAACACAAGTGTAACAATCTGAGTTTGATACCTGCTACTTAAATAGTTGAAACTAAGTCTCTGATATACACATGCACATCTGCATAGCATTGACAAACAGAAACACACACACACACACACACACACACACACACACACACACACACACAAGAAAATAAATGTCAAAAAAGAAAAAAATTATATAGATGTCTTTTTGTGTTACATGCTTTTCTTATATTAGGCAAATACCTAAGCATTAAATGACTGAGGCTCAAAGTAGATACTTATCTTTATAAGAAACCACCAGTGTTTTCCGAAGTAGTTGTAGCATTCTGTATTTCTATCTGCACTAGATATAATTACTGGTGTTTTGAAAGTATGACTAATAGTGGGATTTTTTAATTGTGGCTATTTTAATGGATATATTTTGATATTCCATTGTTTTATTTTATATTCATGTATTAATGATCTTCTGCATTTCCTGCTTTTTTATTTTCTTCATTTCTCTCATTATAAATTCTTTTCATTATCAATGAAAAGAAAAAGAGTGAGCCACCAATAAGCATAACATGTCTATCTTGAGGCAGTAGATGTGCTTAACTTTCTGTTACATATTATAAAAAGTAACACACAAAAAAAGGAAGATATGCTCTATTCCTAACTATTGGGTTAAAAGTGATTCTTTTTTAAATTTTCAGCTTATTGAAGAAGTTTGTATCAAGTACAAATTATTGTAATAATTAGGATAAACAATTTAAAAGGAATAAACATACTCCTTATATATAAAATTATCCCAACAGTACTCATTTTCTTTTTTTCCTTCTACTGTGAAGAAATTAAGTAGAAAATGGTCATAGAATGGTCTGGCACCCTTACTTTAATGGCCAGTCAGGGTAACACTGGGTAGAGCATGCTGTTCTCACAGATAATTGGGTCATAAATCAAGAGGTCAGGAGTCAAAAGTTCAACCAACAGAAGAGTTCAAATTAGATGAGGGTGAGAAAAGCATCAACAGCAACTCTTTCACAAGGAGCTTATTTTGCAATCTGAATACAGTAATCCATTTTAAAAATTATGAGATTGGGGCTGGAGAGGTGGCTCAGGGGTTAAGCCTCTGCCTTGCAGACGGAAGGTCCTGAGTTCGGATCCTAGACCCCACGTATAGACGCCAGGCGGAAGCGGGGGCGGCCTGCATTTCTGGTCCTGGTAGGGCGTAGCCTGTGAATCCCGGGGCAGAGTGAACAAAGAGGAGGTGGAGGCGGTCCATGGTGGTTCCCGAATTCGTCCGTGGTTCTACACACACACACACATGCATGCATCCACGCACAATTGAATAAATAATAATGGAAAAAAAATTTAAAAAATTATGGGATTAAAGAACTCGTCTGTAACCTCACGTCACTCAGAGACATGCATGTAACAGGGTATATCTTATGTTTGTCTTGCAAGTAATGATCTTCTTGGCTACAAAAATTCAAAACAAGTAGTTTCCTAAGGCCAGCTTGTAGAAAATGCTACTCTTGAAAGTCATCCACTGCCGTTTGCATACTTTTAAGCATATGTTGATTTGATTTACTCTCCAGTGGAATGTTCACTAATAATTTTAAGGCAGCATACATTTGATTATTTTTTATTTTTTAAGTACAAATTGCAAAGGATGAGTTTTCCTCCCAATACAAGCCAGGTAGCCTATGTTTTTACTATCATCTTCATAAGAAGATAGAATACTGTTCAGACTTGTTATTAATGTTACTAAGGAGGCCAATAAAATTATGAACTAATTTAAATTATGAATATAAAAATAGTTATATAACTAAAACAAAGGGGTGGTAGTTGGCTATGGATGTCAACTTGACAACTGAAAAATGGAGCTCTGTAAACAATTAGCATCTGAGTTATGCCCTGAGCAAGCCTATATGAGAAAGTACATTATTTCATATTAATAACCTTTTTAAACCCCAAGTGCACAAATTTGAATACATTATAACCATTACTTCATGGTACATTGACATTATTGTCCCATATGTGATCAGCTCGTATTTAATCGATAACTATTTTAGTTATCTCTAGTTAATATATTAAGTATAAAAACTCACCATGTATTCATAAAACAATTTTGGAAATATCAAAAATATGCAAATATGATGTGCAGTGCAATAAGGAATCCAAACTGATGAGGGGAGAACATAAATTGGTGTTATGACTGAAGCTGACAGCCCAATTTAGGTATTTGAATTTATTATATACATAAAGAGAAAAAAGAGAACAAATAAATTTAGTTCAAGAACACAGACATGGTTAGAATCATAAACCAGGTAGTTTACAAAAACTGAATCAGATATTGTGACTTATAAGGAATATTCTTTCAACCTAGATAAAGTAGTAGTAATACTTTAGGTAAAATATAAGCATATAAGGCTGAATCAAGAGAAGCTTGAATTGGAGTTGAGGTCTGGTTCAACAATGCATTCCATACAAGTGGAACTGGACCAGTGTCTATCTTAACCCAAAAGAAATAAAAATTCACGGTCCATCATGGGGGCAAGGCTTCTTTAGAGCTATATCACAGTGAAAGAATTATCAGTATTAGAGAGAGCACTTCCTTCTTCATTAATATAAGAAATAGGTTTGAGTTCTTGCCCTTAGTAAATACTTGGTTTTGTTGAAATCACATGGGAAAAATGATATATGAATCATTTCATTATACCCTGAGTATTAGTGATAGATAGAATGTTTATACTTCTTGAAGTTCATGTATCAAATCCCAGCCCACAAAGTAATGGTATTAGGCGGCGGCGGCACAGATATTAAGATGTGATTAGGTCATAGAGCAAGACATCCTGGGAATAGGATAAAAGGATAGGGGGACAGCTTAATTGATAGTATTACCTGCATTGCAAGTATAAAAGACCTTACCACAAATCCATAGCATTCATACAAAAGCCAAGCGTAGCTGGATATAGCTGTAATTCTAACAATGGGGAACAGAGCTTAGCCAATTGGTAAGCTCCAGGTTCCGTGTGATACTCTGTGATAACTTAAAAGGAAGAATGCAACAGAAGAAACTCAATACCCTACACAGACAAACACACACACACACACACACACACACACACACATACACACACACACCAAATGATGAAAGGAAGGGGAGGAAATTAAAGAAAGGGAGGAGGATGAGGGGTGGAATTAGTATCCTTGTCAAAGTATTCAGAGAGTTGACTTCTCCATCTGTCATGAGGAATTAGAGAGAGATGTCCATGAGGAAGTCCTCACCAAAAACTGAATCTGCCTCTTCCTTGATCTCAGACATCCTAGCTTCCAGAATTATGTAAGATAAATACATATTGTTTGCAATCCATCTACTCTACATGTTGTTTGCAATCCATCTACTCAGTGGAATTTTTTAACAGCAGACTAAGTTGAACTAAAACAGTAGTTATAAGAATATAATTACATACAGCAAGTATAAGCAACAATAATCACTGCAAGGCAACATAATACAATGACCTCACACAGTCTAAGCAAATTTATTAACAAACTACATGCTTTTTGATAAAACAGACTAATTGTACTAGCACCTCAAATTAGCTACTCTACAGTCCTAATGTAGAATTAGGAAGAATGTGGGAACAGAAAAAAGAAAAAAGCCACATGAAAGTACACAAGTTCACATCAAATGAAATAACTAGTAGGCAGGGTGTTAGTGTAAGCTTTTAACTTACTCAAAGTTAAACTAAATTTACTGGTTGAAGACAATTGTGACTGCAGAAAAGTTCATGAGAAAGCAGGTATACTAACAGTCCCTAGCAAGACCTATTGATTAAAGTATTATTTTTGTTCTTATGTAACTCTAATATCTGTAGAAACACACAGAAATGACTGAAGCATAGTTATTGAATACAATAATTCTGAATGTACTTGAGTTTCTGCAAAGAAAAATCATTCTCTCTTATATGAATATTCAAGCACTGGTATCCTTGTCAATGTATATCGATTCGAATTACTGTAAGAACCATAAAATTTGGAAGAGAACAATGAGTAGGAAGGAGGGAAGGAATGACTAGGGTGAAACCTTTAAAACTGGAGATTCATGATACCATGGCAAATAAGGTGAGGGAGGGAATAATTTGGAAAATACACAGCAGGGAATGAGGGGATGAGAGATAGAAGGGTCAGAAGGACTTACAGAAAATCCCTAAGGGAAAAATACCTACTTATGGGAAGTAACCCCAAAGGAACCTCTGATACGAGTACTATATTAAAAAAATGTTTTTAAAGAAAGGTACTGGAAAGGGAAGTCCCTATGTATAAGAGCATAGAGTGAGGAAAATTGGAAAAAAGGCTTGATCTGATCCACTTGGAACCCAGTGACAAAATTATGCTAGAGGTAACAGGAATGTGACGCTTCCTGATAAAATATTGGTCAGAGATGTCTCAAAGGCCTCCAAACAATATAGGCTTTTGCTATATTGGCCGTTTCCCAAAACACTGTCAGTAAAACCCTTTAATGAAGATGTAACACATATGGATCACAAAACACGGGCAAAATACATCAACCAGAACTTGTCTGAGAACTTCCTCCTTGCTAGATGGCTTACATGTACCAAGGAATACTATAGAGACTATAGGGGGAGAGAAATAATAACAGGCCCCAGGAACACATGAGATTTTTGAGTTGCAATAAAAATCGCCATGGCAACAGGTGACTACCAGTGTAACAGTGGCATGAGTATTAAAGAGCCAACCAACAGCTATCTGATTATATTCAAGACCTCCTTGTCAGAATGATATACATTCAAGTTACTTTAAACTAGAACAAGAACCTAAAAAAAAGTGAAGGAAATAGATCAACAGGAAAGCCATCCAATAAACCTACAGGTAGGAAGACAATTGTAATGGTTACTCTTTACTATTGCTATGAAAGAGCACCCAAAGTCAAACGACTTATGGGAGAAAGGGAGATTTATTCAACTTACAGTTCCAGAGGGGAAATAGATCTTTCATGGCAGCGATGGTATGGCTGGCTGGCAGACTAAGTCAGAGCACACCTCCACATATCTCCAGCATTCCTGGAATGTCTCTCCACCTATGTTTTGTGGCCCCTTTTATATGGTCCTTTACTGGGAGTCCTTATGGGATCTATGGAAGTTCCCATGGAATTTAGGGTGGATATAATCCTTTCAGGTGGTCTCAGTTGATCCTTCCAGGTGTGGTCTCAGCTGATCTTAGTTAATATCAGGTGTCAAGTTGACACCCAGGCTTAACTATCACAACAGTATATCAAACTGCTTTGTAATTAGTTGTTATTATACCCATAGAATGGAAACTTAGAAGGGGAAATCTTTGGGTCTAAAGCTGGATGAGTGAAGGAAAATGCACATATCAGTGGGGTGGCCTGAAGAGAGATATACAACATAGGTCTTAATCCCCACAGAAGTAGACAGGCCAGAGTGAATACTGGGGTGCATAGAAGCATACAGGCAGAAGGGTGGGAGGGAGTGGGAGGAAATGATGAAGAGAAGGGGAGGGATGGGAGGGAGGGAGGAAAGGGAAAGCTGGGATGATTACTCAATATGTTTGTAAAAGTAGAAAAATAGATAAATAAATAAACAAACACATACAAAATAAATAAATATATAAGACCTGCTGGTCAGAATGAAAAACATTCTTGTTACTGTTAACTAGGAGAACCTAAAAAAGGAAAGGAAATAGATCAAAAGGAACAAACAGCCAATGAACCTACAGGTAGGAGGATAGTATACCTAACTGCTCTGCAAATAGCTACTATTATACCCATAAATTTGAAGAGCACTTAACACTCAGCCTATAAATCTTCTACAAGAGAGGTGGAAAATCTCAACACACTGACAGGAGGCAGTCTAGGGCACTAGAGGAGCAGTGAGGTGCACAGTGGTGGTCAGCCATAATGCAGAGTGCCAGTGACTCAGCAGGTCTCACTCAAATTCAGACTAACCAATCTACCCATCTTAAGGCTTCAGGAATCTCACAGAAGAGGGGGCGGTGAGAATGTACGAACCTAAAGATGATAAAGTTCACCTTTGTACAAGACATTCCACTCAAGGCAGGACTCCTGGATCTAGGAACTCACTATAATGATACTTGTCCTTACCAGACCTGCATAATGATCAACATACCAACCTGCACCCATACAATATTGAGGAACTCAAGAGAAATAAAAATATACAGTGGACGTCTTGGGGACTAAGTCTAGATGAGTGAAGGTACATGCCCCTATCAGCAGGGTGGCCAGAGAAGAGGCAACCTAGTATGCCACAGAGGCCTGAACTTCTAAAGGAGTAGACGGGTCAGGGGCAACCCTGGGATCTATAGAAGCAGACAGACAGGAGCATAGGATTGATAGAGCAATGGAAGGGAAAGACAATGGAGAAAAGCAGGGATAAGTATTCAATATGCTTATAAAACTAGAAAAATAAAATAAATTTAAAATTCATTTATTATTTATGAGAATTATATAATAAATATTGCATTAAATCTATAAGTAAAGAACCCTGCTATTCAAAGGCAGAAAGGAGAAATCAGTGATAAGTTGGGAGCAACAAAATTTAAATAATGCTTGAAGGAGTACTAAAGAGAACGAAAAAGGGAAAGTACTCATAGATATGAAAAAACAAGTCTTAAGTAGAAATAGAATATATGTTGCTGGAGGGATGTCTCAGGAGTTAAGTTTCATCTCACAATCAGAAGAACCTGATTTCAGACCCCAGATCCCATGTAAAAACCCTGTACAATGGTTCACACCTGCAGAGGGACATGAGGGCAAGAGAGACATGGCAGGATTGGGAAAGGGATGGAAGGGGAGGAGGAGAGAGGAAAGGGAGGGATCATGAACATAATTAAATTTTAAAACACCAGATAGAAACTGTGGTGGCCCTGCACTTCCAGCCCTGGAAGGGAGAGCCTGAGACACTCTAGAGCAAAGCAAAAAGAGAGTAGAATGATCCAGCTTGATTCCCAAAGTCACCCTTGGCCCTCTACAGTCAAAGCATCCTATGATACATACAAACACTATACAGGCACACAGCCCCCCCCCCCAACACACACAGGCAAAAAAAAGAGAATATAAAATGGATGGTTGGAGTTTTCATACTTTCATGTATTTATCGAATCAACTGAGGAATATTACTATAATTAAGACTAGAGTGAAAGATAGAAAGTAACCATTTTGCAAATGGGAGACTGATCCCTCCCACCACGGTTTCCTACTTTTATTCCATCTACCTTTGAATATACTCTTATGATAAGACTCTATTTTAAAAGCTTTTTATCTCTGGCCAGGGAGTGACATCTAATACCCTTCAGGATGGAGCCAAGGGCATTGCAGGAGCAGCAAAACTGAAAAACAAAAATCAACAAACCATAATTCAGAACATCAGAGACTCTATATCAACCACCTGGAAACAGGCTAGCCTAATCTCTCCCCATTCTGAAGCTCAGGGAAATTTGTGGAAGAGGGGGCGGTACGATTGTAAGAGCACAAGGATGGGAGGAGTCATGATATGCAAGATACTCCACACAAGTTAGGGCCAAAGCAATCATAACAGGACTTTGCATGACCTGCACAATGACCAACACATATTGACCCTTCAAAGTCTAGCATGGACTAAAGGCACTAGGATCTTTAGAAGCTAGGGATTAACAGTCACAATAGTGTTCCTATACTTAAGGGGAACACAAGAAAGAGTTCTAGGAAGTGCCACTGAGTCCTTACACCTCATCAGAGAGGAGAGGAAAGTTTGACATACACATTAAAAGGATGCTCCAGGGATGGGGGGAGGAGGCACTGGGAGATAGGGAGGGAGGGGGGGAAAGGAAGGGAAAAAGGGGTGAGGGAGCAAGGCGGTCCAAGGAGAAGTGGAGGGAAGGAGGGGACCGGTGTACCTATTAAATTTGTATAAGCAGAAATGAATAAATAAATTATTTAAAAAATACTAGAAATCAGCTGAGCTTATCAAAAGGGGTCACAGTCTTACAATTGTAGCATCATCTCAGGAGATGCCAGTTCTACTGGTTCATGACAGAACACCTTCTCTACAGCAGTGCTGAGTAAAATATATATAAATAAAGACATCTAGAAGAATGCAGGGATTTAGGATGTTATGTGAAGATGAAAATAAAGGTTGAGAACAGATAATGGATGACTGACAGTATCATTATAAGCAATAGTTTGTTGTAGCAGATCCTGGGGAAACACTTAAATACAGAGTAGTTTTACTTGATTCATCAATATCTTCTTCATGCTATTGACAGAAGTTTCTTTTATGATGCACATCTGAGCCAACCATTCATCTTCATGAAATCTTTTGTATTTAAAGAGTTCTCAAGAAGAGGTTCTGTGAGCAAGGCAGCTTTGTTGAGTGATAAGGTCAAAAAGTTGCATAGATAACTGAGATCAGAGGAGTGGATGGAAAGCAATGACAGGAAAGGTTGTAAGGAAATGGGAAGAAAGGGAGGAAATTAATGCATATCATCAAAGTTCAGTGGCTCCTCACTATGTGTCACATTGGCAACTACCTGAGTATATTTGATAAGGACTTACAGCTGAGTATCAAATCAGACTTTTTCCCGTAACCACTATTGAGAATGGACTGCATATTAAAAGACCATACAATTTTTCAGTTTATTATATTGTGCAACCAATCATAATATCAGCACCCAGCTTTTCAGTATCTTGAAAACTATCCTGTTATTTTGCTTTCGCTATAACCTGAACTCAAAAGGGATCTTACTCACCAAAAAATGGGACAACATAACATCTAAAAGATTACTGAAATAAATTGAACACATCAAATATATTCTTTAAAAATCCATGCATCAATGAGTCTTCTTGCTGAAATCATGGAAATTGTCTTGATATTGCAGCTCTTTAATTGAACTAAAATACCATCACCCTGTACATTTAAAAGAGAGGAGTTTTAAAGAATGCACATTATGTATTAAAAAAGCTATAAAACAATTTGGACATTCGTACTGTACTTTAAATAATGCCCATGTACATCATCTTTGAAGGTATTGTTAGTCTACCTACTACAAAATGAGCAGATGAAGTGAAGACAAATCACAAAACTATAATCAAGTTAAGCATGTATAAAAGAATTTCCATTATTAGATGAAAAAATAAGGCTTTCTTATTAATGTAAAACTATTTGTATATCAATAAGCCAGATTTGAGCAATAACTAAATATTTAATAAGAATAAAAGTGAGGGAATGGCACTGTAACCATTTTTTAAATTTGTTTAAAGATAAGTAAACCTCGTTTTTTTCACCTTACTTACTGTTCCTTTCTAATATTAATCACTGTAGATTAACTTTTCCATACAGCCACCGCAAAAACATATACAACACCAGAGAGAACACTACTCACTCTCACATATCACCAAGATACTAAATCATAAAAGTGCACTACCATACTAATACTCACCCCCTGTCTACTTAACCTGACTTAACTGATATACTAAGAGCCTTATAGCCTCAACCAGGAAATAAAAATAACATAAGACAAACATACCCAACTCCAAGGAAAGCACTAGTAATAACTGCCCAAGTGTAGTAATACCAACTAAATCAGATCAGTCAAAAAAACACAGAAACTGAAAACCCCTAGAAGAAAAAACAACATGCCCAAGTCAAAGTACAGATCCATGAGAAACAAAACCCGGGAAGACAAATCTCCCACCGAAATAATTAACCCCTTAAGGATGGATTCCAACCAGAACAAATTCACAGAAAATAGACAAGAAAGCCAGACCCAAGACAACGACTTTCAAAGTATGATCATTACCATGATTAATACTATGAAAGAGGAAATCCAAGAGGAGTTAAACAACCACATCAACCACTTTGAACAGGAACACAACAGGCACTTGGAGGAGTTGAGAAAAACAGTTCAAGAAACAAAAATAGGCATAGAGCAGTTAAAACAGTCTCAGGCAGAGTTTAAAATTGAACTAAAAGACAAGTTATCTACAGCCCAAAGCTCAACAGAGAGTCTTATCAGCAGAACTAACGAAGCAGAAAACAGAATTTCAGATCTTGAAGACACAGTGGGAGAATTAACCAGTTCAATGGAAGAGATCATTAAAGCCAAAAAGATACTGGAGAGGAACATTCAAGAGATATGGGACACCATGAAGAAGCCTAACATGCGCATTCATGGAATACCAGAGCAAGAATACCAAAATAACACACCTGAGGAAATTTTTCAAATTATCATAAATGAAAACTTCCCTCAACTGAAGAATGAGAGGCCTATCCAAATACAAGAGGCATTTCACATTCCAAACAGATATGATCAAAATAGAAAATCGCCACGACAAATAATAGTCAAAACACTCCTCATTCAAGACAAAGGAAAGGTCCCGAGAGGTTCAAGAGAAAAAAAGCAAGTTACTTTTTTTTTAACATTTTTTATTATTATTTCTGCTCATACAAACTTAATAGGTACACCGGTTCCCTCCCTCCCTCCTTCTTCCCCCCACCGGCTGCTCCCCCTCCCTTCACCCCTCCTTCCCCATCCCCCAGTGCCTCCCCTATCATTCCCTGGAGAATCCTTTAATGTGATTGCAAGACTCTCCTCTGGGCCCTTATCTCTGATGACATATAAGGATCCAGTGGCATTTCCCTGAACCCTTTCCTGTTTTCCCCTTAAGCATAAGAACACTACTGTGGTTGTTAATCCCTTGCCTCCAAGGATCTTGGTGCCTTTAGCAAATGCTAGACTTTGTGGGGTCAATAGTGCGTTGGGACATTGCGCAGAGCATGCAAAGTCCAATTATGATTGCTTTGGGCCTAACTTGTGTGGAGTATCTTGCATATCATTGCTACTCCCATCCTTGTGCTCTTACAATCTTACTGCCCCCTCTTCCGCAAATTTCCCTGAGCTTCATGATGGGGAGAGATTAGGCTGGCCTAGTTCTAGGTGATTGATATAGTGTCTCTGAATTTCTGGATTATGGTTTGTTGATTTTCCTTTGCAGTTTTGCTGCTCCTGCATTGCCCGTCACTCCATCCTGATGCGTATTGTATGTCACTTTTAAAGGCAAACCTATTAAAATAACAAATGACCTCTCAATAGAAACAGTAAATCAAGAAAAGCTTGGAGAGACGGACTTCAAATATTAAATGAGCAAAATTGCCAACCCAGACTGAATATACCTGGCAAAACTATCTGTCATGATCGAGGGAGAATGAAAAATTTTCCAGCACAAAGACAACTTGAAGGGATACATGTCTACCAAAACAGGCCTTCAAAAAATGCTAGAAATGATATGCAAACTTGGAGAAAAAAACAAGCGTATCCAGGAGGACAGAAGGGAAGTATAATACCACAAAAACATAAATATCAAACAATAAGCTTAAAAAATTCATTAAACATAAAAAACGTCCAGAATTAAAAATAATTTCTTCATTATAACATTAAATGTCAATGGTATCAACTCTCTGATCAAGAGACACAGATTGCAAACTTGGATTAAAAACCACAACCCATCAATCTGCTGCCTTCAGGAAACTCATCTCACCACAAAAGATAGGCACATCTAAAAATAAAAGGCTGGTCCAAAATTCTGCAAGCTAATGGAACCAGGAAACAGGCAGGGGTAGCCATTATGCTTTCGGACAAAGTGGACTTCAAACCAAAAAAAATTGTAAGAGACACAGATGGATACTATATTTTAGTCACAGGTACAATTCACCAGGAAGACTTCACAATACTGAACATATATGCACACAATACAGGCCCCTCCACATTCATTAAGAAAACCCTACAGTGTCTAAAGTGAGAAATCAACCCCCAAACGATAATTCTTGGGGATTTCCACACCGCCCTCTCAACAAGAGATGGATCAACAGGTCAAAAGCTTAACAGAGACACTTTGGAACTTAATCAAACCCTTAAAGAAATGGACCTTACAGATCTCTATCGAACTTTTCATCCACACACCAAAGAATACACATTTTTCTCAGCAGCACATGGAACGTTCTTCTAAATAGATCACATATTGGGCCACAAAATGAACCTCCACATATATAAGAAAATTGAAATTCTAGCCTGTGCCCTATCAGACCACCACGGCCTAAAGCTGGACATCCACAAAACAACAAATGACAGAAAATACAGTAACTCCTGGAAATTTAACACTATCATGCTGAAAGAGAACTGGATTCAGGAAAAAATTAAAAAGGTAATTCGAGATTTCTTGACAGTGAACGATAATGAAAATACAACTTACCAAAATCTCTGGGACAGAATGAAAGCTGTTCTAAGAGGTAAGTTCATAGCTCTTAATGCCTACATCAAAAAAATGGAAACATCAGAAATAAATAACTTAACAATGCAGCTTATAGCTTAGAGAAACTAGAGCAATCTGATCCCAAAAGTAGTAGAAGAGAGGAGATTCGCAAAATAAGGGGAGAAATATCTAAAATCGAGATTACGAAAATGATAGAGAAAATCAACCAGTCAAAAAGTTGGTACATTGAAAAAATCAATAAGATTGATACACCCCTAGCTAAATTAACTAAAAGCAAGAGAGAGAAAACCCGAATTAACAAAATTAGAAATGAACATGGAGTTATTACTACTGATACCCAAGAAATCCAGAGAATTATAACATCATATTTCAAAAACTTATATTCTGTGAAATTTGACAACACAAAAGAGATGGATGAATTTCTAAGTAAACACAACTTACATAAATTGAATCAGGGAGTTGTGAATTATTTAAATAGTCCTATAACATATGAGGAAATTGAGGAAGTAACCTTGAATTTTCCGACCCAAAAATTTCTTGGACCAGATGGATTCAGCACAGAGTTCTACCAAACATTTAAGGAGCTAGTAACACCAATACTCCTCAAACTGTTCCATCAAATATCAAAGGAAGGAACACTACCAAATTCCTTCTATGAAGCTAATATTGTCTTAATCCCAAAACCTAATAAATATTCACTTAAATAAGAAAACTATAGGCCAATCTCTCTGATGAACACAGATGCAAAGATTGTCAACAAAGTTTTAGCAAATCGGATTCAAAAATCTATCAAAAATATCATTCATGGGGACCAAGTAGGCTTTATCCCTGGCACGCAAGGATGGTTCAACATATGCAAATCAATAAATGTAATTCATCATATAAACCAGTCCAAAGTCCAAGACCACATGATACTCTCGATAGATGCAGAAAAAGCTTTTGAGACGATCCAACAGCCTTTTATGATCAAAACACTAGAGACAGTAGGAATGGAAGGAACCTTTATCAATATAATAAAAGCTGTATACAACAAGCCCACAGCAAGGATTATGCTCAATAGGGAACAATTGCAAGCATTCCCACTTCAATCAGGAACTAGACAAGGCTGCCCACTCTCACCACTTCTGTTCAATAATTTACTTGAAGTGTTAGCTGAAGCCATTAGACAAGAAAGGGACATAAAAGGGATTCAAATCAGCAAGGAAGAAGTCAAGCTATCCCTATTTGCAGATGACATGATCTTATACCTGAGGGATCCCAAAAACTCCACCAGAAAGCTCCTGGAACTAATTGAGAAGTTCAGCAGGGTGGCAGGATACAAAATAAATGTGCAAAAATCAGAGGCCTTCCTATATGCCCAGAATGAAAGAAGTGAAAAAGTCTTGAGAGAAATAATCCCATTTACTATAGCCCCTAAAACAATGAAATACCTTGGTATAAACCTAACCAAGGAGGTAAAAGACCCTTACAATGAATACTTTAAAACCCTAAAGAAAGAAATAGCAGAAGACACCAGAAGGTGGAAAGACCTCCCAGGTTCCTGGATTGGCAGAATCAACATCGTAAAAATGACCATCCTACCAAAGGCAATATACAGATTCAATGCTATACCAATTAAAATCCCAAAGCAATTCTTCAAAGAAATTGACCAAACAATCTCAAAATTCATATGGAGGCACAAAAGACCCAGGATAGCAAAAACAATCCTGAGTAACAAAAACACGGCTGTAGATATCACCATACCAAACCTTAGTCTATATTACAAATCCAAAGTTGTAAAAACAGCCTGGTACTGGCTCCAAAATAGACACACAGATCAATGGATAAGGATTGAAGACCCAGATATAAGCCCACAAAATTACAGCCATTTGGTCTTTGACAAAGGGGCCCAAGAAATCCAAAGGAAAAAGAACGGTATCTTCAACAAATGGTGCTGGCAAAACTGAATCTCCACATGCAGAAGATTAAAGCTGGACCCATACTTGTCACCATGTACAAGACTTAATTCCAAATGGATCAAGGACTTTGATTTAAGGCCAGAGACTATAAAAACCATAGTTAAAAGGAGAGGGAACTCCCTCAAGCTGATTGGGCTAGGTCAACATTTCCTAAACAGACATCCAATGGCACAGGCATTGCTACCAACTCTCAACAGTTAGGATCTTGTGAAATTAAAGAGCTTCTGTTCAGATTAAGAGATTGTAACACGAGCTCAAAGGCCACCCACAGAATGGGAGAAAATCTTCACTAACCACATATCTGACAGAGCTCTATTATCCAGAGTACACAAAGAACTTAGAAAACTAAACATCAAGGAAACCAATGACCCAATTAAAAAATGGGCCCTGGAACTTAAAAGAAACTTTACCAGGGATGAAATTAAAATGTCTAACAAATATCTGAGAAAATGTTCCACTTCCTTAGCCATCAGGGAAATGCAAATCAAAACTTCCCTGGGATATCATCTCACCCTGGTCAGGATGGCAAAAATCCACAATACAGACAGCAACAAATGCTGGAGAGAATGTGGAGAGAGGGGAACTCTCCTACATTGCTGGTGGGAATGTAGGCTCATATAACCACTCTGGCGAGCTGTCTGTAGATAGATTGAAATGCCATATAACCCTACGATTCCACTTTTGGGAATAACCCCCATGCAGCAGAGGTCCACCTCGATAGCACAAGTGCGACCATGTTCACAGCAGCACTGTTTACATTAGCAAAGTCATGGAATCAACCCAAATGTCCAACACTTGACAAGTGGATAAGGAAAATGTGGTACATCTCTATACAATAGAGTACTACTCAGCCATCAAAAATGATGAATTACTGGAATTTGCTGGGAAGTGGATGAAATTAGAAACAATTATACTGAGTGAAGTATCACAGACACAGAAAATTAAGCACCGTATGTACTCCCTAATAGGTGGCTCCTAGTACCAAACCCACTTAGAGACACTCAAAGATAAATCTCTGTAATACCTACAGTAATTGCAAAGATTATGAACAGGAGAGATGGGGAAAGAGGGATACACCAGTATCAAGGAGAGAGGGGACAACGTTACAGCAGAGCAAATAGGCCACCATCACGGACTGCAAGTAAGTAATGAGACATCTGGTTATGTTCACAGACTTTTCTTCCTGATCATTTACATCTGATGGGGTATGATGTTACCAGAAGGGGAGGGTGTATATTCTGGCAGATAGAAAGTAACTGTTTTGCAAATGGGTGATTGACCCCTCTCTCACCTCGGCTTCCTACTTTTATTACATCTACCTTTGAATATACTCTTATAACAAGACTCTAATTTAACAGGTTTTTATCTCTAGCCAGGGGGCAATATCCAATACCCATCAGGATGGAGTGAAGGACATTGCAGGAGCAGCAAAACTGAAAAAAATAAATCAACAAACCATAATCCAGAACATCAGAGACTCTATATCAACCACCTAGAACTAGGCCAGCCCAATCTCTCCCCATCTTGAAGCTCAGAGAAATTTGCAGCAGAGGGGGCGGTAAGATTGTAAGCGCACAAGGATGGGAGGAGTCATGATATGCAAGATACTCCACACAAGTTAGGGCCAAAACAATCATATTTGGACTTTGCATGCCCTGTGCAATGTCCAACACACTATTTACCCCACAAAGTCTAGCATTTGCTAAAGTCACTAGGATCCTTGGAGGCAAGGGATTAACAGCCACAGTAGTGTTCCTGTGCTTAAGGGAAACACAAGAAGGGGTTCTGGGAAATGCCACTGGGTTCTTGCACCTCATCGGAGAGGAGGACCCAGAGGGGAGTTGGCACGCACATTAAAGGATTCTCTGGGGATGGGAGGGGGGCACTGAGGGATGGGGAGGGAAGGGAGAGGGGAAGGGACACAGTGGGTTGGGGGGTGGAGGGAGGGAAAGGACCGTTGTACCTGTTAAGTCTGTATGAGTGACATATCGTTGACCCCTCAAATTCTAGCTTTTAAGCACTAGAATCCTTAGAAGCAAGGGATTAACAGTCACAATAGTGTTCCTATACTTAAGGGGAATACAAGAAAGAGTTCTAGGAAATGCCACTGAGTCCTTACACCTCATCAGAAAGGAAGACCCAGAGGAAAGTCTGATATACTCATTAAAGGATGCTTCAAAGATGAGGGGAGGGGGCACTGGGAGAAAGGGAGGGAGGGGGGAAAGGAAGCGACAAATCAGGGAGGGAACAGGGAGGTTCAGGGAGGGGTGGAGGGAGGGAGGGACAGGGGTTCCTATTATGTTTGTATGAGCAGAAAAAAATAAAAAGAGAAAAAAAAGTTTGTATGAGTGGAAATAAAAAAAATAAATATAGGGCTGGAGAGGTGGCTCAGGGGTTAAGCCTCTGCCTTGCAGGCGGAAGGTCCTGAGTTCGGACCCTAGACCCCATGTATAGACACCAGGCGGAACCCAGGGCAGCCTGCGTTTCTGGTCCTGGTAGGACAGAGCCAATGAATCCCTGGGCAGAGTAAACAAGGAAGAGGTGGAGGCGGTCCATCGTCGTTTCTGAATTCGTCCATGGTTCTACACACACACACATACACACACACACACACACACACACACACGCATACACGCACAATTGAATAAATAATAAATAATTAAAAAATAAATAAATATAAAAAATATTTTTAAGTTATTTTGGTACTGAATTTCCTAAGGACACTTTCATTCAGTTATGTAATGTACCTTGTTTTTAAAAAATCTCATATTTAGAAACACACATTGCACATTTTCAGGTAAAATGCTCCAAAACCTGAGATTTCCAGATAATGAAAAGAAGTGGAAAGAACTAATGTGGGGAGAGGAAAATGTGTCCCTAAATCAACAGCAGCACCACCACCTCGTAACTTCTTAGAGACACCTATTCTGAGGCCCTCCTCTTAACAATAATTTCAGACAAAATGAAGTTGAGGCTCAAAAGTTGAAATTTTAATAGAGGATTTTAGCAGATTTGATGCACCCAAATTTTATGGCAACTTATATAGGCAAGAATATCATTCATCATGATATTACATGATAAATGTTGAAATTTAGGGCCAAGTACTTGAGCACATTTTTTTCAAACCCTCAAAGAAAAAATAAAATTATGAATAAAGGAAAATCAAAGAGAGAAATTGTTCATAACAACTTCTATTCCAAAAAAAATACCATAAAGCAAATGATAACTTTATAGTAACAAAATGCAGTAACCATTGCCAGGTAATAAAGTCCAAAATCATCATTATTAAGTTAAGCATAACATTTTTCACAGTTTGAATGAGTTCACTGCAAAATGAAGGTATTTGCCCAAATGTAATAGTATATATTGAGTGGTAAAGGCAACTGGCATTGAATGGCTCTACATTAATGAATGGGTTTAAAGTTTTGCAGAAGAGGTTTCATGAAGAGCTCAATCACTTTAGAACTTCTGGCATATCAAACAGTGTTCTACCCCTTAGGAAGATGCAACTGTCTTCAGAAAAACCAAACTTGCAGGTATTCTGACCTCGCATTCCCTATGCTCCAAAATACCAAGAATTAGACTTCTTTTCTTTATAAATTCCCAATTGCTGTATCAGGAAAGACTCAATATCATTTATCTATGATATAATGTGGAAAAGAACATCACTTTACTTTTATGATTGCCCTCCCTCAAATCCATAGCCACAGTCTATAAATATGAGAATAACATCAGATCCCCATTGAAGGAATAGTCTACAAAATTTGTGACCAGTATTATTCAATAAATGATCAGATCACTAAATAAAAAGGAATGTCTCAGAAACTGTCAAAGTCAAGAGGAATCTAAGGAGATGTGATGATTAAGTGTAAGGAAACCAGGAACAGAAAATAACATTATGAAAAAGTAAAAAATATAGACTATTTACATACAACATCTCAACTGTTCATTGACTGTGGCAAATACAAAGTACAAGGCTAAGACAGTGATAGTGAGTGTTATTAAAAGGGAATTCTCTGTACTACTATTTTCTACTGTACATTTCTACTACTATACATTTTCTCTATGAGTGTCCTAAAATCAACTGTATTTAAAAATAAAAAAAGCTGGGCTGGAGAGGTGTGGCTCAGGGGTTAAGCCTCTGCCTTGCAGGCGGAAGGTCCTGAGTTCGGATCCTAGACCCCACGTATAGACGCCAGGCAGAAGCGGGGCGGCCTGCGTTTCTGGTCCTGGTAGGGTGGAGCCTGAGAATCCGGGGGCAGAGTAAACAAGGAGGAGGTGGAGGAGTCCATGGTGGTTCCCAAATTCGTCCGTGGTTCTACACACACATACACACACACACACACACACACACACACACACACACACACACGAACACATGCACACACGCACAATTGAGTAAATAATAAAAAAATTTAAAAAAAATAAAAAATAAAAAATGCTTATCATAGAAGTATACACCTCTAACCTCATCACTCAGAAGGCTGAGGCAGGAAGTATTTCAAGATTAAAAATAACCTGATCTATGTGTCTATTTTGGAGCCAGTACCAAGATGTTTTTACTATGGATTTGTAATATAGATTAAGGTTTGGTATGGTGATACTTTTTGTTACTCAGGATTGTTTTTGCTATCCTGGGCCTTTTGTGCTTCCATACGAATTTTGAGACTGTTTGGTCAATTTCTTTAAAGATTTTGATTGGTATAGCATTGAATCTCTATACTGATCTTGGGAGGATGGTCATTTTTATGATGTTAATTCTGCCGATCCAGGAGAATGGGAGGCCTTTGTATTTTCTGCTGTCTTCTGTAATTTCTTTCTTTACGGTTTTAAAGTTTTCATTATGAAGATCACTCACTTCTTCAGTTAGATTTATATCAAGATAATTCATTTTTTAGGGGTGATAGTAAATGGGATTGTTTCTCTTAAAACTTTTTCACTTTCTACATCCTTGGTGTATAGAAAGGCCACTGATTTTTACATATTTATTTTGTAACCTGCCACTCTGCTAAACTTACATATTTGTCCCAGAAGTTTTCTGGTGGAGTTTTGAGGATCTCTCAGGTATATGATCATGTCATCTGCAAATAGAGATATCTTTTTTTAATATTTATTTTTTTATTTCCACTCATACAAACTTAACAGGTACACCGGTTCCTTCCCTCCCTCCAGCCCTCAAATCCCTGAGGCCCCCCTCCCCTCCCCCTTCCCTCCCCATCCCCCAGTGCCTCCCCCTCCCATCCCTGGAGCATCTTTTAATGAGCATGCCAAGGACTCTCCTCTGGGTCCTCCTCTCCCATGAGGTGCAAGGACCCAGTGGCATTTCCCAGAACCGTTTCCTGTGTTCCCTTTAAGCATAGGAACACTACTGTGGCTGTCAATCCCTTGCCGCCAAGGATTCTAGTGCCTTTAGCAAACGCTAGAATTTGTGGGGTCAATAGTGTGTTGGACATTGCACAGGGCATGCAAAGTCCAAATATGATTGTTTTGGCCCTAACTTGTGTGGAGTATCTTGCATATCATGACTCCTCCCATCCTTGTGCGCTTACAATCTTACCGCCCCCTCTTCCGCAAATTTCCCTGTGCTTCAGGATGGGGAGAGATTAGGCTGGCCTAGTTCCAGGTGGTTGATATAGAGTCTCTGATGTTCTGGATTATGGTTTGTTGATTTATTTTTTTCAGTTTTGCTGCTCCTGCAATGTCCTTCACTCCATCCTGATGGGTATTGAATATCGCCTCCTGGCTAGAGATAAAAACCTGTTAAATTAGAGTCTTGTTATAAGAGTATATTCAAAGGTAGATGTAATAAAAGAAACTGCGGTGAGAGAGGGGTCAATCACCCATTTGCGAAATGGTTACTTTTCTATCTGCCAGACTATACGCCCTCCCCTTCTGCTAAGATCATACCCCATCAGTTGTAAATGATCAGGAAGAAAAGTCTGTGAACATAACCAGATGTCTCATTACTTACTTGCAGTCCTTGATGGTGGCCTATGCAAATAGAGATATCTTGACTTCTTCTTTTTCCAACATGAATCCCTTTTATCTCCCTCTCTTATGGCTCTATCTAAGACTTCAAGCACAATATTGAATATAAGTGGTGAGAGAGGACCGCCTTGTCTAATTCCTGATCGAAACAGGAATGCTTCAAGTTTTTCCCAGTTTAGTATAATCCTCCCATACTAGCAGGGAGCCCAAAAAGGGGCCACAAGTTATGCAGCTCAGTCCTGAACCCTCACTGGTATAGATAACTCAGAGGAAATTCAGCACCAACATAAATAAAGGCTCTGGAGAATGGGAGGGACAAAGCAAGAAGCATCAGGAGAGGAAAAGGGGTAAGAGAGAGGGGTAGTGGAAGGTGAGGTGAGAGGAATGGGGGATGACAACGGGAAAGGGAAGGAGAAGGAGAAAAAGAGGTCGCTATTGAGCTTGCATTATTAGGCAAAAAAGTAATATAAATCAATCAATCAATAAATTAACCTGAACTACACAGAACTGAAAGATACTCCTAAACATAATTAATTTTTCATGTTCAAGGAACAAATTATTTGCCAAAAGTCATATGCCCTGGTTTTCATAAAGTTCCATAAGTACTGACAACTCAACAGGTTATAAATGTCAAGAAAGGTAATAAGCCCAACATTAGAAAATACAAAAACTATTAAACACTCCTCAAAGGGAACTACAGTAAGAGCCAAAGGCCAAAAAGCATGTTAGCTGAAATCTCTGGCTTCTCTCTGCCTTCACTCAAAACTCTTCAACTCTTCTGAGGATTCTATTTGCATTATTACTAACTAGAAAGGCACTCTTCAGAGATACTCTCACAATACCTTTGGATTAGATCATGAACTTGACTAAGGATCAATGCAACAGCCTTCAGTTGGCTCCCAGCATGAGAAAAAGATAACTCAGTTAGCTGTTGAAAATCTCCCTTAAGGAAATTTGCGGAAGAGGGGGCGGTAAGATTGTAAGAGCACAAGGGTGGGAGGAGCAATGATATGCAAGATATTCCACACAAGTTAGGGCTGAAGCAATCTTAATTGGGCTTTGCAAGCCCTGTGCAATGTCCCACACACTATTGACCCCATAAAGTCTAGCATTTGCTAAAGGCCACTGGGTCCTTGTACGTCGTCAGAGAGGAGGGCCCAGAGGAGAGTCTTACATGCACATTAAAGGATTCTCCGGGGAATAGAGATATCATCTCTACCCAATGATAATGAATATACTAAAACAGACAAAAAATGACAATGCTGGCAAAGATGCGGTCAAAGGGGATCTGTCAGATGTCCATTCACATGAAAACTTGCCTTGAGAAAACAGCATTCATGAGGAAAGATTGATTTTGAAATTCATAGCTGCAACAGTCTCAGTTCATGGCCACTAGCCACAAAGCTTTGGGCCTGTGATGAGGCTGAGCATCACAGCAGAGTGCATTGTGACCAAGCCTCTCAGCTCGTGAAGGTGGGGACATAAAGGGACAAAGAAATGGGCCAGAAACAATGCCTTTCAAAGTCACATGGCGGCACTCACTTATGCATTGTTGAGGGATGTGAACTATCATACCCATTGTGGAAAACAACATGGCATTTTGAAAATGGAAGAACTATATAATGCAGCAATCCCACTACTGTGTGTTTGCCTAAAAAGAAATGAAATCAGTACATAGAAAATATTTGCACTCTCAGGTTTGTGTGTTCTCAGTGACTAAGCTGCAGAATCAAGCAAGGTGCTCCATCCATGGATGAATGGACAAGAAACATGATAGAAATACATACAGTGGGACACTATCCGGCCACAAGAGAACCAAATCTGCTACTAGCAACCACATGTTGGAATTGGAGAGCCTGATAGAAAATGGAATGGAGCCAGGCATCCCCATGACTTAATCCAGAGATGGAGCTTAGAAAGTCTGAGATCACAGGCCTGAAAGCAGAACAGTGGCCCTGTGAGGCTAGGAGGGAAAGTGCAGGGGAAGAAGAAAGGAAACAGAACACACAAGCTTCAGCCAGAGAGGAAAGAATAGTTGTGCTCTGGGGCACAAAGGATGCATCAGTTTCATGTTCGTGACACTGAATGGATTCAAGGCCCAAGAAGAATAAAGCGTTTATCATGCTCACAGTTTCAGGTTAGCAGGAGAGTTCACACCAGCATCAGGAGCAGAAGGAATTGGCTGCATTACCCCCATGTGAAGAACTGGGATCTGCTAGTCTGCCAACTTTCAACCAGTTCTTGCCATCTTCTCTTCCTGCACAGGAAGTAGCCCTACCAAGTATGGACACGGTCTTTCCTCATCAATTAGATAATATCCCATAGGACTGTTCATGATTTCCTTGATGAATTCTTTATAGGTATCCTTAAAGGCTCAGTTATCGACTGTCAAGTTGACATTTGCATCTAACTGGTATAGAGAATAACCAGTTAGCAATGTTATATATTCAAAGCACTTATCAAAAGGATTCTGAATATTCTCATGAAAAATCTTAGGTTCAGCAGCTTAAGTTATTCAACACAGAATGTACATATTCACGAGAAAATCACATTATATTTTATGAAATGTGATTATTATTTGTCAATAAATATACTAACAACAATTTTAAATGGGGCAATATAGCATGTAAAAATACTGGGAAAGTGTGTCCTCATACATAAAAAGGAACTTGGGGTAGGAGGAAAGTTTGTCAGGAAGAAGTCTTTCATTTGGAGGAGAGAAATGAGGTAGAGTAAGGCAGGTAAAAAACAACAAAAAAATTGCAATTTTAAGTAATTTAAATTAAAAAATATGTCCTCTGATGGCTTTATAAACTAAATAGAATAATACCTTCATGCAATGTGCAACTAAAATAAGACAATCACTCAGAGCCAGTATTAAAGCCCTCAGATGTTAGGAGACGCTCTACATGCTATATCACCGGGTCTGACAAAGTCACCTGGCAAATAAAGATTACTAGCCTATAGGAGCACATTGGTTCTCGAAGGAAAATAAAACAGACAAATGTTCTCCAAATACATCTCAACAGTTGAACATAATACACACAAAGCTGAATGAATGAGAAATCTTCCAAACAGATGCAAATTAAAGCCAGAGCACAATGGCTTTCAAAGACCAAAATTTTCTGATTTTCTTAAGAATCTTAAACTATTTGGAGTTCACTTTTGAAAAGGATAAGGGATAAGGGTACAGAACATGTAGATATCAGTACTCCAGACCCATTTGTTTAGAATGCTCCAGTTTGTATTCTTGGCATCTTTTTCAAAAATCAGGTACTGTAGGGGCTGGAGAGGTGGCTCAGGGGTTAAGCCTCTGCTTTGCAGGCGGAAGGTCCTGAGTTCAGATCCTAGACCCCACATATAGATGCCAGGCAGAAGCAGAGGGCAGTCTGCATTTCTGGTCCTGGTAGGACGGAGCCTGTGAATCCCAGGGCAGAATAAACAAGAAGGAGGTGGAGGTGTCCATGGTGGTTCCCGAATTCGTCCGTGGTTCTATACACACACACACACACACACACACACACACACACGCGCGCGTGCACACACACACGCACACACACACACATACACACATGAACACACACATACATGGACAATTGAATACACAATTAAAAAAATTAAATTTTTTTTTAAAAAATCAAAAAAAAAATCTCCCTTAAGGTCTTTCCTTAGGGATGTTTTGCATCAAACATCATGGGCTTCCTTCCCCAATAACTACTCTGATGCCTTTAATACATGTTGTATATTAGAAGTAGCATACAAAACTTAATTTTTTTTCTGATACCATGAACTTAGATGTATGTGATACTCTTATATGGACATGCAGAAACATACACAAACATCCCAAAATCAGAATTTCTGGGATTGAATTGGAACACAAATATTAAAAAATTTTATAATATGCAGATCAAGTTAGCACCCACTGTCATGTTCCCCTTCTTCCTCCATTCACAACTTCTAAATGGACTGGACTACAGTAACCATTTTCATATCTATATTTCCTAACTCATGTTCAGCAATGACTATCTTTTTCCCCATGACCAATACTTTGGGAGATAATCTCTTGCATACTGGATCCAAATACATTTCTTGAAGATGCTCTTTATTAAATATTCAAAAGCACATAGCTATTCGTTCCCTTATTCCTAAGCAGTTATCTATTTTATGGTATCTCTCTTTATGTCTCCTTCTCTTACTGTTCTTTGATTTCATCTGTTACAGAACTCTTTTCCCCCACTGGATCTCTGTGTTTTGTTGTAATTAGAATTCCATTCTCATTCTATTTCATATACTTAGTCAAGTACATGTACTTAGCCTTCCCCTGGCTCTGTTATTTAAAGTCTCACAAATGATCTCTACATCAAGCTCATCTCCCACTGCAGATTCATGTGGCCAGCTTCTAAGAGAACATCTCTAAATATATCTCATGTAAACAATCCATCTCACTTTGCTAATAAATGCACTATCTCCTCTATCTTCTAGTTCTAAGTACAAATAAAATTCTGAGGCTAATTGGGATTAAAACCTAACCCAGCCAAATGGCTCTACCTGCAACTCAGCTTCCTCATCTGTGAAAGGAAAACTACATAAAATTATCATTTTAATCAGAGATCCTCCCCAAAGTCGCATATTATAATGCTTTGGCCTCAAGGATGGTGTTACTGGAAGCTGATAAGATTTTCAAAATGTAAGCCTAATGAGACTTCTTTAGCTCATTTGGAGACAAGCCCTTTAAAAGGATAACTGGTTTACAGCCAATTTCTTTCCTTCTGTCTTTGTGTCCTGTCCACAAAGTGAGAGATTTTGCTCATTCACATGCTCTAAACCATAATGTGCTATTTTGTTCTGAAGGCCAACCCACCACAGACTGAAACCTCTACAACTGAAAGCCAAATAAACCTTTGTACAAGTTGATTAGCTCAGATCATTAGTTGGTAGTAAGAGTAAGCTGATTAGCACTGATTAATAATGGCAATGTTTCCATGACACAGCCATGAAAATAAATAAATTGTTGTGTATGAAGGGCTTTAAGTACTGTCTGCACGTAGTGCATTTTCTATTTGCTGCTAATGCTTCAAGTAGTAACCATTATTCTAAATTCTCTGTCATCTCAGAGTAGGACATACTCACTTAATTAATTGTAAAAAACTTAATTGTTATAAAAAAGCAAAAATCTGAGTGTCATTCTTTTTACCTCATTACATCTTATTCCTATCCATTATGATTCTACTCAGTTGAGAAGAACTCTCTTCAAATGTATGTTCTTTATATCACCAATAGTCAGGCTAGCAGTGAGAGCCAATTGTGCACTTCTATTCCTTCTTAACTCAGAAATAAGTGACATCCCCATTGGTAGCTACAAACTGACAATGATAGAAAATTTTTGACCATGAAAATCAACAGTTCCTACACACTGGAAATCTTTTTCTCATTGCTGTTGTTTTGGAAAGACTTGGTTGATAAACATTCTCTAGCCTACCACTGTTCTTGTACCTTTATGATTTCTCCTTCACATTGCTGCAAGGAACCTATCTTTTCCTGCCTCTAATCTTAGGACACTTTAAATTCTTCTTAGCAATGACAAAAGAAACAATATTCCTACAACACAAACTTACCTACACTATCACTCTTCTGATTAAATAATTCAGTGACTCTTTGTTTCCCATAGGTTAAAAACAAAAAGCCTTAAGATGATATGTCTGACCCATACTAGGCACCGTTAGTGCCTCATCCTCCTGCTAGACACTCACCTTTCTTGAATACTTTATTGTCACAGGCACATGTGAGTCTGCCTGAGGGCTTTCTTAGACTTCTTAGAAGGCACAGAGTGCCGAAGTGTTAATTCTCAGAGGAGTACTTTACCTACAAATGGAGTCAATTGGTTGCGTGTGTGTGTGTGTATGTGTGTGTGTGTGTGTGTGTGTGTGTGTGTGTACATATTACACCTACTATGAATACATGCACACACACATATATTTCTACCTCACAAGACAATTCATATATCCACTGGATTGTGTCAAGTCCCAGGCACTTAAAGCTATAACTTCTTCATACTTCTCTACCAGTATTCCTTGAGATACCTCCTAAATAAACCACTAGCTTTAAAGTCTTGATCTCAGTATCTGTTACTAGAGGAACCTTGCCCAAAATAAGACTATTTCATGCCTATCTGCACTCCACTTTCATTTCTCTCTTCTCCCCTTAATCTCTAGCTATACAGAATAACTTTGGATGGAACTCACCTAAAATGAAATGATGGTTCAGATTTTTCATCCTTTGCAGATGTTGTTCTCTTTAATCTGTAGTAATCATAATTTCATCTTTCTTCAACTAGAAAGCTCTACTTGCCCTAAAAGGAATTCTCTATTCACTTTTGCCTTGATCACTACTCTCCGCTCCCCAAAGTCCATAGCTCTCATGTGTTCTTAGGTTGCCTTTGCCTACATAACTCTTCCCTGATGGATGATGGATTCCTTCAGCCTCTTCCTCAGCAATCTCTCCACCCCAGTTTCATCCTTGCAATGACAAACATGATAAAATCAGTAAAAAGAATTGATGGAAAGGTATATTTCCCATGACTTACTGTTCTTTATGTTCTTATACTTGGAGAAAGGACTCTTAAGGAGTTTACTATAGAAGAGTATGAAACTAACAGTTTTATGTGTTTTTCCATGATTGTTGCATAACTATAAACATTATCAAAAACCCTAACTACTTGCATAAATATAGCCAAATATGTTTTGGTTTAGTATTGTGGATATGTTTCAAAAATATTCAGTAGCTTTCTAGTACTGACATTTTCTTATTATCTCTGCATTTCAATGCTACCTTCTAGGCTCTGCAATTAAACAAATTCTTAGAGTTTTAAGCAAATAAACTTGCACCATTTAAAAGTGGGAAAATTCCCAGGGCACTTCTTAATCCTGTTTATCTCTCTGGAAAAGGCTTCTCAGCTGTGATTGCAGAGCCTCCTTGTCTATAGGGCTTGGCTTTCTGTTATCCTCACTATTATATTTTGCATCTTCTGTAAAACATACATACTTAGAGCATTTTGGCAAGAAGACCCTGAAAAGATGAGTGATCAACCTTACCCAGGACTTTGCCCTTCAGGCCACAATGAAAAACTTGATTCTCTTATTGCATATACTGGCCCGATCAGAAAGTACATTATCTTTTTTTCCCAGAAATGTTTCCTACCTACATAGGAAGTGGCAATTTACAAGGTTGAACAATAATTACAAAGGAAGAAAAAGTACTATGTCATTTCTTAGATTCAAATGGATTAGAGGCAATAAATCTAGTTTAAAAACATTCTGATCACTCACTACAGGCAAAACTGTGTTGGGTGGTAAGGAAGATGGAGAACACAAGACATAATACTTGCACCCTGTCTCCTACCTTTGAGAAGATTTTATCTTAATGATAAATAAGCAATTGTGGAGTTTAATGCAAATATTTTCTTCTTGTATTTATTTCCTAATATTGTTGACAACTTGGAGAATATTGAGCTAATTACAGAAAAAAATGTAGAAACGAGGGGGAAAAACACTCAATGATGATGGGGATGTACATAGAGTGGGTGGAGTAAGAAAGGCCTTAGTTTAGGCTTCATTTTGGATTCCAAAAGTCTGGAACAAAACAACAGAATACTTCAGGATGCAATTCCAGTATTAAGAGGTGCAGAATGTCCTGGAATGCTCATGTAAGCAAATGGTTAAGAATATGAGTTCCGGTGGCTGGAGAGGTGGCTTAGGGGTTAAGCCTCTGCCTTGCAGGCGGAAGGTCCTGAGTTCGGATCCTAGACCCCACCTATAGATGCCAGGCAGAAGCGGGGGTAGGGTGGAGCCTGTGAATCCCCGGGCAGAGTAAACAAGGAGGAGGTGGAGGCGGTCCATGGTGGTTCCCGAATTCATCCGTGGTTCTACTCATACATACACACACACATACATGCACACACACGCACAACTGAATACATACATACACACATGCACAACTGAATGAATAAAAAAAATTTAAAAAAAAGAATGAGTTTCACAGTTCCCCTCTCTCCACATCCTCTACTCAGGGGGTGTGATCTCACCAGAAGAGGAGGGCATATAGTCTGGCAGATAAAAAGTAACCATTTTGCAAATGGGTGATAGACCCCTCCCTCACTGTGGTTTCCCACTTTTATTCATCTACCTTTGAATGTGCGTTTATCACAAGACTCTAGTTGAACAGCTTTTTGTCTCTGGCCAGGGGGTAACATACAATGCCCACCAGGATGGAGTGAAGGGCATTGCAGGAGCAGCAAAACTGCAAAAGAAAATCAACAAACCACAATCCAGAACTTCAGAGACTCTATATCAACCACCTAGAACTAGGCCAGCTTAATCTCTCCCCATCTTGAAGCTCAGGGAAATTGCGGAAGAGGGGGCGGTAAGAGTGTAAGAGCAAAAGGATGAGAGGAGCAATGATATGTAAGATACTCCATACTAGTTAGGGCTGAAGCAATCATAATTGGACTTTGCATGCCCTGCGCATTGTCCAACACACTGTTGACCTCACAAAGTCTAGCATTTGCTAAAGGCACCAAGATCCTTGGAGGCAAAGGATTGGCAGCCACAGCAGTGTTCCTATACCTAAGGGGAACACGGGAAAGGGTTCAGGGAAAGGCCACTGGGTCCTTGTATGTCATCGGAGAGGAGGGCCCAGAGGAAAATCAGACATGCACAAGAAAGGATTCTCTGGGAATTAGGGCGGGAGGCACTGGGGGATGGGGAGGGAGGCACTGGGGGATGGGGAGGGAGGAGGGTGGGGAGGGGGAACAGGGGGTACGGGGGGGAGGAGGAGGGAGGGAGGGAACTGGTGTACCTAATAAGTTTGTATGAGCTGAAATAATAATAAAAATGTATTAATAAAAAAAGAGAGCTACAAAGATCTAAGAGATACGACAGCCCCCCCCAAAAAAAGAATGAGTTTCAAGACAAATATCTTATATCCCAACTCCACCACTAACAAGATGTGCAACTTTAAGAAAGTTGTTTTACTTCTCTGACTAATTTTCCTTATCTGTAAATTGGTATTTAATGAGTTTCTAGTTCATAGTTTTTATGAAGATTAAGTGAGCTAATATTTGGAAATATTCAGAAAAATGCTTAGCATATGAGCTGGTACTATAGACATTATTCTAAATATATATGAAAATAATAACATTTATATATTACAAAGGCCATGGGAAAACATCAAAATCAGTCCGGGTGAAAGCTGTATCAGATAATAGATTTTAAAAGTTCTGCAAGTTATTATGAAAATCAAGGGTCACAACCAGCAATTAAAAATGTTTACAAATGGTGTGAAATGGTAGCTTTAAAACATGGATGAGCTATTTTGGGAGCTTTACACTGTTAGAATTTTTTTCCTGCTCTACTGTTGACCTTTCCCAAGATCATTTCATGTTGTACAATAACTCAAGATGAAGCCATTACATTTATATCCCAGCTGTCAAGAATAAAGAATTAAAGTTCTCATGTCTTTTTCCTCTAAAGATTGATGATTGGAATTCTTGCTCTCACTGCAATAACTATATATATGTAATAACTTTATGTATATGTGTGTGTGTTATTTTGCATGACCAAATACAATAGCTTGGAAAACACAGGAATGCAGTCTTTATTCACTGCGACTATATACTCAGCTAAAAGTTGCCATTCTTAATACTAAAGAAAAAAGAGGATTAGTCATTGAGCATTTGGAATAAACTTGGTGTAATCTGGAATGAATGGGGTATATAATTAGTGACATAGATGTACAGTAAGACAATCTACCTCATAGGCTGGTTTTATGACTTCTACATAGTATGAGGCTTTAAAAGGTGAATTCAATGTATTTTATAAAATTTACAATGTTTAGATGTTAACATACCTATAATATACCAGGAAAATATATGGTGAAAATATACCAATGATACCATGATAAAATAAAGTCCATGAATATACAAGGGTATTTGCCTGGTTATAAGACCAGGCAAATTTTCTCTAGAAAATAGAGAGCAAGCCAGTATTATCATAAATTAGAAAATTTTCACAAATACAATATTGTATAGTCACTAATAATCAGGGAGGAAGAGAAGTGAGAGAAGGGGAAGAAGAGGTAGGATGAATCAAAAAAGAGACATAAATGTAATACCTTTTTTGGAGTCCAGTAACAGTTAACTCTTATTAAGCACTTATAGTAAATTATTTGTAATGCTATTTCACTTAATCCTTGCATTGCCTTACCTGTATGTATTATTATTACCCTACTTCTGAAGGTAAGAAAAATTGTGATATGGAGTTAGTCATTATCCAAAGTTATTAAGTTACTAAAGGACATAGTACCAGTAAGTATTGCACTTGACAGTATATTATATTCTATATGGGGAGAAAAATACTAAAGAGAGAGAATATATGAATCCCAAAACAGGCAACTTCAGTAACAATATTATATATCATTCATTTTCTTCATTCTTTTGTGAGTGTCTCAAGCTATCATCTGATGACAATTGGCTTTAATAATGAAAATGTCAAAGTGATAAAAAGAAAATTCAAATGCCACCTGAACATATTATATCAACTCATGTTGCAGACTAAGGTTTTACTTGCTTATAAATCTGTGCTTATGCATAATTTATTGCATATTATCTAAAGAAATGTATGCTATTCTCATTTGCCCATGGGAAAGAAGGAAGTATATTACCTACTTCATTGTCAAATCATGCTCCTGATTTTCTCATCAGAATTCTTGACAGATAATAACTGTAGCTGTTCATAGATATATGAATTTACTATATGAAAATCTAGCATCCTCAATGTAGGACATTTGCGGTATGAGGACATTGACAAGATAATGAGGTTTTTTTTCTGAGTACTTGCATTAAATCCAATAAGCAATATAATTTCCTGCACAACACAGAACACATAGTAGGCATGTGATGCTGTGTCAGTTAAATTTCTTGTTGCTGGGAAAAAATACTTACCATAAAAAACACAAGCAGAAGAAAGATTTATTCTGTCTTCAGTCTTACAGGTTTGCCATGGAAGAAGTACATGACAGAACATAGCAATTTCCCTTATGGTGCCCAGGAGGCTGAGAGTCATAGAATGCCTGTGCTGATTGGCTTTCATCTAGGCACTCACCCTATTGGATCTTCACATTCACATTCACAGAGTCATTCCTCTTTAGCTAATCTTTTTAGGATTTACCCTCACAGAAATATCAGAATTGCACTTTGGTAGGCAAAGTCCTTGTCTACCCAATTAATCAATATTAATTATTGTGGCTACTTATATACTAGAGAAATGATATCCTTTATATTTGAACCTGGAATTTGTACTCTATTACATGCTTTGTCGCAGCAATACTCTTTCATTTCATAAATATTTTGAGGCATGGTTTCTGAGTGAGGAATGATACCAGGGTTAGTGGACTAAGAGTGATACAAAGCACACGTGTCTGTGTACATAGTCATTACCAACAATTAAAATATTGAAGCAGGAATCAGCAAGCTATGATGAAAGACCAGTCTTGCATACTGTCAGGTCTTGCACATCCTACAAGATAAGCATGGTTTTTACAGTAATAAATGGCTAGAAAAACTCAAGACAGTATCTTACCATTTGTGAAAAATAAATCAGTACCCTAGGCTAGAGTTTTATTCTCTCAAATATTTACATAATATTTTAACTGAAGGACTGGGAAGACTAAGACTTCATTGCTACTGAAGTGCTTGCTAGTCCTGTTTCTCAGACTTTCCTGGAAAGCAAAAGGGATACCTCCAGGATAGAGATCATCTTGAGATTTCTATAAATGACAAGACATATTTGAGACATATTTGAGACACTGTGCCTCATGTTCTCTCTATTGTAACCACCTACTCTTGGTAGACTTTAGGCAGCCATGAACAGGTTAACAAATGGGTGAAGCTGTTATAGTAAAACTTTATTTATTAAAATTCATTTCGATGGTATTGCAGAGCTTGGATATATCATCTTGCCAAAGACAAAAAAGGTATTGCAGTTGTTGTGTATTACTATTAACTATTTGTAAAGTAAATATTAGGAAAAAACTAATATGTGATTCAGAATTCAGTGCAGAAAGGGGAAAAACAACCCATACAAAACACTGTTATCTTTTGAAGTAAATTGCATTTTGTCTAAGACTGAATATTAATAAATGTGTATCCTCTGAACAAAAACATTGCTAATAACAACACTGAAAAGCTTCTCCAAACATAATTGCCCGCATTTTGAATTTTCGATGGTGTCTTGTAAATACTAGACTCAAAATAAAAAAGTTATGTTCAATGTCAAATGTTGTCAACAGAAAGTTAAATTATTGTGTACTGCTGGAAGACGTATATGTTGATAAAACTACTTTGAAAGCCAGTTTCTCAGTATCAATCAAAGCTTAACATGTATGTTGTCCATGCCTGAATATTTCTGTTTCTAATTTGTTTTTAAGAGAAATATATGTATTTAATGTGACAAGAGATATTTACACTTTTATTGCTGCATTATTCTTAAAGTCCCAGAATTGCAAAACATCTAAATTTTGATTAATAACTGTGGGGTAACCATACGGTGAGATATATATTTCTATGTAAAAAAGAAACAACAAAAACTATACTTAACGGTATAGGTGAATCTTAGACAGTGTTGAACATAGAGATGCAAAGAGAACAAATCATATAATGTAAA
This sequence comes from Typhlomys cinereus, assembly GCA_023101885.1. Classification (NCBI taxonomy): domain Eukaryota; kingdom Metazoa; phylum Chordata; class Mammalia; order Rodentia; family Platacanthomyidae; genus Typhlomys; species Typhlomys cinereus. The sequence continues at coordinate 1,622,839 of JALPQD010000367.1, read as the reverse complement.
ACTTAACTGTGGTGCTAAAAAGTAGCTATTTGGATGGAGGAATTGGGGACTGATGTCATGATGGTGGGTTCTGACGTGTCAATAATGTTGTTTCTTGATGTAGAGGCTCACTGTATATGTCATAATAGACTTGTGTGTTGCTTTTAGCTCTTTGCAAAGATACCTCCTGACACAAGGGTGTAAAAGTTACATATACCCATCCCCCAAAGCATATGTTTCTTTATGAATGTGGAGAGTGTGAGCCTGAGAGGCTCTTAGTTTATGTTAACCATGATCTTAGAATGAGGTCCCTTGTACCTATTATAATTTTAACATTGAGAGAACCATTCATTTTTCAGTTATTTTCCACCAAGAGTAACTCAAAGAGTAAGTATTCTACTTAGCTGTCATCATCAGAAAATTAGGGGGGCATCTTTGTGTTACTCCAGATTTGTGAGATATGCTAAAATAAAACTGAAAATTTTACTAACATACTTTGCTGAACAGACAAGTATTAGAGAATTATAATTCACACACAATGCTTCTTTCAGCCATGAAGGTATGCCTAACAAGAAATTATTGAGATCATTTGTAACTCCAGTAATATTTATGAGACTGTCTCCAAATGTCATAATAATCAAGACAGCTGGAATTGGCTTTATATTGATTACATTTGTAATCTTTGGACCTAGCAAAGTATCAGATACATAACAAAAATTGGCTTGGTAAAATGATATTTTGTCATCAGAAAAATTTTGCTTCTGAAAACAGAAGGTTTAGGAAAATACCCATAAGATAAAATCAAACAAAGCAGGGTTTAAAACTATGCATACATGCATACACACACACACACACATGCACACATATAGGAATTGGCTTCACTCATAAAAGTATGGAAGACCACAAAGTTTCATGGATTCCCCTACAAACATATAGTCAGAACCCCAAGAAATACCAATACATTTTCTATGGCCTTACATTTTCCATGAGAACTGAGTTCCTTTTACTGTGAGTTTTGTTTTGTTTTTTTTACAGACATAGTTCTATACCAGAAGACTGCTGGTGGCTAGATATATTGACGTGGTGCCATCTTTTCATTTGGATTATGTTGTAGAATTTCCCTTGTTATGATCATCTTTTTATGAAAGACCTAGTCTCAGAGAAGACAGCATTCAATTAAATTATAAAAATATGGAATGGTGTTGGGGGCCTTTCGCTCTCATTCATTCAGGGCACCACCCAATTGCCATTCATATGGTTCACCTGAGGATTTGGGAATACTGTTTATATCCATGGGTTCAACTAAATATGCAGTAGAAGTTTGCAACATGCTTCCCATGTCTATTATTGCCCAGTGTCTTAGTTTGAATTTTCAGAAGCACATTTTGAGACAGAAATTTGAATACTGATAATTTATTGGCATTATAACACCAAGAAATATGGAGTGGGGTGATGGAGTGCAGTAAAGTGGGAAAGGAAAAGATATGAATACAGTGTTCACTGTAAACAAGACTCAATGAGAATGTTGGGAACTTCTAAGTAACATGTTGGATATTTATCAATCAATTCCTCATTACCACCCATCAAAGACTATTTCGAGGAGTATTTACTCCCATGTACTGTCAGCCTGCTCCTATAACCACAGAAATTCCTTCAATGGAGAAATAAAATTTTATGTGAGATTTCTCTAGTACAGAGAATACTAGGGAGATACAGCCAGGTACCAACAGTGCTTGCCCTACCAGTGGATTAAGAATTCTCAAGCAAACTCACTCATTAACTGTGCATGAAAATTGAGACAATTTCCTTATACGATGATAGAATTAGATGAAAAATGTATAAGTTTCAAATAAAGGCATTTTCTATATTCACTGGAATTTCCAAAAAGCATTCAGAATACCTTTTGTGGCCTCTTGTTTAGTAAGGAATTAACACATCCTGGAAAAAAATAAGAGAAAAAAATGAGGGCTCCGTAGCACAAAAGGTGACAGAACTGACTTATGCCTGGTTTTGCCACCTCAGAAAGGTAGATAAAGGAACAAGAAAAAAATCCACTTAAGACAAGCATGATTTAGGCACTTCCAAGAAAATTTTGCCCAAAAAACTGATTTTATTTTGTCCGTCTAATAAGCTAGAACCAATTATAACTGAATAAATCACAGACTCCTGGAACTTCCTCTCAGAAGCTTGCCAAGGTACAGTGGATGAGTCTTCACTGTCTGTTTCATTTTAATTTCAGAATTATATTTAGCTAAATCAGAGTTTTAACCATGTGTTCTCTATGTTTATATCTACATAGACAGCCATAGTAAGACATAGTAAGAAAACAGGATCACTTTTATCTTTTTAAAATCTGGACCCTGTGAGTTTTACTTACTCCTTCATCCCAAGAGAGATGTGATGAACTGCTGCATGTCTAGGTGTTAAATATTAGATCCAGAATAAAAAGATAGGTTAGATGTTTCCATGGCCTTAATGATTTCATAGCATAACGTTCAATAAATCAGGATATAGTGTGGAAAGTGAGAGGCTGCATTATGCATGGTTGTCAAATCAGGCTAAGGATCTGGAAACCAAAGATCCAGGTCAGGCACAGGAATAGAAACTTTCAAAGTCCTGATAAAGATTTTCAGTAAAGTTAAGCAATGACTATATCCAAAAGAGTACAGAATGAACCTGAAGCTCACAGGAATTGGTCCCTCACTTTTCCGCATTCTACATTAACACTTTTATTACAGAAACTCTTCTCTATAGGCAAGGATGTGTCTCACAATTGAAATAGGTATACATGAAGTTAACTGATATATTGTTCTGCTACCTGTATATTTGTTCATCGTGTACAGTTCAGGTTCTGCTTTCGTATCATGTTGGTACTAATCACCCCCATAAATTTCAGTCCATTTGACCAGAAGTGTAATTCTTTCAGATATCTAAGTACATATCCTTCTTCACAAATTGGATGAATCACCTTGTTACCTTTCTCTCCCTCTCCCTCTCCCTCTCCCCCCTCTCTCTTGCTCTCTCTCCTCCTCCCCTAGAGCTACTTGCAAGGCTGCTGGATCCCAAGTTGACTAATTATCTTGTTCTACACATGGATGACTCAGAGTATCAAAATGTTCCTGTACCCCCATCTAACAGACGTGGCATAATGGAATATAAGTATTGGCAAGAATAAGAATGACATAGCTGGAGAGATGACTCAGGGGTTGGTTCTCTACATCACAAGCAGAAAGTCCAGAGTTCAGATCCCCATCCCATGTAAAAACACCAGATGATAATGGTGGCGGCCTGTACTTTCAATCTTGGAAGGTGGAGCCTGGGAAACTCCATAGCAAAAAAAAAAAAGGAGGTAGAAGCAATCCAGAGTGGTTCCTAAAGTCACCTTTGGGACTCCACAGGCACAGACGCACAGAAACACACAGAAAGTGGCACACACACAAAAGAAGTAAAAATGAAAGGATGACAGCAAGTGACATTTATTCACAACCACTAAATGCCATTTAATTGGCTACACAATTTCATTTACTCTTTATTCTATGATAAAAAGCATTCTTATTTACTCAAAGAAGAGATAACTTAAAGATGGCACAGACTTGGAAGGGAATAATCAAGCTTGGTAATGAAGCCTGTTCAGCAAGTTCTAAATGTCTTACCTCCACAATACTGTGTCCATTTCAGACACTGTAATTAAGAGGCAAGGGTGAATCTAGCCACTTTGAAATTGTCTAGGAGAAACTGATAGTTCCCAGTTAGAAAGCCACAAGACTCCAGATCTCTGCTTCCTTCCACAAGTCAACATACTATTGAATCCACAAGAAATTTCTTATAAAAGGGTTCCACTCATGTAAGATTCTGAGCTTTATTTCCAGATGATGTCTTTTCACCCCAACGTGCTGAACAGTTATCTTAGAATATTAATATATGAGGGCTTATTAATAAATGAAACATTAATGAAGCTGAGTTCAGGAGAGATAAAGCATATGCTACTGCAGAAGTACCTAACCAAGATATGCATGTTTACAAGAAGAAAGGAAAAATATATTCTCACAAACCTGATTAGAATCCTGTCAAGCATATATTTACAATGATAATAACAAGAGGTGTGACTTTTCTATTTTCAACAGTTCTTTTAATATTAATTTTAACCAAACACTCAATGTTGACTCTGGAAATGCTTTCAATTTAGGCCAAAATATTATATGTGAGCAGTATAATCAATTGGCAAGAACAAGTTCAAGCTTACAATTCATCTTGGGATCATTTCTGTCACTAATTCCCCAGTCACCATTCTATTTTTAATGCTGCATAAAGTTTTGGCAGTTTTATTACATGTTATTATGTTGACAATGATGCTGTATTATTACTGTGAAACTTTAGTTGCTCATCTATAGCACTATATACTCATATACTCAAGACAGGTCTCTTTGGACCAGTCAGCTGCATGGTTTTGAGGCCAGAAGGTCAGTTTGTGAATGGATCTGTAACTCATAGGATTTCTCACCACTGTACAATCTCTATCTCAGCTTTTCCATCTCTGAATTTCACCAATAAAATAGATAATATTTAAACAGAAACTGAAGCTAAAGTTTGAGTGACGAGCTTTGTTACTTTCCAGAAAAATGAGCAGGGTATTCAGACAAGAATTTATTTTAGGTTTACATTTCATTTAACACTTTTCTCATTCTTAAACTCTAAACACTTTTTCTATTTAAAAAATAAACAGCAAAACTGCAAAAGAAAATCAACAAACCACAATCCAGATCTTCAGAGACTCTATATCAACCACCTAGAACAAGGCCAGACTAATCTCTCCCCATCCTGAACCTCAGGGAAATTTGCGGAAGAGGGGGTGGTAAGATTGTAAGAGCAAAAGGATGGGAGGAGCAATGATTTGCAAGATACTCCACACAAGTTAGGGCCGAAGCAATCATAATTGGACATTGCATGCCCGGCGCAATGTCCAACACACTAATGACCTCACAAAGTCTAGCATCTGCTAAAGGTACCAAGATCCTTGGAGACAAGGGATTGACAGCCACAGTAGTGTTCCTATACTTAAGGGGAACACAGGAAAGGGTTCAGGGAAATACCACTGGGCCCTTGTACGTCATCAGAGAGGAGGGCCCAGAGGAGAGTCTGGCATGCACATTAAAGGACTCTCTGGGGATTGGGGGGGGGGAGGCACTGGGGGATGTGGAGGGAGGGGTGAGGGGAGGGCGAGCAGGGGGTTCGGGGGGAGGAGAAGGGAGGGAGGGCACTGGTGTACCTATTGAGTTTGTATGAGCGGAAATAATAATAAAAAGGTTAAAAAATAAATAAACATTACGTGTTCATTACAATCCCCGTTTAAATATGCAAAACAATGAACTTTTGAAAGGAGAAATTTGTATAATTATGACTGATTATTTTATAGAGGTGATATTGCAATGTAGTGCATGCAATGATGTATATGATCATATTCTGTAACTAATTCCCTATTCCACGTGTCTTATGCTCCTCTTTAGGAACATCTACAATGAGAGAAACTCTTCCTTGCCAGGATGCTGGAAGAAGTAGAAACACACAAAATAAACCAAAATTAAATTTGGTATCTGTTGCAGTTTGCCTGCATTGTTGCTGATAAACAACCAACCACCAAACGGCTTAAGGGAACAAGTGATTTATTCTCTTACAATTACTGGTTACAATTCTCAGTCCAGCTTGATGGAAGAGCATGTACCAATACTAGGACAAAGGGAACTGGCCACAATATCACCACATAATGGCTGAGAGATGGACAATCCTTACTTGCCAGACCAGCATGTCTGGCCAAGTGAACAGAAGGATGCCTACTCTCTCAACCAGGTCTCTGTGATTTATTCAAGGGCCTAGTCCCACCCACCATGGGCTGGGCCTTCCCCAGCAGCTAGACAATCTCCTGCAGGTTTGCTCTGGGTTTAACTCAACTACTAATACTCCACATATGTGCCCAGAGCTCAAACCCTCATCTGTCAAGTTGACACCTGTGCCTAACTATGACAGTAACCAAGAAGCATAACATGAGTGACACAAAAATATGAACATGAATGCATGGCTTTGTGGTAGATACATAACATGTACTTGCTACAGTGCTATAGACATATACACATATGGGGATAGAGAGAGAGAGAGAAAACAGGGAGAGAGGAAGGGGGAAGAGAGAGGGGCAGGGAGGGGGGAGAGAAGGGGACAGAGAGAAAGGGAGAGAGGGAGGGAGGGAGTGGGGGATATGGGTAAAGGGAGAGAGAGAGGGAGGGGGGAGAAGAGGAGAAAGGGGGAGAGAGTGGGGGAGGGATTTAAGGGGGAAAGGGGGAGGGGAAAAGAGAGAGAGAGACAGGGAGACAAGGAGACAGGGAGGGGGGACAGGGAGAGAGGGACAATGAATTGCCTGGCTATTGCTATTTCCCTAAATCCTAAATGAGTGCAGCAATTACAGTTTTTTATGCTCTTACCTAGCTGGACTGATACCACATTGAAATAATATGAAGCATAGCCTCAGGCTTATTCCTACAGATGCTTCAACATAGTACTTATTTATTTCTTTGAATGCGTGTCTGTGTGTATCAGAGGGCGCTGTTTGTGCCTGTAGACGTCCAAAGGTGACTTTGGAAATCTGGAAATCACCCTGGATTGTGCTACCTCCTCTTTGCTTTGCTCTGGGATTTCCCAGGCTCCACCTTCCAGGCCAGAAGTACAAGTTGCTGTCATTTCTGCCTGGAGTTTTTTACATGGAATTGGGGATCTGTGCTCAGGATCTTCTGCTTATGAAGCAGAGACTTAACCCTGAGTCATCTCTTCCAGCTCCAGTGACATAGGATTCAATGAGAATAAATAAGATGTTGCTGTTACCTACTTTGTACTATTAATTATCCTGAACAACAAGAGAATTAGAAGCATTACAGAAGAACTATTTGCATTCACTGTTCATCCCAACAGTGAATAAGCTTTTTAAAATATGATCTTCACTCAATTCCCCCTTTATTATATCATGAACATATGACACACTTCAACACAAACATATATTCATCCATTTCCACCTCTGAACATACACATAAGTACACACAACTTCACGTCTACCCTCTCACTCCCAAACATGGGTGAAGGGATACCAACTGTCAGAAGAATGGCAATATACCTTACAGAATTTGGTGTTACTAAGGTTTGGAAACATGGTATCATCAAAAAGAAAATTTCATTAGTAAATAAAGGAGAACTTAGACCTAAGTAAATGTTAGTATAAAATTAGAAAAAGGCATGCATATATTTTAGTGTGCAGCCTCCTAGAAACATAAGATGAGATAATAATCTAAGGAAAAGTAATTTATATGGAAAGAAACTGGAAATCATTGGGAAAGGGAAGACAGTAAAAACAAACATATGAATAAACAAGTTTATATTTGTAATAAAACAGAGCCTTGACCCCTCCAGAAAATTCTGGGAATTAGTATAAACATGTAATTGAGAATTATCAACCCCAACCCCACCCCCATCCAGTGCTGAAAAAGAAGGGGCTTTACATTTCAGTTCCTGTCAGTCATTCTACCATAAATTTTATGGTTGGCTGCAGGTGGTTAAACAATGCCCTCATGGTCATATAAAACAGGCCAATAGGTAGGTACTGTCAAGTTGCATGAAATTGTGGGGGATATAAATGACATTTGCTCTAGCACACATCTAACTCCATGGATATTTTAGTATATTCTAGTGCATTCATTTCAGCATAGCTATGTGAACAAAAACTGCTTCTATAAATGTAGCACAAGACACTTTGTACCACAGACTTAAGAGCAGGCCAACAGTGAAATGAAAAAGACTCTCCAAATGGCAAGGGGAAACCCTATTGAAAAGGAAAACAGAGTAACTAACTTGTACATCATGTACACCAGATGTTGGATTAAAAATGCCACAATGATAAAATGTTTCTGCAGTTGACAGAAATAGTATTAGTTCGTTCCAACCATGAAAATGAGGAAGACAATCTCATGCCAGAGTCACTAGACCTGACAGTTTTCTGGATGTTAAATATCTTACATGTCTCACAATCTCCAAAGAAGGCAGTGTAAAACAATATCCGAAAAATTGGAAGTGGTCAGAAATCTTATAAAGAGCCTCCAACTCCCACAGAATATGAAAATTTTGACTAAATTATATTCATTATGGACGAGACACTCATTCCATTTACTTCTACAGAAATTCGCATGTGGCTCACTAAATGAGACATTGGCTCTCTAGATAAGATAGAAAAAGTAATTTTCAGGAAGTCTCAAAGATAGCTACAGACTATTCCCATCCAACACCTTTGTAGGTCCACCCATCCAGGGTCAGAATCAGTTCTCTAGGACTACAAACTGTTCTGTGATTCTTGATTTGTCCAAAGAGACGGACAGGGGAGGTGGAGACTACTTTCTTCTCCCCTTTGTCACTCTACTCCAATTGTATGCAAAATGCTAGACATATAAGATCGATCAAGAAATGTGTTCAGCCCGTGTCAAACCAGATGAACTATTTGGCAGATGGTAGTTGTTTGTTGACTACTATTTGGGGGTATAGTTGCCACGCAGCAAACTTTTCCGGTCTTGAGATACTTCTAGGCCTTCAGGATCAACATGCATTTCATGGTTTACAAATGTTTATTTATTAGTTTACTAGAGTCTCTGTGTTCTAGGTTTAGGAATTATATAAATGAAAAAAATGTGTCAAAATATTTACACTCAGGGAGTCTGCATTCACAGATAAAGAAACCACTTTGCACATCACAAATAGTGTGATAAGCATCTAAAAGAAAAGTGACAGATGGTGAATGAATTAGCAACAAGCAAGTGACGGAGGCCAAGTGTACTTGTCCATGTTAGAGATGGGTAAGGTCTCTCTGTAGACCTGACCGTTATATTGACCGCCTTCTACTGTAACTAACATGACATACTGTTACATTTAGAGCTTTGCATTCATGGGTACTTCTACATCATTTGCAGAGTATCTGCAAGAGAGTCTCTTAAGTAGATGAATTTGCTATTACCAGAGAGAAGAAAAGTGATACTAAAATACTTTGCATTGATCTCCCAGTCCTAAGCTAAAATGATCTAAGAAGGCAGCAGATAGTAGGAGGGGATGATTTCCTCCTTAATTCTGAAGGCAAGATGGAAAACCAGGTCATAACAGCAAAAAAAGAGAAACCTACCAACTGACTGCATTTCCTAACAGAGATATGCTGGACACTTTTGGCTAGCAAGTTTCTAAAAATTAAAGAGATCCTGAGCTAGGAGCAGAACTTCTAGGTCAAAGGAATCTGATAGTAATAGTTACTACACAGTTGGTTTCTATTTAAACCCTTAAGTGCCATGATTCTTTGCAAGAATGCCCAATGTGTTATTCACAACCTCTCATTGCTACAGAATTCAAAAAAAAGGAGGTAAGTTTCTTTACATGTTTGTCCCAAACAGGTAGTACTGCTGTTCCAGTTATCCAAAGGAAAAGCTCAGACTCAGAAAATAGTAAATAACTGATAATCAATGTGAGATCCTCAATCTATTATTTCTCTTCCTTATCATACTGAGTGGAAAACCACATGACTAGATTGTTTCATCAGCTCTTTAACAACTAAAAAAATTTTAAAACAAGTTCACCCAAGGGTAGTTCCAATGGCTTACCAATGTGCTCGTGTGTGTGTGTGTGTGTGTGTGTGTGTGTGTGTGCGTGTGTGCGTGTGTGTGTGTGTGTGTGTTTTCATAGGTCAAGTATCTTCAACTCTTTTATAAATTCCTTGTATGGAATGGTGTGCAGACTTTCTAATCTCCTGTGATGATACTTTTTCTTACTATGAGGGCCCTGATCCTACATACATACCTTAAATAACTATGATCATAAAATATTGCCTGATCTGGCCACTAATTTCAGTTTTGATACTTGAGATAGAAATGATATCATTTGTCACCTCACAGTCAGCAATCCAAGCTAAATGTACAACAAAATAAAATTTCAAGAGTTTGCATCCTGAATTCTGTCCTTTGCTTGCCCTCTCAGCCTCCTGAAACATTTATTATCCTGCTCTCCTGGTTTGGGTTTCTCAAGAAGCAGACTTTGAGACAAGCATGCAAGCATAAATGGTTCTTGTAAGAGATGATCCCATCAACCTAGGTAATGGAATGAGTAAATGAGGCAGAGAAAGGAAAGTTTCTGATAAAGTATTATCAATTAGGGTGCCACTGTAGGCAACAGAAGTACAATCCCTTGAAAAAACTCTGGGCAACTCTGCAGAACACCCTCAGACTGATGCCAGCTGAGCAGTGAAAAAATGCCCTTTTTTGAGAGAGAGACTTTAGAAACACGTTTTATTATAGCTGAGGCCTGAGGGCCAAGGGAAATGTCAAAGTGTGCCTGCATGTTATCGATAAATTCACCATCAAACAGCTTGGGGGAAGAACAAGGGGTTTTATTCTGGCTTACAATTGGTTACATCTCTTATTCTAGCTTGGCAGAAGAGGTCACACCAATGCCAAAGGAAGTGGCCACAGCATGTCCACGGGACTACTGAAAGAAGGGCAAACCTCACCTGCAAACAGCACATCAGTCCAACTCACTGAACCAGCTACAGAAATGTAACAGTGGGCATATGCTCACAGAATCCACTGGTCTTACTAGCTCCATTTAAGAGCTAAACATCTCAGCAGTTCCAGTCTGATAATGAAGAATGTCAAGCTTTACTAAGCTAGTTTCCTCCATCATATTCACCTTCCCTGTAAGTAATCCCACCCACCAAAAGCTGGATCTTCCCCATCAACTGCACTATCAACTGGAACAGGCTTGCTGAGAGCTCAGCTCAGCTGTTAATTCTTTATAAATGTACCCAGTGTTGAGCCTTCAACTGTCAAGTTGACACCTGTATCAACTATCGATGGAACTATACTTTTACCTTAAAGTAGGAAAACATTAGAATGGAAGAAATAGCTTCAAGTCAGAGAGGATAGGGAGTGAGTCACCATGGAGAGCATGGTGCAAGAAATCTAGCTTATTTTCTATAAATAACCCATAATGTGATAAACATATTCTCATATTCTGACCTTTGTCCATGACAAAGAAGTCCACAAGGACAATCAAAAATTATTGAATTATTTCATTCCAGCCAAGTTAAAACTTTTAGTGTCTTTGGGCAACTGGTTCCAGTACTTTCCCCCTTGGATACCAAAATTTATGAATGCTCAAGTACTTTAAATAAAATGGTGTCATATTTGTATATAATCTTCGCACACATAAAGATCAAACAATTGCTACATTTATAAAAATATAACACAACATAAATGCTATCCCTCTTTATCATACTGTGTTGTTGACAGGATAATGAATGGCAAGGGAAAGTGTGAGTGTTCATTGAGGATGGGTTTTTCTGAAGGTATTTGATCCACATTTAATTGAATTTGTAGATAAAGAAATGTAAGATCATGAAGAGCCAACTATAAGTACAAATTTGCTATTTAATAAGTAAATAGAAAAACTCTTACTTTAATGGAAAGTTGCGATACCCCAAAATAACAAACCTTTAGCTATAATAACTTCTAAAAATAATTAATAGTTGATAATTATTTATATAACTATTCTTTCTTTCTTGTAGTTAGCATTCATACTTATTTTTCAGAACTTACTGCCCATTCCCATTCAGGAAAATGTCTCCAAATTTAAGAAAATACTTTGCACAAGAAAAGAGGCATACCTCCAAGAATGTATCTAGAAATCTTGACTGTTTAATTTCTAGAGGGTTCTTTTTCCAGATACTTGCCAATATTCCAAGAGCAGAATACCTCTCTATAAATAATTTTTTTCAGTCTTCAGAAGAACAACATATACAGTAAGAACAATACACAATACATAATAAGCTGGCTTAATGTCTTTGAAATTAAGAGCATTAATCAAACTGAGTCATAAAACAAATATTCAACAAAGTTTAGCAATGAAGTAAAGCAGATTTATCTTTTGAATCTTTTGAAAAACAGATAAACACATCATTTTAAACCAGAATTAAACTGACCTAAAACAACTAGTGGATCAATTTAAAATTAGAAACATGAAAATATTTTCTAAGTTAGAATAATTGCTTAATTAAATTTTGTTTCTGGAGAAGAATCAAAATTGAGAAAAAGGCAAATAAACTATATTTAAATCAAGTGACTTAGTCATTTTTCACATTTATTCAATTTATCATTCTCTCAATCATTACATTAAAAATGCTGACTGATTTTAGCATTCTCAATAGGACTAAAGTTAATTAACAACATAGTCAACATTTTATCTGAATCTAAATGATCACAAATTTAACTGCTAAATAAAATTCTATTCAACTATTATGAAATGCACTCAGAATTACTTTCATCTACAGAAAGGTTAAAAAAATTAACACACGCCCCCCTTTTTTGCACCCTAAACCCGCTCCGCCGGTCGGGACGCGCGCGCGCACGATCCAGCCGGGCGTCCACGCCGCGCCCTAGCTGGTGAGTACCCCCGCCTCCCCCCCCCCCCCCCCCCCCCCCGCGCACCGCCCACCAGGACCCCCAGGTCGGCCCACAGGGACCCGGCTCCGCCTCCCACCATCCAGCCGGAGCCGCGCGCGGGACCCAGGGACCAGGAGGACCTCCCCCTGCGCCCGGGCCCCGCCCCAGCTGCCCTCGGGTTAAATAGCTCCACGCCGTCACCCCCATCCCCCCTTTTTTGCACCCTAAACCCGCTCCGCCGGTCGGGACGCGCGCGCGGTCCAGCCGGGCATCCACGCCGCGCCCTAGCTGGTGAGTACCCCCGCCTCCCCCCCCCCCCCCCCCCCCCCCCGCGCACCGCCCACCAGGACCCCCAGGTCAGCCCACAGGGACCCGGCTCCGCCTCCCACCATCCAGCCGGAGCCGCGCGCGGGACCCAGGGACCAGGAGGACCTCCCCCTGCGTCCGAGCCCCGCCCCAGCTGCCCTCGGGTTAAATAGCTCCAAGCGGTCGCCCCCATCCCCCCTTTGCACCCCGCCGCGCTCCACCGGTCGGGACGCACGCGCGGTCCAGCCGGGCCTCACCCCACGACCTAGGTAAGTCTCCGCCCGCCCCGCCCACCAGGACCACAGGCCAAATAATTCAGTTTAGTGAAATTGAGAGATCTTAAGAGTTAAAATGACAATGCCAAAGTCAAAGTGCAAATCCATGAGAAGCAACAATCAAGTAAACAAATTTCCCACTGAAGAAATTAATCCCATAATGTTAGACTCCAACAAGAACAAACCCATGGAAAAAGGCCAAGAAAGCCCCACCCAGGATAAAGACTTTCAAAATATGATCATTACCATGTTCAATACTATGAAAGAGGAAATCAGGGAGGAATTAAATAATCGAATCAATCGCTTTGAAGAGGAACACAACAGACATCTGGAGGAGTTGAGAAAAACAGTGCAAGAAACAAAAAGTGACATAGAGCAGTTAAAACAAACTCAAGCAGAGTTTAAAACTGAGCTAAAAGACAAGTTATCTTCAACCCAGAACGCCACAGAGAGTCTTACCAACAGAACTAACGAAGCAGAAAACAGAATTTCAGACCTTGAAGATAAAGTGGGAGTACTAACCAGCTCAATGGAAGAGGTTGTTAAAGCCAAAAAGATACTTGAGAGAAATATCCAAGAGATATGGGACACCCTGAAGAAGCTTAACATGCGTATTCATGGAATACCAGAGCAAGAATCTCAAAATACCACCCCTGAGGAAATTTTTCAAACGCTCATCAAGGAAAACTTTCCTCATCTAAAAAAAGAGAGGCCCATCCATATACAAGAGGCATTCCGCACCCCAAACAGATACGACCAAAATAGAAGCACGCCGTGGCAAATAATAGTTAAAACACTCCACATTCAAGATAAAGAACTGGTGCTGAGAGCTTCAAGGGAGAAAAAACAAGTCACTTTTAAAGGTAAACCTATTAAAATAACAAATGACTTCTCAGTCAAAACAGTAAAAGCAAGAAGAGCTTGGAGAGACATACTTCAAGTATTGAATGAGCAAAAATGTCAACCCAGGCTGATTTACCCTGCAAAACTATCAGTCATGATCGAGGGAGAAAGAAAAATTTTCCAGCACAAAGACAACTTGAAGGGATACATGTCCACCAAACCAGGCCTTCAAAAACTGCTAGAAATGATACTCAAGTGTGAAGAAAAAAACAGGCATATCCAGGAGAACAGAAGGCAAGTATAACATCATTAAAAAAGAAGCAATATACTTATAAAAGCTACTAAACATAATAAATGTCTGGAATTAACAATAGTTTCTCCATTATAACACTAAATGTTAATGGAATTAATTCACCGATCAAGAGACACAGATTACAAACACGGATTAAAAATCACAATCCATCAATCTGCTGCCTGCAGGAAACCCATCTCACCACAAAAGATAGGCACGCTCTAAAAATAAAAGGCTGGTCAACAATTCTACAAGCTAATGGAAGCAGAAAACAGGCAGGGGTAGCCATTATGCTATCAGACAAAGTGGATTTCAAACCAAAGAAAATTATAAGAGACACGGATGGATACTACATTTTAGTCACAGGCACAATTCACCAGGAAGACCTCACAATCCTGAACATATATGCACCCAATACGGGCCCCTCCACATTCATTAAGAAAACCCTACAGCGTCTAAAGCAAGAAATCAATCCCCAAACGATAATTCTTGGGGACTTCAACACCGCCCTCTCAACATGGGATAGATCAACAGGTCAAAAGCTTAACAGAGAAACTTTGGAACTTAATCAAACCCTGAAAGAAATGGACCTTACAGATCTCTATCGAACTTTTCACCCACATACCAAAGAATACACATTTTTCTCAGCAGCACACGGAACTTTCTCCAAAATAGATCACATATTGGGCCACAAAATGAATCTACACATATACAAGAAAGTTGAAATTCTAACCTGTGCCCTATCAGACCATCACGGCCTAAAGCTGGACATCCACAACACATCAAACAAGAGAAAATACACTAACTCCTGGAAACTTAACAATATGATGCTGAATGAGACATGGATTCAGGAAGAAATTAAAAAGGAAATTCAAGATTTCCTGAAAGTGAATGATAACGAAAATACAACTTACCAAAATCTCTGGGACACAATGAAAGCTGTTCTAAGAGGTAAGTTCATAGCCCTTAATGCCTACGTCAAAAAAATGGAAACGTCAGAAATAAACAACTTAACAATGCAGCTTAAAGCTTAGAGAAGCTAGAGCAATCTGATCCCAAAAGTAGTAGAAGAGAGGAGATTAGCAAAATAAGGGGAGAAATATCTGAAATCGAGATTAAGAAAACGATAGAAAAAATCAACCAGTCAAAAAGCTGGTTCTTTCAAAAAAATCAATAAGATTGATACACCCCTAGCTAAATTAACTAAAAGCAAGAGAGGGAAAACCCAAATTAACAAAATTAGAAATGAACATGGAGTTATCACTACTGATACCCAAGAAATCCAGAGAATTATAACATCATATTTCAAAAACTTATACTCTGTGAAGTTTGACAACACAAAAGAGATGGATGAATTTCTAAGTAAACACAACTTACCTAAATTGAATCAGGAAGTTGTGAATTATTTAAATAGTCCTATAACATATAAGGAAATTGAGGAAGTAATCTCGAATCTTCCCACCAAAAAATGTCCTGGACCAGATGGATTCAGCACAGAGTTCTACCAGACATTTAAGGAGTTAATAACACCAATACTCCTTAAACTGTTCCATCAAATAGCAAAGGAAGGAACACTACCAAATTCCTTCTATGAAGCTAATATCGTTTTAATCCCAAAACCTAATAAAGATTCGCTTAAAAAAGAAAACTATAGGCCGATCTCTCTGATGAACACAGACGCAAAGATTCTCAACAAAGTCTTAGCAAATCGGATTCAAAAACATATTAAAAAGATCATTCATGAGGACCAAGTAGGCTTCATCCCCGGCACACAAGGTTGGTTCAACATACGCAAATCAATAAATGTAATTCATCATGTAAACCAGTCCAAAGTCCAAGACCACATGATACTCTCGATAGATGCAGAAAAATCCTTTGACAAGATCCAACAGCCTTTTATGATCAAAACGCTGGAGACAGTAGGAATGGAAGGAACCTTTATCAATATAATAAAAGCTATATACAACAAGCCCACAGCAAGGATTATGCTCAATGGGGAACAATTGGAAGCATTCCTACTTCGATCAGGAACTAGACAAGGCTGTCCACTCTCACCACTTCTATTCAATATTGTACTTGAAGTCTTAGCTGAAGCCATAAGACAAGAAAGGGACATAAGAGGGATTCAAATCGGCAAGGAAGAAGTCAAGCTATCCCTATTTGCAGATGACATGATCTTATACCTGAGTGATCCCAAAAACTCCACCAGGAAGCTCCTGGAACTAATTGAGAAGTTCAGCAGGGTGGCAGGATACAAAATAAATGTGCAAAAATCAGAGGCCTTCCTATATGCCCAGAATGAAAGAAGTGAAAAAGCCTTGAGAGAAACAATACCATTTATTATAGCCCCTAAAAAAATGAAATACCTTGGTATAAACCTAACTAAGGAGGTAAAAGACCTTTACAATGAAAACTTTAAAACCCTAAAGAAGAAATAGCCGAAGACACCAGAAGGTGGAAAGACCTCCCTTGTTCCTGGATTGGCAGAATCAACATCGTGAAAATGACCATCCTACCAAAGGCAATATACAGATTCAATGCTATACCAATCAAAATCCCAAAGCAATTCTTCAAAGAAGTTGACCAAACAATCTCAAAATTCATATGGAGGCACAAAAGACCCAGGATAGCAAAAACAATCCTGAGTAACAAAAACACAGCTGGAGGTATAACCATACCAAACCTTAGTCTATACTACAAATCCATAGTTGTAAAGAGAGTCTGGTATTGGCTCCAAAATAGACACACAGATCAATGGATAAGGATTGAAGACCCAGATATAAGCCCACAAAGTTACAGCCATTTGGTCTTTGACAAAGGGGCCCAAAGAATCCAATGGAAAAAGAACAGCATCTTCAACAAATGGTGCTGGCAAAACTTGATCTCCACATGCAGAAGATTAAAGCTGGACCCGTACTTGTCACCATGTACAAGACTTAATTCCAAATGGATCAAGGACCTTGATATCAGGCCAGAGACTTTAAAAACCATAGTTGAAAGGATAGGGAACTCCCTTGAGCTGATTGGGCTAGGCCAACAGTTCCTAAACAGACATCCAATGGCACAGTCACTGCTACCAACTCTCAACAGTTGGGATCTTGTGAAATTAAAGAGCTTCTGTTCAGATAAAGAGATTGTAACACGAGCTCAAAGGCAACCCACAGAATGGGAGAAAATCTTCACTAACCACATATCTGATAGAGCTCTATTGTCCAGAGTGCACAAAGAACTTAGAAAACTAAACACCAAGGAAACCAATGGCCCAATTAAAAAATGGGCCCTGGAACTTAAAAGAAACTTTACCAGGGATGAAATTAAAATGTCTAACAAATATCTGAAAAAATGCTCCACTTCTTTAGCCATCAGGGAAATGCAAATCAAAACTTCCCTGAGATATCATCTCACCCCGGTCAGGATGGCAAAAATCCACAATACTAACAACGACAAATGCTGGAGAGGATGTGGAGAGAGGGGAACTCTCCTACATTGCTGGTGGGAGTGCAGGCTCATACAGCCACTCTGGCGAGCCGTCTGGAGATTCTTAAAGAAATTAAAGATTGAAATGCCATATGACCCTGCTATTCCACTTTTGGGAATAACCCCCCATACAGCAGAGGTTCGCCTCGATAGCACAAGCACGACCATGTTCATAGCAGCACTGTTTACAATAGCAAAGACATGGAATCAGCCCAAATGTCCAACAGTTGACGAGTGGATAAGGAAACTGTGGTACATCTATACAATGGAGTACTACTCAGCCATCAAAAATGACGAATTACTGGAATTTGCCAGGAAATGGATGTCATTAGAAACAATTGTATTAAGTGAAGTATCCCAGACCCAGAAAATTAAGCGCCGTATGTACTCCCTAATAGGTGGCTCCTAGTACCAAACCCACCCAGCCCACCTAGAGACAGGAATTCCAAGGATTATGAACAGGAGGGATGGGGAAGGAGGGCCACACCAGAAAGAAGGAGAGAAGGGACCATGTTACAGCAGGGAAAATAGGCCTCCACCAAGGACCCAAATAAGTAATGAGACATCTGATTAAGTTCACAGACTTTTGTTCCTGATCATTTACTTCTGAGGGGGAGTGATCTCACCAGAAGAGGAGGGCATATAGTCTGGCAGATAAAAAGTAACAATTTTGCAAATGGGTGATAGACCCCTCCCTCACTGTGGTTTCCCACTTTTATTACATCTACCTTTGAATGTGCTTTTATCACAAGACTCTAACAGCTTTTTGTCTCTGGCCAGGGGGTAACATACAATGCCCACCAGGATGGAGTGAAGAGCATTGCAGGAGCAGCAAAACTGCAAAAGAAAATCAACAAACCACAATCCAGAACTTCAGAGACTCTATATCAACCACCTAGAACTAGGCCAGCTTAGTCTCTCCCCATCTTGAAGCTCAGGGAAATTTGCGGAAGAGGGGGCGGTAAGAGTGTAAGAGCATAAGGATGGGAGGAGCAATGATATATAAGATACTCTATACTAGTTAGGGCTGAAGCAATCATAATTGGACTTTGCATGCCCTGCGCATTGTCCAACACACTGTTGACCTCACAAAGTCTAGCATCTGCTAAAGGCACCAAGAGCCTTGGAGGCAAAGAATTGGCAGCCACAGCAGTGTTCCTATACCTAAGGGGAACACGGGAAAGGGTTCGGCAAAGGCCACTGGGTCCTTGTACGTCATCGGAGAGGAGGGCCCAGAGGAAAATCAGTCATGCACAAGAAAGGACTCTCTGGGAATTGGGGTGGGAGGCACTGGGGGATGGGGAAGGAGATGGGTGGGGAGGGGGAGCAGGGGGTACGGGGGGAGGAGTAGGGAGGGAGGGAACTGGTGTACCTAATAAGTTTGTATGAGCTGAAATAAAAAAAAATTAACACACTTTGGGGAAAATCCTATTTTATCACTTAACCTATTTAAAAGTATGTTTGCTATCTTACAACTTACAATGAATTTCAGAGACATAGTATCGAAAATTCCTGTTGTTATTCCCACTCATTACAATAAGCTTAACACAGAAAAGGAAATTATAAATCATATTGACTAAAATATACCCTGGTGAAAAGGTTTGAAAACAATATTTATAATTTTTCCTTTGGATATAGAAAATTTTCTTCTATGATACCACTGAAGATCTGTTCCATAACCTCTCTGAGTATCTTTGTCAGTTATTCCCACAATACACTATGACACATAAGGCTGACCTTTTTGCATCCCAAAGCTCTTGTAATTAGTACCCTTCATTTTTTAAAATCAATTACTTTGATTGATTCCACCCTCTTGTCTTGAAGTTCTGATATTCTCTCATTCACTTGATGCATTCTGTTGGTGAGACTTCCCACTGAGTTTTGGATTTGTTGAATTTTTTTATTTCATTTTTGGGAGATTTGGATTTATCAGTAATTCTGTGTTTATTTTCATATCCTCTATTGTATTCCTCATTTCATATGGCTGATTCTGTTTTCTTGCTTTTCTTTAAAGTGCTTATTGCTTTCCTCTTCTTATATGTCTATGTATTCATTCGTGTTCTCTTGGAGCTCCTTGATCAGATTTGAAATTCATTCTCTTGACTATGACTCTCTTGACTATTGTTGCAGTTCACCTGCATGGTTGCTGATAAATGACCATCAAATGGCTTAAGGGAACAAGGGGTTTATTTCCTTACTACAGTTCTCAGCCCAGCTTGACAGGAGAGCATGTATCAACACCAGGGCCGAGGGAACTGGCCACACCATCTCTACGTAATGACTGAGAGAGGGACGATCCTTACTTGCCAGACCAGCATGTCCAGTCAAGTGTACAGAAGGATGCCAACTCCCTCAACCAGCCCTCTGTCTTTTATTCCAGGGCCTAATCCCCCACCAACCATAAGCTGGGCTCTCCCCATAAGCTAGACAATCTCCTTCAGGTTTGCTCTGGGCCCAACTCAACCACTATTTCTCCACAAATGTGCCCAAAGCTCAAATCCACAACCGTCAAGTTGACACCTGTGCCTAACTATGACAATTATTATCTCAAACAATACTCTCATTGGAATCTGATATACTAAGGATTGGTGAATTTTGGAAGAGACATATTTTCTTTTTTTTTTTTTTAATCCTTTTAAAATTTTTTACCAGTTCCCTCCCTCGCCCCTCCTCCCCTTCCCCTTCCCCCAGTGCCTCCCCCCCAATTCCCAGAGAGTCCTTTATTGTGTACGCCTAACTCTCCACTGGGTCCTCCTCTCCGATGACATATAAGGACCCAGTGGCATTTCCATAAGCCCTTTCTCTTGTTCCCCTTAAGCATAAGATCACTACTATGGCGTCAATCCCTTGCCTCCAGGGGTCTCGGTGCCCTTAACAGATGCTAGACTTTATGAGGGCAACAGTGCACTGGACATTGCGCAGGGCATGCAAAGTCCCATTATGATTGCTTTGGCCCCAACTATTGTTGAGAATCTTGCAAATCGTTGCTCCTCCCATCCTTTTGCTCTTACAATCTTACCGCCCCCTCTTCCGCAAATGTCCCTGAGCTCCAGGATGGGGAGAGATTAGGCTGGCCTAGTTCTATGTGATTGATATAGAGTCTCTGAAGTTCTGGATTGTGGTTTGTTGATTTTCTTTAGCAGCAAAACATCTTTTCACTTAGAGAATGGAAGAAGTAGCTACAAATCACCAATACTTATAGTTGAAAGCTTACTTTTTGACAGTTAGCATGACTGTCCCATAGCGTAAATGTAAGCATGAAGCCAACATAGTGATTTTCAGGGAATGAGTGACGAAAGTGAGCAATTCACATTGAAATTGAATGGGGAACCCATGCTGCTCCCCTACAAAGTAAATAAATGTGACTTAACTTGTTCTAGAGTATGGAAAAAATGTTATCTTCTCATTTTGACATTCCATGAAAAAGAAAAACCATGTCCCTTGAATATGTACTTGAATGTTCAATGAGGCTTTATATCACCTCGTAATCCTTAGCAATCTTTACCTAGAGAGTCTAAGCAGCGTATCATTTTATTGAAGGAATTCTGGGTATCCAGCACACTTAAGAGAGCTTCTTTGCCTTGATTCCCACTGCTACTTATCAACTAATATTGTCAAGAGGCAGAAAAACACACAGAGAAAATGAGAAAAAATTAGTGTCCTCTCGAAATCTTATTGCCCCCATTTCTGTCTGAAAGATTTTCATTTCAGCACTATCACACCAAATCAAACATGATTATTTCTTCTAATCTGTGTATCTTTCTAATGGTTTCCATTTTTTTTCACATTTTTCTCCCATGGACGTGATCTAAACCAGTAATTCCCAACCTTTTCAGACAATCCTAACAGTATAGTCACACAACTGATAGTGCTGATCATGTGAAATGGTTCATTTTTCATTTCAGGAATGACACTTTCCACTGCAGACCAAACTTTCAATTATTACTACTGTATATTGATGCTCCCCTTCGAAACTGCATTTTACCTGTCTGATTATCAGTGGCGTTCTTTAAAATTTCATTCGGAATCATCTCATGTAGCTCTGAAAAAACGGACTCCAAGTTTTAGCAGTCATGGGTACACAAAATGTATATAAATTATCTGACATCTAAGGAGTTAGTGGCTTTTGTTCCTCTTCCAAATTTGTCTGCCAATACAGATATCGCAATTAAGTATGATACTTGCTGAATCAATATTAAATTGTGTGTGTGGTGAGTGTGTGTGTGGGGTGGGGGTATATTAAATATAGTGTCTGTTAGGAAAAAATATTATTTGGGGTCAATGTCTAGGACATTGAAATCAAACGTAATTATTTGTCACTGGGTCCAGAACAATGGATGAGCCTACCCTTTCTGGACTTTGCAATGTGACTGCACATGAGCTGATCCTGGTGGTTCCTCAAAAGGTAAAAGTTTATGCCACTGAGTCCTGAACCTTCACTGGGATGGAGGACTCAGAGGGTGGTTTGATATTAACATGAAAGGATGCTCCAGGGGATAGGAGGGAGAGAGGAGGTGGCACCAGGAGAGAAGGAGGGAGGAAGGAGGGCCAAAGGAAGGGGGGAAGGGGGAGAGTACAATAGGGGATGACTGGGTATGGGAGGGGGAGGGAGAGGACGGGGATAACTATTGAGCTTGTATGATTAGGAAAAAAATAAAATGCGGAAAAAATTTTTTTAAAAAATGGTAAAAGGTTGAGAAAGAAAGTTCCCAAGATCAAGGCTAACTTGGGAAATGTAGTATCAAAGTAAAATGTGAAACAAGTGCTACGAAGGTTGACCTGTATATTCGAGACTCTAAGTTCAATAACCAATACCACAGCAATGTAAAGGATTATTTAAAACACTTGTGTTATCTCTGTGATCTAACTTGAGACATAAATCTGAGGCAATCAAGTATATGGAAAGCTTAGCAACTTGTGATCCTGACTAACTTGAGCTATATTCACACATCTCTCTTTTTAACAGAATATTCAGCAACCAGTGACCACCATCTCCATCAAACTTCACAGACACCCTTCTCCAAATGCTTCAACATGTCTCTCTTCCCTTAGAATCTCCTTGGTGTCTCCTCCTTTGTGATTAAACACATACTGGAATGTTTCTAGGAACTATAAGGAATGGGAATGGGCTAATATGACCTGTTCTGATTTTGAAAACATGTGAAATAAGGCAAACTGTGTCCTTTGGGTGAACTTGGAGGGAAAAATTGCCTACTTACCATCTCATAACTATGTATGATTCAGCATGCATATGATTAAGTTCAGATGCATTATGTGAAAGGACATGTACAGAAAAAAAAAAACCTTACATAACTCAAGCCTGTCAATCCAAACAGAAAATCTTACCCACACTATGTTCCTTAGCAACCAATTCTTCCTTCTTCTGGACCAAATAAGCCACCCCAAACATTAACAGATGCTCTTGCTTACTCTAACTCAAGAAGTCCACTGCTCTCTTACAGCACTTCTGAACTATACTAGGTTTTGCTTCTAAAGTTTCCTTGCCACTTTGTAATTTGTGTGCATGTCTTCAGTTCTTTGAATAAGATTCCAAGTATCTCACCACAGTGAGCTCTTGGATGCACCAGCCCTTCAATGAAATCAACTTCCACTAGATCCACAAAATTACTGACATAACATTTCCCCATAGATGATCGAGGATTTCAGGAGAAAACAACTACACTCAGAATCTTTGGGGCAGGTGCTAGACAAAAGAAGTTAAATTTCTTCATGTCTAGGTTTTCCTACTGGAGGACCATTTGTAGTACCACAGATGCCTGGTCCCTTACTAGTATTAATCCCATTAAAAGAGCCCTGTGGTCCATATATGCAGAGGGACATGAAAGCAGGAGGAACATGAAAGCAGGGGTGCAGAAGAGGAGAGGTATCAGAAAGAAGTTGTTGGGGGCAAGGACATAAGCTTATTTTTTTTGTATATAGAAATTTCAAAGAGAAAAAAAGGAGGAAAAAAGATTCCAAATACCAGAAACATCCATTCAAAGAGTGACACCCCCCCCACAATGGCAAGAGAGCCATTGGGATGAATGTTTACTCATTACCCATTATTGCAGAACAGAGTGTATGGAGAGGGATATTCTGTAAAAAGATCATCAGAAGTGTCCATTGATCACAGATGTGCCACAAAAGCATGACTTGGACTTAATAGGAATGGAGGAAGTGGAAACATTCTAAAAGGAGCAAAAAGTGATTCTGGATTTACTACCAAGACATTCTGCTTAAAAGCTACTTTTATGAACTTGAGTCTTCATATTGCAGTGAATAAACTTCACATGTTGACAAGTGAATGAATGAGGTCAAGAAAAATATACTACATAATAAACAATGACAGTTTTATAAAATAATTAATGGATGTAGCCAAAGACATACACAATAGTAATAATCAATATATTTGGTAAGCTGAGTTTCAAGCATAACTTCTCTATCTATTTGTAAGAGACATGAATAAAGTTATGGTATCACTGGCAGCTCAAATTTCATTTCACTTTTTAAATTTTCGTCCTTTGACATGCATATCTATATCTATACATACAATGAATTTATGTGCTTTCACCTCTCACTACACAATCCTATTCCTCTTTCCTTTCCTACTTTCTCCTTTCCAGCAAGTCTCCCTCCCGCTTTCATGGGGGTTTTTTGTTTTGTTTTTGCTCATGTGACCCACTGGGTTTTATGTGGGAAGACTGTATAGCAGATGACTGAGTTCTTGCTGGGGCATGTATTACTTATCAGAGGGCAAATATTTAAGAAAATATCTCCCCTTCTCCTGTCTGGCATTAGCCTTAATCTTTTCTAAGTGCCCAAATCTATGAATCATTACTCCTCCTCTCTGTCTTTTGCTTATGTACATGTCAATTTGGGGCTGTCTCACCTTTATATCAGGAAGAATTAACTTCACAGAACTCTCAATGTGCCATTAATAATATGTAACTCTTGCCATTCCCTGTTAGTTTCAACTCAGCTCTGTCCTGTTTTGAATACTGGTAGACTTTCTCCTAGCAATGTATCCTTGCAGTAAACCAGCAAATAACGCAGTTGTCTTAGTTCTTCCCTCTAAGCAGCAGTAGAGAAGATGGAGTTCTCCTAGAGATTGAGCTGATATCTTAAAGATCAACATGGTAGCACATGTTATTCAAACACACTTTCCAACAGTGACTTTCCCGCATTAGGGACCCCATTGGAAGCCACGGAGTCTGAGTTTTGTTGCCACACAACCAAACATTTTCTGTGGCTACACTGAAATTTGATATGTAGTCACTATAGGCTGCACTTTATGTGGACTAGAATAGCATGACTCTTAACTTTCCAGAAGAAAAATAAAGACAGAGTGGTCTCCTGACATTCATTTCCATCTCCAGGGTTAGCAAATTGTTCTTAATTTACTTTATCAGCCATTCAATCTGTATGCCAGCATGGGATACTCTGTGGAGCACTTTACTGGGTGCTGCCATTATTGAGAAATTTCTCATTAAAATGGAGAGACTAATAGCAATAAAACATTTTTGTAACCCCTTCACTCTGGAAGTGGAGGTTATTCAGGGAATCTGAAGCCAGCCTAGTTTTTATGAGAATCTACCTTTAAAATAGCTACATAAATAAACAAATTGGCAGACATGCCTAACAACCCCAATTTAGTCACAGTAAAGACACATAAGGACTGTAGGTTACTTTCTTTGTCATTTCCTAACTTGAGTTTTCACCTAGTTTGTGGTGGTGGTAGAGGGTAGGACTGTGAGATTTCGTTTACTGCTATCCTGATTAAAGCCCTATGAGGCTCTAGAAGGAATCATACAGCTAGAAGTAGGAAGAGCAACTTCTTTCTTCTGTCTTCTTCCTTTGAGGATTTCTCTAGTGATACTTCATCACTGTAGTGAAGTGCCATCCCATGACAGTATCTGAATACTGTTTCCAGTTTTAACAATCTTTGCAAAACCATCTTCAGATCTATTCTTTCCATTAATAACAGAACCAGTCAATGCCACAGACCTTCTCTACAAACTAGTGGAAACTTCCCAATGAGAAAATAACTTTTAAGTAGTGTTTGTTTTCCTCACTCCAGGGATGGATGCTGCTTCTTCCAGTCTCTCCATCCTTGATTCCTTGATGTCTTCTTATAACTTATTGATAATTCCTTCTGACTAGGTGCAAATTTTTTGGTAAGATAACTGAAGATATTTTTGTAATCTTACAGAACAATGATTGATACAGAATCTGAAGAAAACACAGCTTTTATAAAGTAATTTTTTTCTTGGAAAACCCTCTGAACAGTAAGAATGCTATAAAAGTACACTGTGTACTCCACAAATAAATTTCCTTCTCTCTTTTGGGTGATTAGACAGCCAGACTTATTATCTATGGAAATTTCTAGACTCTAGTGATGGTGCACAAAAACTTGAAAAGATATACAAATCTAGGACTTCTCACCAAGAAGTCCCTAATTAATGTTTTATTACTGCACAGTATATATGCTAGTCGTAAAGATAGACTTAAATAAGAACATGCAAATAGTTGTTCTTGGAGCCCCTTGGAGATGCAGCTATGCTTTGGCACCCCAAATATGTCCATTCTCTATTACTGTAAAGTACCGACTTGGGACTTTAAATCCCTTGCCAATTTTCTTTTGTGGAAAGCTAGGGAGTGGTGCTTTTATCTACCCAAACTCAATTCAGATCAACACCTGCATGGGTTGGAATTTTTACTCAGAGATTCCCACTGATAAGATCCTACTCGCTACCATAATCTTTTAGGTGTCGATGGCAGCCAAACTCTTTCTATTTGATTATTTATTTTTTGTGTGTGTCTCTGTGTATCCGAGAGTACTGTATATGCCTGAGGAAGCACTGGGGTGACATTGTAAAAATCTCCAGATTGTGTTACCTCCTCTTTGTTCTGGAGTTTTCCAGGTTCCACTTTCCAGGACCAGAAGTACAGGTCACTGCCATTTCTGCCAGGATTTTTATGTGCAATCTGGAATCTGAACACAGGACCTTCTGTTAGTAAGGCAGAGTTTTAACATCTGAAGCATCTCTCTAGCCAGTACCCAAACTCTTAATGTAAATTTACTGAAAACTAAAATACTCTAAAGCCAAAATAATCATTCTTGAGCCCCAGATCTGATTATGACCTTGTCCTTCCCTGTTCAAAGACGCTTAGAAAAGTTATCAGTTAAAACCACAGTTTACTGCAGTAGCCATAATCGGACTTTGCATGACCTGTGCAATGGCTGACATGTCAATGATTCCCCAAAATCTAGCATGGATCACAGGTACTAAGATACTTAGAGGCAAGGGATTAACATTCACAATAATGTTCCCATACTAAAAGGGAGCCCATGAAAGGGCTCTGGGAAATGCCACTGAGTCTTTGTACCTTACTAGAGTGGAGGACTCAGAAGGAAGTTTAACATTCACACTAAAGGATGCTCCAGGGAATGGGAGGGGGACATGGAGATGCACTGGGAGAAAGGGAGGGAGGGGGGTGAAAGGAAGGGGGAAAGTGGAGGAGGATGCAAGGGGGATTGGGGAAGGGTGGAGAGAAGGAGGGGACCAGGGTACCTATTAAGCTTGTATGATTGGGAAAAAATAAATAAATATAATAAATAAAAAGACCACAGTTTATGACAATATTCTCCAAAGCTTAGTTCTCCACTAAATACAAGGCACATGTTTGGCATCACCAGAATTTGCAATATTTAGTCATGGAAAAAAATGTGTAACTCATGTTTTGTAAAGATTTTTTGGGGATATAATGTGACTCTTCAGCAAGTCTATAAAAGTATACTGAAGCTAGAAAGGCTTTATTGATGGACAGACATTGAATGAAGAAAGATTGTCTCAGGAGTCAACTGATTTCCAAGCACTATCTCAGTGACAAACAAGAAATGATATTTATGTTTCTCAAAGGCTATGTTTGCCTCAATTCCAAACTTCTGAACTATTGCAATGATTGTCTTTGTTTCCTTGAAAAGTTCCCAAAGCTGTGAAGGAAGGGATTTTTAAATGGACTCCAATATATGCCTTAAGATTTTCTTTGTTTACTTATAATCTGAATATCCTACCAAATTTTACATACTTATTGAAATACAGCCTGGTGAAATATTTTGCCTGTGATATCTGCAATCTCATTAAAGGGCAAAGTAGTCATGAAAGAGTAGATGACCCAAAAAAGCAAAAATAATGCTAACTTTTGTCAAGTTTTATCAACTCTTAGAATGACTTTCAGATGCAAATTCCATTTAAAAATACACCAATGACTTGATTTACTAAATTGTGGCTTTTATTGGTTTTAAGATCATGATGTTACAGCCATCTTGGAGCTAAATATTGTAATTCCACTTAACAAAAGAGGAAATTTAGGCACAGAGTAGTTCAGTAACTCCTCTAACATAACAGAAATTTATGTAAAGGAATTGAAAATCTAGTGTGTCACTCTACTTGATATCTTTATGTAATCATTGCATTCTATTGCATTTTGTGCTTAATGTGCATAATGTCAGATTCATCTGTGTGTGGGATCAACTTCTGTCTTTCTAAATATTCTTACTGGCCTCATAAACATGGTCTCCCATACCTGATCACATCAAGTTATGAATTTTTTCACGATATGAATTTCATCAGCCACCCTGAATAAGTTTCCAGAAGGGCAAGAATCAACTTTCCTCTCATATATATATCAAATCTCCCATATGGATTCTGCCTTACATAAGTCCTAGTCTCTGATGAAAGCTACTATGAAATATTCTTCCATCCTTTTTCCTTGCACTCAAAATTCCAATGTTCCATTGGCAATAAAAATCTCACTCCAAACTATATCTCGATTTGCTGTGGCTTTATCAATTTCTTTTTCTTATTCTGAAAATTGTGTATGCACAGTAACTCTCTGGCAATTTGTCTGTGTTCACTTGTTTTTATGTCAGTCTACATATCAATGTCATGTAATTGGAACAATTTAAACTTTGTAAAAAGTTTGAAAACAGTAAACCTAAAGTCACTAGTTTTGTTCTTTTTGAAGGTCAATTTTGCTGTTCATCTCTGCAGGATACATATGACTCTGCAATTGTATCTGGTGTTTCTGTTTAAATTTCCACTGAAATTTTAGTAAGATTGATCAACTCTGTGGACAACTTTGAGACACATGACCATTTAACAATATTCAGCTTTCCAGCTTTCCAATCCAAGAACACAGGATGCCTTTCCATTTCTTTGTATCTTAATTCCTATTATGAATATTTTATCATTCTCAGCTTATAGGCTTTTACTTCCCTAGGTTAGTTCCAGGTATTTGATTTATTTGGTAATACTTAAGTGGGATAGTTTTCCTAATTTCTTTTTCCTGTATTTAATTGTCCATGTTACAAATATACATAAATGCTGTGAATTCACTTTGTACCTTGTACATAAATCCATGTAAGCATGAGCAAGTAATATTCCATTAATATAATCCAAAATTGTATCCAAATCCAAAAAATACAAAGTAGGAAAAAAGAGAGCCTCTTCAATAAATGGCACTGATAAAACTGTACCATTTGGAAGAATTAAATTTATCCTTAACCCACACATTAAAAAAATCAAGTCTAAATGCATTAAACACTTAAACATAAGACTACAAAGTGCTTAGAAGGAAGTATAAGGGGGAAACTAGCAAGATGTTGATCTTAAAATATAGGTGGGAATGACACCAAAAGCATAAGCAATAAAAATAAAACAAATAAATGGGGGTATATTAAATACAAAAGAAAAAACAGAGGAGCTATTACTTTACACATGTAAAGGAAAGATTTTAAAGGAATGACAATCATCACTAATGAGAATGGGAAACTGGAACAGTGGAAGCTTTGTATCTCTTTGCAGGCTTCAAAATGGTGTAGCCATTGTGGAAAAAACCATGTGAGTCCCTCAAAAGATGAAAAATACAATTACTATGTGTTGCAGAAATCCCACTTATATTCATATTATATTTAATAGCTATCCAGATTATTTGAAATCTAGGTTTTAAAGCAATATTACCACTTATATTTTTGCTGTATCTTTCTCACAGAAAGATTTGGAAATAGTCCTAACATCCATTGACAAGGAAAATATGGTATATACATGACAGAATAATATTTAGCCTTTAAAAAGAATTAAAACCTTTAAAAGCAATTAAATTTTTCAATATGCATCTTCATGGATGGATGTTGAAGACATTATGCCAAAAATGATATTCTTTACAATTTTATCTATATTAAATATCTAAAATAGCCAAATGAATCAAAACTGTGTAGAATGGTGGTTTGTAGGAGCTACAGGAAGTGGAGAATGATGAGTTACTAATTAATAGTCATGAAGGTTTTAGTCGAGTAAGATGAATGAGCACTAGAGATTTTTATAGCCAACAATAATGTGCTGTAAACTTCATTAGTCAGGAGGATATATCTCAGTAAAGTTTTCCTAACATGATATTAATAATAAAATTGTCATATTTAAGTCATATCTGTCAACCATGAAATCTGTCATTCTACAATGAATATGTGCAGATCAAATTCAGTCTAAAAATGCTACTTGGTATTCTCTGAATGGTCTTTAAATAGCCATGCACATTAATTAATTTTCTGCCATGCTTCACTGAAGTTGCAATATTTTTTTAGCAAATTAGGACAGAGATTCCATAATGAGAACAAAACCTATATGGGATGCCATTCCAGCAAAAATTGAAAAATCAAAAGTGATAATATTTCTGAAGCAATGGCTATGATGTAAACAGTAAATGTTACCAAATACATCTATTTTCTTGTCAAGTGCTATAATGAGAATGGCAGTAAAACAACATGCACAATTAATCTGCCCTTAAAGGTAGCTGCTATTTTTTCATCAAATTACTACTTACATCACTTAGGAATAACAATAAACGCTGAAAGAGAAGATTTGGCAGTTGTTACAATCGCTGTTTGGAATTTCTCTTTTCCTACAACAATTTATAACTATACATGTAAGACACCTGTTATCTCCCTGTGTGGTAATTCACGCTGCAAAGAATTGAACATAAGCCTTTGCCCCAAATCCTCAGTTTGAATGGTTTTATCACCTTTGAGTAGTTCCAAAGCCCCTAAGGAAGGCAATAAAAACTTCTGTCACACTGGCTTGATTTTTTTAAAATCCCAGATTATCACTACTGAATATGCTTATTGAAAATGGTTTCCTTTTCTTGCCTTCCCCCATGTTTTCCCAGCTTATTGTTAATGGAGTCTGATATTTTATTTGCGTTTGATTGGTAGCACTCAGAAGTTTGCTATATGGCCTTCAAACCTCAGTTTTCTCATTTATAAACCATTCTTATTAGAAGGAAAACTGTATAAAGAAAATAAATTACAAGTATAAAAGTGGCAAAGTTCTTGGAATGCTAATATACATAGTCTCATTTGATTTATTTTAGCAATATAATTCATATGGCATGCAATTCACCGACTTACAAGGTCTTCCCATATTTCATTTTTTCAGGAATTTCACAATCTAACTTTTAAAACATTAGAGCCCTTGTAGTTAGTTAATTCTGTATCAGTCATTATGCTTTAGAAACACTTAAATTTTGAGTGCATTTTACTTCTCACTGCATCTTCATCTTTTTCATATTTTGTCCATATATTTTGATAGTTATGAACATTTACTAAAAGCAGAAAAGTTTGGGTAACTCCTCAAGCTCTAAGGTTGTTAACAGAGCAGTTCCCTCCCAATTGAGAATAGGACTACTTATAGCAATATCTAGTATGCCAAATAGGGAGAAATGTGTCTGCACTGTCTTATCAAAAATCAGAAGTCTTTATTCCTTAGCTTTGTTAAACTCGGGCTATTAATATTTAACATTTCATCTGTAACTCACATCACATTTCTACTGAAAACATCTACTACAGATATTAGCGTTTTCATTCCCATACTGAAAATTTAAAGAGATGTTTTCTAACCCTGTATTTCTCTAAAACCCTATGATTCTTTAAACAATGCAAAATGTTATAGCTAACACTGTTTCTGTTTGCGCTCGCCAACTTTTATTCATTGGTAATAAACTCAGCCTAAGAAAACCTATAAAGTGCCTCAAAATAGAGGTAAGGAATAACTGAAGTTTATTACTTAAAAAATACTGTCAAAATGTTAACACTTCCAAAGAAAAAGGTTGGTAAGCAAAAATTTTCCAAAAGAGCTTATTACAGGTGCTAATCAGCTTACACTATTTTTACTTTTTTATATTGAAGAAAATTATCTCAGTAGACTCACTTATTCATATGCTTAAATAGTGCATACCATACTCTGTGGAGAATAAGCACAATTTGATAGAGAAAGGTTTAATGCATAGTTAAAAATAGCACTGTAATCTCCTTGAAAGAACTGAGAACTCTCCTCCCTCCTTTAAGGCAGACTTTCCTTTTCTGAAACTGCTAATGAGTGGTTCCTGTATCCTTATGATACTCTCTCTTATCCTACATCCTCCCACATATTTTGAAAGTCTATTAAAGTTCATTTTCTTCCAGTATTCATGATAAGTAACTTTCTTGAAACCCACTGGATTCTTAATAGAATAATACCAAAATCTGTCTATGGAACCTTTGCGTCTAAAAAGCCTTGCATAAAAACAAAGACAGTGACTTATTTCTATAGTTCTGGGTTGTAAAGCTCTCATTCCATCACTGTGAAGTTCCTTAATAATCTACGTGTTTCTCATTTATTGTGTCCCTTACACTACTTGTTTACCCATCACTCCACACTGAGGGCCTCCTTAAACGTCACTGACAATGTCCTCCTCAAATCAATGATTTGTTTTACCATCCATTCTATTGTTTTGCTTTGATTATTAAGACCTCGCCACAAGTTCTCTTGTTCAACTTCCTATAATACTGTTGTTATCTTTGGATTTTGTTCAGTCTTTCTTGTTTGCCTTCCTGTCATCCACTTTTGGTTATCTAATAATATGAATTCCTTAATTATTTAGATGTTTTTAAATCCATCTTTAATCATTCTTTATTTCTCCTTTCATCAGATAGCTGCCACCACACCATCAAGTTCCTTTAGCATTTCTAATTTTATGTCCTCAAACTAGGCATAGCTGAAATGAAACCTTTCTTCTGGTCTCACCATTGATTCCCCTAATCTCCATGTGAAAAAAAAACTACAAAATTCTCTGCTTTGATAAGTCTCCAGTCCAAGAGGAATGAGTTCTTTGATTAAATATTCTTATCATTGTTATTTCTAGAGTCAGACACAAATCAGGCACTTCCCTTTTATAGCCTGGTAATTGTAGAGGAATCCTGAAAGATCTCTACACCACACATAGATGAACATGCACACATATGTTCATTGTGGACCTAGTCACAATAGCAAGGAAACAGAACTAGTCTAGGCCATAAGCTAATGAATGGATAATTAAAATATGGAACATGTACATAATAGGATATTGTTCAGCTATTAAGAAAGATGAATCAACAAATTCAACAATACATGGATGAATTGGAAAAAAATTTGCACTGAGGTAACTCTGTCCCAGAAAAATAAACACCACATCTTCTGTCTCATATACAGATATTAACATTAAGTCTCTATTTGTGCAGTTAGCAACTTCTTACCCAAAATCTTTGCTTAGCAATAGTTGTCAGATGACTGAAAACAGATAATTGTAGGGAAAAATATCAATGCTGGTAAGATTTATGCTTAAATTTTATTTTGAATATGATACCTTATCTTTTTCTGAACTGCTGTAAGATATATGGGCCTTAACATTTTCACATGAAAGAGAAGGAAAATAGTATGAACTTGAGAGGATTAAAATAAGGGAACATACTTAAATATTTTACAATGTAGTGTGACTGAAAGATGTCACTTGTTTCTTTAAGCCATTCTCTTTCTACTCTCTTTCCAAATTGCCACTGTCAGGCTCTGTTCAAGTTTCTTTTTTTTTATAATACATTTTTATTATTATTTCAGCTTATACAAACTTAATAGGTACACCAGTTCCCTCCCTCCCTCCTCCTCCCCCCGAACCCCCTGCTCCCCCTCCCCTCACCCCTCCCTCCCCATCCCCCCGTGCCTCCCGCCCCAATTCCCAGAGTCCTTTCTTGTGCATGCCTGACTCCTCTGGGCCCTCCTCTCCGATGACGTACAAGGACCCAGTGGCATTTCCCTGAACCCTTTCCTGTGTTCCCCTTAAGCATAGGAACACTACTGTGGCTGTCATTCCCTTGCCTCCAAGGATCTTGATGCCTTTAGCAGATGCTAGACTTTGTGAGGTCAATAGTGTGTTGGACATTTCGCCGGGCATGCAATGTCCAATTATGATTGCTTCGGCCCTAACTTGTGTGGAGTATCTTGCAAATCATTGCTCCTCCCATCCTTTTGCTCTTACACTCTTACTGCTCCCTCTTCCGCAAATGTTCCTGAGGTTCAGGATGGGGAGAGATTAGTCTGGCCTAGTTGTATGTGGTTGATATAGAGTCTCTGAAGTTCTAGATAGTGGTTTGTTGATTTTCTTTTGCAGTTTCGTTGCTCCCGCAATGCCCTTCACTCTATCGTGATGGGCACTGTATGTCACCCCCTGGCCAGAGACAAAAAACTGTTAAACTGGAGTCTTATTATAAGAACACATTTAAGGGTAGATGTAATACTTATACCCAAAAGTGGAATCGCAGGGTCATATGGCATTTGGCAATGGGAGGGGTCAATCACCCATTTGTAAAATGGTCACTTTTTAATCTGCCAGACTATATGCCCTCCCCTTGTGGTGAGTTCATACCCCCTTAGTTGTAAATGATCAGGAACGAATGTCTGTGAACTTAACCAGGTGTCACATTACTTTCTTGCAGTCCTTGATGGAGGCCTATTTGATAAAGAGATTGTAACAGGAGCTCAAAGGCAACCCACAGAATGGGAGAAATTCTTCACTAACCACATATCTGATAGAGCTCTACTGTCCAGAGTACACAAAGAACTTAGAAAATTAAACACCAAGGAAACCAATGGACCAATTAAAAAATGGGCCCTGGAACTTAAAAGAAATTTTACCAGGGATGAAATTAAAATGTCTAACAAATATCTTAAAAAATGCTCCACTTCTTTAGCCATCAGGGAAATGCAAATCAAAACTTCCCTGAGATATCATCTCACCCCAGTCAGGATGGTAAAAATCCACAACACAAACAACAACAAATGATGGAGAGGATGTGGAGAGAGGGGAACTCTCCTACATTGCTGGTGGGAGTGCAGGCTCATACAGCCACTCTGGCGAGCCATCTGGAGATTCTTAAAGAAATTAAAGATTGAAATGCCATATGACCCTGCTATTCCACTTTTGGGTATAACCCCCCATGCAGCAGAGGTTCACCTCGATAGCACAAGCACGACCATGTTCATAGCAGCACTGTTTACAATAGCAAAGACATGGAATCAACCCAAATGTCCAACAGTTGACGAGTGGATAAGGAAAAGGTGGTACATCTATACAATGGAGTACTACTCAACCATCAAAAATGATGAATTACCTGAATTTGCCGGGAAATGGATGTCATTAGAAACAATTATATTAAGTGAAGTATCCCAGACCCAGAAAATTAAGTGCCATATGTACTCCCTAATAGGTGGCTCCTAGTACCAAACCCACCCAGCCCACCTTGAGACACTCATAGGTAAATCTATGTATAACCTACATTAATTGCAAGGATTATGAACAGGAGGGATGGGGTTGGAGGGCCACACCAGAAACAAGGAGAGAACTGTTCAAGTTTCTTAATGCAATACACTTGAAGTATCACACATAAATCCCACATATTTTTATATCTCCTCTTCTTGTGTTTTACTTCTCTCAATGAATATGTCTCCCTAACTAATATCACATGACTCTTTCATTGTGGGCTTTCATTGTACCCAATCAATTGAAAATTTTTTTTATTTTAATATTTCTAATGTTTTCTTCCCCTTACACTTTTCCTCTTTCTGTGAATTGTGTCTTTTTTGTTTGTTTAGTTTTTTAAGTTTTTCAAGCATCCTTACCCTGATTGAAAATAAATAACATTTCATTTTGTGTGAGTTTGAATTTGTCTTAATCTGCTGTGACTGATACATCAAAATACCACAGGTAAAGTAGCTTCCAATGAGAAATTTATTTGTCAAAACTCTAGAATCTGGAAAGCACAAAATTAAACCAGTGGCAGACAGTATCTGGTAAAAACCTATTCCTTGCTTCATAATCTTCTCATTGCATCTTCAATGGCAGTAGAATGAAGGGTTCTTCTTTGGGATTCTCTTATAAAAGCAAACAAATTCCATTAATAAAATGCCTTCATTCATGTCCCAATCACTTCTCAAAGACCTCATTTTATAACATCATCATCTTTGAAAATAGTACTTTACATTGTGAGTTGGGGAGGAGGTGGAATATATACCTTCAGATGCACTGGAATAATGCTCACAAGCAAATGGGTTTCACATGCCCATAACATTTTAAAGTTTAATGTGCATTAATTTCACATTCTCCATTGTCCTAGGAAAGAATTTTAACAATCACCTATGATCCTTATTTCATTTCTAAATGAGTATTTGGCTTTAAGAGAAGGAATCAATGTTATAAATGTGTGTGTGTGTGTGTGTGTGTGTGTGTGTGTGTGTGTGTGTGTGTGTGTGCATGTGGTTTGTGTGTGTGTGTGTGTGTACTGCGTGTCCCTGTGGAGGACCAAGAGTGACTTTGGGAATCATCCTGCAATCTACTTCCTTTTTTCCAAGCTTTTCCAGGATTTCCCAGGCTCTGCCCACCAGGGCCAAAGGTGCAGGCCTCTGCCATTTCTGCCTGGCACTTTTATGTGGGACCTAGGATCTGAGCTCAGGTCCTTCTGCTTGCAAGGCAGAGTCTTAACCCCTGAGTCATCTCTCCAGCCCTAATGTAATCACTTTTAATCTTCAAATTGAGTAAGGGAAAATTTGAAGCTTCTTACCTTGTTTTCCAAGCTTTCTTGATCACTTTATTAAGTCTATGCTGGTTTTTTTCTCAAAATTTTAAGATCCTTCTGTCTGTAAGTAATGGGAAAACTTGTATTATTCTATTTTCCATTTTGATGTTAGAGGAAACTCTTTAAGTTCTTAGTTATTTAGAAAATGCATAATTGTATTTCTACAAAACTACTGTTTCAATAACTTAGATGATTGATTCTTGGAAAGTTCCTAGTCTTTAACCTAGGAGTATTACTTATGTTTGACTTTTCCTATAAGTGCATTTCCGATCATCAGCATTAACTCATATACAGGAGAATTTTGTAGAAATTAGCCCAATTCACTGCCTGCAATATTATGTTCTCTTAATATTACCTAAAAGACAGCATTAAGGCATCATAGGTAACATTCTAATATAAGTGATAAAAACTGTCTTAAAAACAACCTTTTCATTCCTTTCATTAACTTTCTTCTTAATTAGATCAAACTTCCCACCTTTTACAGAAATTCAATCCCTTCTTTCTTTGCTTCCTTATGCCCTATAATATCTTTTGCCAACTGATTCATTAGAATGCATTCAACAAAATATCTCACATTTTTGTGTCCTGTGTTTTCAAGAATATTTCCAGAAAATATCAAGACATAAGTCACAGTAAAATATCAAGTAAAAATATTTTAAGCACCAAGAATATTGTCAATCTATCTAGAGTAAAGAACATCACATTGGTGGTCCTAAGTATGTAACAACAAAGTTGTTTAACCAATAAGACTAACCATCGATAGTAACAATTGACCCTGAAGGCACATTCCCTCTCAGAACTATTCTGTACTTAGATTTTACAGTTGTATTCACCACAAAAATACTTGACCTTCCTTCATTTCACCTTCATAACAGCTTTTTCTATTCTTCTATATCACATACATGAAACAAGAGGAGAATCAAATCACTTCATAATAGAGAAGTAAGAGACCTTGTCCAAGAAATAGTTTAGAATTTATACTCTCAATAATTTTTCAAATATACTTGAAGTCCCAAAGTACTTTATGACATCAATTTCTATAGAAAAGAAGAAACAAAATGACCTCTGATTAGACCAAGGCCTGTAAAATTATGATACATTATATACCATCCAAAGTCAACATGAAGACTTAGAGACAGAAAAACAGTGAACTAAAACATTCTTTGCCAAGAAAAAGAATCCATGCTTCACAAAGCAAACTTCTTTAAAAATAATTAATGAACTACAGAGTAATGAGAATGCTTTGAAACTCCTAGTATCATTTGTGGGAAAGTGTGGAGGTTTGGGGATATGAGTTGGCCAGAATACACCTGACTGAACAACCAAATAAAAATGATTTAGCTAACCTATATTCATCTAAAACAGTATAAAAAATAACACTATTAATTATACAAATTATATATATATATATATAAATTAATAAGACTTATATTTAAATAGAGTCTGAGCCTTTGGATGTTGTCTAGATTAGGTGACTCACTTCTAAAATACACAATATGAGAAATGAAAAGTATTTTACTTTGGAGACAGCTTGAGTAAAACCACTTAACTAAGTGACCGAGGTTAAAATCACTAATAATGGGTCATGTTGCTATCAAGTACCCATCTCTCTAATAAGATGTGATAAGGTCACTTCACCTCTGTTTTATTTCTCTGCAAATCCCATAACCCCAGTCTAATCAGGAGAAATTACATCAGACATATCTAGTTTGAAGGACATTTTACAAATATCTGATAATTATTTTTTAAAATGGAAAAGTTATGAAAAATGAGGGAAAGCTGAGAAATTCTCACAAACCACAAATGACAACTAAATGCAGTATGGGATTCAGAGATGGATCTTTAAATAGGGGGAAGATGCATTAATGAAAACTAGTGGCATTAAATCTACACAGTCAGGTTGATGATAACAAATCAATAATCATATACAACATTTGGCAAATCCATCATGGTAATGCGAAATCTTGAGATTGGAAGAAACAAGTTGGTTTAGACCATAAAGGAACCCTTTTACACTAACTACTAAAATTATTCCTAATACAAAGCTTACTTTAAAAGTTGAGGATAAGAAAAATAAAACACAAATGAAAAGCAAGCTATCCAACTAATATGTGAGCAAATGAATTGAA
Organism: Typhlomys cinereus; assembly: GCA_023101885.1. Classification (NCBI taxonomy): domain Eukaryota; kingdom Metazoa; phylum Chordata; class Mammalia; order Rodentia; family Platacanthomyidae; genus Typhlomys; species Typhlomys cinereus. The sequence continues at coordinate 1,584,065 of JALPQD010000367.1, read as the reverse complement.
CAGGCAGAAAACCCCACAAATACCCAGCAAACATATGGAAAAATGTTTAACATCCTTAGCTATTAGCAAAGTATAACTTCAAACTACATTGAGATTCACTCCAATGAAAACTGCTATCAAGGAAGAAAATGACAATAAATGCTGGCAAGGATGTCAGGAAGGAGGAACCTTTATACATTGTTGGTCGGAATTTAAACTTCTACAGCCACTGTGGAAATCAGTGTGAAGAATGCACAAAAACATAAATAATTCTACAGATGATCTACCCATGACACTCTTGGGTAAATATCCAAGTTATCTTAAGAAATATTTTGACATTCATGCTTATTGCTTCAGTATTCACAATAGCTGGGGAATTGAATCATTCTTAATTTTTAATGTCTATTGATAGCTAAGTGAATTTGTGAAATTTGTATAAAATTGTAGATTATGTGTTAAGTGAATTATATGTTAAGTGCATTAATGAAAACTAGTGGCATTAAATCTACACAGTCAGGTTGATGATAACAAATCAATAATCATATACAACATTTGGCAAATCCATCATGGTAATGCGAAATCTTGAGATTGGAAGAAACAAGTTGGTTTAGACCATAAAGGAACCCTTTTACACTAACTACTAAAATTATTCCTAATACAAGCTTACTTTAAAAGTTGAGGATAAGAAAAATAAAACACAAATGAATTTTAATAATTTACTTAAAAAAGTAAATTTTGCATATTTTCTATCATGTCAAAATCAAATTTAAATATATATGTATACATAACAATGAGCATGTATTTACATGTCACACAAAAGTAAAAGAGGGAATATTTGAGGAGAAAAAGGGACATGAAGTGGGAACAAAAAAGGATAATGGGAGGATAAAAGACAAAATATTTCATGGTTTTATTCTCATGTGGGAAAAGCATAAAGGGAATGCTTTGAGGAAGTAAAGGGACAAGCAGAAAAACAGGCAAAACAGGGGAGGAAAATGGGGGGAATGTCTTGGGTTGGTCAATGAGAACAAAGAACAATGATATATGCATGAAAAAACCATGATTAGACCCATTGTTTTTAAAATATAATTATTCATCATTATTTAAAAATGACGAAGTGGTCCATTGAAAAATGCTTTTAGAAAATTGGGCTAAGCCATTTATTTTTAACTATGGTTGAAATTCTTTCAATTTTGAGCATATCTAATAAGCTTTTTTACTTTAACACAGGGCATAGAGTGTATTGTATTTCACTATTTTTCCCTCAGCATGTCTGAGCTGCACCCAGGAAATGGACGGAAATTGAGGAAATAGGTAAACACTTTAAGTCTAGATATTTCACTTTAAGTCTAGATATTTCAAGTTAAATTCTAACTTTAAATAGACCTTAATGTATATCTTAATATTGCTTGATGAAGTAATATTTTTCATGACATATTGTAAATGACTCATATTATAATCTGTAATAGTTAAAAAAGTGAACACTTGTAAAGTAATCTTACCTCAATTTGTAGACACAGAAACAAAGTCAGAAGACTAAATTAGTCTAAGGTCACCAAATCTCATTAAAGAGGAATTAAACAGTAGTTTAACCTAATAATACCTATTTTCAACAGTTATATACTTTTACCTTTAATGCAGTATGTGGAAGGCAATGTACTTGTCTTAAGGTTGCCCATGAATCAAATGTACTAAAATAGAGTAATGTGAAATTTTATTCTGATACAAAAGCAGTCTATATTAGAACCTGTATATAAAAGCTCAAAGGGGGAAATACGAACATTTAGCATGTTAGAGTATTTTGTTTATAAGAATTGTTCTTAAGAGAAATAATGCATTTAGTAAGAAAAATACAACCACTTGTAGCTGTCTGCCACATCAGTGTTCTGTTGCCAAAAAATCTGTGTAATTACCAGAGGACTTCTGAAGCTGCTGCTCTGAAGCACCTAAATGGCACCTCAGAGCTGCTTGTATTAGGACATGCAGATTTCATACCCCCAGGATACAGTGTTAAATGCAAAACAGGGCATACGAAGATACTTTATCAATCCTGAAAGGAGGCAGCTTGGCTTGTTTCAAGGTAAAGAAGCAACAGAAAGTAATAACAGATAGAGGGGAGGATTATCATTTCCTACTCCCAGCATTCCAGGAGCAAGTATGCAGTCAGGCATTCCATTCCTCCAATCTCCAACCAATGGAGGTCTAAGGAAGTCCTTCAACTAGTGGACAAGATGTCATTGTTTCTAAGGAACATGGAAAGAAAAAGTTATGTTCCCCTACAGCAAACTGACATTGTTAAGGTTCTTCTTCAATCATATTTAAATAACAGCAAAATTATAGCTCATGCCTCTGAACAGGAAACGAAATACACATTTCTTCTAAAAGAAAAGAATGTATAGAAGATGCATACAAACAGAAAGTGAGTCAAGATAGAGAAATGGTTTGCAACCAAATGTGATTTCCAGTAAATGAGAGCAAATATTAGAAGGTATTACTGGTTGTTGCAACTTTGGATGGGAGAAGGTGCTACTGGCATCTAGGGAGTCCTACAGAGTAAAGAAATAAGAATGCTGCGAAGAAGAACCTCTGGAAGAATATGTGCAAACCACCAAAATCAAAAGAGACTTTAAAGAGAAAAAACATTTCTAAGTTATATTTTACAGGATGCACAAAATTAAACTTTATAAGCATCCTAACTTTAATACATTCTTCATTGGGGTCAATTTTGTCACAGTCTGGCGAATGATTTGGCTGTCACAACATGGGCTTGGGTGGGTGTTAGCTTCTCCTGTGCAGATTAATGTTAAACATTCCACCTTGCACAGGGGAGCCACTCTCTCACACAATAAAAATTATCTGACTCAAATATTAGTGGCACCTGCCATTATGAAACACTGAAGTATATTAAACACACAAAACAGGACAAAAACAACCTTAGAGCAGAGTCTTGAAGGAAAGGCATGAAAGTACATTTATTTGAGGTGATCTGTATAATACTAACACCTTTTCCAAATTCCCTATCTTTGGTAGAGTCTATATTTTTCAACTAGAATTAACCAGACCCTGACAGACAGGCAATATCTGGAAACAGTTTCACTTTTTCCTGTGAAGAGTCAAGATACTTTTTGTATCTGTGAGGTAGAGATCAGAGACAAACATCGTTTTTTAGGGGAATGAGCAGGAATTTATTCTTGCCTACAATCCTCTGTTATAAGAGATGGGGTATTAAAAACATTCTGTTGCAGTGCATAGTCCAGTTATGAGACTAAGGAGACACAGTCCAACTATATAGGCAGAAAAATTCATAACCACATCAAGAGCTGATGGAACCAGCCATGCTGTAGTATGCCAAAGTACTGAACCACCTCCCCTCTTATTCAAAGAAACCCTTATTTATTATTTTTGTGTGTATTTTTGTATGTGTCTGTGTGTATCAGAGGGCACTGTGTGTGCATTTAGGGGTCTGAGGGTGATTTTGGGAATTATCATGGATTATTCTACCTCTCTTTTGCTTTGCTCTGAGTTTCACAGGCTCTGTTTTCTAGGGCAGAAGTGCAGGATACTGTCATTTCCACCAAGTATTTTTATGTGGGACCTGGAATCTGAACTCAGGTCCTGTTGCTTGTGAGGCAGAGGCCTAACCACCGAGCAATCTCTCCAGACCCTTAGCCCCTCTACCTTTCACACCTGTCCAGGTGTTGTCCCACCCATTGTGGGCTTGGTCTTCCTACATTAATTAGAAAATATTCTGCTGGCTCGTTCAGGGATTGCCTTCGCTATTAATGTTCACAAATGTATTCAGAGCTCAGCTTTTAGTTGTTAAGTTTACACCCATATCTAACTATCACGTTCCATCTTTTCTCAACCTAACACACATTACTTTTTTATTAATTTGTGTGTGTGAGAAAGAAAGAGAAGAGAGAGAGACAGAGACAGAGAGAGTGTGTATGCCCGTGGAGGCCCAGGCATGACTTCAGGGGTCATCCTGGATTGCTTCTAGTTCCTTTTTTGCTTTACTCTGGAATTTCGCAGGCCCTACGTTCCAGAACCAGAAGTGCCGGCTGCCACCATTTCCACCTGATTTGTGTGTGTGTGTGTGTGTGTGTGTGTGTGGTTTCTGGGATCTGAACTCAGGTGCTTCTGTTTGCAAGGCAGTCTTAACCCTGAGCCATTTCCCCAACCCTTAACAACATACTACTTTTAAATTGTAACCATTTAACCATTGTCCCTACTGATGTTACATTCATCTTATGATATAAAATATATTCAGTTCAATTTTAAAAGTTCCCAAAGTCCAACAGGAAAAGTTCTCACAGTTCAGTTTTTTTTTAAATATTTTTTTTAATTTTTTTAAATTTTTTTATTATTTATTCAACTGTGCGCATGTGCATGCGTGCGTCTGTGTGTGTGTGTGTGTGTGTGTGTGTGTGTGTGTGTGTGTAGAACCACGGACGAATTCGCGAACCACCATGAACGCCTCCACTTCCTCCGCCCCGGGATTCACAGGCTCTGCCCTACCAGGACGAGAAGCGCAGGCCGCCCCCGCTTCTGCCTGGCGTCTATACGTGGGATCTGGGATCGGAACTCAGGACCTTCCGCCTGTAAGGCAGAGGCTTAACCCCTGAGCCACCTCTCCAGCCCTCACAGTTCAGTTTTAAACTATTCATAATATTAATAATTCAGTTCCAATATTTTTTTGTTTTTCGCATGTGCATGTGTGTATGAATGTGTGTGTGCCTGTGTATCAGAAGGCACTGTATGTGCCTGTGGAGTCCCAAGGGTGACTATGGGAATCATCTTGGATTGTTCCACCTCCTTTTGCTTTGCTCTAGGGTTTCCCAGGCTCTGCGTTCCAGCGATGGATGCTTCTGCTTGTAAGGTGGAGTCTTAACACCTGAGCCATCTCTCTATCCCTTCTTTTTATCATATATGTGGGGGGTGCATGCATATATGTCTGTGTGTGCGTGTGTGTGTGTGTGTGTGTGCAAAAGGGCACTTATAAATATGTATGCCAAGGATGACACTGGGAATCAACTTGGACTGCTCTACCTCCTTATTGCTTTGCTCTAGGGTCTTCCAGGCTGACTCCAGTTCTGGAATTAAAGACATCCTGGGCTCTCTATTGCAACATCTTCCTTTGCAGTTATTGCAAGCCAGCCATTTGGTGGATGCCAAGCCTTGGACACTCTCCATGAACCCCTCAAACTTGTACAAGAATCAGAAGCACCTGGATGATGCTGCTAAGTTCTGCAATAAGGTTGAGATGTTGCCACTCGAACCACAGCTGTGTCAGCTCTGAGTGCTAACCTGGAAAAGCCCCTTTCTTTGCAGTCAAAATTTTAAAAGGCAATGGGAGGAGTAATGATATACAAGATACCCCACACAAGTTAGGGCCAAAGCAATCATAATAGGACTTTGCATGACCTGTGCAATGTCCAACACATTATTGACCCCTCAAAGTCTAGCATGGACTAAAGGCACTAGGATCCTTGCAGCCTAGGGATTGACAGCCACAGTAGTGTTCCTATGCTTAAGGGGAACACAGGAAAGGGTTCTGGGAAATGCCGCTGGGTACTTGCACCTCATCAGAGAGGAGCACCCAGAGGAGAGTTTGGCATGCACATTAAAGGATGCTCTGGGGATAGCGGGGGAGGCACTGGGGGATGGAGGAGGGAGGAGGAGAAGGGGGAAGCAGGGGGGGTCGGGAGAGGTGGAGGGAGGGATTGGACCAGTGTACCTGTTAAGTTTGTATGAGCAGAAATAAATTAAAAAAAAATTTTAAAGACAAAAGTCTGCTTTGGCTCAGGCTTTTTGCTGCTAAACAAGTCTCAGTTCTCATAACATGAGATTTCCACAGGACAATATTCATCTCTCCCACTGTTCCAGTGCAAAAGCACTTAGTTTTTTTTCAATAATGCTAATTTTTACAGGAGCCACAGGTTCTCTGTTGTGTGTCCTCAAAAGTTGCCAATGTAGCTCCATACATAGCAACTAGTCCATTATCTTTAAATTGAACTTCACCAAAGTCCATGTGCTCATCAGCACAAAGAGATAAACATCTTTTAATATATATGGTGTCATCCTACAACAGTGGATTTTTCAGACCAAAATGGACAGTGTTGAGAACAGTGAATTGGATTTCACTTAGACTCATAAACCATCTGTATGAATGAACTGTTTTGTTTTCTTTTGGAAATTCAGAAGAAGACTTGCTTTGCATCACATTGTATCAGGTCCTGATCATAAATTGGCACAAGAATCAAAATAAAGTGACCTCAGAGTCATCCTAAGAAATTCTTAGCATGATGATGAAAATTCACAGGCGTCCAACAATATTAGAGCCCTTCTTCCCTATGTTCCCTCTTTACCCATTTTATAATGCTTCTACAGTATTCTTGGTATAGCTCAAACTATTTTTCCAACTTAGAAGTCCCTTTATTTCTTCTAACAAACCAAGCCATATTCTTCACCTTGTGTCTAGCTAAAGTGCCATATCTACCCTAATTTCCAATCTGCTCTCCTACAATTCAAGGTTTTCACAGTTATTGCTCACTGGTAACAATATTGGTGATCATACTACATTACTTTACATTCTTACAGATGTAAATTGAAAAACTAAATGAAATTTAAAAATAAATTGATTATCAGATATTCAAATACTTTTTAAAAATGTAAGCACTAAGATAACCTTTCATCATGTGATTGGTGAACCATGAGAGAAAATTATCTAGAAGCAAAATATGCTTAAGAATCTAGCATGCACTAATTTTAGAATTTTAAGCCATTAAAATCCTATCCCAAACAAAATGAATTTAAAAAGCCATAGGGATAAACCTATAATAGATCAGGAAAAAGAACTCTTACTAAAGTTAAAAATTGAAAATAAAAAATTTCTACTACTTTCTGTTTTGAAAATACTAAAACAAGTTGAAGTTTACATAGGAATGTGATTGCTGGGATCTAAATATATCTAGAAATAAAAGTAGGCATGAAAAATTGTCTTTACCCTACAAATTAATAGGTGTGAAAATGAAAATCTCATTAAAGTTAAAAAACATTATAAGTAAAAGAAATACCAGGGAAATTTTAAAAATATGAAAGAATCCTATTTATTTATAGCTAATAGACACTTCTTGTATACAGAGCTTTTGGTATGAAAAGCATCTTACGAAGAAAAATAAAAGACAAATCTCAAAATAGAAATGAAGTCAGAAATGTGGAGGGCCACACCAGAAACAAGGAGAGAGGGGACCATGTTACAGCAGAGAAAATAGGCCTCCATCAAGGACTGCAAGTAAGTAATGTGACACCTGGTTAAGTTCACAGACGTTCCTGATCATTTACAACTGAGGGGGTATGATCTCACCAGAAGGGGAGGGCATATAGTCTGGCAGATAAAAAGTAATGATTTTGCAAATGGGTGATTGATCCCTCCCTCACTGAGGTTTCCTACTTTTATTACATCTACCCTTGAATGTGCTATTATAACAAGACTCCAGTTTAACAGCTTTTTGTCTCTGACCAGGGGGTGACATACAGTGCCCATCAGGATGGAGTGAAGGGCATTGCAAGAGCAGCAAAACTGCAAAAGAAAATCAACAAACCACAATCCAGAATTTCAGAGACTCTATATCAACCACATAGAACTAGACCAGCCTAATCTCTCCCCATCCTGAACTCAGGGACATTTGCGGAAGAGGGGGTGGTAAGAGTGTAAGAGCAAAAGGATGGGAGGAGCAATGATTTGCAAGATACCCCACACAAATTAGGGCCGAAGCAATCATAATTGGACTTTGCATGCCCTGCACAATGTCCAACACACTATTGACCTCACAAAGTCTAGCATCTGCTAAAGGCACCAAGATCCTTGGAGGCAAAGGATTGACAGCCACAGTAGTGTTCCTATGCTTAAGGGGAACACGAGAAAGGGTTCAGAGAAATGCCACTGGGTCCTTGTACGTCATCGGAGAGGAGGGCCCAGAGGAGAGTCAGGCATACACAATAAAGGATTCTCTGGGAATTGGGGAGGGAGGCACTGGGAGATGGGGAGGGAGGAGAGGGGGAGCAGGGTGTTCGGGGGGAGGAGGAGGGAGGGAGGGAACTGGTCTACTTATTAAGTTTGTATGAGCGGAAATAATAAAAAATGTATAAAACAAGAAATGTAAAAGCTTGGTTCATAATGACAAAAATTAAATCAGTGACATAACTTTTTCCTATAATAAATTAAATATAATGCCACCAAAGATGCGAGGAATATACAAGGACACTACCTGATACAACTATGTTCCAGAAATTACACTGGGATGTACTGGGACAACCAATGGCTCTCTGAATGGTTTTAAAGGCCTACTTATCTGTATGGAACACAAGCCTGGTTCCATAAAATCATCCAAATGTCAGTGGAAGGAGAGACTACGGGCTTTAGGTGAGAACAGACCGTGGTAACTATGAATATTTGAGAGCAAATTACCATTTAAGCACTTATTGTTATACTGTAGATAAGAAAACTCTTCAGCACTCAACCAAGAAGTTTCCCATTGCAATGAAAGAATACTATATAGAGAATCAAATTGGCTAGCTTATAGAGCAGATTTAACTCTGAAGTCCTTAGGCCTGAACAGGCCATCAAAATCATACCCTACCCCAAGTGAACTTTATAGAAGTAGAGGCATGGTAGCAAGATCGTAAGAGTCTACAGATGGGTAGCAAAGAGACCAGCCACTATATTCCACACAGGACAGAGCTGCTGCACTCTGGTATTCATCAGACCTACATAGTGCTCACCCAGGCACTCACCCACGTGCTCCACCAGATTTACACAATATTTGGCATTTCAACATTCACCCTTGAGCAATCTAGGATCTTTGGAGATACAGCACAGCCCAGAGAGAATGATTGGAGTTGGTACAAGAAAAAAAGGGAGCTTCTGTACTCATTAGTGTGCTGTTCAAGCCACAGTAAGTACCTGGGCCAAGCACACAATACAGATAGGGCCCAATACAGGGGGAAGTGGGAAGGAGGGAAACACAGACTGAAATGGAGAGCAGGCAGGAAGAGAGGAGAGGAGGAGTAGCTGGGGAGGAAGGGCAGGGCTAGGTGAAAGAATGAAGACATGAATTCACTGTTTTTATATGAAGTTTCAAAGAATAATAAATAAATTACATGTATATATATAGAGAGTGTGTGTGAGAGAGAGAGAGAAGGGAAGGAATGCCATGGTGTACATGTGGAAGCCAGTTCTTTCCTTTCACTATGTGAGCATCCAAGAATTGAACTCAGGTCACCAGTTTTACAAACAGGCATCTTGCCTCTGAACTATCTTGCTAGCTTCACTTTTGAAATTTTCTGCAAAAGCTTTTATTGTAATAAAACCATTGAACGTAATTTTAAATAATTACATCTCAAAATAATTTAATGAATAGTTTACTAAAAATTATTCATCAGGCATTGAAATTGAAGGTATTTCAAATATAAATGCCTTGCATAATTTCCACACTGAAACATAAGCATCATTAACAAAAAGCTTTCACTTTCTACTATACTACTGCAAATTTAAGTGCTAGAAATAATGTGTGCAACATTGTAAACATCTACATGAATGAAAATAAATGAATTAGATTACAATCACTGAACAAGTAAACTTTTCCATTTCTGCTCCTTTCTTTGCCCTGATGAAATTTGTTACTGTAGACTTTGACATGTGTTTAACAGTAAGAGTACTGTATGTTTTTTGTAACTTTTACATATAAAGGGACATGTTTATCTCATTTTACACATTAGGAGACTAATGCCTAGACTGTTCACATGGCTTTCCCAAGATTGAAACATGGATACATTGCAGAAATTACTAGAGCTGAAAAGCATGGATCTAATAAGGATATCAGAGGCTGGAGGTGTGTTACATTCATCTAGCACCACTATGTCCTGGGTATGATAACAACACATAATGAAAAGAAAGAGAAAAATAGAACCATAAAGCTGATTGACACTATAGTATATTATAAGCATAAAGCCTACTGATACTTTAGTATATATTCAAACATAGGCTGTACAGCTTTTAACACAATACAATGTTTTCCTTGACCTTAGTTACCTTTGTCACTTTTAACACTAGAGAAAGCTTAATTCTGAACTGAAAGCTTGAAATGAGAAAATTCTGATCACTAAATAATCTGTTTTTTCAGAAGTACTTCTAAAATATTAGTCTAAAAAGCTTGGTCAGATATCCATTTACTTATGCACTTAGTAAAGGACAAGGCATAATAACAATCAAAAGATAGAGAAATAATTTCAAGGAAAAAAACTCCTTAAAAGCTCCTGGCTGTGAGAAAGTGGTGGCAATATTTGCATAGAACAAAATAAGCAAAGAAGTCTGCCAAGATACCAACTTATAAATTAATTAATCCATTTATAACTTTTAGCATTTGAATTTCTGGGTATAAAATCGTGATATGTTACTTTAGCAATATTTATGCTCAGCTTACCTGCTAAACAATCTCCCTCACCCATCTCCTTCCTATTTTCCATCATAATCCATGTCCCATTTTAAATTACAAAAGCCAAAAGGTCATTTTCCTGTCCATCCTTGTGGCTAAAATGTAGTCATATACAGAGAACTGGAAACACTATTTGGGAATTGTGGAAAAAGAGCTCCCCTTACTCACCAAAATAGCCATGTAAGGATAAGTTCTCTTCTCTGCTTATGCTCACTATAGTGTGAAGGTATACAGTTGTGGCCTTCATTTTTAAAGGAGGAGGAAATTAATTTGTAGAATCCCAATAAATTAACCATGACCCAAAAAAATCTGGGAATGACCAGGATTTAGTTGGCAGATCTGTACCACTGAGTTAACACGTGGTTATTACATTGTTAAAGAGTTCAGATTCTCAAGAGCCCACCTGCTGCTCACTTGTAATAAGTTGTATTAGTTGACAACCCCAACCTACAAAAAAAAGCAAAACAACACAAACAAACAAATACCTGAATCAAATTGAGCTCTTCAAAAAAGCCCCAACTAGTAGGTGAACGCAGCTGTACACTAGGTCATTGATGCCCAACATCTGCGAGCTACATGAGTCCTATTTGTTTCTTATAAGGCTACCTCTGACTTCTCAAAGCCTCACTGTAGACTTTGGCTCTTCCTACTCAGTCCTCTTTGCATTTCTTGTCTTCTTTCACAGGTGCTAAACTCCAGTCAGTAGGATTTCTCTGATTAATCTTGAAACTTTTCTACCTCATCTTTTATAGGTATGACCTTCCAGACCTTCAGTAAACCTAAGCAACATACCCAACAATCCTTTACCTCTACAGAGTGCCTTATATGAGATAATAAAATGTAACTATTTACTGAGTCTTGTATTGCCACTAGCCCAAAGCACCCTAAGAGGGAAAAATTGAAAAAAGTAGCTATGGAATATATTCTGTTGCAGCAGTGAATTGTCTAGCATGAAGAAGCAGCTCCAATGAGGTATAATTTTCCACATTGACGGTTGACTATAATAAGCAAATTAAATTCTTTCCCTGGATATTACTTACAGTGACATTGAAAACAAAGGATTCTATAGGGAATTGCTGTAACTTTAGAGAAACTGGAAGCATATCAAACAAGGCCAGTTTTTGAGGAGTCAGCAGCAATTAGAGGAAGATGAGAGAAATCAGCAGAGTAGAAAACTGAAGAGGCAGTCATGAAAAGACCCAATATCAAGGTCATTTGAGCCAATAGCTTTAAGAGCATTTACACTTGGCTGCACCTGCATACATCACTGACTCTGACAGATTTGAAATGTAGCCAACCAAAGAATTCCTTACAATCAACGACCTCGAGGGCTTCATGACGAACAATGATATCTAATAGAGATACATAGCCAAAGGCAATGAGAATCTCCTCTGGAATACAAGGAAATAAGAGAAGGCTTTTCACATAGAAAAGCAAATGAGAATAGAGAAATAGATGTAATAGATGTGCCATCTTAGTTGTCCTACTTGAGTCTGAAGAAAATGCAATTTTTTAAAGGAGCAACTATCCAAAAGAATAGGGGGTGGCAGCAGGAAGTGTGGGGGATAGGAGGGCAATGCACCAGTCAATGACATAAAATCATTTCATCTGTATATGAAAAATTCTCAAAAATATAAATAAAAGAATAAGTATTTTATAGGAATATTGGGAAAATCAATAACTTATCTGTCTCCCCTTCCCTTCTTGCAATCCAAATGCCCTCATCTTAATACAAAAGGAAATTAAGGATTTCCTGGGGTATTGATTGGATAAAAAAATTCTATAATTAAGTGGAAAGATAGAAAGAGGGTTGGTCTTCTGACTTTATGCTGACTCCTCCATTTCATTTTTCAATTGCTATCAAAACTGTTCAGTGTCATTCAAGCTCACAAAATAAATGCAATCTTTACTGTCTCTCCCCCATCTAAGACAGATAAAAAATTCTGAAGTCCGTCATTGTTTTCCCACTATCTTAAATGTTACCCTTCAGGTCCCCTCTCTTAGTGAAAAATGCTGTTTTCATCTAGCTCTTTCAATACTGTAAAATGTCTGCTGTGCTGTTTACTCAGCTTGAATAAAGTCCATGTAACATGTGGTGACCTTTCAGCAATAAGCATACCAATGGGTTTTGGGGTCCTCATTAAAATTTCAATTGAAACCCATTTCTCATATTTAGTGAAATCTCTCTAAAGACTGGACTAATTACTTTTACATTCATGTCCCAGAAGAAACAATATGCTACTTTGCATAAACATTTAAATTTTCTAAGTTATCAATAAATGTGGTCTTTCATTTCTTGCCAGAACTTGTGCTTTCATTATGTCTATAGGCCCTCCTAAGAACATATTCTTTCCACGTGACTTACCAGGAAGCATCATATAACAGTCTATTTAGTCTTTACCTCCTCATGGATAAGAATGTAAAATGATACCAAAAGAAGTGAATGATTTTCATTTCTAGAAACATCTTCACCCTATAGAATCTTCAATAAGATATATAATTAAGTATATACACACATACACATGCATAAAACATATAGTATATGTCTGGTTTTGCTAAGAAGACACAACCTAGAAACTTCTGACACACCTCATTCTATCTTGAAGAGTTGAGAATATAATGTAGTATGTGGTATAAAATGAACTTATATATTGTTCATCAGCATGAAGATAAACAATGTTCCTTCACTCTCAGAAGACAACGATCCCCAGATTAAAAAGTGGAGTAATGGCTAAGGGTATAGATTCAGAAGTCAGAAAGACCTCAGTGTGTCTTAGTTTGGCAACTTGTAATCAGTTGCATAGGTCACAAGTCCCAGCAAAGTCCTGAGCCTTTACTAAGTTTAATTAGTTTACTAAGTAAACTTGGTTTACTAAGCTATAAAATATGTACTTCATAAAGATCAATTTGATATAACTGTTACTATCATAAATGCCATAGGTATTAATGTTTCATAAAACAATTACAGAAACAAAGCAGTATTGTTTGGGGAGTTGTGACTATGAAGAGAATGTATTTTTCACTGTAATAAAGGATGCTCTCTTTGCATCAATTGGGCATAATATGACCTTGAGCTCTGCATGTATTTTTCCATGCTTCTTCACCATCCTGTCTCTCTATGGTAGTCACTTTTCTAGGCATTGTGATCAAGCATCCGACAACCATAATTTAGAAGAGGAAGCATTTATTGTAGCTCCTGGTTTTAAGGGATTTAAATCATGGTTGTTTGGCCCCATTCTAAGTAGACAGATTATACCAGTAGAAGCATATGAACAAGACTCCTCTTCACTTGGGGCCAATGAGAAACAAAGATCAAGAAGAGAAGGGCCCAGGGATAGCATAAGAAGTGGAGAGAGTTATCAATTTCTTAAAACTAACCCTTACTACCTAAAGTTAGGAGATCCTTCTGAACTAGCAACACTCTGGGAAACAAGAATTCAAAACATGAGCCTGTGGGCTCATATTTCTATATTCAAATCATAACACTGTCTTTCGCTATCTTCATGCACACACCAGAAGCTATCTATCTGGTTTATGTTTCATTTGATCCTGCCTGTCATGGTTGCATTAAGATGTCAATTTGACAGTTGCAGACTGTTTGGGGGCAGTTGTGGAAAGTTCATGGTTAGAATGGCCCCTGAACAAGCCTGCAGGTCCTTCACTGATTGTTGTGGAGAACCTAGCCCATAGTGGGCGGTATTTTCCAGTGGTGGACCGGGATAATAGGAGGTATAAGGAGGGACTTGCTCTTCCCTTATCCGGTGTTGACTTGCTGTGGAGTCCACTCTGTATGCACGTTGCTCGCCTTTAGAGCATCGTGGCCTTCTTTGTCACTGCTGCTGCCGTCTCCGTCCTTGGCTGACTTGGAACTTCACCTTTTCCATCATGTTGTTGCTGTTCCTGCTGCCTTTAGAGCCTGGTCTCTAGGCCTTGCTGCTACTAGCTGCTCATCGCTGACGTGGGAGCCCAGCTGTTTTTCACTGACATCGGAGCCCATCTGTTCTTCACTGACGTCGGAACCCAGTGTCTTCGACCCTCCAGAGGAGCAAAGGCTTGAGACCTTCTTGGGATCTTTTGGCTTTGTGGAACATTCCAGCCAGGAAAGAGGCTGCCATGAGCAGCTACCTTGAAGGACACTATTTTATATTGTGAGTTATTTTTTAATAAACTTGTTTATATATATATATATATATATATATATATATATATATATATATATATATATATACTGCATTCTATAGATTCTGTTTCTGCAGAGAACTCTGACAAATACACTGCCATTGACTAGATTGGATTGGAAAGTTTCGATTCCAAATTATCTCAATTTGAAGAGGTCCACTTTAAATCAGGTGTCTGGGAGCTTCCTGGTGGAGTTTTTGGGATCACTCAGGTATAAGATCATGTCATCTGCAAATAGGGATAGCTTGACTTCTTCCTTGCCGATTTGAATCCCTCTTATGTCCCTTTCTTGTCTTATGGCTTCAGCTAAGACTTCAAGTACAATATTGAATAGAAGTGGTGAGAGTGGACAGCCTTGTCTAGTTCCTGATCGAAGTGGGAATGCTTCCAATTGTTCCCCATTGAGTATAATCCTTGCTGTGGGCTTGTTGTATACAGCTTTTATTATATGGATAACTGGAACTAATTGAGAAGTTCAGCAGGGTGGCAGGATACAAAATAAATGTGCAAAAACCAGAGGACTTCCTATATGCCCAGAATGAAAGAAGTGAAAAAGCCTTGAGAGAAAAAATCCCATTTACTATAGCCCCTAAAAAAATGAAATACCTTGGTATAAACCTAACTAAGGAGATAAAAGACCTTTACAATGAAAACTTTAAAACCCTAAAGAAGGAAATTGCAGAAGACACCAGAAGGTGGAAAGACCTCCATTGTTCCTGGATTGGCAGAATCAACATCGTAAAAATGACCATCCTACCAAAGGCAATATACAAACTCAATGCTATACCAATTAAAATCCCAAAGCAATTCTTCAAAGAAGTTGACCAAACAATCTCAAAATTCATATGGAGGCACAAAAGACCCAGGATAGCAAAGACAATCCTGAGTAACAAAAACACTGCTGGAGGTATTACCATACCAAACCTTAGTCTATACTACAAATCCATAGTTGTAAAAACAGCCTGGTACTGGCTCCAAAATAGACACACAGATCAATGGATAAGGATTGAAGACCCAGATATAAGCCCACAAAATTACAGCCATTTGGTCTTTGACAAAGGGGCCCAAAGAATCCAATGGAAAAAGAACAGCATCTTCAACAAATGGTGCTGGCAAACCTGGATCTCCACATGCAGAAGATTAAAGCTGGATCCGTACTTGTCACCATGTATAAGACTTAATTCCAAATGGATCAAGGACCTTGATATAAGGCCAGAGACTACAAAAACCATAGTTGAAAGGATAGGGAACTCCCTCGAGCTGATTGGGCTAGGACAACAGTTCCTAAACAGACATCCAATGGCACAGTCACTGCTACCAACTCTCAACAGTTGGCACCTTGTGAAATTAAAGAGCTTCTGTTCAGAAAAAGAGATTGTAACATGAGCTCAAAGGCAACCCACAGAATGGGAGAAAATCTTCACTAACCACATATCTGATAGAACTCTACTGTCCAGAGTGCACAAAGAACTTAGAAAACTAAACACCAATGGCCCAATTAAAAAATGGGCCCAGGAACTTAAAATAAATTTTACCAGGGATGAAATTAAAATGTCTAACAAATATCTTAAAAAATGCTCCACTTCTTTAGCCATCAGGGAAATGCAAATCAAAACTTCCCTGAGATATCATCTTACTCTGGTTAGGATGGCAAAAATCCACAATACAAACAACAACAAATGATGGAGAGGATGTGGAGAGAGGGGAACTCTGCTACATTGCTGGTGGGAATGCAGGCTCATACAGCCACTCTGGCGAGCCGTCTGGAGATTCTTAAAGAAATTAAAGATTGAAATGCCATATGACCCTGCTATCCCACTTTTGGGAATAACCTCCCATACAGCAGAGGTTCACCTCGATAGCACAAGCACGACCATGCTCATAGCAGCACTGTTTACAATAGCAAAGTCATGGAATCAACCCAAATATCCAACAGTTGATGAGTGGATAAGGAAGCAGTGGTACATCTACACAATGGAGTACTACTCAGCCGTCAAAAATGATGAATTACTGGAATTTGCCGGGAAATGGATGTCATTAGAAACAATTATATTAAGTGAAGTATCCCAAACCCAGAAAATTAAGCACCGTATGTACTCCCTAATAGGTGGTTCCTAGTACCAAACCCACCCAGCCCACCTTGAGACACTCATAGGTAAATCTATGTATAACCTACAGTAATTGCAAGGATTATGAACAGGAGGGATGGGGTTGGAGGGCCACACCAGAAACAAGGAGAGAAGTGACCATATTAGAGTAGAGAAAATAAGCCTCCATCAAGGACTGCAAGTAAGTAATGTGACACCTGGTTAAGTTTACAGACTTTCGTTCCTGATCATTTACAACTAAGGGGGTATGATCTCACCAGAAGGGGAGGGCATATAGTCTGGCAGATAAAAAGTAACCATTTTGCAAATGGGTGATTGATCCCTCCCTCAATGAGGTTTCCTACTTTTATTACATCTACTCTTGAATGTGCTCTTATAATAAGACTCCAGTTTAACAGCTTTTTGTCTCTGGCCAGGGGGTGACATACAGTGCCCAGCAGGATAGAGTGAAGGGCATTGCAAGAGCAGCAAAACTGCAAAAGAAAATCAACAAACCACATTCCAGAACTTCAGAGACTCTATATCAACCACCTAGAACTAGGCCAGACTAATCTTTCCCCATCCTGAAGCTCAGGGACATTTGCGGAAGAGGGGGCAGTAAGAGTGTAAGAGCAAAAGGATGCGAGGAGCAATGATTTGCAAGATACTCCACACAAGTTAGGGCCGAAGCAATCGTAATTGGATTTTGCATGCCTTGTGCAACGTCCAACACACTATTGACCTCATAAAGTCTAGCATCTGCTAAAGGCACCAAGATCCTTGGAGGCAAGGGATTGGAAGCCACAGTAGTGTTCCTATGCTTAAGGGGAACACGGGAAAGGGTTCAGGGAAATGCCACTGGGTCCTTGTACGTCATCCGAGAGGAGGTCCCAGAGGAGAGTCAGGGATGCACATTAAAGGACTCTCTGGGAATTGGGGCGGGAGGCACTGGGGGATGGGGAGGGAGGGGTGAGGGAAAGGGGAGCAGGGTGTTCGGGGGGGGGGGGAGGAGGAGGGAGGGAGAGACCAGTGTACCTATTAAATTTGTATGAGCTGAAATAATAATAAAAATGTTAAATATAAAAAATAAAAATAAATAAATAAATCAGGTGTCTATTCGTGGCCCAATCAAGCACGTTGGAAAAGAGGGCTGCTGGTGGTAGAGCCCTGTAGTGTGAATACAGTTATTATGGCCTCATTCCTATTCATGAAGAAAAGCAAAATACAGATAAAAGGAGCTATAGAAGTTAGAGTTTTTCTTGTCAGTAAAGCTTCTATTTAATTATCAGATTACGGGTCCAGTTATCATTTTTAGTTGCCATGCAGAAATTATTAAAGTTCTTTATTTTTAGCATTTGTTTGAAATGTCAAAAATTTCCTATTATCTAGAGAATCAATTCATTGGTATATTTATTATGATTATAATATAGCATATTATATCATTTTCACTCTTACTGAAAATTTTCATTAAATCATCTGATAAGTAGTATCTACTGCTAAAGAATTTTAATAACAATTTTCACAAGATGGTACTTATGAAACCTATTTTTCCAAGCCTATCCAGTATAAAACCTGAAGCTATTTAATTAACTTTTGTCTAAAATAAGACAACTCCTATCATTTAACTTTTCTGTCCCCAAAACAGTTTCGCATGAAACTTGGTTTCATTATTATTGTTACCATATTTAGGTATTTATATTTCAGTACTTAAAATTCATGCTGAGGGCTTGGGGAGCTGGGACTCAGCAATTAGAGCACTTATCATATAAACGAAAAGACCTGAGTTTGGATCCCTCAGTTCACATAAAATATGATGGATTAGGTGTAGTGGCCTTCTGCAATTCCAGCCATGAAAGGTAGAGCTTGAAAATTCCCAAATTAAGTAGCTAACTAGACTCACAAAAAGGGGGGGAGTAAACTTTGGATTTAGTTACAAATCCAGATTCTAAACAGTAAGAAATATCCTCCTGGAAGAGAACAGGAGGATGATTTCCAGCATTACACTTGAAGCTGTACAGTTCAGTCCCACTCATGTGCATGTGCACCACAAGCATGCACCTGCCCACACACAAAACATACCTACGCACCTGCATGCAACCCATATACACACACATGAAGAAAAGAAAAACATAGAGTTTATTCTTACCATTTATAGAAGTCCAAGTTATTTGTTAATGCTATTTTGCATACAAACCTAATGTATGAAGAAATTGATTTAAAATAACTCTCTGCACAACTGAGGTTTTTATTTATCACATATCTAATTAATTAACATAGATAATTCATTTATCAATAATGTCATCTTAACATAGCAATTTTATATTCTGAGATTTAAGTAATCCATAACAAAACTAAATAAATGTCAGAAATATCCCTCAGAAAATATCTGCAAGTATAACCAGATTTACCAGAAAAAAAAATAAATCTTGAAATTGTATTAAATACTACTTGAAAGTCAAGCTATTTTTTTCAAAGAAGGAAAACAAATGATGTGGCTAAACGTATTTAACCATTGCAGAATAATGTCTTAAAGACAAAATAGGCAGGGTGAGAGGAAATATTTAATGGCATTTTTTTCCTGACATCTGAACGGTGTACATAGCTACTATTTACTGATATATTCAATCATTTTGGGTACCATGGCAGTGCTAAGACTTGAAGGGTTTATATATTTTGTCAACTTGACAGCTAGGGTTTGAGCTCTGGGCATATTTGTAGAGAATTAGTAGTTGAATTGAGCCCAGAGCGAACCTGAAGGAGATTGTCTAGCTGCTGGGGAATGTCCAGCCCATGGTGGTTGGGATTAGGCCCTGGAATAAATCACAGAGAGCTGGTTGAAAAAGTCGGCATCCTTCTGTACACTTGGCCAGACATGCTGGTCTGGCAAGTAAGGATCATCTGTCTCTCAAGTTTATGAAAAATTATGTGTATCTTTTCCAGTACCTCACTTAACTTACAATTTTCTAATTACTATGTAAATGAAACATCATATGTTCATCACTCATTCAGAACTCTCCCTTTAGAAATTCCGTTTATATCCTTTATGTGATTTTCTATAGAGATCAAAAATTTTCTACTTGATTTGTAAGTATTCTGCGTTTCTTCTGCATATTAATCCTTTTGTCAGTGAGAGAGCTTGCTAACATCTTTAGATCTATGGATTTTCATTTTCTTTGTAGCACCTGTTAGTCAATATAATTACACCATTTGTTAGATCTGGATTATATAAAATTTTTTACTGTCAACATCTCCATTTGCTTATTTATAAAATAAGAATGATAATGCTTTCTTCACTTTTCTCTGAATAAAAATATTAAGATATAAATGTGTAGTGCTAAGCAATATGCAATATATAAGTAGTTTCCTACCTGTGGACCTGTCCTCAAACAGAAAGGGAATCAAGAGCCTAATACTATGCAAATATATTCCTTGATTTATAGAGTCACAAAAAGAAACCATTTCAATGATTGAACTGAAGGATAATTTGGCTGAATTATATAATTTACTTCACTGATATTTAATGAAGCCTTACTGTGTTCCAGACTCAAAAGTAGAGTAGGGAAATAGATCAAGCCTTATTTAGTGTAAGAGAGAAAAATAATTCATTATTATGTCAGGATGAAAATGTCCATGAGGAATTAAAAATGATACAATTCAAGAATTTTAGACTGGGCACTCATAAAAATCTTACCATGAAAGTGACTGGAACAGAAATCTGGAAAACACTGAAGTAGAGCACATAGTTCTGAGATCCTGGCATATTTGTCAGTCAAAGGGAAGAAGGACAGTGCAGAGGAAGGAAATAACAGGAGAAAGTGTAATAGGAGGGGGACTTAGGGGCCAGATAATGACCTTGGAAAATTCTAGATTTTATTCTAAATGCAATATAACATCCTTGTAGGGCTTTAAATAGATAAATGGTATAATTCATATTTTAAAAGGATCCATCCAACTGGAGGCTAGAGAAAAAGTTGCAGAAATGTTGGAAAAGAGGCAAGCATGCAGTAGGAAGGTGTTTCTGTTGCACTGAAACTTTACAAAGTCGTTTCTTGTACTTTCCCAAAATTACACATAATAAGTTACTCTAAATTGAAATCTCAAATGCAGCTAATAGCATTATTTCTACTTCCTTTTAATAGACAATCCATGTTCAATCCAAGCACAAGAAAACAGGAATAGAGTCAAAAGAAGTGAGAAACCAACAGCCCTGTACTTGTTTACCCCTCATTTGTGCCAATCACTTTGTGCAGTTTCTTTGGTCTAAAGAAATGAAGGATTATCTTTACTACCTATTGTTTTATTTTTGGATTGTTTTATTTTGGAAGGGGGGATCTGGTTTTTTTTTTAACTGTGAAATGGCTTGGGTTAAGGCATTTATTTTTCCAGAATTATTTGGGGGACATTATTTGATGACAGGAAGAAGTCACATTTGGCCTTCATTGTCAAGAAATGCTGATAATGAATTTTCCCAATTCTCTCTTTCTCTCCAAGGTGTTCTAATTGATTTTTCTCCCTGTTGTTTAGAATCTAAGACTACTTAATTAATGGGTTTCTTTTACACAAATAGAAAAACTCGGCATGACCAAAGTCGGACTAGTCAAAAGCTCACCTCTTCCCTGCCTCTCACTTGTAACAACTTATTAAGTCTGATTCCCTGAACCAGCTTGCCCGCTTGTCTGCCTACCAGTCTAAAAATAATTTAGAGGACAGTCAAGAAGTTTCTCCTTCCATATTGAAATCACTGGATTTTATCTAGTTAGTTTTTCCTGAAGTAGATTTTTCCCAAATTTTAATGTAAAAATGAATTGTCAAGAATTCATTTTAAATACAGATTTAAATATATTAGATCTGAAATGAGGCCCAGAACTTTGTGTTGTAGTCCACCTGCATGGTTGCTGATAAATGACCATCAAATGGCTTAAGGGAACAAGGGGTTTATTCTCCTACAATTTTCCAGTTACAATTCTCAGTCCTGCTTTACAGGAGAGCATGCACCAACACCAGTGCTGAGGGAACAGGCCACACCATCTCTACATAATGTCTGAGAGAGGGATGATCCTTACTTGACAGACCAGCATGTTTAGCCAAGTATACTCAAGGATACTGACTCTCTCAACCTGCTCTCTGTGATTTATTCCAGGGCCTAATCCCACCCACCATAGGCTGGGCCTTTCCCATCAGCTAGACAATCTCCCTCAGGTTCGCTGTGGGCTCAACTCAACTACTAATTCTCTATAAATGTGCCCAGAGCTCAAATCCACAACTGTCAAGTCAACACTGTGCCCAACTATGACACTGTGTATTTAACAACTGATGTTGATATTGGCGTTCTGAGGGTAATATGGGAGCAGCAAGGTCCTAGTTAAAGACCACTACAACTTTAAGCATTACCAAAGTATATAATATATATTAGTCATGGCTGGCCAGAGAAACAGAACCAACAGATTTCTATAGCATAGAAATATTTAACATGTGTTCCATATGGAGATTATTATAGAAAATAGGCTCACATCATTATGATTGATGAGAAGTCTCACGCTCTTCTTTCTATGAAATAGAAACTAGAAAAGTCAGTGTACCTCTAGTTTAAATTCACAATCCAAGAATCAGAGTCAATAATTCTGAATACTTGTCTTAGCATAAAAATCCAGCAGTCCAGGTCAGTCACTGTGGAGAAAATATTTTCTCATCTATCACCATTTTCTTTGTTTACAAAGTTAGAAACTATTAAAGTTTTAAGAAAGAAATTTTCATTCTGATATGCTTTAATTGGTTTCTAATTACATATATACAATTTTTTTTATTTTTGACTGTTTCATGCATGTATACACTGAATTTCAATCATTTTTACCTCATATTACTCCAATCCTATCATTATTCCTCCTATTGACAACCTTCTCAACCAGTTTTTCTTACTTTATCGAGGCAGTATGTCTCCACCTATTTATTTTATCTTGTTCTATCTGGCTCTCTTCAACTGATTATATGAGATACACACATATCAGAGAGGAACATCCGTTTTACACATTCTACTAATAGAATGCTAGTATCTTTCCAAAATAATCTCTTAAACATACCCAGAAATAATAATTCATCAAATACCTAAACAATTCCTAGTCAAATTGACATACAAAACAGCCATTACAATATTAAATGTATATGCATATACTTACACACATAGTTATAATATATAAAATATACATGATATACAGAAATGGAATATATTTAGAACATTTACTACTTATGAATAAATAATGTCACAATTTGGGCAGAGGGTAGTTTAGAAACCCAGTATTCAAATTTAATTTTTTTTTCTTAGGAAGCATCTTGCTTTGCTGCCTAGGCAAGATTCTCTCACCTTAAGCTTTAGAGTAATGGATTACAGACTCATGTGACTATAGTCAGTTCTGTGATTTTTCTTTGAATACCATTATTGAGAGGGATCAGACTTAAGCTCACAAACCAGAAATTTGATGTACCTACAATGTGTGTAATTTACTGCTATGAATTAATGACCTACATAACCATTTCAGTAATCAGAAGATCAGTTTAGAAAATGGGATGATAAAGATTTGCCCTAAGAAGAATTTTTACAAGGTTAATATCATGCTGTACTGAATGTGTTCAGTCTTCAGCCCTGGTTCTTAAAGGGCATTCTCACGACTTTCAGCATACCAAGAATAATGGAAAAGTTGCAAATATCTAGACTTACCCCAGAGCTAATGAACAGAAACCCTCTTTATATTCCCCAAAGTATATGCTTGAATATAACTTCTAAATTTTGAAATTTAAGAACCCCAGTTTTATAGAACCAGACAAGAGATTTTTCTTAAATTCACAGAATTCAACTGTTTTTAATGTCCCACAACCACCATAAATTACATTTGCTTACTGATTTGTACATATTAATGAATCATAAACACTTGCTTGGCATAAGAGGCAAGGTTAGTATAATCTTTCCAATAATTTTTAATAGGTTTCTTCTTTACTAACTCAGCACTTGGTTTTTTTTTTGTTTGTTTTTTTGTTTTTTATAAGTTTTTTTTTTTATTCAACTGTGTGCATGTGTGTGTGTATGTGCGTGCACGTGTGTGTGTGTGTGTGTGTGTGTCTGTGTGTGTGTAGAACCACGGACGAATTCGCGAACCACCATGGATTCCTCCACTTCCTTCTGCCCCGGGATTCACAGGCTCCGCCCTACCAGGACCAGAAGCGCAGGCCGCCCCCGCTTCCGCCTGGCGTCTATACGTGGGATCTGGGATCCGAACTCAGGAGCTTCCGCCTGCAAAGCGGAGGCTTAACCCCTGAGCCACTTCTCCAGCCCCAGCACTTGGTTTTTTATCACATGAAGACAGGATCCCAAAATGTAACACAGACATTAACATTTAAAATTTTAGGCCATTCACAGCAAAAAGAAAGCTCTCAGGAGGCCATCTTGATATTGCTTTGAGGGCCACTTCTCAATTTCTTATAAAAGAATATCTAGGCATTGTTCTTTTCTCACCTCAAAGCTTATTCCTCCTGAGAAGAATCCATTTGAAGCATCCTATCTATGTAATTGACTATTTATATGCAGCTATTAATGGCAAACTTGACCCTCTTGAGGTCCACTAACCACGCCCAGGCCCAATTTGAGGCCACTTTCATGATGAGAATGGAAGTATAGAGCAAGCCAATGCTGATTTTTCTTAAGGCATCCATGGAAAAATATCAGCATATCCATATTCAATCCTGATCCCAACACAGAAGACAAAATGAAAATGAAAAATAAACCCTTCACAAGTAATTAGTCAATTCTAATAAATATGTGGTGAAAGAGTGCCAGTGCTGATGATGGAAGTTGCTAGCAATAGTTTCATGCCATCATTTAAGATAAGAGTCTGCCACATTTTGGTATCAGATATATCCCATGTATCACTTTCTTCACATTTTAAAAATATTTTCAATGCTATCATCATGTATGTGTGCATGCACATGTTATTGAAAAAATTTCTGAGAACTGACTTATCTAATAAGCAAAACTAATCGGTCTATGACTAGTTTATTTTACATGTCCATGCTGCTTTTATTTTCATATTTTCAGTTGAAGCATTAAAATTTCACATTTTACCTAGAACCTTTTGGTAATGTATGTATTATATAATCTTTGAATTGGGTAAGCATATCTATCTCCTCAAATATAGATCATTGTTTTGTGGTATAAAACAATCAAATGCCCTTTTCTATAAGAGGCTGAGGTATAGTACCACATATTTGGTCCAATGCCATTCTAGATATTTATGTGAATGTGATTTTTGAATAAAATTAACATTTAATTTACGAGCTCTTGAGTAAATAAATCACCATCCTTAATATAGGTAAGCCTCATTCAGTCAGTTGAAAGGCATAAAGAGACCAAAGGCTATGTCAGGCATGGTAGCTCACCTCTGTAATCACAACACAGGAAAGGCTGAAGCAGGAAGATTACCAGCCTGAGATTACACAGCTCTAGGGAAGCCTGGGTTACACAGTGAGACCCTGTCTCAAAAAAAAAAAAAAAAAAAAAAAAACCACAAAACTTTGACCTTCAAAAAATATGAAAAAAATTTATAATTACATAAAAACACAGATATGTCTCCAACAATAATGTGAAACCTAATTCAAATGAGGAAATAATATTTATACTAAGGAAACAAACATCCCAAATCAGAATTTTTAACAAGGATTCCGGAGCTATAAAGGTATTATCAAGGTCAAGAAATCCTTCCTGACATCTCTAAAAATCACATTCCAGGGAAATCAGTTCTTCTACTTCTAAAAGAAAGTCCTGGCATGTATTTCTCACATATAGTTAGTACACACACACACACACACACACACACACACACACGCAAAAATACACATATATTTAAATACCTGTGTGCGTGAAATTATACATATAAACTTATTTTTCTCTCATCACTTAATGAAAATCATCTGCAAACTTTACTTAACAGTATTGCTGAAGAGAAAACATGCTCACTAAAACCATCAAATGACCCAGCTATACCACTCATTAGTATATACCCACAGGACTGCAAGCCAACATACTCTATAGGTACCTTCACATCCATTATTATTACTGCACCATTCACAATATCCGTTCACAATATCCAAGATATAAACCAGTCTATGTGCCCAGCAAGTGATGACTAGATTAAAAATGTGTTACATACACTCAATGGAATTTAATACAGCAATAAATAAGAATGAAATAATGACATTTGCATGAAAAATGGACACAACTTGAGATCATCGTTTTAAGTAAAATAGACCAGATCAAGAAAGATTAATAACTGACACTTTTTCTCATTTGTAACCCTAGATTTTATAAAAGAATGAAGGGGACTAATAGGAGGGAGGAAATGGAGGGTTAATGTGCTCTAAATACTTGATATACTTGTATGAAAATATATTTACAAAATACATTCTTATGCCTAATATATACTAATAAAATGAATAAACAAGGCCAACGTGATTGCTCAACAAGTAAAAGCACTTATTGTGCAAAGTCTATGATGTTGAGTTCAATTCCCTAGACTACACATAAAGTAGAAGGTGAAGTAGAAGGTGAAGATTGACTCTGCAATATTATCTCTTGACCTTCACAAGTTGTGGCATCTATCTGTCTGTCAGGATTCACATGCACAAATAATAGTAGAATTAACTCCCCCAAAACAGCTACTTGGAGTGCTTATTTGCTTGCCAGTGTCCCTCCAATAGAGAATTCTTCCTGGGAAAATAAATTATCCTTTAAAAAGAAAATGGGTTTTCTGTCTGGCATCTACTTAGCATGGACCAATCTGAAGAGAGGGAGATAAATTCACTAAATGGATCTGTAAGGACTTCCTCTTTTCCTTCAGTGTGGAGATACTACATTTTCTTGCTTTTAGCCTAGTGCTGCCAAGAAAAAAAAAAAAAACTTTTCTTCCTTTGGCTCTAAAGAAGTACATCAGTTCATTCCAGACTTTACTCCAACTACAGAAGAAAGTAGAATTTTATCTTCCTGATACATGTTGTTTTAGCTTTTAGTAAAATAAATGGTTTGTATATTGCACATCATTATTCAAAGCTGAAATATATTCCCAAAACATATGAAAAAGGCTTTGCAATTTGGATTATCCTTATCATTCTGATTTTTTGTTACATTTGAGAAGTTCATATGAAAATTTTCATAAATATTCAGCATTAAGTCAGCCATTGTAACAAGGTAAAGGGAATACCCTCATATTCTATCCCTTTAAAGTTCAAATCACAGAAAACATTACATGGTTTTTATACCAAGTAGCGGTTTCAAAAGCTGAGTGTCAATTAAAATTTGCTCTTAAAACTGTGAAATATGTTTTTTTTCTCAGAAAAGTTGAGGCTTTTGTCTATCACTGAAAGTACAAGAGGTTTAATTTTGCATTCTTTAAGCTTGGAGAAGAAAGTATGTTGGGCAGTGTGTACAACTCAGGTTCGATTACTAATAGCATTTTGCGTCCTATCTAGGACTAAACATCAGAAGAGGGATTGGGGAATCATCAAAGAGTTCAGAAATGAGGACAAAGATGGAAATTGGCTTCTAAGGTAAGATCCTTGCAAAGAAACAGAATTTAAAAAACAGAAGAAGAGTTTAATAAGCAACTTTAATTGCTAAAAAATAACAATGAGCAACCAAGTGGTAGTGACTCAATCTGAAATGTGGAGCAAGCAAAAATAATTGAAGATTAATGGATCAAACTAGAGTTAAAGGGTAGTATTTTCCAGAAAGGTGATGCAGCCTTAAGATTAATTCAGAAAAAAAGTAAGTTTTCTAAAGATACGCTGATGCATTTATCAAGCAATTTGGTTCCTGCCCCCCACTCTGGTCTCTTTTCTCCTTCTCTCTTTGTTGTTTACTTGACTTTGGGTCCTGCTTTACCTTAAACTTCTGGAAACTATTTCTACTTTGGATCTTAGCAATTGTTTTTCCTTCCATCTGAAAATCTCTGTTCCCGCAGGGAGATGATTAGGGTTCATTTCTTCTCTTGGGTCTTTCTCTAAAACTACTCTCTCAACCCAGTCATTCCTAGTTGCTTTATGTTTAAACAGCTTACATTACCTTTGCCTGCTCACTTTATACTTCTTAGAATGTAATCAATACCTAACATGCTGATGAGTATTCAATTGTAGGAAGTACAAAGAATTTTTAATCATATATCTAGGAAGGACACTAGCATTGATTCTACATTTTTTTCAATTACACAAAAGTGCTATGAATATTCCTGGACACCTAAGTCTTCATTTATCTACAGTAAATACATAGGAGGGCTGTAAGGTTATGTGCATGTATCTAAGAAACTGCTAAACAATTTTGTTGAGTGGCAGTACCTTATTTTTTTTTGTAACATTTCATCCAAAACGAGTAACAAAGAAAATCACAAGAAAAACTTTGTTGTTAATTTTATTTTTTAATATTTTATTTATTTATTTTGTGTGTGTGTGTGTGTGTGTGTGTGTGTGTGTGTGTGTGTGTGTATGTGTGTGTGTGTATCAGAGGGCACTATGTATCCCCATGAAGGACCAAGGGTGACTTCAAGAATCATCCTGGATTGCTTCTACCTCCTCCTTGTTTCTCTCTGGGATTTACCAGACTCCGTCCACCAGGGCCAAAAGTGAGGGCTGCTGCTGTTTCTGCCTGGAAACTCAGGACTTTCTGCTTGCGAGACAGTCTCAACCCCTGAGCCATCTCCCCCCAGCCCTGGTAACCTAATTTAAAAAAAAGATTTTGGAGGCACATACTATAATGGTTAGATAGTGCCAATCATAGAGGCAGTGGCTCACTAAGCAAAAACTTCCATGCCAGGTATGGAACATCTCCAAAGAAGATATCATGAAGACCGCAGAACACACCAAAATAATGTAAGCTATTGCCGTTTCACTTGGTTACCAGCCACAACTAGATGGTATGACACTACTGCTGATGACACCACACACCTTCAAAGAGAAATATAGAGAGGGTGCTGGAATATCTAGAGGGTGTTATGAAGGTTGCTGGGAAAATAAGGGCACCAACATTCTTTCCTAACTGCAATTTCTATGAGCTAGAATACAAGCTTGCCATGTACAATGTGCCCATGGCTCCAAGTAGCACAACAGTTAAGTGGTTAATCAGCTATACTATGACTGGTTTTGAAGCCTTAATTGATGTATTCTGCTATACCACTTGAATCCAAATTTTGAAATAATTATTAACCATTTGAACCCAAATTAAAAAAAAACATTAAAGAGTTTGAAGGCAGAAATTCTGCAGATTAGGTAATGCTGGTCCTTGAAATAATAGGTTCCTGAACAAAAACTGCAGTGCTAGTTTATAGGCTAGAAACATTAATGAGGTCTTAGGTCCTAGGGGGAGAGCTTATTACTGCTGTTAAGCTAACATATTTGACATAACATTAAATCACATTAATATCTTTATATCCACAAATGCTATTTTTGGCCTTAATCAAAGAAGCATCTCTTTGTAACTCATGGAGGTAGATGAATACAGAGATTCTTTGCTGAGTTGAGTGCTCAGGTCCAAACAAGGCACTCCTATCATCCCCTTATACATTATAGCTCCGGGATCATTATGGAAGAGGGCATGAAAATAGTGTAAGAGCTGATAGACAGGAAGAAGAGCTTTCAATGACACCTGTATTATTCTAAAGTCAGATCCCAAGTTTGGTGTCATATTATAGTTCTGTAAGATGTTACCAATGGAGGGAGCTGATTGAAGAGTTTATGGATTTCCATTTTTTGTAAATTCTTTTAACTCTATAAATATTTCAAACCTAAACTAAAAATGGCATTAAAAAAGAAGCTGAAATTAATACAATCTTGAATGGATACTTCATTAATGAGGATATAATGAAGAAATGCCCTTGAAAAGATGGTCAACATTAATATTCCTTAGGGTAATACAAATTGAGGGCATTTAAAATATAATTTCATAAAAATATCACTTTATAGGACAAGAGGGTGAGGGAATTGAATAATAAGGTGGGAAAACAAAAAAAATTCATTGCATTTACATATAAAAGTGCCAAAGAATAAAAAAATCAAAAAATCCCATGACACAAACTTTTCCAATTTGTAACCTTAATTATTTATTACATGGCTTTGATTATATAGCTATATAAAGTGATAGACAAATATTCACTGATAATAAATCAAAAAATTTAAAATAATTATTTGGTATGCATACAATTATAACATTTAAAATTTTTTTTATTTATTCAATTGTGTGTGTGTGTGTGTGTGTGTGTGTGTGTGTGTGTGTGTGTGTGTAGAACCACAGGCGAATTCGGGAATCACCATGGACGCCTCCACCTCCTGCCTTGTTTACTCTGCCCCGGGATTCACAGGCTCCGCCCTACCAGGACTAGACACACAGTCAGCTCCCCCCCTCCCCCCGCTTCCACATGGCGTCTATACGTGGGGTCTAGGATCCGAACTCAGGATTTTCTGCCTGCAAGGCAGAGGCTTAACCCTTGAGCCACCTTTCCAGCCCACAATTTTAACATTTACTATAGATGAAAGTAAATCTGCTCTTTTTCTGGTCCACCCGCCTGCCCACCCACCTGCCATGCACGCTCCCGGGCACCCTGCATCTCAGGAAACTCCCACCAGCCTATCCCAGCAGCAGGCCAGCCTGAGCAGCAGGCCAGCCTGAGCAGCATCCAGCCTGCCCAGGGTTGGTTAGGCCTCTAGGCCACTCCTCGGGTCCCAGGTGAAGTGAGCCACCAGCATGCCACCAGACCCATTGCTAGTCCACCCACCCGCCGGCCCAGGACGCTCCCAGGCACCCTGCATCTCAGGGAGGACATACTGCTCCTCAGAATTCAGCAGAGTCCAAAGAAAACCCAAGCAAAGTTCCAGGGGACAAACGCCATACATCTGAAGTCCTTTAAAATCATCCTGTCACATGGGAGAGATTCTTCACATCCAGCCCAAAGATAAGTCAACCTCCTTTTTTTCACCTTACTGTTCCTTTCTGGTATTAATCACTGTAGATTAATTTTCCATACAGCCACCCCAAAAACATATACAACTCCAGGGAGTACACCACTCACCCTCACATATCATCAAGGTACTAAATCATAAAAGTACACTACCATACTAATATTCACCTCCTATCTACTAAACCTGTCTTAATTGATGTACTAACCGCTTAATACCCCCATCCAGGAAATAATAACAACAACAGACAAACGTACCCATCTCCAAGGCAAACACTAGTAATAACTGCCAGAGAGCAGTAATACCAACTACATCAGTTCTTTCAAAAACATACAGAATCTGAAAGGTCTTAAGAGACAAAACAACAGTGCCCAAGTCAAAACGCAGATCCATGAGAAACAAAACCCAAGAAGACAAATCTCCAACCGAAAGAATTAACCCCATAATGATAGATTCAAACCAAAACAAATTCACAGAAAATAGCAAGTATGCCAGGCCCAGGATAATGACTTTCAAAGCATGATCATTACCATGATCAATACCATCAAAGAGGAAATCCGGGAGGAGTTAAATAATCACATCAATCACTTTGAACAATAACACAACAGACACTTGGAGAAGTTCAGAAAAACAATTTAAGAAACAAAAATAGGCATAGAGCAGTTAAAACAATCTCAGGCAGAGTTTAAAATTGAAGTAAAAGACAAGGTACCTTCAACCCAGAGCTCAACAGAGAGTCTTATCAGCAGAACTAACGAAGCAGAAAATAGAATTTCAGACCTTGAAGACAAAGTGGGAGTATTATCCACCTCAATGGAAGAGGTTGTTAAAGCAAAAAAGATACTTGAGAGAAATATTCAAGAGTTATAGGACACCCTGAAGAAGTCTAACATATGCATTAATGGAATACCAGAGCAAGAATCTCAAAATACCACCCCTGAGGAAATTTTTCAAATTATCATCAAGGAAAACTTCCCTCATCTAAAGAATCCAATACAAGAGGCATTCCACATCCCAAACATATAGGACCAAAATAGAAACTCGCTTCAGCAAATAATAGTCAAAACACTCCACATTCAAGACAAAGAAAAGGTGCTGAGAGCTTCAAGGGGAAAAAAGTCACTTTTAAAGGTAAACTTATTAAAATAACAAATGACTTCTCAATGGAAACAGTAAAAGCAAGAAGAGTTTGGAGAGATGTACTTCAAGTATTGAATGAGAAAAATGGTAACCCAGGTTGATATACCCAGCAAAATTATCCATCATTATCCAGGGAGAAAGGAAAGTTTTCCAGCACAAAGACAACTTGAAAGCTTACATGTCTACCAAACCAGGCCTTCAAAAAATGCTACAAATGATACTCAAGCTTGAAGGAAAAAAAATCAAGTGTATCCAGGAGCAGAGAAGGGAAGTATAATACCACCAAAACCAAAAAGCCAAATAATTCACTTACAAAAGCCTAAACATAAAATATGTCTGTAATTAAAAACAATTGCTCCATTATAACATTAAATGTAAATGGAATTAATTCACGGATCAAGAGACACAGATTACAAACTTGGATTAAAAATCACAACCCATCAATCTGCTGCCTGTAGGAAACTCATCTCATCAAAAAGATAGGCAAATCCTAAAAATAAAAGGATGGTCCAAAATTCTACAAGCTAATGGAACCAGGAAACCCGCAGGGGTAGCCATTATGCTATCAGACAAAGTGGACTTCAAACCTAAAAAAAATCATAAGAGACACAGATGGATACTACATTTTAGTCACAGGTACAATTCATCAGGAAGATTTCACAATACCGAACATATGCATACTAAATATGGGCCCCTCCACATTCATTAAGCAAACCATACAGTGTCTAAAGCAAGAAATCAACCCCCAAACATTAATCTTGGGGATTTCAACAACACCTTTTCAACATGGGATAGATCAACAGGTCAAAAACTTAACAGAGACAATTTGGAACTTAATCAAACCCTTAATGAAATGGACCTTACAGAGCTCTATGAAACTTTTCATGCATGCACCAAACAATACACATTTTTCTCAGCAGCACACGGAACTTTCTCCAAAATAGATCATATATTGGGCCACAAAACGAATCTCCACATATACAGTAAATTTGAAATTCTAGCCTGTACTCTATCAGACAACCATGGTCTAAAGTTTGACACCCACAACACAACAAACAACAGAAAATACTACTAACTCCTGGAAACTTAACACTATGATGCTAAATGAGAATTGGATTCAGGAAGAAATTACAAAGGAAAATCAAGATTTTCTGGAAGTGAACGATTATGAAAATACAACTTACCAAAATCTTTGACACACAATGACAGCTATCCTAAGAGGTAAGTTCATAGCTCTTAATGCCTACATCAAAAAAATGGAAACATCACAATTAAATAAATTAACAATGCAGATTAAAGCTTTAGAGACACTAGAGCAATCGGATCCCAAAAGCACTAGAAGAGAGGAGATTAGCAAAATAAGGGGAGAAATATCTGAAATTGAGATAAGGAAAATGAACCAGAAAATCAACCAGTCATAAAGCTGGTTCATTGAAAAAATTAGTAAGATTGATACACCCCTAGCTAAATTCACCAAAAGCAAAAGAGAGAAAACCCAAATTAACAAAATTAGAAATGAAAATGGAGTTATCACTACCGATATCCAAGAAATTCAGAGAATTATGTCATATTACAAAAACTTATACTGTGTGAAATTTGACAACACAAAAGAGATGGATGAATTTCTAAGTAAGCACAACGTACCTAATTGAATCAGGAAGTTTAGAATTATTTAAATAGTTCTATAACATATGAGGAAATTGATGAAGTAATCTCGAATCCTCCCACCAAAAAATGTACTGGACCAGATGGATTCAGCATAGAGTTCTACCAGATATTTAAGGAGCTAATAACACCAATACTCCTTAAACTGTTCCATCAAATAGCAAAGGAAGGAACACTACCAAATTCCTTTCATGAAGCTAATATCGTCTTAATTCCAAAACCTAATAAAGATACACTTAAAAAAAGAAAACTATAGCCCAATCTCTTTGATGAACACAGATGCAAAGATTCTCGACAAAGTCTTAGCAAATCAGATTCAAAAACATATCAAAAAGATCATTCACGGGGATCAAGTAGGCTTTATCCCAGGCACACAAGATTGGTTCAACATACGCAAATCAATAAATGTAATTCACCATATAAACCAGTCCAAAATCCAAAACCACATGATACTCTAGATAGAGGAACAAAAAGCTTTCGACGAGATCCAGCAGTCCTTTATGATCAAAACCCTAGAGATGGTTGGGATAGAAGGAACCTTTATCAATATAATAAAAGCGGTATACAACAAGCCTAGATCAAGGATTCTACTCAATGAGGAAAAACTTGAAGCATTCCTGCTTCAATCAGGAACTAGACAAGGATGTCCACTCTCACCACTTCTATTCAATATTGTACTTGAAGTATTAGCTGAGGCCATAAGACAAGAAAGGGAAATAAAAGGGATTCAAATTGGCAAGGAAGAAGTCAAGTTAACTCTATTTGCAGATGACATGATCTTATACCTAAGCGATCCCAAAAACTCCACCAGGAAACTCCTGGAACTAATACAGAAGCAGGGTGGCAGGATACAAAATAAACGTACAAAAATCAGTGGCATTCCTATATGAAAGAAGTGAAAATGCCCTGCAAGAAACAATCGCATTGACTATACCAACTAAAAAAATGAAATACCTTGGTATAAACCTTACCAAGGAAATAAGAGACCATTACAATAAAAAATTTAAAAACCTAAAGAAAGAAATTGCAGAAGACACCAGAAGGTGGTAAGACCTCCCATGTTCCTGGAGTGACAGAATCAGTATCATGAAAATGACCTTCCTACCAAAGGCAATATACAGATTCAATGCTCTACCAGTCAAAGTCCCAAAGAAATTCTTTAAAGAGGTTGACCTAACAATCTCACAATTCATATGATGGCAAAAAAGACCCAGGATAGCAAAAACAATCCTGAATAACAAAAATACAGCTGGAGGTATCACCATACCAAACCTTAATCTATACTACAAATCCATAGTTATAAAAACAGCCTGGTACTTACCCCAAAATAGACAGATCAATGGATAAGGGTTGAAGACCAGATATAAGCCCACACAATTACATCCATTTGATCTTTCACAAAGGGCCCCAAAACTCCCATGGAAATGTCCCCTTAGTTGAAAGGGTAGGGAACTCCCTCAAGCTGATTGGGCTAGGCCAACAGTTCCTAAACAGACATCCAATAGCACAGTCACTGCAACCAACTCTCAACAGATGGGATATTGTGAAATTAAAGAGCTTCTGTTCAGATAAAGAGATTGTAACACAAGCACAAAGGCAACCCACAGAATGGGAGAAAATCTTCACTAACCACATATCTGATAGAGGTCTATTATCCAGAGTGCACAAAGAACTTAGAAAACTAAACACCAAGGAAACAAATGGCCCAATTAAAAAATGGGCCCTGGAACTTAAAAGAAACTTTACCAGGGATGAAATTAAAATGTCTAACAAATATCTTAACAAATGCTCCACTTTCTTAGCCATCAGGGAAATGCAAATCAAAATTTCCCTGAGATATCATCTCACCCTGGTCAAGATGGCAAAAATCCACAATACAAACAACAACAAATGCTGGAGAGAATGTGGAGAGAGGGGAACTCTCCTACATTGCTGGTGGGAATGCAGGCTCATACAGCCACTCTGGCAAACTATCTGGAGATTCTTAAAGAAATTAAAGATTGAAATGTCATATGACCCTGCTATTCCACTTTTGGGAATAACCCCCCATACAGCAAAAATTCACCTTGATAGCACAAGCATGACCATGTTCACAGTAGCACTGATTACTATAGCAAAGTCATCAAATCGCCCCAATTGTCCAACAGTTGACAAGTGGATAAGGAAACTGTGGTACATCTATACAATGGAGTACTACTCAGCCATCAAAAATGATGAATTACTGGAATTTGCCAGGAAATGGATGGTATTAGAAACAATTATATTGAATGAAGTATCCCAGACATAGAAAATTAAGCACTGTATGTACTCCCTAATAGGTGGCTCCTAGTACCAAACCCACCTAGACACACTTAAGGATAATTCTCTGTAATACCTACAGTAATTGCAAAGATTATGAACAGGAGGGATGGGGAAGGAGGGCCACACCTGAAACAAGGAGAGGGGGGACCATGTTACAGCAGAGAAAATAAGCCAATATCAAGGACCCAAGTAAGTAATGAGACATCTGGGTAAGTTCACAAACTATCCTTCCTGATCATTTACAACTGATGGGGTATGATCTTACCAGAAGGGGAGGGCATATAGCCTGGGCAGATAGAAAGCAACCATTTCGCAAATGGGGGACTGACCCCTCCCTCACTGAGGTTTCCTACTTTTATTGCATCTACCTTTGAATATACTCTTTTAACAAGACTCTAGTTTAACAGGTTTTTATTTCTGGCCAGGGGTGACATCCAATATCCATCAGGATGGAGTGAAGGGCATTACAGGAGGAGCAAAACTGAAAAAAAATCAAGAAACCATAACCCAGAACATCAGAGACTCTATATCAACCACCTGGAACTAGGCCAGCCTAATCTCTCCCCATCCTGAACTCAGGGACATTTGCAGAAGAGGGGGCGGTAAGACTGTAAGAACACAAAGATGGGAGGAGTAATGATATGCAAGATACTCCACACAAGTTAGGGCCAAAGCAATCATAATTGACTTTGCATGCCCTGCACAATGTCCAACACACTATTGACCCCACAAAGTCTCACATTTGCTAAAGGCACCAAGATCCTTGGAGGCAAGGGATTGACAGCCACAGTAGTGTTCCTATGCTTAAGGAGAACACAGGAAAGGGTTCTGAGAAATGCCACTGGGTCTTTGCACCTCATTGGAGAGGAGGTCCCAGAGGAGAGTTTGGCATGCACATTAAAGGATGCTCATAGTGAGGGGAGGGGGAGGCACTGGGTGATGGAGAGGGAAGGGGTACGGAATGGGGAGGGAAGGGGGTGGGGGTTTGGAGGGAGGGAGGGAACCGGTGAACCTGTTAAGTTTGTATGAGTGGAAATAAAAAATAAAAAATAAATAAAAAAGAATGGCTGCTTCCATATTCAATATCCTTATACAAGATATTTCATGGTTAAGAACTGAGAACTGTACTTACTTATGGATATAATGATATGTATTTTCAAAGCAGATTAATATCATGTTCATATTGTAAAACAATAGGAGTTTATTCTCCTCTAGGGTCCCATGAACTCTCCTTTCAGATGTTCTTAAATACGTTTGCAGTACCAGTTATGAGACCCTTCCTGAACAATGACCCTTAAGTCTAATCAGAAATCAATTGGTTACTGTTATAACATGCTTGCCATATTGCATCAATGAGCACATTTTACAAGGCTAGTTGTCACTACAGCTCATAGAATTCACAGCTAGATAAGACTATAAAATGACTTTTTTCTCCTAGTCCAATGCAAAGCAATTTTCAACTGGTCAAAATGCAGAGAATAAGTGACAGTACTCAGCCCTGTGTCACCCTCATTCTCAAGTCTCACAGAATATGATGGACATCACAGGGACAGGGAATAGTAGGAATGCAAGAGTCAAAGGGAAGGAGTGCTGCCAACGGTTCTTTCTGACATATGGGATGCTTCTCTCATGAATTCATGGCAGCTGTGCTTACCTCCATAAAATCATCTCAAGATTTGGCCTGTGGATATTTCATTACAGAAGGGGAAAATGTATGAGGCAACACCACTCTCTGAGGGACTATTGAGGGTTACTGCTAGCTGTGAGGAGGTGAGATACATTCTTCAGTGATTTACTCACTGATACACTGTCACTGCTTCAGGAAATGTCCAGGCACATGCTCATGCAGGCAACCATGATGAAATTCACCATGGCGCACCTTTAAAAAGACATGAAAATTAGAGGGGCACTAGTTGGAAACAAGAGGATTTTCAATAAAACAAGGAGAGGAAATCAGATCAGGTGATGTGGGGTGCCACTAAAATTCACTGTATACATGTACATAGGCATTTTGCTCCATCCTCTTGGAAGCTAAGCTCTTTCCATCACAGAGAAATATTCCACTTTTCCTTGTGATTTAGGATATCATGGAACAAGGTCACTATCACCTCACCTAGTTTGCTGCAATGGGATCATTTGAGTTGGGATGTGACTAAATAGAAAAAAAAATGCGGATTTTTCCTAGTCTAAACATCAGAAAATGCTTTCTTACCAGAGGTAAAGATTTCTGGAACTACTCCTCCTTGTTCTAAACCTATTTCTGTGGTTCAAACTGCACTGCTGCCATGTTAGGGATGCTGAAGAAAGGCATGGATAAATTCCCTGCCAGTTCAATGCTATTTTTAATTCCAGTCTTCTTTCTCCTCCTTCTACATGACACTGTTTTGATTCTAGAGACTTTAAAGAACTTTTACATACATTGTTTACTTGGTTCTGTTTCACCTAGTGCTCAGAAACTCCCGATGCCTTATAAACTTTGGCTCTTTGTTATGAGTTAGACTACAAAGTCTGTGAGCTCATTGATTTAATATTACAACTCTAACGTGGTACATGGTAGATGTTTAATTCAATTTTTGATAAATGACTATGAAAGACTAATTGGCATTGGGTTGTGTTGCTTTTTAATAACCTAAAGCGATAGATTTATGTTAAAGTGGTAATGAGCAAATTTCCTCTTTTCCTAAAGGGTTCAACATTTAATTCAGATGTATAACCGTAGATACACATGAAAAGTATCTTGAATTTCTTGTAGTTACTTTTATAGTAAAATGACAACAAACCATAATTTTATCTGCCTCAAATCTGTTAAAAAATAATTTCACTACAAAATATTCCAAATTTGAAAGCATAATACCCATATTTATTTTATAAAGCAGACAAACTAATTCCAGTAGACCTTCCAAAAGCTACTCAAACAGTAAAACATGTTTGATGACAAACATGTCTCTTTCCTGAGACACATCTTGCCCGTCATGGATTAGCCTGTCTTTTGGATGAAAAAGTTATTCCAATTAGTTTAGTAGCTGTAATGGTGCTCTTTAACTACCTGTATGTGACAGCCATTTTGCATGATGACTTCAGCTTTTCAGTCTTGAGTTGTAGCAAGCAAGAAGCAGGGCAATTGAGGTGTCTTTTAAAATACTGCTGCTATCAGCAAAGAATCCAAACAGGGCTGTCACAAGAAGGTCATGACAGTAATTTATAAAAGACACAGTGTTTCCTCTAGGAAGTCTTTCTCTCTCTTACTTTCTCTTCCCTCTCTCCCTCCCTTCGTACACACACACACACACACACACACACACACACACACACACAGAAAAGGGAATAATCAAAAAGCATGCACCTTGTCCAAATCGGCAAAATACAAAATGGTTCATAGTTAATAAACATTAGCACATTCTTCTTTTTTTCATTTTAAATCAAACCTCTTACAGCAGATAAAATGAAAGCTACTTACAAATAGCAAGTATAATGTAATGTCGGGTAAATCCGGTGATAGAGATAGACAGGGTCATTGCTAAGTATAAAATTTCAGTCTGTTCCATTCTGCCCTTATCTTATATTATTTTTTATCCTGGAGACTGATATAATTATATCATTCTGTAAACAGATTTTAGGGATATTAACAGCAAATAAATACAACTTCTTTCAAATATTATCTTTTCACCACTGAATTTCAACACTATTGCTTCCATAATTTCTTTCATCTTGGTATGTTAGAAGATGGATTGTGGACTTTATATTAGGTCAAACTCCATAGTTAATGCTTCTGACCCCAGCGTCCTCTCTAAACTACTCCTACCTAGAAACTGTCATAAATCCACAGTGTTCAGAGAGGCATTAACTTTCCAGTAAAACGTGAAGTTTCATTGTGTAGCTGAATGAAATGCTTATAAGGACTTCCCTGAAAGATAAGGGCAAAGGTCAACAAAAGCAAATTAAGATACAGAATAAAGAAAAGTCTTAAGATGTTTTACATGAATAAAAGAAAATATTCGGATTTAATGGTCCAAGTGTTTAATTCCCAAATCAGAGTATTTAAATACAGTGTAAATTGTACTGCTGACTGTACAATCTTATGTATAATATTTACTTTCCCTAGATCATTTCATTTTATTTATTTTTTATTAAAAATTTAATTATACATTTTAAAATTTTTTTACCAGTTCCCTCCCTCCCCCCTCCTCCCCCTAACCCCCCTCCTCCCCCTCCTCTCTCTCCCCATCCCCCAGTGCCTCCCCCCAATTCCCAGAGAGTCCTTTATTGTGTACGCCTGACTCTCCACTGGGTCCTCCTCTCCTATGACATATAAGGATCCAGTGGCATTTCCATAAGCCCTTTCTCTTGTTTCCCTTAAGCATAGGAGCACTACTATGGCTGTCAATCCCTTGCCTCCAGGAATCTCGGTGCCCTTAACAGATGCTAGACTTTATGAGGGCAACAGTGCGCTGGACATTGCGCAGGGCATGCAAAGTCCCATTATGATTGCTTTGGCCCCAACTATTGTTGAGAATCTTGCAAATTGTTGTTCCTCCCGTCCTTTTGCTCTTACAATCTTACCGCCCCCTCTTCCGCAAATGTCCCTGAGCTCCAGGATGGGGAGAGATTAGGCTGGCCTAGTTCTATGTGATTGATATAGAGTCTCTGAAGTTCTGGATTGTGGTTTGTTGATTTTCTTTTGCAGTTTTGCTGCTCCTGCAATGCCCTTCACTCCATCCTGCTGGGCACTGTATGTCACCCCCTGGCCAGAGACAAAAAGCTGTTAAACTGGAGTCTTGTTATAATAGCACATTCAAGGGTAGATGTAATAAGAGTAGGAAACCTCAGTGAGGGAGGGGTCCATCACCCACTTGCAAAATGATTACTTTTTATCTGCTAGACTATATGCCCTCCCCTTACATATCTTAAAAAATGCTCCACTTCCTTAGCCATCAGGGACATGCAAATCAAAACTTCCCTGAGATATCATCTCACCCCTGCAAAAATCCACAATACAAACAACGACAAATGCTGGAGAGGATGTGGAGAGAGGGGAACTCTCCTACATTGCTGGTGGGAATGCAGGCTCATACAGCCACTCTGGCGAGCCATCTGGAGATTCTTAAAGAAATTAAAGATTGAAATGCCATATGACCCTGCTATCCCACTTTTGGGAATAACCCCCCATGCAGCAGAGGTTCGCCTCGATAGCACAAGCTCGACCATGTTCATAGCAGCACTGTTTACAATAGCAAAGTCATGGAATCAACCTGAATGTCCAACAGTTGACGAGTGGATAAGGAAACTGTGATACATCTATACAATGGAGTACTACTCAGCCATCAAAAATGATGAATTACTGGAATTTGCTGGGAAATGGATGTCATTAGAAAGAATTATATTAAGTGAAGTATCCCAAACCCAGAAAATTAAGCGCCGTATGTACTCCCTAATAGGTGGCTCCTAGTACCAAACTCGCCCAGCCCACATTGGGACACTCAAAAGTAAACCTATGTAACACAGTAATTGCAAGGATTATGAACAAGAGAGATGGGTTAGGAGGGCCACACCAGAAACAAGGAGAGAGGAGACCATGTTACAGCAGAGAAAATAAGCCTCCATCAAGGTCTGCAAGTAAGTAATGAGAAACCTGGTTAAGTTCACAGACGTTCTTTCCTGATCTCACCAGAAGGGGAGGGCATATAGTCTAGCAGATAAAAAGTAATCATTGTGCAAATGGGTAATGGACCCCGCCCTCAGTGAGGTTTCCTACTCTTATTACATCTACCCTTGAATGTGCTATTACAACAAGACTCCAGTTTAACAGCTTTTTGTCTCTGGCCAGGGGGTGACATACAGTGCCCAGCAGAATGGAGTGAAGGGAATTGCAGGAGCAGAAAAACTGCAAAAGAAAATCAACAAACCACAATCCAGAACTTCAGAGACTCTATATCAATCACATAGAACTAGGACAGCCTAATCTCTCCCCATCCTGGAGCTCAGGGACATTTGCGGAAGAGGGGGCGGTAAGATTGTAAGAGCAAAAGGATGGGAGGAGCAACGATTTGCAAGATTCTCAACAATAGTTGGGGCCAAAGCAATCATAATGGAACTTTGCATGCCCTGCGCAATGTCCAGCGCACTGTTGCCCTCATAAAGTCTAGCATCTGTTAAGGGCACCGAGACCCCTGGAGGCAAGGGATTGACAGCCATAGTAGTAATCTTATGATTAAGGGGAACAAGAGAAAGGGCTTATGGAAATGCCACTGGGTCCTTATATGTCATCGGAGAGGAGGACCCAGTGGAGAGTTAGGCGCACACAATAAAGGACTCTCTGGGAATTGGGGGGGAGACACTGGGGGAAGGGGAGGGGGGAGGGAGGGAACTGGTAAAAAATTTTAAAATGTATAATTAAATTTTTAATAAAAAAAAAAAATAAATAAATAAATATTGGGGCTGAAGAGGTGGCTCAGGGTTTAAGCCTCTGCCTTGCAGGCAGAAGGTCCTGAGTTCGGATCCTAGACCCCATGTATAGACGCCAGGTGGAAGCAGGGGCAGCCTGCGTTTCTGGTCCTGATCGGGCGGAAAAAAAAAAAAAAAAAAAAAAAAAAAACAAAGGTAGATGTAATAAAAGTAGGTAACCTCAGTGAGGGAGGGGTCAGTCCCCCATTTGCAAAATGGTTACTTTCTATCTGCCAGACTATATGCCCTCTCCTTCTGGCAAGATCATACCCCATCAGTTGTAAATGATCAGGAAGGATAGTTTGTGAACTTACCCAGATGTCTCATTACTTACTTCCAGTCCTTGATGGTGGCCTATTTTCTCTGCTGTAACGTGGTCCTCTCTCTCCTTGTTTCTGGTGTGGCCCTCCTTCCCCATCCCTCCTGTTCATAATCTTTGCAATTACTGTAGGTATTACAGAGATTTATCTTTGAGTGTCTATAAGTGGGTTTGGTACTAGGAGCCACCTATTAGGGAGTACATACAGTGCTTAATATTCTATGTCTGAGATACTTCACTCAATATAATTGTTTCTAATTCCATCCATTT
Organism: Typhlomys cinereus; assembly: GCA_023101885.1. Taxonomy (NCBI): domain Eukaryota; kingdom Metazoa; phylum Chordata; class Mammalia; order Rodentia; family Platacanthomyidae; genus Typhlomys; species Typhlomys cinereus. The sequence goes on along the minus strand of JALPQD010000367.1, from coordinate 1,541,208 downwards.
CCTGGCAAATTCCATAAATTCCTCATTTTTGATGGCTGAGTAGTACTCCATTGTATAGATGTACCACATTTTCCTTATCCACTCAACCTAGACCATTTTATAAATTGTGAGATTAAGTATTTGAGTGAAGAAATTCATAGTTTCTGAGCATTAGTGACTGCCCTGATTTTTTATTGTTAATCAATTTTTCTTTTTGGATATCTGAAAACTGATTTCTTGGGGATTTTGTTTTTATTCTTCCATTTTTTATAAAAATGTAGTCATTCTATATTGCTCAAGCTGATTTCAACTCTTGAGATTACAGGTGCACAAGACATTCAGTGGAATTATTTTAATTCTTTCTTATTCTTAGGAATAATGACACCTGGCATCCGATTTTTTTTTCTTGCTCCTCTGGGCTTCAGTTTGATTTCTTTCTTCTCCTGCGTCGACTGGAAGATGCCACATTTTACTTAAGTGAAACAATTAGAAAATGTATGCTCTGCTTTGTTTTCAGAAACTAGCACTAAATCCCCCTTCTAGTTTATCTTGTCAACTGTGCACTCCTCTTCAGGAGAAAAAAAAAAAAACACATGAGGCCTTGTGACTTTCTTGACAAGCCTTCAATGGAAGTATAATATGATCACAAGTTTTTCTTGATTTTTCCAGTGTCACTTGTTTATCTCCTTAGAAATCTCATTCAAAATGAAGTACTTTTACAGGGACTTTATGTATTTTCTTGAGTTTTTGATTTAATCTTTGCTAGGAGTTATTTCTTGGTAAATCAGAACACGTGGAATGAAGTGTCTGCATGGGGGCGTGTGTGCACCCATGCCTCTGTGTATGTGTGTGTGTGTGTGTGTGTGTGTGTGTGTGTGTGTGTGTTTCCACTGCTTCACAATTTTAGAACTTATAGTATTTCTCGGGTGCTTTGTATTTATTTTTAAAGCTTAAAACAATGTAATTTTCTGATTAATCAGGCTTTCTGAATGATCTTCCCCCTTTAACCATTGTTTTTCTATCATTAGTCTTCTAAATATCATTATTTCATTTAGCTTATGTTATTCTTTGCACAGTGTAACACTTACATACTATAATCGAATACTCTGCTAAATTTATAATATTTTATAACCCTCTGGGACTGTCCATAAGGAGCCAATTATGTCTATCATTGGTAACTGTTAGACATTTAATGAGGAACAATTTGAAAAGAACACCCTGACTATGAACCTCTCAAGAGCATTAGTGAAAGTATAAACATGAAGCAAGTTTCATGGTTTCTGTTAAAATTGTTGATTCATCACTTATGGAGCTAAACTTTTATATTTATTATAATACTGACCTCATGCATCCTGGGGAAGATAAGTCAGCAAGCTTGTATATAAAAAGAGAATTCCATGGTCTGAGGAGATGGCTCAGGGGTTAAATCCTTTGTCTCACAAGCAAAAGGATGTGAGTTCAGAACCCTAAATTTCACTTAGAAATGGCCAGGTTGAAATTGTGATGGCCCGCAATTCCAGCCCTGGAAGGTGGCCCATATAAAACCCCAGAACAAAGCAATAAGGAAGTAGAGCAATCTATGATGATCCCACATGTCACCCTAGAGCCTCCATAGGCACAAAAACTCAAGTGTTCTCTGGTATACAAACACACACACACACACACACACACACACACACACACACACACACACATACACAGAAGAGAATTCCAGAATTACAACCACTTTTCTGATTATACAGAATAGTCTCACTTCTATCATCTAACTACTAAAGACATCCAATCACACTGTCTCTCTCTACTCTAAATCCTTGAAACTAAATAAATGATCCATGCCAAAATTTGAGTAAGCATAGTCACATACAAGCAATCAGTCAATTTATACCTGTTCATCAAATACAGTACCTTCAAACTTTTACATAACAGAGGACATTTTAACTCCTTGAAAGAATTCTGCTTTAGGAGCAGCAAAACTGAAAAAAAATCAACAAACCATAATTCAGAATATCAGAGATTCTATATCAATCACCTGGAACCAAGCCAGCCTAATCTCTCCCCATTCTGAATTTCAGAGAAATTTGCAGAAGAGGGGGTGGTAAGATTATAAAAGCACAAGGATGGGGAGGAGTAATGATATGCTAGATACTCCACACAAATTAGATCTGAAGCATTCATAATAGGACTTTGCATGACCTGCACAATGACCAACGCATTATTGACTCCTCAAAGTCTAGCATGGACTAAAGGCACTAGGATCCTTAGAAGCTAGGAATTAACAGCCACAATAGTGTTCCTATACTTATGGAGAACACAAGAAAGAGTTCTAGGAAATGCCACCTTACACCTCATCAGAGAGGAGGACCCAGAAGAAAGTTTGACATACACATTAAAGGACACTCCAGGGATGGGGAGAGGAAGCACTGGGAGATAGGGAGGGGGGGAAGGAAGGGAAAAGAGGGGAGAAAGCTAAAGGGTCCAGGGAGGGGTGGAGGGAGGGAGGGGACCAGTGTACCTATTAAGTTTGTATGAGTGGAAATAAATAAATTAATTAATTAAAAAAGAATTCTGCTTTAATTCTAAGTTACTCATAAACATAGTCATAGTAAACATGTGAACACTGCAATTGTTAGCTTTGATTTTTAGAATCTGATACAGAGCAATGTCCTTTACAGAGTTAGTTAAAGGTTTGTGAATTCATTATAGTTTCCATAAAGATTTAAGACACGTAAGCTTAGAAAATGATATGATTCTCTATTTTTTAGTTTGTTATAATATCTTTTGAAAAAATCCATACAAGAATGTAACATAAAGTAGGAAGGATATTAGTAGAGTATACTGGTCAATGTTTAACAAATGACTACACGGAAAGGGATAAGGGAATGCTCTGATTGTTAGCTATTGCAGTGACATAATGTGGAACTACCAACATGGTGTCACTACATTGAAAATAGATGCACCCAAATCAAGTCTTACAATATGGTGGGAACAAGTTCTAGCATATTACTGGTATAGCTTAAAATCCAATATTGCAGGAGTAATTGAAACATATGCAATATTATCACCTTCTACCAATACAGTGATGAAATTACTTCCATTTTGAGGGAAGCAACATGGCTAAAAGCTAATAAAGGAAAACTTTATCTGCCCCTAAGTAATTTTGGAAAAAATTATTCTATGCAAAGACTACAAACATTTGAAACTCAAATAATCACAGTTTTGTGTCCTTAGAATTCCTTTTTTAGAATTAAAAAATAAGTAAACATAAGTTAATGAGAAATATGGAAAAGAGAATTCATTTTTTTACAAAGTATTTCAGGTACCAGTATGAATGGCATTATAAAAACGTAAACTCTTATTATAACTTTTAACTTCTGGAATTACAGTTATTAATGGGGAATTATACAAATTCCTTTTCTAAGTTGAGGCAAATCCCACATATAATTACACCCAAACCACTGTAAGAATAAATAACAGTTACTACTGCAAGGTTATTTCATACACTGTTCAATGACAACTGCAGCTGTGCCACTATTTAAAGTGCTATTGTGAAATTAATATAGTGTATTATGAAAAAATGCTATGTGCAGCTCTTGAAGAAGACAAATCTGAGTGGGTGGTAGAAAAAAAAGGAGAAAGCAATAGTACAGAACAGTCTAAAAGAGAATCTTAGCAGTACTGAATTATTTGCAAAGAATCTGCAAAATCCCCTCACTTGGATACTTCTTAACTTTCAATATAAATTCCAATCTTTTTTGATTTCCCAGTCAAAACGCAAGTATCCTATGCTTCAGTGCTTTAGATTTCTTGGCTTTGCTTTTCAAGTTTCTAACTGCTAACCCACAAATGTGCTAGCCTTGAAAAGATAGCTAATAGTAATAGGAGTATAGATTTGGAGGATTCCTGAAAATATAATGCCTTCACCTGATCTTACATGACATGGGTCACTTAACAAGCAACTTGCAAAAGCACCTAGGATGTAAAGGAACTCAGCAACTCAATATCTCCACTTGGGTTTCCATTCTCCTTAGGCCAGACTCAGTTATTCTGAATACTAGGTAAAATGAGTATCTCATCTTCATCTACCTCATCTCATTTATTCCCTATCAGTGTCTCACACATCTCTAGTTGTAAAGCAGATGTCCTAAAGGAAAAGATCTTGTTGAAGGGTAAGTTCCCTGAGTCGTCCTTCGAGAAAAGGTTAGCAAATAATACATTTATTAAGGAGTATGCTTGGAGTCAACATTTGTGGAAGAAAGCAGCAGTTGAGCTATAATGAAGGCTTGATATCAGTTTCATCCACAATGAAATGGAGCTCTAGAACTGGAAAGATTACATAGTGGTCCTCAGATTGGTCAAGGTCACCTTGCCTTTGTCTACTGATTACACTGACTCAGAGGATGTGAGCTATTTCATGAAAGGGCATGATTTTAGGAAAGACTACCTTCTGAAAAAGCAACAATCACTTAAGGGGCTAAAACAAGAGATTATTTGCTGGCAAGTCTAGCAGTCTAGCCAAAAAAAGTCCTTAATGCAGGTAAATAGAGACAATTCATCACTGTGTCTCCTCCTATGCAACTGTATCATAAACTTCTCGAATGCAGATTTGACTCAGTATTACTCATTTTTGTATCATACTCCTAATAAAAGCTTCTCACAGAGTGTAAAGTAGTAATGGTGACTTGCAAAAGATAAACTCTCATCATTCTGTAGGCATAATTGTCACTTGCACCAACACATGAAAGTCATGTATATTTATTCCCAAGAGACAAGCACATTCAACTGTGCCATCATTGTATTAAAAACATAGCGCACTAAGCACCCATTCTTTCTTGTTCTTACTGAATTGCCACTTATTTTGTGTAGATATGTAGTTTGACTGCCTAATTCAAACCTGGGACTGAACTACATCATTGCACTATACTCTTAAAACATCATATGGTGTCACCTAAAACAAGGCCTGTTTGTGAAGGACTTGCTGACTTGCTTTTTTCTTTCTGGCTAGATTTTTTTTTTCAGTTCTTAAAAATTATTTATTTTTCTAGTTTTACAGACACAATGAATGGTTGTTCTTGCTCCCCTTCTTTCATCCTCCTTCCCTTCCCCCTTTCCTTTTTTTTCTTCCTCTTTATCCTCCCCTCCCTTCACCAATCCATCTCTCTCCTTTCCACCCTTATGCTTGTCTGCTTGTGTGGGCACCAGGGTTCTCTTTGTGTTGTCTGCTCTAGTAGGGGCTGAAGTCTCTATGACAGATTAAGTGGCCTTCTTTGGATAGACCCAGTGGTAGGGGATTCATTTTCTTTTTTTTTTAAACATTTTTTATTATCTCTGCTCATAGATACACCGGTTCCCTCCCTCCCTCCTCCTCCCCCCAACCCCTTTGCTCACCCTTCCCTCACCCCTCCCTCCCCACCCTCCAGTGACTCCCCTCCCCCAATTCCCGGAGAATCCTTTAATGTGCATGCCAAACTCTCCTCTGGGTCCTCCTCTCCAATGACTTACAGGGACCCAGCGGCCATTTCCCTGAACCCTTTCCTTTGTTCCCCTTAAGCATAGGAACACTATTTTGGCTGTCAATCCCTTGCCTCCAAGGATCTTGGTGCTTTTAGAAAATGCTAGACTTTGTGGGGACGGTGTGTTGGACATTATGCAGGGCATGCAAAGTCCAATTATGATTGCTTCGGCCCTAACTTGTGTGGAGTATCTTGCATATCATTGCTCCTCCCATCCTTGTGCTCTTACACTCTTACCGTCCCCTCTTCCGCAAATTTCCCTGAGCTTCAGGATGGGGAGAGATTAGGCTGGCCTAGTTCTAGGTGGTTGATATAGAGTCTCTGAATTTCTGGATTATGGTTTGTTGTTGATTTTCTTTTGTGGTTTTGCTGCTCCTGCAATGGCCTTCACTCCATCCTGATGGGTATTGGATGTCACCCCCTTTTTACTCTGGCTAGATTTTAAAAATATCAATATGCTGTGAGGGACACTACCAACAGTAACCATGTAGGTTCAGTAATCTGTTTTTATCAAGCCATTTCATTGATGGGGGAATATAGCCAAGTTATCTTGAAACTACTAGATAACAGGAACAATTTAGAGCCAGGGATATGACTCAGGAATTAAAGCCTTTGCCTTGCAAGTAAAAGCATCTGAGTTTAGAACCTCCAATCTCATATCAAAATGCCTATTGGAAATGGAAGCAGCAGTCTACAATTCTAACCCTGGAGGCAGAGCCTAGGAAACCCCAGAGCAAAGCAACTAGGAGATAGGGCAATTCAGGATGATTCCTGATGTCAACTTGGGGCTCCACAGGCACACAGACTCAAGGGCTCTCTTAAACACAAACACATGCATGCACACCAAAAAAAAAAAAGTAACAAATGGTAGAACTGGAAATTGCAATCATAGTGACTTGTGCAACTTTTTTCTTTTTCTTTCTGAATTTTGAATAGATTTTGCTCTTCATGCGTTACTCTCTTAGAAGTTCTAGGATATGTGCCATAGTATTTTTGCCAACAAGTTCTTATTAGAAACAAAGAGATTGCATTCTCTAATGATTCAAATAAATATGAAGCAAATAGGCAAATAAAATCTTAGGTTTATATGACACCAGAGCAATGAAAACACAGATTACAAGTAAAATACAGTTCAATGCTAACATATTTAAGTTTTAAAAGTCAAATATAATATGCAGTTGTAAAGATGTACATACATTTGCTTATGCTATTTCCTTCATGTGAAACACTTATCTTGCTTCCCATAAACCATAATACCCATAAACCATGCCTGCTCTTCAAGCTTTGTTCATATTTTCATCCACAAAATCATCTCAAAATATTCTGATGTAATTTACTATACCACTACCTAATGCTCATTTTCTCTGTAGAATATTTTAGTCCCATAACTTTTGGTTTTACTCTATTAGTCACCAACTATGTGTCAAGAATACCACCTATAAACTTTACATATTTAATCTTACAAAATTTTTGCATGTACCCTATTATCAAGTTTTAAATATAGTTAGATGGCATGTAAGCAAACAGATTCAGGGAAGTGAATGAGTAAGTACCACAGACTATATGGGAAAATGTGGTAAGAACCTTGGCACACATGTATTATACTATTTCCATCAGGTCAACCACACACTTAAGACAAGGAACCACATACTCCACTTCTCTACAGCTCCCCCACATGAACTGAATGTCCATAAGTATAAGATATTAGGCATATTTTTAGAGAAAATCAAAGGGATGGAATTTTAATGTGATAGGGATATTTTTCACTAGATAACTACACATATTCCGAATAATTACTCCTGAAGAACTTAAAATTTGTCAGAAGAATGTGAATCATAAACTGATTTAGAAAAATCTGGCATTCGTCCTTTCTGTTTCCATGTACTGGCACCAATTGTGACTTAGTTAAGACCTTGGCTTCACACAATTATACAAAAAGCAAGTGAATAGGAAAATCATTGAGAGTAGGGGGTATCGGCAGCACGAAAAAACTTAACACAGATACATGTCTGGTTGCATTTATTAGAATTGAAATTATTTATCTTCAAACAATCACAATACAAATGGAAACACTTGGCATTTCCCTTGAATATATAATGAAAGATTACCCTCACATCCACATTTATATCCTGTAGTATTCACAGCACTGAGAAAAGGCCAGGAAAATGACAAGTCCTTAATTAGTTAGCACTTAGTGACAAATTGGGGAACTTACTCTTGAATCTGCAGGGAGGGAGGAGACAGTAGATTGGTTTAAAGTCTCTCTCTCTCTCTCTCTCTCTCTCTCTCTCTCTCTCTCTCTCTCTCTTATATGTTTCACAAGCATGCATTTTTATTTCATTGTTAAATATGTACAAACCCAAAGAAATAAGATTCACTAAACACCATGCTAAAAATCAAATAAAGAGTTTTGCTTCTTTTAGTACCTGAAACAACACTGCCTTGTCAATCAAGGAAGACTGGAACCTACTTTTCTTGTGATATGAGAAAAGCAATCAGAACCTACTACCAAATAATTTTAGTTCGTGTCCTTAATAGACAGACAGTATGAAAAAATATGAAGCAAATTTCCTTAAAATGTTATCCTGTGAGCAGTTGTACCCTCCTTCTAAGAGTTATAACTCAAATTATTTATTGAATTACAGCAAATGACATACAAAATTTAGCAAATGATAGCTGTATGAAATAATTACATGCTACATTGCCTCCACTGGAAACCATGGTAACTGATCAATTACTATTTCAACCTACCACCAAAGCTGAGAGTAGCACAGAGGAAAAATAGTCCCATCATCATATATATCCAATGTGCAGACAATTATAGAGAGGGGGCTTATCATAATTTAGCTAATATATTGCTGCAATGATGGGCACATTGCCTCCTGTGATTAACTTACGGAAACAGGTGTGAAATAGGATGAAAGGAAGGAGAAAGTGAGAAAGAAAATGGGAAAGAGGGAGAGAGAAACAGAGGGATAAGAATACAAATATTACTGAACAGCAATTTTGTAGGGAGAATTATACCAGTAAGGAATAAAATATTTTTGTAAACCTATATAACATTAATTATGACCTTAGCTTTCAGTATTTCTCTTATAGAGATGGACAAGCCTTGGAGAACATATACTCTAGTTTTTAAGCTTGTGAATTTCTCTTTGAAATTCATACATCCTCTATCCTATACTGAAGCGCACTATAACAAAGGACTCACTAGCAATTTTCTTGCTGAATGCTAACACTGACAGTAAAGTCCTATAAACATTTTGAATTAAAATCTGCTTCTGGACAGCTAACTATTGCATTCATATGTTGCTCCATATGGGATTATCCTAACTCACTCATGGCAGATTCACTCCTTCTATGGAACCTTTGTACTTACTATTCATTCTCTCTGGAATGTCCTTAGTCTTCTGATTTTCTCAACCTTATCACCCAGGAGGGAGCTCAATTGTCATATTCTCAGAGAAGATATCTCTGACCACCTGATCTCAAGAACTAAATTAGCTTCTTCTTTGTATAATCAGTAAAGTATTATCAATTTCTGAAATAATACTGACATATATTTACCAATATGTATTACCAATATGTGCCAAGTACTGTATATCACATACGAAGTTAGACACTAACTCCTTGAGAAGAGCTACTGTGTGTCTTATTCGCAACAATCTTAACACTAAGCTACTCCTCTAATACTGTAAAGTTTTTCTCTAAGCAACAACAACAACAAAAAATAAATCAAAGTACAATGTACGGGCCAAACTTGGTTCCCATTGACTAGCTAAAGAAATGAAAACCAGATTGGGAGGATGTCCCTAGGGTTAAAGCCTTTGCCTCCCAAGCAAAATGACCTGAGTTTGGACCCCAGATTCCATGTATTACTGATGATAAACCTGTAATTACATCCCTGGAATGTTGAGCCTGGGGAACTACAGGGCACAGTCATAAGGAGGTAGAAAAATTCAGAATAATTCTTGATGTCACCCTTGGGTCTACAAAGGCATACACACTCAAGTGTCTTCTTATACTCATTCCCAAGTGTGTGTGTGTGTGTGTGTGTGTGTGTGTGTGTGTGTGAAAGAGAGAGAGAGAGAGAGAGAGAGAGAGAGAGAGAGAGAGAGATTTTGAAAGGTAAATCAGTTAAATTTTAATAGCCTTCTTTCTTAGTGACAAATCTCCAAATACATAAAGAAAATTCACTACTTCTTCAGTTCTTCTCATAAACTTTTAGTCACTATCTTTCAACACTTTATCTCTCAAAGATGCCAGTTTAATATTCATATAGGTAATAATCACAGAAACCTGCCACTAGAACTAGAATTTTTGAGAGTGGTCTACCAAGTGTAAGCTATGGTTACTGATTGATCTATCCAATATCACACTATCTTGTAACACCTGCTCAAACTATTTGGTTACAGACTCCCAAAATATTATGCCTCTCTTGTCTCATCTCAGTTAACTTCAGGCATGAGCGACAAAAGCAGTGCTTCTCAAATTTTATATCCCTTAAAGATCCCTGCCTCTTCTCAGTTATATTTCAACTCTATTTAAACTATTTGCAATGAAATAAAGCCATATTCTTCAAATGTGATTCAGGAGGTATGGAGTGAGATCTGAAATTTTACATTTCTGAAAAGCTGCTGACATATACACTCTAGTTTGAATAGGATAACGATATTGGAATTCTGCACTTAGAAATAGAGGCCTAAATCTGAAATTAGGATCTATAATCTATTGGTAGCCTTCTATAAATTTCATTGGCTTCCTCATACATAGAAACAGTTAACATTCAAAGAGCAGTGATATAGAATTATCACAAAAGTCAAGGCAATAAAGCTGTTGTGTAGTAGGGATAAAACAAATATTTTCTCTACAAATGACCTTCTATCAGCTGAAGCTGGAAGCTCATTTTTTCCATAGAAATAGTTTCTAAGGCAAATTTTTTCTCATTTAACATTTGGACAGTTGATTTTTTTATCCTATACACAAGATTTAACATTTATAACTATTAAATTTCATCTTGTTAGCTTTGGCTAGAGTTCCAGCCTGTCAAGACTGTTTTAAATTAAGATTCAGTTACTTAGTATATTAGCTATTGCTCCAAGCTTTATGTCATCTGCAAATTTGATAAGTATGCCTTCAATGTCATTATACATATCATTAAAATGTTGAGGAGGACAAGACCAAGGACAGAGATACTCTGCATTTTGTTTTGAAGGAAGGAAAATACATGAAGTAGAGAAAGAAGATGAAATTATTTGATGCATCATAAATCTATCTGGCTGAATATCATCCAGACCGTATTTCTTCATTTTTCCCAACACAGACTGTAGAAAATACTTTTGTGAAACAAATAAATTAGATCAAAACACATGAGGCCCATGGAATTTTCTTTCCATCTATAACAAAGTAAATATGAAATTTTTGGTTGCTCAGTTGATGCTGTTAGTAATCATCATCTTATTTTCTAAATCCTTTCTCATGATGTAACAGCAACTCATTTTGGAATTAGAGCAAAGAAAATTAGTCTTACGGTCAATGGCAACATGTGCAACCTATGACTGATGCCTGAAATGTTATATTTTCTAAAATTTCCAGATTTTAACAAGCATTTACTGTCTACCAACACCTTTTGCTTTCTCTATTTTTTCTCCAGTGCTAGGGACTGAACCCAGGGCCTCGTGCTTGCTAGGCAAGAGATCAGCAACTGAGCTAAATCTCTAACTTCCAACACTTTTTCTTGTGCTGTTCTAGGTAATTCTCAAGACAGGCACATTTAAAACACATATTCAGTCCTCATTCCTTATACATCTCCAAGTTTGCTTTCTTTTCTAATCATTTCTAGTCTGTCCCTCAGATTTTTCACTATTATTCCATTCAAAGTAGAAAATAAACCTAATATAGTAAATGGGTAAGCCTGGTTATTGTTTCTTTCATAATAAATGTTCTCTTTGAGAATGTCTTTAAAAATTAAGTTTCATGAAAGACATTTCTTTGTCACTACTATAAATTTTACAAATGTCAACAAATTGTACATTTTTGTCCCTTCAGTTGAATTTAACTGGCTTCAAAAGTGATTTATTTATTTTAGCTGACAGGTGTCAATGCATGTTTCTGTCTGGTACAATGTTATATTATGAAGTATAGTTCTGGAAATGGTAAAATATAAGTGGTTAACAAATTTACAATCATTTGCACTGTATAAAACCTTTCTTTCCTTTATTGAGTTATTTCAAAAATAATCTTTTATTAAAAATTGTTTGTCTATTTTGGGTGTAAAACTCTGTATACTTAGAATACATGTTTACTTCATGCAGAATCAAGCAGTTAAATTAAGTGGAAATCTTAGGTTTTTGTTCTGCTCTGAATAACTATCAAAACAAAAGAGGCTCAATCATCTTCTACACACATGTACATGTATAAAAATGCATACCTCAGCCCTGTCAGGTTTATTGGTTTTCCATGCATGTCCTCACCATTTTTTCTTAGGTTTCTTTTTAACAGTCTACAGGTAAAAGTCCATGTTTGAGGTGGCAAGGGTCCTACTTGAAACCTAGTGAAGGAGATCATGAAGGAACTGGAGTCCATGCTTTTAAGCACTCATGAAGTGCAGGTTCCAAACGTAGAGTAAATCACAAGAGAGAACAAAGAAATCAAGACATAACCAGATTTTTATGCAAGGTATATGTGTACTTGTGTGTATGCATGTAAGTGTGCATGTATGTGCATCCATTTGTGAGATGGCTAAATCAATTTTACCTTGATATCAGAATGGGGCATCACAAATGATTAAAGATACTATTTACTGGATTAATTTTAGTAGAAATAACAGGACTGTACATAGATATGAATCTGGGATAGAAATCTTATGTTGTAGGGTTGGTTATAAAGGAACGGTGATTAGCCCATGATCTCACACCACTAGTTAAGTGTTGGAATTCAAATGAACTTCAAAAATTGTGTAGACTCAAGATGAAAGCTCTGCTGTTGGATATGTAGAAAACCACACAAAGAGAAAGGTGCCTCAGAATTCAGAGTGATGTAGAGAACATATGAAAAATTGTACTCATTCTTTTCAAAATATTTATGTTCATATCCAAATTCAGTGTTTGTGTATGAAAGTGTCAAAGTATAACACAATAATATTTTAAAAACACAAAGTTCATTCTCTTTTTAGTACCTCCTAAGAGGGAGGTTTGGTGTTCATATAAATGGATGCTCTATTCAGGGCATGGGAGGGAGGAAGCGGGAGACACCAGGAGAAGGGGAGGGAGGGAGATGGTAAAAGGAAGGGAGGAAAGGAGAAGAGTGCAATGGTGGACAACTGGTTTGGGGAGAGGAGAGGGAGAGTATGGGGGTACCAATTGAGCTTGTATGGTTATGAAAAAAATAATATGTGGGAGAAGGAAAATATCCTAAGTGCAAAATTTGTCCTCTAACCTGTAGAGAAGAAAAATCTTGAGAAGTTTGGGAAAGTCCAAGAAAGTAAGTCTGCAGCCATGAACACATGATAAACTCTAATCAGAGTGCAAGAGAAATTCTATGAAATTCCTAGGTTCTAGTTTTGTAAGTTTCCTCCACTAGATTGCCATGAAGCTAACACTGAGCAATGACGCTTCTCCAAACCATCAAAAGCCTCTGCTACCTTGACTATCACAAAAGTTGTTGGGCCACAATGGTACTTGTATCTGCCTTTCTAATCTTTAGTATATAGGTAAGACCTTGAGACAGAAGCATTGTTCCATGAGGACCACCAGCTGTAAGAAAATCTTGGTAACTTAATTCTTAATGTCCCCATCTTTGGGACATTAGAAACAAAACACAAACACCTTCCAGTGGTATTAAAAAGGTAAGTATGATAGATGAAAGATCTCTGCTTTCTAGATTCCCATCATCCTTTCTAAGTAACTCAGTTTACATATCATGCAAACACAATTACTGAGTGTATTCTGCAAGGAAAGTTGCTCAAAATGGGTGCCATCTTGGGTGTTTACTCTTTTCTATTGTTACCAAGAATTGAATGCTCGGTGAATACAGTCTTGTATTTTTCCTACAGCTTGCTTCAACAGCAATTAAAGGCTTAAAGGTTTTGGCTGTGGTTTTCATGTTTACAGAAACAATAACAGTGGTGTTGAAAGCACAGATGAATAGGCTCCCTAAGTGTGATGGAGAAAGCATAGAGAGAACTTTCAATTCCATAAAGCATCTCTTGAACTTGCCTTTATTGCCAAAACAATCTGCCACTGACTTCAAAAACAATAACTGCAGCTCTTCATTTCTCTCTCTTCAAAACATTTACCCCATTCTCCAAGAGACAATTTTTCATTTTCTCCCTATGCTTTCAAGAATTTTTTTTAATCTCAGAATTATTAGAAGTAAAAAGAAATCAGTGAAAGAAAGCATGAAGTATACATCTTGGAGATAAATGAACAAAGGAAAACTCGAGGGTAAATTACTACCAATTCCTTTTCCAGAGTAAAAACCAAAGGGTTACAGGTCCTAAATTAAAGCCTTGAGATAAAAACGTAACATTTTTATCTCTACAGGCAAAAAATGCTTTGTGTGGCTGAATTTTAAAGTTAATACGAACAAAGATATTCAGGCTTTAGGTGTCTTACTTATCTGTACTTGGACTCTAAGATAATTTGGAGAATGACATCATCATAAAAATCTATGCTTTCAGTTGTAATTTGTGTATATTTTGTCTTTTTAAATTTATTTTTAGTATTTCCACTCATACAAACTTAACAGGTACACTGGTCCCCTGCCTCCCTCCAAACCCCCACCCCCCCTTCCTCTCCATCCGCTAGTGCCTCCTTCCTCCCATCCCCGGAGCATCCTTTAATGAGCATGACAAACTCTCCTCTGGATCCTCCTCTCCAATGAGGTGCAAGGACCCAGTGGCATTTCCCAGAAAACTTTCCTGTGTTCCCATTAAGCATAAGAACACTACTGTGGCTGTAAATCCCTTGCCTCCAAGGATCCTAGTGCCTCTGGCAAATGCTAGACTTTGTGGGGTCAACAGTGTGTTGGACATTGCGTAAAGCATGCAAAATGCAATTATGATTGCTTCGGTCCTAACTTGTGTGGAATATCTTGCATATCATTGCTCCTCCCATCCTTGTGCTCTTACACTCTTACCGCCCCCTCTTTCGCAAATTTCCCTGAGCTTCAGGATGGGGAGAGATTAGGCTGGCCTAGTTCCAGGTGGTTGATATAGAGTCGCTGATGTTCTGGATTATGGTTTGTTGATTTTTTTTTCAGTTTTGATGCTCCTGCAATGGCCTTCACTCCATCCTGATGGGTACTGGATGTCACCCCTTGCAGTCCTTGATAGTGGCCTATTTTCTCTGCTGTAACATGGTCCCCTCTCTCCTTGTATCTGGTGTGGCCCTCCTTCCCCATCCCTCCTGTTCATAATCTTTGCAATTACTGTAGGTATTACAGAGAATTATCCTTGTGTGTATAGGTGGGTTTGGTACTAGGAGCCACCTGTTAGTGAATACACATGGCGTTTAATTTTCTATGTCTGGGATACTTCACTCAATATAATTGTTTTTAATTCCATCCATTTCCCAGCAAATTCCATTAATTCAACATTTTTGACGGCTGAGTAGTACTCCACTGTATAGATTTACCACATTTTCCTTATCCACTTGTCAACTGGTGGACATTTGGGTTGATTCCATGACTTTGCTATTGTAAACAGTGCTGCTATGAACATGGTCATGCTTGTGCTATCGAGGTGATTTTTTGCTGTATGGGAGGTTATTCCCAAAAGTGGAATAGCAGGGTCATATGGCATTTCAATCTTTAATTTCTTGAAGAATCTCCAGACGGCTCGCCAGAGTGGCTGTATGAGCCTGCATTCCCACCAGCAATGTAGCAGAGTTCCCCTCTCTCCACATCCTCTCCATCATTTGTTGTTGTTTGTATTGTGGATTTTTGCCATCCTAACCAGAGTAAGATGATATCTCAGGGAAGTTTTGATTTGCATTTCCCTGATGGCGAAGGAAGTGGAGCATTTTTTAAGATATTTGTTAGACATTTTAATTCATCCCTGGTAAAGTTTCTTTTAAGTTCCAGGGCTGATTTTTTAATTGGGCCAGTGTTTCCTTGGTGTTTAGTTTTCTAAGTTCTTTGTCCACTCTAGATAAAAGACCACGTTCAGAAATACGGATAGTGAAGATTTTCTCCCATTCTGTGGGTTGCCTTGGTGCTCATGGTACAATCTCTTTATCTGAACAGAAGCTCTTTAATTTCACAAGATCCCATCTGTTGAGAGTTGGTTGCAGTGACTGTGCTATTGGATGTCTGTTTAGGAACTGTTGGCCTAGCCCAATCAGCTCGAGTGAGTTCCCTACCTCTTCAACTATGGTTTTTATAGTTTCTGGCCTTATATAGAGGTCCCTCATCCATTTGGAATTAAGCCTTGTACATGGTGAATGTACGGGTCCAATTTTAATCTTCTACATGTGGAGATCCAGTTTTACCAGCACCATTTGTTGAAGATACTGTTCTTTTTCCATTGGATTTTTTGGGCTCCTTTGTCAAAGATCAAATGGCTATAATTTTGTGGGTTTATATCTGGGTCTTCAACCCTTATCCATTGATCTGTGTGTCTATTTTGGAGCCAGTGCCAGGCTGTTTTTATAACTATGGATTTGAAGTACAGACTAAGGTTTGGTATGGTGATACCTCCAGCCGTGTTTTTGTTACTCAGATTATCTTTGCTATCCTGGGTCTGTTGTGCCTCCATATGAATTTTGAGATTGTTTGGTCAACTTCTTTAAAGAATTGCTTTGGGATTTTAATTGATATAGCATTGAATTTGTACATTGCCTTTGGTAGGATTTTTACGATGTTGATTCTGCCAATCCAGGAACATGGGAGGTCTTTCCACCTTCTGGTGTCTTCTGCAATTTCTTTCTTTAGGGTTTTAAACTTTTCATTGTAAAGGTCTCTTACTTCCTTGGTTAGGTTTATACCAAGATATTTCATTTTTTTAGGGGCTATAGTAAATGGGATTGTTTCTCTCAAGGTCTTTTCACTTCTGTCATTCTGGGTATATAGGAAGGCCACTGATTTTTTTACATTTATTTTGTATCCTGCCATCCTGCTGAATTTCTGTATTAGTTCCAGGAACTTCCTGGTAGAGTTTTTGGGTTCATTCAGGTATAAGATCATGTCATCTGCAAATAGGGATAGCTTGACTTCTTCTTTGCCAATTTGAATCCCTTTTATATCCCTTTCTTGTCTTATGGCTTCAGCTAAGACTTCAAGTACAATAGTAAATAGATGTGGTGAGAGTGGACAGCCTCGTCTAGTTCCTGATGGAAGCGGGAATGTTTCAAGTGTTTCCCCATTAAGTATAATCCTTGCTGTAGGCTTGTTGTTTACATGTTTTATTATATTGATAAAGGTTCCTTTCATTCTAACTATCTCTAGCGTTTTGATCATAAAAGGCTGATGGATCTTGTCAAAAGATTTTTCTGCATCTATCGAGAGTATCATGTGGTCTAGGACTTTGGACTGGTTTATATGATGAATTACATTTATTGATTTGCATATGTGAACCAATCTTGTGTGCCGGGGATAAAGCCTACTTGGTCCCCATGAATGATCTTTTTAATATGTTTTTGAATCTGATTGGCTAAGACTTTATTGAAAATCTTTGCATCTGTGTTCATCAGAGAGATTGGCCTCAGTTTTCTTTTTTAAGTGTATCTTTATTAGGTTTTGGGATTAAGACAATATTAGCTTCATAGAAGGAATTTGGTAGTGTTCCTTCCTTTGCTCATTGATGGAACAGTTTAAGGAATATTGGTGTTATAAGCTCCTTAAATGTCTGGTAGAACTCTATGCTGAATCCATCTGGTCCAGGACATTTTTTGGTGGGAAGATTCGAGATTACTTCCTCAATTTCCTTATATGTTATAGGACTATTGAAATAATTCACAAATTCCTGATTCAATTTAGGTAAGTTGTGTTTACTTAGAAATTCATCCATCTCTTTTGTGTTGTCAAACTTCACAGAGTATGAGTTTTTGAAATATGATGCTATAATTTTCGGATTTCCTGGGTATCAGTAGTGATAACTCCATTTTCATTTCTAATTTTGTTAATTTGGGTTTTCTCTCTCTTGCTTTTGGTTAATTTAGCTAGGGGTGTATCAATCTTATTGATTTTTTCAAAAAACCAGCTTTTTGACTGGTTTATTTTCTGATTCGTTTTCCTAATCTTGATTTTAGATATTTCTCCCCTTATTTTGCTAATCTCCTCTCTTCTACTACTTTTGGGATCAAATTGCTCTAGTTTCTCTAAAGCTTTAAGCTGGATTGTTAAGTTGTTTATTTCTGATGTTTCCATTTTTTTGATGTAGGCATTAAGAGCTATGAACTTATCTCTTAGAACAGCTTTCATTGTATCCCAGAGATTTTGGTAAATTGTATTTTCATTATCATTCGCTTTCAGAAAATCTTGAATTTCCTTTTTAATTTCTTCCTGAATCCAGTTCTCATTCAGCATCATATTGTTAAGTTTCTAGGAGTTAGTGTATTTTCTCTTGTTTGTTGTGTTGTGAATGTTCAGCTTTAGGCCGTGGTGGTCTAATAGGGCACAGGTTAGAATTTCAAGATTCCTGTATATGTGGAGATTCGTTTTGTGGACCAATATGTGATCTATTTTGGAGAAAGTTCCGTGTGCTGCTGAGAAAATTGTGTATTCTTTGGTGCGTAGATGAAAAGTTCGATAGAGATCTGTAAGGTCCATTTCTTTAAGGGTTTGATTAAGTTCAAAAGTGTCTCTGTTAAGCTTTTGACCTGTTGATCTATCCCATGTTGAGAGGGCAGTGTTGAAGTCCCCAAGAATTATCGTTTGGGGGTTGTTTTCTCGCTTTAGACACTGTAGGGGTTTCTTAATGAATGTGGAGGGGTCGTATTGGGTACATATATGTACAGTATTGTGAAGTCTTCCTGGTGAATTGTACTTGTGACTAAAATGTGGTATCCATCTGTGTCTCTTATGATTTTTTGGGTTTGAAGTCCACTTTGTCCGAAAGCATAATGGCTAACCCTGCCTGTTTCCTGGTTCCATTAGCTTGCAGAATTTTGGAGCAGCCTTTCCTTTTTAGGATGTGCCTATCTTTTGTGGTGAGAGGAGTTTCCTGAAAGCAGCAGGTTGATGGGTTGTGGTTTTTAATCCAAGTTTGTAATCTGTTTCTCTTAATCAATGAGATAATACCATTGACATTTAATGCTATAATGGAGAAATTATTTTTAATTCTGGACATTTTTTATGTTTAGTGGATTTTGTAAGCGTATTGTTTGACATTTATGTTTTGGTGGTATTATACTTCCCTTCTGTCCTCCTGGATACACTTGTTTTTTTTCTTCAAGTTTGAGTATCATTTCTAGCATTTTTTGAAGGCCTGGTTTGGTAGACATGTATCCCTTCGAGTTGTCTTTGTGCTGGAAAATTTTTCTTTCTCCCTTGATCATGCAGATAGTTTTGCTGGGTATATCAGTCTTGGTTGGCATTTTTGCTCATTTAATACTTGAAATACGTCTCTCCAAGCTCTTTTTGCTTTTGCTGTTTCCATTGAGAAGTCATTTGTTATTTTATTGTATTTCTTTTACATTTTTATTATTATGTCAGCTCATACAAACTTAATAGGAACACCAGTTCCCTCCCTCCTTCCTCCTCCCCCCAAACCTTCTCCTCCTAGAGACACTCAAAGAAAAATCTCTGTAATACCTACAGTAATTGCAAGGATTATGAACAGGAGGGATGGGGTAGGGGGGCCATACCAGAAACAAGAAGAGAGGGGACCATGTTACAGCAGAGAAAATAGGCCTCCATCAAGGACTCAAATAAGTAATGAGACATATGATTAAGTTCTCAGACTTTCGTTCCTGATCATTTACTACTGAGGGGGTATGAGCTCACTAGAAGAGGAGGGCATATAGTCTGGCAGATAAAAAGTAGCCATTTGGCAAATAGGTGATAGACCCGTCCCTCACTGTGGTTTCCTACTTTTAATACATCTACCTTTGAATGTGCTCCTATAAAAAGACTCTAGTTTAACAGCTTTTTGTCTCTGGCCAGGGGATGACATACAATGCCCATCAGGATGGAGTGAAGGCCATTGCAGGAGCAGCAAAACCACAAAAGAAAATCAACAACAAACCATAATCCAGAACTTCAGAGACTCTATATCAACCACCTAGAACTAGGCCAGCCTAATCTCTCCCCATCCTGAAGCTCAGGGACATTTGCGGAAGAGGGGGCGGTAAGAGTGTAAGAGCAAATGGATGGGAGGAGCAATGATTTGCAAGATACTCCACACAAGTTAGGTCCGAAGGAATCATAATTAGACTTTTCATGCCCTGAGCAATGTCCAACACACTACTGACCTCACAAAGTCTAGCATCTGCTAAAGGCACCAAGATCCTTGGAGGCAAGGGATTGGCAGCCACAGCAATGTTCCTATACTTAAGGGGAACATGGGAAAGGTGTCAAGGAATGGCTACTGGGTCCTTGTACGTCATCGGAGAGGAGGGCTCAGAGAAGAATCAGGCATGCACAAGAAAGGACTCTCTGGGAATTGGGGCTGGAGGCACTGGGGGATGGGGAGGGAGGGGTGAGGGGAGGGGTCATTTGTAATTTTAATCGATTTACCTTTAGAAGTGACTTGCTTTTTTTCTCTTCAAGCTCTCAGCACCTTTTCTTTGTCTTGAATGTGGAGTGTTTTGACTATTATTTGCCGTGGTGAGTTTCTATTTTGGTCCTATTTGTTTGGAGTGCAAAATGCCTCTTGTATTTGGATGGGCTTCTCATTCTTTAGTTGAGGGAAGTTTTCATTTATCATAATTTGAAAAATTTCCTCAGCTGTGGTATTTTGGGATTCTTGCTCTGGTATTCCATGAATGCGCATGTTAGGCTTCTACAAGGTGTCCCATATCTCTTGAATGTTCCTCTCAAGTATCTTTTTGGCTTTAACAATCTCTTCCACTGAATTGGTTAATTCTCCCACTGTCCTCAAGATCTGAAATTCTATTTTCTGCTTCATTAGTTCCTCTTATATGACTCTTGGTTGAGTTCTGGGTTGAATATAACTTGCCTTTTAGTTTGATTTTAAAGTCTGCCTGAGACTGTTTTAACTGCTCTATACCTATTTTTGTTTCTTGAACTGTTTTTCTCAACTCCTCCAAGTGCCTGTTGTGTACCTGTTCAAAGTGGTTGATGCAGTTGTTTAACTCCTCTTGGATTTCCTCTTTCATAGTATTAATCATGGTAATGATCATACTTTGGATGTCGTTATCTTGGGTCTGTCTTTCTTGGCTATTTTCTGTGAATTTGTTCTGGTTGGAATCCATCATTATGGGATTAATTCTTTTGGTGGGAGATCGGTCTTCTTGGGTTTTGTTTCTCATGGATCTGCACTTTGACTTGGGCATTGTTGTTTTGTCTTTTAGGACCTTTCAGTTTCTGTGTGTTTTTGACTGAACTGATTTAGTTGGTATTACTACACTTGGGCAGTTATTACTAGTGCTTGCCTTGGAGTTGGGTACGTTTGTCTTTTGTTATTGTTATTTCCTACATGAGGCTATTAGGCCATTGGTACTTCAGTTAAGTCAGGTTAAGTAGACAGGGGGTGAATGTTAGTATGCTAGTGCACTTTTACGATTTAGTATCTTGGTGATATGTGAGGGTGAGTAGTGTACTCCCTGGAGTTGTATATGTTTTTGGGGTGGCTGTATGGAAAAGTTAATCTACAGTGATTAATACTAGAAAGGAACAGTAAGGTGAAAAAAAGGAGGTTTACTTATCTTTGGGCTGGATGTGAAGAATCTCTCCCATGTGATAGGATGATTGTAGAGGTCTTCAGATGTATGGCCTTTGACCATTAGAACTTTGCTTGAGTTTCCTTTGGACTCTATTGAATTCTGAGTAGCAGTGTTTCTTTCGTGGACCATGTGCGTGGGTCTCCGGTGGGCTGGAGAGGCAAGAGGGGCTGATGTTGATGGCAGAATTCTTCACCTGGGACCTGGGACTTGGCACAGTGGCCCACCCAAGCTCTAGGGATGGAGGAATGTGAGCAAGTCCTGTCTGGTTGGGCGGACAGGCGAGAGGAAAGAAGAAAGGGGCTGGGGCCAGGACGTGGCCCAGGCAAGACCGGAGGCAGCTTGGGTGCCACTGGGACATGGGGCCACCTGGGGGGCTGGGCAAACTCACCTGGGACGGAGGACTGGTAGCGCGGTTGGGTGGAGAGTCGGGTGGGAAAAAGAAAGGGAGTAATTTGTGTATATTTTTTCAAGCATGGTAATTTTGTAATAACTCACATGTAAATGATGTATAAAATTTGGCAAGTTGGTTCACATGCATGCATTCATATTACTATCTCCAAGTCCCAGTAATAATCATCTTCATCACATCTTAAAGTTGTCTCATGTGACTCTTTCTGGCTTTGTTTGTGCGAGCATCTATGGAAAGCACCCAACATGAGATTTACCTTTAAGAAATGTTAAGTAGCTACATGGACCAGTGAATCAGAACAGTATACCCAGATACAAATTGTCACACATACAGCCACTTATTTTTTGACAAAGGTGCCAAAAAGGCACGCTGGGGAAAAGACAGCATCTTCTTTTTTTCTTTATTTCTTCCACTCATACAATGTTGATAAGTACCCCATTCCCCTCTTTCCCTCCACCTCTCTCTGGATTCCCTTTGCTAACTCCCCCTTTTCCTCTTCCTTTCTCCCTTCCCTTTCTTCCCTTTCTCCCAGTGCCCCCTCCCTCCCATTCCTGGAGCATCCTTTAGTATGCATGACAAACTTCCCTCTCCCTCTTCCTCTCCGATGAGGTGTAAGGACTCAGTAGCATTGCCTAGAACTCTTTTTTGTGTTCCCCTTTAGTATAGAAACACTATTGTGGCTGTTAATCTATTGCCTGTAAGGATCATGTACCTGTGATCCATGCCAGACTTGGGGGTTCAATGATATGTTGGTCACTGAGCAGGTCATGCAAAGTACTTTTATGATTACTTCAGCCCTAACTTGTATGGAGTATCTTGTATATCATCGCTCCTCCCCATCTTTAGGCTCTTACAATCTTACCACCCCCTCTTCCGCAAATTTCCCTGAGCTTTAGGATGGGGAGATTAGGCTGGTCTGGCTCCAGGTGGTTGATATAGAGCCTCTGATTTTCTGATTTATAGTTTGTTGTTTTTATTTTCAGTTTTGCTGCTCCTGCAATGCCCTTGGCTCCATCCTGATGGGTATTGGATGTCACCCCCTGGCCAGAGATAGTAGGCTGTTAAAATAGAGTCTTATTATAAGAGTAGAGTCAAAGGTAGATGGAATAAGAGTAGGAGACTACTGTGAGGGGGGGTCAGTCTCCTATTTGCGGGATGATTGCCAGATTCTATGCCCTCCATTTCTGGTGAGACAATACCCCATCAGTTGCAAGTGAGCAGGAAGGAAAGTCTGTGAGCTTAACCAGATGTCTCATTACTTATTTCAGTCCTTGATGGCAAAAATCCACAATACAAACAATACCAAATGTTGGAGAGGATGTGGCCAGAAGGGAACTCTCCTACATTGCTGGTGGGAATGCAGGTTTATACAACCACTCTGGAGAGCCGTCTGGTGATTCTTAAAAATGTTAAAGATTGAAATGCCATATGACCCTGCTATTCCACTTTTGGAAACAATCTCCCATACAGCAATAATTCACCTTGATTGCACAAGCATGACCATGTTCATAGCAGCACTGTTTACAATAGCAAAGTCATGGAATCAACCCAAAGGCCCAAAAATTGACAAGTGGATAAAAAAAATGTGGTACATTTATACAATGGAATACTACTCAGCCATCAAAAATGGCGAATTAATGAAATTTGACAGGAAATAGATGGAATTCGAAACATTTACATTGAGTGAAGTAACCCAGACACAGAAAATTAAGTGTCACATGTACTCCCTAATAGATGGATTCTAGTACCAAACCCACTTAGTTACACACTCAAAGATAAATCTCTGTAAATACCTGCAGTAATTGCAAAGATTATAAGCAGGAGGAAAGGGGAAGGAGGGCCCCGTCAGAAACTAGGAGATTGGGGATCATGCTACAGCAGAGAAAATAGAC
This sequence comes from Typhlomys cinereus, assembly GCA_023101885.1. Taxonomy (NCBI): domain Eukaryota; kingdom Metazoa; phylum Chordata; class Mammalia; order Rodentia; family Platacanthomyidae; genus Typhlomys; species Typhlomys cinereus. Next base: position 1,517,573 of record JALPQD010000367.1, on the reverse strand, counting down.
AGCATCTTCAACAAGTGCTGTTTGGAAAATTGGACATCTACATGTAGAAGAATAAAAACTGATTATAGCTTCTCTCCTTACCAAAAGTCAATGCGAAATGGATCAAAGACCTCGATGTTAAACCCAAATCACTGAAATTGTTAGAAGAAAAAGTTGGAAGTATGCTTGAATTGATAGCATAGGTAAAGATTTTCTAAGCAGAATAACAAATGCCCAGGAACTAAGACAAGTAATCAACAAATGGACTTCATGAAATTAAAAATATTCTGTTCTGCTAAAGAAACTGTTAATTGTGTAAAAAGACAACCTACAGAATGGGAGTAAATCTTTGCCAGCTATGAATCTGACAAAGGACTAATATCCAAAGTATATAAAAAAATCAAAAAATTAAACACCAAGGTAACAAATGTTTCAATTAAAAAATGGGACCTCCATGCAAATTAAAGGATGCTCTGGGGGTTGCGGGGGAGGCACTAGGGGATGGGAAGGGAGGGGGGAGGAGAAGGGGGCACGGGGGGTCAGGGGGAGGTGGAGGGAGGGAGGGGACCGGTGTTCCTGTTAAGTTTGTATGAGCAAAAATAATACATAAATAAATAAATAAATAAATAAATAAAATAACAAATGGGTCCCAAAATTAAAGAGGGATTTCACTCAAAAAAAATTGAAATGTCAGTAATTGCAAGGATTATGAACAGGAGGGATGGGGTAGGAGGGCCACACCAGAAACAAGGAGAGAAGGGACCATGTTACAGCAGAGAAAATAGGCCTCCATCAAGGACTCAAATAAGTAATGAGACATATGATTAAGTTCACAGACTTTTGTTCGTGATCATTTACTACTGAGGGGGTATGATCTCACCAGAAGAGGAGGGCATATAGTCTGGCAGATAAAAAGTAATCATTTTGCAAATTGGTGATAGACCCCTCCCTCACTGTGGTTTCCTACTTTTAATATATCTACCTTTGAATGTGCTCCTATAAAAAGACTCTAGTTTAACAGCTTTTTGTCTCTGGCCAGGAGGTGACATGCAATGCCCACCAGGATGGAGTGAAGGGCATTGCAGGAGCAGCAAAACTGCAAAAGAAAATCAACAAACCACAATCCAGAACTTCAGAGACTCTATATCAACCACCTAGAACTAGGCCAGCTTAATCTCTCCCCATCCTGAAGCTCAGGGATATTTGCGGAAGATTGGGCGGTAAGAGTGTAAGAGTAAAAGGATGGGAGGAGCAATGATATGTAAGATACTCCATACAAGTTAGGGCTGAAGCAATCATAATTGGACTTTACATGCCCTGCACATTGTCCAACACACTATTGACCCCACAAAGTCTAGCATCTGCTAAAGTCACCAAGATGTTTGGAGGCAAGGGATTGGCAGCCACAGCAGCGTTCCTATGCTTAAGGGGAACACGGGAAAGGGTTCAGGGAAATGCCACTGGGTCCTTGTACGTCATCGGAGAGGAGGGCCCAGAGGAAAATCAGGCATGCACAAGAAAGGACTGTCTGGGAATTGGGGCGGGAGGCACTGGGGGATGGGAAAGGAGGGGGATGGAGAGGAGGAGCAGGGGTACGGGGGGAGGAGGAGGGAGGGAGGGAACTGATGTACCCATTATGTTTGTATGAGCTGAAATAATAATAAAAAATGTATTAATAATAAAAAATTGAAATGTCAAACAAATACCTTAAAAGATGCTCAGCTTCCCTGATTATCAGTGAAATAAAAATCAAAACAGCTCTGCAATACCATCTTACCCCAGTCAGAATGAATAAAATCAAAAACACAAACAACATAGATTGCTGGGGAGGGTGTGGAAGAAAAGGGACACTTATTCACTGCTGTTGGGAGTGTAAACTTGTATAGCCCGTATGGAGATCAGTGTTGAGGTTCTTCAGAAAGCTAAAAATGGAACTGCCATATACCACTGCTATACCACTCCTTGGAATATTCCCAAAAGATACTTGTTCGTCTATGTTCACTGCAGCATTATTCACAATATCCAAAAAATGAAGTCAGCTAACACGCCCATCAACAGAAGAATGGATAATGAAAATGTGGCACAAATACACAATGGGATATTACTCAGCCAATAGAAAGGATGAGATTATAGAATTTTCTGGCAAATTGATAGAACTGAAAACTTTGAGTGAGGTATTTCAGACACAAAATACTAAGTATTGCATGTTCTCCTATACATGCGGATTACTGACATACATGTCAATATACTTGGGTTGGAAACACTGTTAAGAGCCAGAAAATTAAAAATAATGACCTATGAGTGGGAAATTGGGAAGGGATGGTTAGAGTGAAACCTTGTAAAGAGGAGGTTTAGGATATTAGTACAAGGGTGAAGGTGGGAATAAATGGGGAAAAATACATAGCAGGGAATGAGGAGATGGAAGAAACAAGGGACATGGGACATAGGAGGGACAGAGGTACTTAAAGAAAATCCTAAGATTGTGGGATATGACCCCAAAGGAACATCTTATGGCAGGATTTTAAAAAAGACATTTTAAAAATGTCTTTTAAAGAAAGGAACAAGAATGGGCAGTCTCTATGCAGTATTTCTTATAGATACTTGACCAATCTATATCTACTCAAATATTCAAGTTAGCCAATATTTTTACTGTATCTCTCATTAATTGAGATATCATCTCACAGTCAGGAAATTACAGAAATTTTTGTGTGAGTCTTTAAGGATAATGATTTTTCACAAAATAAATACATAACCATCAATTAATTTAAAAGTAAATAAGTCTTTTAAACATAAGGAGTCACACAAGTGAGTAGCAAGAAAGCAAAAAGTGAGCAGTAAGAATGTCAAAATAAGAAAATAATTTTGTCCTAAATTATCAAAATGGAATCAAGATAAGGAAATTTTTCCTTCATTTAAGGTATTTTCATCGTAATATCACTAAGTAGAAGTATTGCTCCTTGCCTCTAGTCAGCCTTTATTCCTCTTCAGAGAACCTTGAAATTTCCTAGAAATTGTTCTAAATGGTTTCTTAATGTCTATCTGGTTAAACCTCACATTTGGGATTACTTTGTCTTCTTAGATTCCATTGCCACTTAGAGATGAAGAGCAAGAAGACAACTTTTTATATGAATTTGATGATTTGCTTATTCTGTGGATGTAGAGTAAGGATGCCAATTTTAAAGTTGCAAATAGCCACACCTATAAGAAATGTTAAAGGAAGTTTTTTAAGAAAAGGAAAACATTTATGGGTCAGTAGGGAAAAGCACTGAACATGGAATAGTAGAATGTAAGTTAAATTTTTTCTTATTGTTAGTTGATCTAATAGTATTTTATTCACAATAATACAAACAATATATTTATTCTATTAGAATACACATCTGTATAGCTTAGGCATATGTAACTTAAGTGTATATGGGACAAGGGAGGATCCAGCATAGCTAATATCTAACTTACTCCCGTCTAAATAGAACGCCCCCCTTTCTTGACTAATCTATATACCATGGGGCCTCTCCTAGTTCCTCTATCTCTAATGGAACATGAACAATTAATAGGTGCCTTCTTTTATACCTTTATTTAGTTGTGAGTGTGTGTGTGTGTATGTGTGTGTGTGTGTGTGTGTGTGTGTGTATCAGAGGGCACTATGTGTCCCTGTGGAGGATTAAGGGTAACTTCAGGAATCATCTTATATTGCTTCTACCTCCTTTTTGCTTACTTTGGGATTTTCCAGGCTCTGATCATTTGGGTGGATCCCAGTTTCAGGCCCCTGCTGTTCAACCTGGCATTTTTATGTGGGACCTGAGGTCTATACTCAAGAATTTTTGATTGTGAGGCACAGTCTTAACCCCTAAGCTATCTCTCCAGCCCTGCCATCTTTATTGAACAAAATGGTGGCAATTTATTTGAAGTAAAATATCACACAAAAATGGTGTAAAACTATCCAAAATTGGAGTTTGAATGGTTGCAATTATATATATCACAAACTTTAGGGCACCCATGTAAATAAAATAATGCAAGAAATGTTAAGTAGTCAATTAAAACTATAAAAAAAGACAGGAAAAGACAACCACGATGACTCAGTGGAGTAAAAGTGTTTGTCACACAAGCATGATAAGCTGAGTTTGAAAGAACCCACACAAAAAGCAAGATGCAGTGAAAAGCTTCTGCAATCCCATCACTGCTATGGTGAATTGGAAGAAGATACAGAAGACTCAGTCCAATGTTCACAGGCCAGCTTGCCTGAAGTATGCTGTACAGTGGCAGATACAAGAGAGATGCTGTTTCAACAAGGAAAAAGGTAAAAGCTGTCTTTTGAAAACTATACTTTGAAAGTTACACACTGGGTGTCACATAAATCTCTGGAACATTTATGCCTAGGAACATATATGCATATATGTATATGCACACATATGTGCACACACACACAAACACACACAGAGAAAGGGAAAAGTAAAATAATGATGAGAACAAAAGAGAGGAACAAAAATTATAAAACATTAATATAACAAATATTAGTTCAACTACATCAATAAGCACTTTGAATAGTAATGGTTTTAAATATACCAATTAAAACAAAGACATTAATAGATTGGAACAAACCAAGACCAAATTGTGTTTTCTAAAAGCAAACCCATTTCAAATATAAGGACATATACAGATTAAGTCAATGAATGCTCTTGGTTGCCCACCAGAAAATAACAGTAACACCATGTTGACGTCACCATGCACACCAAACACAGGATATGGAAAAGATAAATGGTATACAAAGTTGTATGAGTAGAAATAAAAAATAAATAAATAAAAAGTTTTTGATGCAAAAAAAAAAAAAAGATAAATGGGAACTGATCTGGAAGCTTCCTTCTAACTGACCAGGTTTCATTACCAAAAAGTTTGTTCAACCTGCTGGGGAGGAAGAGCCATCAACGGTCTCAACCAGGTATGAAAATGCAAGCTGGTAAATACCTATACAATACGTTATTATCAATGTTATAGTGGCATCAATGTATGGCGATAGCCAATAGCTCTCTGGTTGGATCTCAGACCTGCTCTGAAAGCCAAACCAAAAATTTGCATAAGAGGCCATAGTACCTGGGTGGGGGGATAAACTAATAAAGTTTAGCTATTAAGACTTGATATTAAAGAAACTTGAAAAGATTTATCATTATACCTATAAATCAGAGAATCTCCCAGCACTGACTTTCATGTTTCCTTTTGCAATAGAAGGTTTATAGCACAGAGAATAACAAATGACCAAAGTACAGAGAACTGATAACTGTGGGTTGTTTAGCTCTAAACGACTCATCCAAATCATACCCCCAACTCAAGGCTCTGAGAAAACAGTGGAAGAAGAGTGGTGAGAATTAAAGAATCTGTAGGCAGGGAAGGGTACAGCCAAATGGTATCTTGCAAACATGACAGGTTTTATGCATCCATCATCTCACTGCAACTATGTAGACTTCCAGGAAAGTGACATAAGATTTGGCTTTTTTTTATTAAAAATTTAATTATACATTTTAAAATTTTTTACCAGTTCCCTCCCTCCCCCCTCCTCCCCCTCCCCTTCCCCCAGTGCCTCCCCCCCCCAATTCCCAGAGAGTCCTTTATTGTGTACGCCTAACTCTCCACTGGGTCCTCCTCTCCGATGACATATAAGGACCCAGTGGCATTTCCATAAGCCCTTTCTCTTGTTCCCCTTAAGCATAAGATCACTACTATGGCTGTCAATCCCTTGCCTCCAGGGGTCTCGGTGCCCTTAACAGATGCTAGGCTTTATGAGGGCAACAGTGTGCTGGACATTGCGCAGGGCATGCAAAGTCCCATTATGATTGCTTTGGCCCCAACTATTGTTGAGAATCTTGCAGATCGTTGCTCCTCCCATCCTTTTCCTCTTACAATCTTACCACCCCCTCTTCCGCAAATGTCCCTGAGCTCCAGGATGGGGAGAGATTAGGCTGTCCTAGTTCTATGTGATTGATATAGAGTCTCTGAAGTTCTGGATTGTGGTTTGTTGATTTTCTTTTGCAGTTTTGCTGCTCCTGCAATTCCCTTCACTCCATTCTGCTGGGCACTGTATGTCACCCCCTGGCCAGAGACAAAAAGCTGTTAAACTGGAGTCTTCTTGTAATAGCACATTCAAGGGTAGATGTAATAAGAGTAGGAAACCTCACTGAGGGAGGGGTCCATCACCCATTTGCAAAATGATTACTTTTTATCTGCTAGACTATATGCCCTCCCCTTCTGGTGAGATCAGGGAAGAACGTCTGTGAACTTAACCAGGTTTCTCATTACTTACTTGCAGACCTTGATGGAGGCCTATTTTCTCTGCTGTAACATGGTCTCCTCTCTCCTTGTTTCTGGTGTGGCCCTCCTAACCCATCTCTCTTGTTCATAATCCTTGCAATTACTGTGTTACATAGGTTTACTTTTGAGTGTCTCAATGTGGGCTGGGTGAGTTTGGTACTAGGAGCCACCTATTAGGGAGTACATACGGCGCTTAATTTTCTGGGTTTGGGATACTTCACTTAATATAATTCTTTCTAATGACATCCATTTCCCAACAAATTCCAGTAATTCATCATTTTTGATGGTTGAGTAGTACTCCATTGTATAGATGTACCACTGTTTCCTTATCCACTCGTCAACTGTTGGACATTTAGGTTGATTCCATGACTTTGCTATTGTAAACAGTGCTGCTATGAACATGGTCGAGCTTGTGCTATCGAGGCGAACCTCTGCTGCATGGGGGGTTATTCCCAAAAGTGGGATAGCAGGGTCATATGGCATTTCAATCTTTAATTTCTTTAAGAATCTCCAGACGGCTCGCCAGAGTGGCTGTATGAGCCTGCATTCCCACCAACAATGTAGGAGAGTTCCCCTCTCTCCACATCCTCTCCAGCATTTGTCGTTGTTTGTATTGTGGATTTTTGCCATCCTGACCGGGGTGAGATGATATCTCAGGGAAGTTTTGATTTGCATTTCCCTGATGGCGAAGGAAGTGGAGCATTTTTTAAGATAATTGTTAGACATTTTAATTTCATCCCTGGTAAAGTTTCTTTGAAGATTTGGCTTTTTTATATTACATCATGAAAAGGGAAAGAACTTAAGAAGCACCACACTTCCCTCAGAGATTAAGGAGTGTTAAGGTTGGGTGGCAGAGAAGAGGACCAACTTCTCTAGTGGTACGCCCACTAGTATATTGTTGTTGCTTCACAAGTGCCCAGGCACACAAGCACAGAAAGGTATGAGAGGAGGAGGGAGACATGTGAAGAAACACAAAGTTCATATTTGGAAACAGTAGAGGATTAGGATTGGGTAAGTAGGAGTGAAAATACATACATACATACATATATATATATATATATATATATATATATATATATAAAGTCATAAAAGAATAAATAAATGCTTAAAAGTCAGCAAAGAAAGATGTTCCACAGTGATGTCAACCATAAGAAAGCAAAGAAAGAGTGTTTAGCTGGAATTCCAAGAGTGAACTTCAAAGATGGGAATATTATCAGAGATAAATATTAGTACCTCCCATGAACATTTATACAAAAATCCTGATTATATTAACAAATCAGATCCAACAATATGTGAAAATATACACATGTACTGATTTATCCCAAACCATGCAAAGCTGGTTCAACAACCAAAAAAAAAAAAAAAAAAAACAACTAATTCATTCCTTCGATATGCTAAAAAATAAAAATTACATGTCAATAGATACAGAAAAGGCGTTTCACAACATCTAACACTGATTCACAGTAAAAACACTCAGTAAACTAAAAATAGAAAGGAATAGTCAGTCTCAACTTCATAAACAGTATTAAGTTGAAAAAATCTACAGCTAACATCATGCTTAATTGTGAAAAGCTAGAAGTTTTCCTACTATGACCAAGGACAAAACAAAGACATCTCTCACCAACACTTTCAAACTCTATTCATGTAGTCCAAGCTAGTGCAATAAAACAAGACAGGACAAGGGAATACACATAGACTAGAAATTACTAACAGCTGCCTTTATTCATAGATGAAATGGTTATCAGTATAGAAAATCTGAAGGATTGAACACAAAATATCTCCCTATAAATTACTTCAACTTATGCTACTTATCTGTATCCTATGCACTGTTATAAGCACTTGATATATACATGTGAACAGAACAGATTTAAACCACTGTCTTGATAGACTTATAAATCCATAAATATCAAAATCATATACCAAAACAATATCAGTTTCATATTGCTGCCATAACAAATTACCAAGAACATAGCACCACAAATATATTTTACTGTGTTGTAGGTCAGGAGTCTAGTATAAGTCTTACCCAGTTTAAATGCAGACATTGCTAGCAGAGCTCTATCTCATTCTGGAGAATCTAGTATAAGATTTATTTCCTCATTCATAAAGTTCTTGGCACATTTCTGTTCCTTCAATATAACAGTTCCTTGTATCTCAGAATGAGTAAGGGACCACTGAATCACTTCCCTGCTGCTACCTTTATTACTAATTACAGCCAAGAAAGGTTTCCTGATTTTAAGGACATATAATATGATTGGGTCCATCTGAGAAATCTAGCATTACTTCCATACCAATATCCTTATGGTTTGGATGTGAAATATTCTGCAAAGACTTGTGTGTTTAAACAATTAGTCCTCAACTGGTAGCAATGTGTTTTGGAGACTATGAAACCTTGGAAGGCAGGGAATAACTCTGTGTGTGTGTGTGTGTGTGTGTGTGTGTGTGTGTGTGTGTGTGTGTGTGTGTGTCTGTGTGTCTGTGTGTCTGTGTGTCTGTGTGTCTGTGTGTGTGTCTGTGGAGGACCAAAGGTGATTCAGGAATCATCCTGGACTATAGCCTATAGCTCCTTATTGTTTTACTGTGGAGTTTCCCAGGTTCTGCCTTCTAGGGCAAGAAGCACAGGTTGTGATTATTTCCTCCTAGCACTGTTATGTGAGATCTGGGACCCAAACTTGGATCCTTTTACTTGTGAGACAAGCCTTAAGCCATTTACCCAGCCCATTTTTCCCCATCTTTTTAATGGCCCCACCATCTATTCATCTTCAAAGCTGAGGGAAATGATCAGTTCTAGTCTGTATGTCTCTACTTCTTTTAATAATCATACTGTGATAGTTACCCTGAGATGAACAGAAAAGAATGTGAGAATTTCTGAGGAAAAAGAGCGCTCTTTGTCCTGGTGGGGGGTAAGGCCAATTTTGTCATCAGAGCAAAAGAATTGCATGGAAATTTAAAAGTCCTGGCTTGAGTAGAAAATAATGTAAATAATTTAATTTCTATTGGACAGATGGTAGTTAGTAATATCCTGTTCTATGAGAACAACACCCACCACCCCTCCAGTCTTTACCTCACTTCCCTACACTCATTAATAATGCCAGACTATAAAAGACTCTGGTTCCACCCATCACCTCTTGCTTCTTCCTGCTCTATTACCATGTGGTCACACCTTGGTGGATCAGTTCTCTCCTAGCCATGTGCTGATGATGGCTTTCCCTTTTCCCTCAGACCTAGACTTAAGCTCTCTCCTCGGTTCTAATGACTTCCCACATTAAGGCTATGGCTTCCTTCTTACTTCCCTCCAAGAGCTTCTTCCCTTTTCTCTCATTTTCAATAAAATCACTTCATGTACCTCTCAACATGTTCTGCTTTCATTCCTCTACTCCAGAACTCAAGAATCCCAAAGAAAGAAAGTCCACATCAAAAGGACATGTATCTCAGACTTTTCCAGACCTCGTTGCTTAGGTAGATTCTTCCACCTACTTTGGCAAATTTTTATCAACCAGGAAATAAAACTAACACCTACCTCATGGTGTTATTGTGAAAACTAAATGATGTAATAATCCCTATTGAAGCACTCTCTAAATTGCATATGTTGGCTGTTAATAATGATTATACCACTAATGCCTTCCCCATTTCTGCTGTAGTAAATGCTACCACTATCTAGGGTGCAGGATAAATTTTTAAGGTTAAGCATTCAAATTCTTCACGCAATTGTTTGCTTTTGTTTTGACATGTTAGCAGAGGCCATTTGATTGTAATCCTGCCCATCAAGTTTCATCTTGGACAGAGTTCAATCTAATCAAACCCAACAATATTAGCCTTGGCTCTACTTAAAAGATTCATTCAACCACTTTTTCTCAAAGCATGAGCCAACATTTGAACATATTTATATCATAAATCATACACTAATAATATGCCAGAACAGTCACCTCTTTTATGAATCAGTCTCTGACTTTCAAGACCACATTAGACCCCATCTATTTTCAACTGTGTACTGCCAAACTACTACAGAATGTATAATATGATATCTTAATGGTGGTTTTGACCTTTACCCCCAAGTAATTGGGAGCAATTCTTGTGAAGAGATTTGCCTTTTGCATTCTTACTCATAATGCACAGTAGATGCTTAATGAAGTGGCAGAAGGAACACAAGAGGACCAGACTAGAGGAGAAGAAAAACAACCCTTAGAAACACACATCGCTTTATATATTTTAGGTAATTTAAAAGAAAAAAAAAAAACAAAGACAAAATTCTTTCCAAAAATTACCAAGTCGATCTTTTTATAGTATGTTTAAAGTGTATTGGTTGTTTCTAAATGCAATGTAAACTTCATCAATTATTTAAAACATCGCATGTTAGTCATATATGGAAAGGAAAGTACCTTATTTGAACACCTAGCACATGAATGAGATGCCCTCTATCTTTTAGAGTAGAGAAAATCCTGGTTTTTTTTTTAAAAGAAGAATGTCAACATTACATGTAAAATGTAAGTGTGTTAACATGAAGGTAGGTCCCAGAGAGAGGAAAAAAAGTTGTTTTCACAAGGCTTTTAATTGGGTATTTTCAAATGGTATCATCATCTGGGATAACATTATAGAATGCCTTCTTGTGATTCATGTTTTTTCAGCCATTTAGTAATCCTCTTAGTGCAGTGCAAAGATGCCAGAAGAAAGCATTTAGAAAATGGGCCATAGCAGGTACAAAACAAATGTGTAAAAATCAGTGGCCATCTTATACACCAAGGATGAAAAAAGTGAAAAAGTCCTAAGAGAAACAATCCCATTTACTATAGCACCTAAGAAAATGAAATATCTTGGTATAAATCTAATCAAAGAAGTAAGAGACCTTTACAATGAAAACTTTAAAACCCTAAAGAAAGAAATTACAGAAGACATCAGAATGTGGAAAGCCCTCCCATGTTCCTGGATTGGAAGAATCAATATCATAAAAATGACCATCTTACCAAAAGCAATATACCGATTCAACACTATACCAATCAAAATCCCAAAGCAATTCTTTAAAGAAATTGACCGAATAATCTCAAAATTTATGTGGAAGCACAAAAGGCCCAGGATAGCAAAAACAATACTGAGTAACAAAAACACTGCTAAAGGTATCACCATGCCAAACCTTAATCTATACTTCAAATCCATAGTAATAAAAACAGCCTGGTACTGGCTCCAAAATAGACTCACAGATCAATGGATAAGGGTTGAAGACCGAGATATAAACCCACACAATTATAGCTATTTGATCTTTGATGAAGGGGTCCAAAAATCTCAATAGGAAAAGAACAGCATCTTCAACAAATGGTGCTGGCAAAACTGGATATCCACATGCAAAAGATTAAAACTGAATCTGTATGTGTAACTATGCACAAAAATCAACTCCAAATGTACCAATGACCATCATATTAGGCCAGAGACTACAAAAAAAAAAAAACTCTAGATGAAGAGTGGATTGAGCTAGGCCAACATTTCCTAAACAGAAACCCAATAGCACAGGCACTAAAACCAGCACTCAACAAATGGAATCTTATGAAATTAAAGAGCTTCGTTCAGCCAAAGAGATTATAAACTGAGCAAAAAGGCAACCCACAGAGTGGGTGAAAATCTTCACTAATCACATATCTGACAGAGCTCTATTATCCAGAGTGCACAAAGAACGTAAGAAATTAAGCACCAAGGAGATAAATAGCCCAGTTAGAAAATGGGCCTCAGAACTCAAAAGAAACTTTTCCAGGGACAAAATTCAAATGTCTAACAAATATCTTAACAAATGCTCCACATCCCTAGCCATCAAAGAAATGTAAATCAAAACTACTCTGAGATATCATCTCACCCCAGTAAGGATGGCAAAAATACACAATATAAACAACATTGAATGCTGGAAAGGATGTGGAGAGAAGGAAAACTCTCATACATTGTTGGTGGGAATGCAGGCTTATATAATGACTCTAGAGATCAGGATGGAAATTTCTAAAAGGTTAAGGATTGAAATACCGTATGACCCTGCTATACCACTACTGGAAATAATCCTCCCAAATGCTGCAATTCACTCCAGTTACACGAGTACAACCATGTTCATTATAGCTCTATTTACAAGAACAAGTCGTGGAATCAACCCAAATAACCAACAGTTGACAAATGGGTAATGAAAATGTGGTACATTTACACAATGGAATACCACTCAGCCATCAAAAAAGATGAATTAATGAAATTTGTTGGTAAATGGATAGAATTGGAAGAAGTTATACTGAGCAAAGTTAAATGCCACATGTTCTCTTTTACAAATAGATTCTACTCCCAAACCTTCTTAATGAAATACTTAAGGGAAAATCTCTATAACACCCAATATAACTGCAAAGGATCATGACTAGGGGGGAAGGAGAAAGAAGACCTCAAGTGAAAGGAGACAAAGGAGCACAGTTCAATAGAGAAATTAAGGTGTGTTTATGAAAGGCCTAAATAGGGAGATATCTTACACTGCTCACTCTCACTTTCCTTCCTTTCACTTGGGTTCGGATGGGTTTGAAGTGCTGGGCATATGTCTCCAGTCATTGAGGGGATAGGGAATGGTATCTAGATGGTAACTGGCTGGTAACCAGGAGGCTGACACAACTCACTACTTCTATTTTTCCTTCTACTTTTAAGCCTCTTCTTACATAAAGACCTTTATTTAGAACAGTCTTTTTATCTTTGTTTAGGAAAAAGACCTCAACACCCAAAGAACCTAGTGCAGTGCAAGAACTGAAAAACTGAAAACAATTACCCTGCAACGTGCATCCATAACTAGACCAGCCGAATTTCTCCCCATCCTAAAGTTCAAGGAACATTGTGGTGGAGGGGACAGCAAGACTGTAAGAGCCTAAAGATTGGGGAGATCCACTGCTGGAAAGATACTCCACCCATGACTGAGCTGAGGCTGCCAGGAACTCATTGCAATGTGCTTTGACCTTCCCTGACCTGTACAATGGCAGACATGTCAACGAGCCCCCATAGACTATCAAGGATCTCAGGGGAAATGGTTTCAGGCAGTAGCATCCTTGGAGGCAAGGGGCTAGACAGACATAGGGTGTTCCCATATTAGTGAGCAGCCCAAGAAGCAGCTGCAAGGTATGCCACAGAGTCCTCAACTCCCACTAGAGTAGACAATTTGAAAGGAACTTGGAGCCCATATAAACTAATGGACAGGAGGGTGGGAGGGTACAGGTAGGAAACACCAAGAGAGAGGAGGAAGAGGAAGGGGAAGGGAGGGAGGGAGGCAAGGATACCTACTCATTGAGCTTGTATAACTATAATAAAAAAAATTTAAAAAAAGAAAGCATGGTTCTCTTGAGTAAGGTGATGGGTTAAAATTTCAGACTCCCCTACTCTTCTTTGTTTTTACAAGTCTCAGATGGAGAAGCCTAACCCTCAGAGTATCACTGAAATGCAAATGCTTATGAAGAACATGTGAGAGGGGGTCCTGCATGCCTGAGTTCTAAGAATTTCCCAGATGTTGCCCCAATTGTTGATCAGAAGACCACATAGAGAAACAAGGTTCTGGTAGAGTCTATGCATAAGAAAATTCACCATCAGTGATATTTCTAAGGCAAATTGCAGCCTCATGTTCTCTATGCCAGGGGTTATAAACATTTTATCTATTAACATATTTTATTTAATAATTGCTTTAATAAAAAACAAAAACCTTCCAACACCAAACACCAGACTTTTCACTTAGATTGATTTTAATCACAGTGCAAAATAATGAAGAAATGCTAACATCCATGGGAAAGAGGGAAAATCGTGTTTAAGCTACATTATTTCTTTAAAATTTCCCTTTTATAGGATAAAATTCTTGTAAAGCTTCTGGGAGATGTTACTGAAGGTATACTCTGTGAGTGACATGAAACATAGTATCTCACAGCCCAATCCTATGGCAAAACTGAAAAGTCTACTACGCAAAGTGGTAAAGGAATTCTCATTTCATGTGAGTATTTCCTAGTAGTGGGAGGTCATTTGGGATGGTATAATTGACCAAGGGAGCCAATTAAGATGTCTTTAATCAGTAATGACAAGCTGAAACCTTCAAAATAAAACAGGCTGTTTTCTCAAGCGCTTGCCGTAATTTTAGCTGTGCTCTAGAGTTGTGCAACTATATCCATGTCAATCATTTTCTCATGCTGGTAACATCACTTACTTTAGCTAAAGACTTAGGAGTGTAACATTTAAACTAAATAATAAAAGCAACACACTCTTTAGACAACAAAAATTCTTCTGTAGGCCATGACAACTTCAAAGTTTTCCTGTTGCTTTTCTCACTCTTTAACAATCCTCTTTGTTCTCAGTTCTCCTCTGCTTCAGTCAGGCGACAGACTGTATAAAGTTATGAATACACTAAATTTCACAAGAGAATTTGTACTCAAATAAATTATTCTGCAATGTTTGACAGAAATAAATCCTTTCTGTGCAATTATCTCCACTACCCGTGACCTATTTCGCAAGTTCTGATCTAACTGAAGTACAATGTGAATGTATTTTTCCTTTTTGCATCCCTCTAAGTATTTCTAATTTGTTTATTCCAAAAGCAAGAAACTGATATCTATGGTATGTAGAGATACCTGAAACTACTGGTAGAGCAAGAAGCAGCTACCAGTAAATCTACTACCTAGGAACTGCAAAAACCTGAAAGGGACACACTGTGCCCTTCCAGGAATATAGCCTCATCCGTCCCACTGGGAAATCCTGATTCTGATTGGTGATGTCCATAGAATTCAGACTCCTACAACTCACAGGAAAGTAGAGATGTTTGAAAACAGAAATATGGGCCCAGACAAAAGCACCTGACACAGTAGCACATACAAAAATCGTAAGGGTATTAAGAGAGGTAAGGAAAGAATCACTTACTATATGTTGAGACTGCCAATCTTCTCTCTATGATCAGCTCTAGAATGTCAGCAGCCAAGTTCTGATACTCTAAATGTTTCATTTCTGAGAAAAGAAAACACAATGAAAAACTGTTACTAGAAATTTCAAGACACGAACATTGAGTGTAGTTCAATTATGGAATTCTTGTCTAGCATGCATTAGGACCAGGATTTTATGACCATATTTAAAAATTCAAGATAAAATTTCAAGTGATTAATGCTAAATTATAAAGCAAAAAGACACAGAAATGAAAAATCTAAGGTTAAAACAAAAAAAGGAAGACCAAAACAAGACTCCAGAAATAAAGCTTTGGAGAGACATAATAGAGAATTTGGAGAAGAGGAAATCATCAAAAAATAAAGTTCAAAAAAACTAAATATTCAGAAAAAAATACAGATGAATTTCTAGATTGGACTATGCAACAATATAGAGTAAATCATCATTTAGCCAAACATATTAATATGAAATTTAAGAACAGCGGGACAAAGAACAAGTTTCCAGAGAGGGAAATAAATCAGGTCATATAAAAAAGATCAGAAATGAAACTACTTCAGATGTTTTAGCAACACAAGAAGTGAAAAAGCAAAGGAACAATATCCAACTGATAATCCTCAGCTAAATTACAATGAAATCATTTTTCCTGACATATTAGAATACAAAATTTTATCACTTAGTGTATTTTACATTTAACTACTGAAATATATGTATGCAAGCATGGAATATACAGAAAATGTAAACCACAAAAGAAGACGCAATGGATGGAACACCCAGAGAACAAAGGTTTTCCAGAATGATCCTTGTACACTAGTTATAACAATCAGTCCAATTCAGAGATAGTTTTATTTTAAAAGAACTTCACTGAGGGTCTGGAGAGGTGCCTTGCAGACGGAAGGTCCTGAATTCGGATCCTAGACCCCACGTATAGACGCCGGGCAGAAGCAGGGATGGCCTGCGTTTCTGGTCCTGGTAGGGCGGAGCCTGTGAATCCCAGGGCAGAAGGAGGTGGAGGCGTCCATGGTGGTTCGCGAATTCATCCATGGTTCTACACAGACACACACACACACACACACACACACACACACACACACACACACACACACACACACGTGCGCGCGCATACATGCACAATTAAATAAATAATAAATAAAAACATTAAAAAAAAAAGAACTTCACTGAGGCTCACTCAGCCAACTAAGAAACTCATCAAAACAATTTAAACTGTTCAGAATACCTGTCAATGTTTAAATGAAAAAAATGCAGATAGTTATGTAAAGGAGCTAAATTATTGACCAGTACGTAGAAAATCAAGTAAGCACAATAAAATGCAGTCATTAATTTAAAAAAAACATTTTATCAATCACAATGGGTTGCCACAGCCACTGCTGCCATTGTGCCAGCCCCACGGGTCTCAGCCAGGCCAGGTGACCACTCCAGAATGGGACACAAACCAGTTTGGGGGCAGACTGGATCCAGCTTCATTCAGCAATATCACCAGTTATTTGACAATGACAGAACCCAGCCAGGGACAATTTACATTAATGCATCACACCTTATATAGGAAGGACGGCAGTTCCAGGAAAAAGCTGCCATTTTGAAGAAGTTGTCTAGCCTTCCAGAAAATTAAGCACAGCATCATGGCACATGACCATCAGCCTACGCTAGATATGCCATGCTGTATCATCAGCATGGTTGTGGGCCAGCTCCAGGCTGATGAAGATTCCATCATGGGTTTCAACCAGATGCTCCTATTAAAGAACATTAATGATGCTTGGGTTTGTACCAATGACATGGTATGGTTGCTTGTTCTGCACAACTTCAGCTGACCTCCTCCTGTCCAGATATCATACTGTTTCCTCCTCCCTCCTCTTCTCAATACAGTCACACTCCTCAAGATACTCTAAATATCATACATAAATGAGCAGGGCCAAGGTAGGAGTGGGTGTAGTATGCTTCTGCCACCAAGGTGTTAGACATGTTTGGATGCTTAGACTAGTTGCATCTGACACAAATTTGTGTTGTACCAGCGCATGCCTTGGAAAGACTCAGGTAATGCAAAAGATTGTCTTTTTTATAACCTACTGACAAGTTGCCCTAGTAACCCAAACAAGTGAAGGAGACAGCAGTTGCCTCACCACCCAGATATTGATTTGTTCAGATGTTTCAAGTGCCTCACGATACAATAAAACCACAACAACTTTCTTAATAGTTTAAATTGTTTTGATGCAATTCCTAGTTGGCTAAGCCTCAGTAACTATCCTGGCCCATTGTCTCTCTCTTTTCTCTCCCTCCCACCTCTGCCTCAGCTCTGCTGTACTTACCACAAGGAACAAATTGGCAAAAGCAGCACTCCAGCTGCTTTCAAGCTTGGGGGGGCAGAGTTCTTTCCAGTCCATTTGGTCTTGTGAAAGCAGGGAGAGCTGAAAGCAGGTCTGACCTGAACCTGGTTTTACACTGAAGCCTCTTCGGTCAGTTCTGACACTTACCTGTGGCTTCTTGCCTTGAGTAGGTTCACGGTTCTAGTACGGTATCAGGAGGGATGATTGAACCCTGTGGCACCTAGAAAAGCCTTAGCAAACAGTTTTCCATGTTTAGGGCTGAGGTTTCAGCAAGACTGATTAAAGGGGTGTGCTCTATCCCCCAAATGGTCAGGATCATATTTCAGAGTACCCACATCCCTCAAGCCAAGCTGAGATCCTGTGTCATGCCATCTGTTTAGGATGTCAGATTCAGGCCTCACTAGGTTGAAGTATCAATTCTAGACTATGGAGGAAAGTAGTCATTTTCTAGTTCTCATCCTAAAACTGCTGCAGGGCACTTATATACTATCTCCTTCTTCCCTTCCACATTCAATCCATGCTTTTTTTTTAACTCCCATGAAGTCTTGACTATTAGAGCAGTTTCTAATCTGATCCTTCGTCTGGGCACAGCGGCCTTGCCCAGTACACATCTAGCTTATCATTACTGAGACCTCTGGATGGTATAAACCTGGCAGCAAAATAGCAACTGCAAGGCTACATCCAAGCCCAGAATTTGGGATAATGCCATCAGGGATTTTAGGATTGATCAAGCATTGCAGCTCAGGCATTCCTGGAAAAGGGATACCTTCCCCTATTTTCCTCCCACTGTGGTGGGGGGAGAGTAACGATTTCCTCAGATTACACAGGCGGCCTGACTATACTGAGCACAGTCTTGGATAATGTGCTATTTGAAGCACACAGCACATAGGAGATCTCTAAACTGTTTTGTATTGGGGTGGAGGAGAGGTAGATGCCTGCTGCCTCTTAAACCACCCTGTATAAAATCTGAAATATGATTTCTTCCATGTACCTGTGCCTGAAATAGCTGCAATAAAGAGTTGTTTGCAGTATATATCTTTCATGAGAAAAAATCATTATAGCAATACCAAGGTAAATACTGAAAACTGTATTAGCATATTAAAAAATAAGCATTAGGAGGATAGAAAAACAAAGAAAACATGTATGAATGAGGTAAAAATGAAATTAATCTTCAATTTAGTTCAGAGAATGTCAAAAAAGAATATTCAAACCCAGAAATATTTTATTGCATTTGGCCTGACATATTTTAGAAATAACTTAGTATATGGAAATATATTTCTTTCTGAGTTCAAAACTTTGATGAAATAGTTTTATTAAAGCATAAATCAGTATTTAAAATTATATATAGATCATAAATTACAATGTACAGGTTTTTTATTTTTATATTTTTATAAGCATATTGGGTATTCATCCCAGCTTCTCCCCTCCCCCCTTCCTCCCATTCTCTCCCTTCCCTTTACCATTTCTTTCCACTTCCTCCCACCCTTCTGCCTGTGTACTTCTATGGACCTCAGAGTTCACTATGACCTGTCTACCCCTGGGGTGCTCTGTGGTATATCAATTTATCTCTCTTCAGTCCATCCCACTCATTTATACATTTCCCTTCACTCATCCATCTTTAGACCCAAAGGTTTCCACTGTCAGTGCCCATTCTATGGGTATAATAAGAGATACCCAGAGAGCAGTTTGATGTACTGAATTCCAATCCATAGGATTATTGGCTGTCTTCCCTATAGATTTTTTTCCTTCCATTTTTTATAAGTTCTTGTTCTAATATACAGTTAACAGGCATGGGGACCATTCTGATGAGTAGGTCTTGAAACCAATCAGAAGCTATTGGTTGTCTCCTTGATAATCATGCCACTATTACACTGGTGGTCACCTGTTGCCATGGTGATGTATACTATAACTTACAGACCTGATGCCCTTGATGGGGCTTGTGATTATTTCTCTCCCCCAGTAGCTGCTACTACAGTATTTCTTCATACTGTGCAAGCTATCCAGCAAGGAGAAAGTCCACAGACAAGCTCCAGTTGATATATTTTGCTCATGTTCTGTGATCCATTTGTGTTGCACCTTAAGTGCTGACAGTTTTTGGAGAGCAAGCAAAAGCAATGGCAAAAACCTATAATGTTTGGGAGCCTTTAAGACCACCCTGACCAAAATTTTATCAGAAGTGCCACATTCCTTTTTTGAGTTCAAAACTTTGATGAAGTAGTTTTATTATTCCTTTTACTTCTAATATAATTTTGTCCCTGCATTTTAAGTGGAGCTCAAGGCTTTTTTTCTCCTCTTTTTTCTTACTCTATGCTCCTCTGCATAGGGACTGCCCATTCTTGTCCCTTTCTTTAAAAGACTTTTTTTTATATATTACTAACATAGGATGTTACTCTGGAGATAGGAGGAACAGAAGGGCTTATAGAAAAACCCAGAGATTGTAGGAATTAACCCCAAAGGGACATCCTATGCAGTTTCTTTTATACATGTTCAATATCTTAATCTTCTAAATAAAAGGTTGTTCTCCATTCATGAAACAATTAAATGAAATATTATGTTTTAACTCATTCCTTTATTGTTTAATAAGTAAAATAATGAAGGACCAAGATGTATGTTTAAGAATGTCTATCATATTAATGGACTGACTTGTAATTCCTCTTCAATGTTAAAGGAGATTCATTACCAATCAGGATGCAACCATGGGCAGTGCAGGAACAGCAAAACTAAAAACAACAACAAACCATAATTCAGAACACCAAAGACCCTACATTATTCACCTGGAACCAGACCAGACAAATCTCTCCCCATTCTAAAGCTCAGGGACCTTGCGGAAGTGGGGGCAGCAAGATTATAAGAGCTAAAGATAGGGAGGACCAACCATATGCAAGATACTCCACAGAAATCATGGCTGAAGCAGCCAGAATATAGCCACAATGTGATTGCACTTAGCCTGACCTGCACAATGGCTGACAAGTCAACAACCCCTCAAAGTCTAGCATGGATCACAGGGAATAAGTCTTCTGGCAGTAGGATCTTTACAGGCAATGGGTAAAACAGTCATAATAGAGTTCCCATGCTAGGGGGCAGCCCAAGAAGGGGGTCCCAAGTTATACCACTGAGTTCTGAACCCTCACTAGGGTAGAGGACTCACAGGGAGGTTCAGCGCCCACATAAGTGGATGCTCTGGGGGATGGGAGGGAGGAAGTAATAGGTACCAGGAGAGGGGGAAGAAGGGAGAGGGATGACAAGGAGGGAAGAAAAGGGGGACAGTGCAATGGGAGATGATGGGGGAGGGGAAGGGAGAGAGAGAGGAGCGAGTACCCATTGACCTTGTATGATTAGGCTAAAAATAAAATGTGTACTAAAAAAACAAAGTATTACTCCTCAGGAAACAAAATTTGAAGTAATAAAAACTGCTGGCTATTTTATAGATAGAAATTACACCAGTTTCTAAAATGGACTGCCTTTGTCAAGGTTGTGATGAATATTTTCCAATAAGAGCATTTTTTCACAACAATCAAACTTTAGAATTCCTCATTAAGCAGTGCTGCTTCAACATTCCAATTCTACAGAACAACAATGCTTTTTATCCTCCACTTTCTATAAAGGTACTATTGTAACTTTTTCTTCTTCATTTAATCATTCTCTTAACTAGAAAATAAAGAGAATGTGATTTTATGTTTTGATTAGATTAGCACTAAATCTACACATTTGAGCAGTCCTGAAATTTTAACAATTTTTTTTGTTTCCCCCTAGGTATACTTCTTTTGTTTGATTCATTACTTGAAATTCTGAATGCTTTTAATAATGTAGGTAATAAAATGACCCTTTGTCATCTTTTCCCTTGCTATTCTCTATCTTACCAGGTTTTATTTTCCCCATAGTTCATATCACTATTATTATATACTCTCTCCAATTTTTTAAATTTATGCCTCAAATATACATTGATAAGCCTGGAATTTTATTGTCTTTTCCATTAAAATACTTGTAGCTAGAACATTACCTAGTATACAATAAACATTATTCTAATAGTTACTGAATAATTAGATGAGTTAATTTGTTTCACTTGTAAAAAACTGACATCATAAATCCTAAGAAAATTTTCAAAATTTCATAGGTTTGCATTGCACAGAATATACGTATATATTACATACATGTAAGGAATATATATGTATTATGGATGTTTTAAGCTACCACTACTTGCATGGGATTTTTTAACCAAAATTTTAGATAATTGGCATTCAAAAGATGCATGATTTTAATTCTCTTTTTAGCTTTCCCTTACTTGAATGTAATCATGTCCCTAAAAAATATATTTCCATTCAAGTCTACTGTAGAGTAGTTGTTCCTCACAAGATTATGTAAATGAGAGTTGCACTTGTCCAGTAAACATTTTTGTTTCTGACTCACCTTAGTTCTTTTTTCATAAAAAGACATGTAGATTGATAACTGTTCAAAAAAGACCTTGTTCCTTCCTGTATGTAATTTACAACTTATTCATTATATCCTCAATATTTTCATCACTCACGTGCTGTGCGCCAAGTGTTTTGGTGAGAGGCATTTCATGAATAAAATATACTAGTGTCAGTAAAATTTGTAAGAAGGATACCTCAGGCATACTTGAAATATGGCACATATTTGACATTTCACACTTAAAATAATTCGTACTCCAGGGGGCATTTTTCATCTTGTGTCCTGGCAAGCTAGAAAACCTCTTCAAACATGATAGGTACATTTCTCAAGCTTAAGAGCCACGTTTCTAAATAGAGTCTGCTAGGGATCCTTTGTCCTCATGCATTACATCAGATCAGATCTACTAATAGCTCCTCAAACAAAAATCTTTTTGTGCTTTGGTGACATTTTAAGACACTGCCTAAAACTTCTCATACTTCATAAATATTAGTTTATATCCTGTCGTTACTAGCAATGATCAAGAGTACAATATCATTCCTTATGTTAGTTTAGGCCTATGTTTGGATCATGTGTTAAAACAAGCACTCAGATATCCAGACTACACTATTCATGTGGAAAATGTATATGGAACTGGAAATGAGATAAATACTTGGACTACTCCTTTCTCATTCACTTCATTCCTAATGGTGGTTTTCTCTCAAAGATTGCTTTATTAGTTCATGATTCAAATGCGTCCCGTAAAATGGGCCAAAGTACTCTACCACATTCAGAAATACACCTGCTGTGTTGACAATACTGATAATCTTCTAGTTGGAAGCACTATCTTTACTTATTATATTCTGTTGCACCTTGATTAAATATTCCCCCTTTTATTTGCAGCAGATGGGTTGCCTAGAAACTAGTGTGTACTTATGGCAGATAGTGGGAAGAGAATGACAGTATGATAACAATGGCAGCAGACAGCTTCATCCATAGACTTTGGGGATTAAGAAAGACTTGCATAGGGGAGATCATTTGTTCAAAATTTGGAAGGGACTTGAAATTTATGAATGATAACAGGAAAAAGAAATGAAGAATTTGGGCACTTCTAATAGTTCTGAAAAACCAGAGTTTAGAATAACAAGAGCAGAAGGCTAAGAGAATAGCAAGGAGTTCTGAGTACAACTGCCATGCTAAGTAGTTTGAAATCCATTTAGGAAAGAATGTCCCCTAAAATCTGTAATCATTCACTTATTTTGACTCTATGGATATTCTCTTACGATGTAGCCACATCTAACTTAGAATCTTCTATGTAGATCAATCTAGCCGTGAATTTGCAGCAATCCTCCTATGTCAACCTACAAAACACAAAACACTGAGACTATAGGCATTTACCACTACCACACAACACTTTTTTACATATCTCATAGATCCACTCAACTCTTTAAGCTAAACATCACATTTTATTGTAATCTGCCTTTATTGTCCCCCATTGATAATCTCTATGGCCTTCTGTCAATGCCAAAAAACATGTGTCATTTGCAAAAGAGTATTACAGGAACTACTACATCTGTACCACTGATTTCTTAGTTTTTCTGCTTGAAATTATCCTTCTATTTGCAAAAAGTATAAATAACCATGTAATTTCCTCCATTTCTTTGGAAAAATATCCTAAAGCACAATTCTAGTGCTCATGATGTGGTATCCACTTATTTTTTACAAATATACTGACCGAACACAGCCTCAGTAATTTAAGCATTAAATGTAATTGAATGCTAAACATGCATTCAATCAAGTCACAAAAAGCATGTGAGTAACAAAAGCTAATTTTAAAATTTGGGGGATTTTTTTCAGTCTAGATTTAATAATACATCTTTCATAAAAGGCCCTGTACTTCCAAGTATTATTCTTCACAGGTTATTTCAAGATTCCAACCTATAACCTACTTTAAGTAGAGTATTCCTCTGTTCAAAGCCTGACATTTTAGTTCAAGACTTTCCCTGAATTTGCACGCAGCCTTTTTATGAAATGGTGTTATCCTTTTTCTTGAACACCGAGGCCAGAAATCAGTCCCATTCCTTAATACATCTAAACCCAGCTAGAAATTCCATCCTAAGGAGCAACCAGCAAAACCTTTGCATACAGCCCTTGTGTGTCTCTAAAACAGATACCAGAGAGTGGTACTTCATTAATGAAAGAAAGTCACTACTTACAGTGCAAAATCAAGGACTTTTGTGCCATGTCTTGAAATGGCAAAAGGTGGTAGGGCAACAAGAGATGAACTCTGAGCAAGAAAACAGAAACCTTTTCACAGTGCTAGTAATTCATTCATGGAGACAGAGTTCATAACCTGAATGGTTCCCATTAAACTCAATCTCCTAACACTGCTGAATTACAGATTAAATTTTCAACATGCAAATTTTGAAGAAAATATTCATACTGCATTATCAAGCATTAAGGCAAATCACACAGTATGCTTTTCTGGTGAATTTTAAAGTGACAGGAATATTTCAAACATCTAATGTTAATAATTTTATTACATGTATCATAATGAAAGAAAATCCAAGTTCCTGATGAAGAATTCTTTAAGATGATTTTCCACTAGCAAAGATACACATGTGCATTTTCTTTTTTTAATTTTTTATTCTTTGACAATTTCATACATATATATATATAATTAATTTGTGTGGTTTTATTCCTTTTACTACTGCATCTCCCTGAAAAACTATTCAACGCTAATGTCAGACAGAAGAAAGGAAGCATCTTTACTCATGCCCCAACAAGTACTCAGACACTTGCCAATACAGATGTTCCAGATGAAACCTAGTAGATTACACGTGCAAAAAGACATGAAAATGAAAAGGTCCTGGCTAGAAAAGAGAAAGTAGTTTCTTTTCTTAAACAGCTTTACCAGGGTATAATTGATATACAAATTATACATTTTAATGTATAACAACTGTGAATTTTAATATATGCATACACTGATAATACCATCACTACAATAAACATAACCATCACCTCAAAAATTTTCATTTCCCAATTTGTTTTAAGTGTATACTTCTATGCACACATAGAAGTTCTCACAACCAGGAATATGAATTGTAACCAGAATTGCAAGCAAAAATAAAAACCCTTGTTTTCTTAAGCTATTTGGTCATAAAATTACTAGCAACATACAGAAAAAATGCAACAGACATTTATCCAAAAGGACATGAATAGTAACAGGTATATGAAAATGTGTCCCAAATCACTAATCATCAGGAAAACGCAAAGCAAAATCATGAAATACCATCCTATTACCACTAAAAGGCCTATATTTTTCAAAAAAGTATTAGGGAAGAGGTGGAGAACAATTCACGTTCATTTTTGGTGTGAGAGTATAAAATTGTACAACCACTAGAGAAGGTTACATGGAACTTTCTCAAACAATACAAATTAAAACAATAATTGAGCAATCCAACATCTGGGTGCATATTCCAAAGAATTAATATTAGTACTTTCTTATTCAGTATTTGTACCTCTGTGCTCAGTAGAGCATTATTCACAATAGCCAAGATATGGAAAAAGTCCTAAAGATCATTGACAGATATATAAAGAAAACATGATAAATACAAGAAGAGTGTAGGATTAAGCATTTATAAAAGAAGAGTCTGCCCCAACAGGCATGGAAGTGAAAAACCCTACACTAAGTGAAATAAGAGGAGGATGAATGCTGCACAATCCATATATATGAGGTATCAAAATAATCAAGCTCACAATAGTAAAGGAAAAAATGGAAAAATCAACAAACAATAGGCAAGGCAAAATTGGGAGCTATTAACCAAACAAATGAGTGTAAATAAGTTGCAGAACCCTATTACTTCATATTCATGGTTTTATATTTTATAAACTATAAATGAAGGTTAAGGACATGATACTTTTGGAATTACAAACAAGGCCAACTGGAATTCGAGTCAGGAGAATTGATTTGCAGTTCAGAATGAAATTTATTGCCAGCAGGAACTGAGCGAGGAAGTCTATTAATGTCAGTTTCCTCACATATAAAATGTTGATAAAAATACACATTTTAAATAGTCATACAAGAATCGAATTCTCTAAGAAATGTGAAATAAATATTAATGTCCTCTTTGTGTACAGGAAATGCCAAATATTTATGACCAAGGTAATTATTCAGGGACAGGAATTAATTCCTGTAGTAAATTCATCCTTTACCAAAGGACATAGATAAAAGTTAAATTCTAGAACTAGCAATATGGCTAATATTAAATTGCTCTTGCAAAAATATATAGCAATGGTTAAAAAATGAAACATTCATGAGCTATAGATGTGGTTAAGTGGTAAAGCACTTGCACAGTCAAAATATATTAAATATTTTATGAAAAAACTCATGAAACCTCTATATATAATGTATATAAGACGACTAAAAGGGAAAAAAAACTAAATTTCAATAAAAAAGTCACAGAAAAGTATGAGGCACACATGTTTTATGAGATACCAAGGTGGGCTATTTATTAAATATTCAAAGAAAATCTAGTTTCTGCACAATTTGAGGTTCCTCAAAATAAAAGAATGACTCCTCCAATTTATGTCATTGCATTAATAAATTTAAATAAAAAAATTCAAAGAAGGATGGTAGTACAAACAGGCCAAGTATCGAAGCAAGAATCTTCAACTGTAGAACCAAACTGTAAGAAAACCTTAAAGTAATCACCATGACCACAACTTGATTTTACAAATGTAAAAATTTTTAGCTTCAGGATGTATATTAATGTCTGAGCATACAGATAGAAGCTGACACAATACACAGTAAGGTTTTTTTTTAAATTGTAATTTTAAAATGATAAAAATCTATTAAGAGTGTACTTGCTTAGCACTAAGAAAAGTACCTGGAATCAATATTCAGTGATATCATTCTGCTTAAAGTTCAGAGTCATTAGCATCATTGCTAGAAACAAATTACTCTGAATGCAATGTAGACATATATTCATGTTCTGAAAAGGCACATTGTAGCTCATAAATTTATACATCATCAAGTGAAAAACAAAATAATAATAATAGAAAATACGCATTTAATTTTTTAATTCAATGCATTATATGCAGATATACAAGCATGTGGGTAAGTGCATATGCAGAGGCCAGAGGTCAATGTCAGGTATCTTCCTCTAACACTCCTCCAACTTTATTTCTGAAATAGGATCTCTCACTGAATTCACAGATTAGACAGGCTGGCCAGTAAGCCTTGGAGATCCACAGGTCCTGTCTCTGTTCCCTGATTCCATACTGGTATTGTATATCCACACCCAGTTTTTATATGGGTACTGAGGATCTAAACTCAAGTCTTCCTGCTTTCACAGAAAACACTTCACCCACTGAGTCATCTCTGAGTCCCAAAAGTTATATTTAGAGGATAACCTAGATAGGACTGCTGAGGAGAAAAGGAGCCAAGTTTGGTTTGGTTCACAATTGGTGCCCTACAAAGTGCCTAACACAAGTAACATTAATCTCGCTAGATTTTTTTTTTTGCTTGTTTTTCCATCATGTTCCCAACTTCTAAATGGTGTTTATCAATGCTTCTTTCTACTCTACATTTACTTCTTCGGCAATGCTAGTAAGTTTAACAGCTTTAAGGATTCTTCTTTATGCCAATGCTGTCCAATCTTCTCAATCATTTCATTCTAATAAATAACATGTGAAAAAATGTGTTCTTCCCCAAATTCTGTCATTCTTAGTAGCTAGTAAAACAATCCCATTGTGTCTAATATTCCATCCACTAAATGAAGCCAGACATGGTTCAACAATCCTGTTGGCCTTAATGCACAAATCCACAGTCAAAGTGATCATTTTTCTTATAGTACTGTTTAACTATTTATCATCTGGATCAAGCTTTCAATTCCTCACTCAACTGGATAATTACAAGAATTACCAATTAGTCTCTCTGTCTCCACTCTTATTTCTCTAACGTCCTTTCCATTTAGCAGTCAGAGTATTCCTATCCAATTATCTATCATTATTTTGTTTTAAAAAAAGGTAGCTAAGGCTGGAGAGATGGGTCAGGGGTTAAAACTCTACCTCAAAAGCAAAAGGGCCTGAATTCAAATCCCAGATACCACATAAAAATGCCAGGCAGAAATGGTGGCAGCCAATACTTTTGGCCCTGTAAGGTAGAGTCTGGAAAACCCCAAAACAAAGCAACAAGGAGGAAGCTCAATCCATGGTGATGCCCAATGTTAGCCTTGGACCTCCACAGGCATGCACAGTGCCCTCTCTCTCTCTCTCTCTCTCTCTCTCTCTCTCTCACACACACACACACACACACACACACACACACACACACACATACACACACACACACACAATTTATTAAAAAGAAAAATCTTCTTATGCTCAACCCCTTTGACCATGAAGCCTTTTTTCATACTCACTAGCTACACTCCAGCTACAGTCATCACCTTGTAACTTGCATGGTATGCTTTTCTTTTTAACCAGGAGTGCTTATGCTTATTGATTTTTCTCCAGCAAAGTTCTTCTCCCAGATTTGCATGAGATTACTTTCCTATATTTCATGATACATAATACATAATAATATATTATCCTCACATACATTTCACATTTAATATTATGTCCTCTAAAAGGTTTTATTTTTCTTTTCAGTTATAAGTAGTATCCCCAGTCTGCAATGCATTTTTAAGCATTTCTCAATTGCATGTCCTTAGTAGCCTTACCATGTATTATTACTATGTAAAACTACCACTAGAACCAAAGTTCCTAGGTAGGTAATTCGTGTATTTTGTCCACTTTAATGAGTTTAGTCTCCTCATAGTGGCATCATGCATTTATTCTGAAATAACATTTAAAATCATGTTGTCAGCCTAAAATTATACTGTATACAAGTATACTGGAATTTCGCTGACCTTATAGACTACAGTAGGCACTCAATAAACTCTTTGAATGCCAAATGAGAGGATTCATGAAGAATACAGATCTAACATTTTTATTCAAAACTGTCTCAGAAATTCTAGAAAATATCATATAGCAAATAAAAATGAGAAACTTAAATATTGCAAAAAGCCAAACTGTAATTATTTGCAAATGAAAAGATCGTCTTTCTGGAATTTACAAGTCATCTACAAACAAAACTAGTAAAAGATTCAAGAGAATGTCAAGTTATAAGTTACTAAAAACTAATCTATTTCCCACACAACAAAATAATTAGTTAGAAAATATTGAAGAAAGGATGTTGAATTCTACACTTGAGTAGAAATATACATAATAATTGGGAAAATAATTAATAAAAAATTTATATTGTAAATTTTATATGAAGAGAATTATATACTCTACACAAGATGCATATAAACAGTAAGTCAATATAAACTCGTGCAAATAGTGATTCAAAATAACAATTTTCCTCTAATGTGCCTGCAAAGGTAATGTACCAACAATAAAAATCCAAATAGGACATTTGGGTATTAACAAAATGACTTTAAAGATTACTTTAGAAAATAAATGCACAGTAAAAGCCATGAATCTCTTAATGAAAAATAACAATAAGGTTAGATTTTTTCCTCTCAAATACTAAAAAAAGATTAAGAAATTGAAAATATAACCACTATTGGATTATGTAGATAGATCAAAGAGTCAGACAAGGAAATAAATACATGCTTTTCAAAATAATTCTATTCTCTTTCCCCACCCGCCCTGGACAAGCACAGTCTAGCCCGAACCCAAGGCGACCTAGGTAAGCTCCCCACCCCTCTTCCTCCCTCGCCCCTCCCCCACCCCAAACCCTAGGCAGCATACTGGTCCCAGCTCCTCCCACCAGCCAGCTGGAGCAGGAGTGGCTCCAGGCCAAATAATTCAGTTCAGTGAAAAGTGCACAGAAATTGAAAAGAAGGTCTTAAGAGTTAAAACGACAATGCCCAAGTCAAAGTGCAAATCCATGGGAAACAACACCCAAGAAAACAAATCTCCCACTGAAAGAATTAATCCCATAATGATAGACTCCAACCAGAACAAACACACGGAAAATAGCCAAAAAAGCCTGACCCAGGATAACGACTTTCAAAACATGATCATTACCATGTTCAATACTATGAAAGAGGAAATCCCAGAGGAATTAAATAACCACATCAATCACTTGGAAGAGGAACACAACAGACACTTGGAGGAGTTGAGAAAAACAGTTCAAGAAACAAAAACAGGCATAGAGCAGTTAAAACAGACTCAAGCAGAGTTTAAAACTGAACTAAAAGACAAGTTATCTTCAACCCAGAATTCAACAGAGAGTCTTATCAGCAGAACTAACAACTAACGAGGCAGAAAATAGAATTTCAGATCTTGAAGACAAAGTGGGAATATTATCCAGCTCAATGGAAGAGGTTGTTAAAGAAAAAAAGATACTTGAGAAAAATACTCAAGAATTATGGGACACCCTGAAGAAACCTAATATGCATATTCATGGAATACCAGAACAAGAATCCCAAAATACCATACCTAAGGAAATTTTTCAAAATATCATTAAGGAAAACTTTTCTCATCTAAAAAAAGAGAGGTGCATCCATATACAAGAGGCATTCCATACCCCAAACAGATATGACCAAAATAGAAACACACCATGGCAAATAATAGTTAAAATACTACACATTCAAGATAAAGAAATGGGGTTGGGAGTTTCAAGGGAAAAAAAAACAAGTCACTTTTAAAGGTAAGCCTATTAAAATAACAAATGACTTCTCAATGGAAACAGTAAAAGCAAGAAGTATTTCAAGTATTGAATGAGCAAAAATGCCAACCCAGGCTTATATACCTCGCAAAACTATCCGTCACGATCAAGGGAGAAAGAAAAATTTTCCAGCACAAAGACAACTTGAAGGGATACATGTCCACCAAACCAGGCCTTCAAAAAATAATAGAAATGATACTCAAGCTTGAAGAAAAAACAGGCATAGCCAGGAGAACAGAAGGGATGAATAATACCACCAAAACCTAAAATTGAAACAATACACTTACAAAAGCCACTAAACATTATAAATGTCCGGATTAAAAATAGTTTCTCTATTATAACATTAAAAGTTAATGGAATTAACTCACCGATCAAGAGACAAAGATTACAAACTTAGAATAAAAATTACAATTAATCAATCTGCTGCCTGCAGGAAACCCATCTCACCACAAAAGATAGGCACATCCTAAAAAAAAAAGGCTGGTCAAAAATTCTGCACGCTAATGGAACCAGAAAACAGGCAGGGGTAGCCATTATGCTATAGGACAAAGTGGACTTCAAAAAAAAAAATAAAAGACACAGATGGCTACTTCATTTTAGTCACAGGTACAATTCAACAGGAAGGCTTCACAATACTGAACATATAGGCACCCAATACAGGGCCCCCCACATTCATTAAGCAAACTCTACAACATCTAAAGTGAGAAATCAATCCTAAAACGATAATTCTTGGGGATTTCAACACCGCCCTCTCAACATGGGATAGATCAACAGGTAAAAAACTTAACAGAGACACTTTGAAACTTAATCAAATCCTTAAAAAAATGGACTTTACAGATCTCTATCGAACTTTTCATCCATGCACCAAAGAATACACATTTTTCTCAGCAGCACACGGAACTTTCTCCAAAATAGACCACATATTGGACCACAAACAAATCTCCACATTTACAGGACAGTTAAAATTCTAGCCTGTACCTTGTCAGACCACCACAGCCTAAAGCTTGACATCCACAACACAACAAGCAACAGAAAATACACTAACTCCTGGAAACATAACACTATGATGCTGAATGAGAATTGGATTCAGGAAGAAATTACAAAGGAAATTCAAGATTTCCTGAAAGTGCATGATAATGAAAATACAACGTAACAAAAATCTCTGGAACACAATGAAAGCTGTCCTAAGAGGTAAGTTCATAGCTCTTAATGCCTACGTCAAAAAAATGGAAACATCAGAAATAAATAACAATACAGCTTAAAGCTTTAGAGACACTGGAGCAATCTGATCCCAAAAGCAGTAGAAGGAAGGAGATTAGCAAAATAAGGGGAGAAATATCTGAAATCGAGATTAGGAAAACGAATGAGAAAATCAACCAGTCAAAAAGCTGGTTTTTTGAAAAAAATCAATAAGATTGATACACCCCTAGCTAAATTAACCAAAAGCAAGAGAGAGAAAACCAAATTAACAAAATTAGAAATGAAAATGGAGGTATCACTATTGATACCCAAGAAATCCAGAGAATTACAACATCATATTTCAAACACTTATACTCTGTGAAATTTGACAACACAAAAGAGATGGATGAATTCCTAAGTAAACACAACTTACCTAAATTGAATCACAAAGTTGTGAATTATTTAAATAGTCCTATAACATATGAGGAAATCGAGGAAGTAATCTCGAATCTTCCCACCAAAAAATGTCCTGGACCAGATGGATTCAGCACGGAGTTCTACCAGACATTTAAGGAGCTAATAACACCAATACTCCTTAAACTGTTCCATCAAATAGCAAAGGAAGGAACACTGCCAAATTCCTTCTATGAAGCTAATATCATCTTAATACCAAAACCTAACAAAGATACACTTAAAAGAGAAAACTATAGGCCAATATCTTTGATGAACACACATGCAAAGATTCTCACCAGAGTCTTAGCAAATCAGATTCAAAAACATATAAAAAAGATCATCAACGGGGATCAAGTAGGCTTTATCCCAGGCACACAAGGTTGGTTTGACATACGCAAATCAATAAATGTAATTCACCATATAAACAAGTCCAAAGTTCAAGAACACATGATACTCTCAATAGATGCAGAAAAAGCTTTTGACAAGATCCAACAGCCCTTTATGATCAAAACCCTAAGCTGAAGCTATAAGACAAGAAAGGGACATAAAAGGGATTCAAATCAGCAAGGAAGAAGTCAAGGTATCTCTATTTGCAGATGACATGATCTTATACCTGAATGATCCCAAAAACTCCACCAGGAAGATCCTGGAACGAATACAGAAGTTCATCAGGGTGGTAGGATACAAAATAAATGTACAAAAATCGGTGGCCTTCCTATATGTCCAGAATGAAAGAAGTGAAAAAGCCCTAAGAGAAACAATCCCATTTACTATAGCCCCTAAAACAATGAAATACCTTGGTATAAATCTAACCAAGGAAGTAAGAGACCTTTATAATGAAAACTTTAAAACACTAAAGAAAGAAATTGCAGAAGACACCAGAAGGTGGAAAGACCTCCCATGTTCCTGGATTGGCAGAATCAACATCATAAAAATGCCCATCCTACCAATGGCAATATACAGATTCAATGCTATACCAATTAAAATCCCAAAGCAATGCTTTAAACAAGTTGACCAAACAATCTCAAAATTCATATGGAGGCACAGAAGACCCAGGATAGCAAAAACAATCCTGAGTAACAATAATATGGCTGGAGGTATCACCATAGCAAACTTTACTCTATACTACAAATCCATAGTTGTAAAAACAGCCTGGTATTGGCTCCAAAATAGACACACAGATCAATGGATAAGGGTTGAAGACCCAGATATAAGCCCACACAACTACAGCCATTTGGTCTTTGACAAAGGGTTCCAAAAAATCTAATGGAAAAAGAACAGTATCTTCAACAAATGATGCTGGCAAACTGGATCTCCACATGCAGAAGATTAAAGCTGGACCCGTACTTGTCACCATGTTCAAGAATTAATTCCAAATGGATCAAGGACCTTGATATAAGGCCAGAGACTATAAAAACCATAGTTGAAAGGGTAGGGAATTCCCTCGAGCTGATTGGGCTACGCGAACAGTTACTAAACCGACATCCAATAGCACAGTCACTGCAACCAACTCTCAACAGATGGGATCTTGTGAAATTAAAGAGCTTCTGTTCGGATAAAGAGATTGTAACATGAGCACAAAGGCAACCCACAGAATGGGAGAAAATCTTCACTAGCCACATATCTGATAGAGCTCTATTATCCAAAGTGCACAAAGAACTTAGAAAACTAAACACCAAGGAAACAAATGGGCCAATTAAAACATGGGCATTGCAGAGGAGAGTCGGGCATGCACATTGAAGGATTCTCTGGGGATTGGTGGGGGAGGCACTGGGGGATGGAGAAGGATGGGTGAGGGGAGGGGGAACAGGGGAGTGGGGGGGGAGGAGGGCAAGAGGGAACCGGTGTACCTACCAAGTTTGTATGAGCGGAAATAATAATAAAAAATGTTTAAAAAAATAAAACATGGGCCTTGAAACTTAAAAGAAATTTTATCAGGGACGAAATTAAAATGTCTATCAAATATCTTAAAAAATGCTCCACTTCCTTAGCCATCAGGGAAATGCAAATCAAAACTTCCCTGAGATATCATCTCACCCAGGTCAGGATGGCAAAAATCCACAATACAAACAACAACAAATGTTGGAGAGGATGTGGAGAGAGGGGAACTCTCCTACATTGCTGGTGGGAATGCAGGCTCATACAGCCACTCTGGCGAGCCATCTGGAGATTCTTAAAGAAGTTAAAGATTGAAATGCCATATGACCCTGCGATTCCACTTTTGGGAATAACCCCCCATACAGCAAAATTTCACCTCAATAGCACAAGCACGACCATGTTCATAGCAGCACTGTTTACAATAGCAAAGTCATGGAATCAACCCAAATGTCCAACAGTTAACGAGTGGATAAGGAAACTGTGGTACATCTATGCAATGGAGTACTACTCAGCCATCAAAAATGATGAATTAATGCAATTTGCTGGGAAATGGATGGAATTATTATTAACAATTATATTGAGTGAAGTACCTGATAGAAAGTAACCATTTTCTAAATGGGTGATTGACACCTCTCTCACCATGGTCTCCTACTTTTATTCCATCAACCTTTGAATAACTCTTATAACAAGACTCTAATTTAACAGGTTTTTATCTTTGGCCAGGGGGTAACATCCAATACCCATCAGGATGGACCCAAGGGCATTGCAGGAGCAGCAAAACCGAAAAAAAAAATCAACAAACCATAATTCAGAACATCAGAGAGTCTGTATCAACCACCTGGAACTGGGCCAGCCTAATCTCTCCCAATCCTGAAGGTCAGGGAAATATCGGAAGAGGGGGCGGTAAGATTGTAAGAGCACAAGGATGGGAGGATTAATGATATACAAGATACTCCATAAAAGTTAGGGCCAAAGCAATCATAATAGGACTTTGCAGGACCTGTGCTATATCCAACACATTATTGACCCCACAAAGTCTAGCATGGACTACAGGCACTAGGATCCTTGGAGGCTAGGAACTGACAGTCACATTAGTGTTCCTAAGCTTAAGGGGAACACAGGAAAGGGTTCTGGGAAATGCCCCTGGAGAGAGTTTGGCATGCACATTAAAGGATGCTCTGGGGATTGGGGGGGAGGGAGGGGGAGGGGAGGGGGAGCATGTTGGTCAGGGGGAGATGGAGGGAGAGAGGGGACTGGTGTATCTGTTAAGTTTGTATGAGTGGAAATAATAATAATTAAAAAATAATAATTCTATTCTTCATTTCACAGCTTATATGAAATTGTAT
Source organism: Typhlomys cinereus (assembly GCA_023101885.1). Classification (NCBI taxonomy): domain Eukaryota; kingdom Metazoa; phylum Chordata; class Mammalia; order Rodentia; family Platacanthomyidae; genus Typhlomys; species Typhlomys cinereus. The sequence continues at coordinate 1,482,090 of JALPQD010000367.1, read as the reverse complement.
TACAAAATGTGACATGGAATCAGAAAACAAATATTTAATATTTTAATAAAATGATTCCATTCATGACAATGCTGTAATTTATCATGTTATTATGAGTTTTTTACACTTTTATATTCATATTACATTTCTTACTCTGTGTTTGAGCCTGAGTATTTTGTCCTGAACAATCTGAAAGCTAAGAAATATTCCTTTGCATTTTCATTTTAATGCCTTTTTAATTATTGTAGTAATTAAGGCAAAAGTATTTGGAATAGGGTTATAAGAGTTTAGATAAAATGTAAACAAGGGCCCAGATACCAGTAGTTATTAAAGAACGGAAATGACAACAAGCTAGACAGGGAATAGGAGCTTGCTAAAGGCCATCAGAAAGTCAAGTGTATTTTGTTGTCCTTGGCAACAGGCCTTACTTCTCTCTCTTCCAACAGGTGTTATCATTAACAGGTTTATCAAAGCTAAGGATGAAGTTCAAGAGATCTACATAACATTTCATTAATATGAAAGTTTTGTTTTTTATAAATGCACTATCTTAAGGAGTGTATCTTTACAAACACTTATAGATGCTGAATGCTATATAGTTTCTAAATAATAATCTTTGGAAGAAAATACTGTAAATTAGTTTTCATCTAAGAATATTTGAGACAGACAAAAGAAGGCTACTTGGAAGTTCACTAATTAAAGACTGCCAGCTTAGAATTAGAGGCACATGCAGGCAAGCAAGGGACCAACCTGCCACCCCAGAATGCCAGTATTGACACCAGTGACAGGATAGACGCACACAGAGCCAAGGCAGGGACTGCCCACCCATGCCAGAACTCCTCCCCAACTCTCTCCAACCCCTGGAGCAGGGGACAGCCATATAACACAACTAGTAGATCCTATCCAAATCCAGAAAAGGTTTCCCAACAACAGCCAAAGTCAGATGACCTCTGATTCAGGAGAGCCAAAAACAGCTACAATAGAAAGCAAACACAGACTTAACAGAAAATGCCCAAGTCACATTGTAAAACCACAAAATACACTAAGTGCCAGAAAAATGTGTCTCTTACAAGAAAACACCAATCTCCCTACTATAGATTCCCATCAGAACAACTTTATGGATTTCTGTCAAGAAAGCAATACTGAGGATGTCTTTCAAAGAAATGTTATTGAAATGATTAACACGCTTCAAGAACTACAAAGGAATATGATGAATGACAAAAAAGTGAAGAAATCAGAGAGGAAATGAGCAGTCTATGACTTTATATAAACAAGAAAACAATAAAAAATTATCTGAAATGAAAAGGAAACAATAACAAGTTCAGAACAGGTGAAAAAATGTGAAACCGAAATCAATTGGATTTCAAAGCTAAACTAACTGAAAATGAAATCCCAAAAGAGAGTATCACACACACACACAGTAGATCTAACAGAAGAAAGAATATCAGAACTGGAAGATAAGCTGACAAAACAGATCATTAAAGAAGCTGAAATGTCTGAAAACAAATGAAGAAGAGAAAGCCAAAAGAAGAGAAGCCAAACCTATGCATTCATGAAATCCCAGAACAAGAAACCCAATAACAGACACTAGCTCAAATATTTCAGTCAATTATAAATGAGAACTTCCCAAAGGTAAGAAAAGAGCTCCCCATCCAAATACACAATATATATCACATACCATCTAGATATGGCCAAAACAGGAGCACAGAAAGGCAAATAACAGTAATAAAATCTCAGATACAGGACAAAGAGAATGTTTTGAAACCTGCAAGAGAGATAAACCAAGACACATTTAAAGGCAAGCCTACCAGAAAAACAGCTGACTTCTCAATGGAAACAGTAAAAGTCAGAAAACCTTGGAAAAGCAAATTCTTCAAGTCATGGAAGACCACAAATATCAACCCCGGCTGCTATATCCAGCCAAACTATTAGTCATGCTTGAAGGTGAAAGAAAAATGTTTTCTGATGAAAATAAATGAAAGTGCTTCTTATCTGCACAACCAGGCCTGCAGAAAATACTAGACAAAGTTCTTAAGACAGATGAAACTGATCAACATACTCAAGAGGCCAAAAGAGGAAAATAATGCCAATAAAACTACCAGGCAGAGAAATGCCAACACACACACACACAAAAAACAATAAACTCTAAAAATTACAGGAATCAACAACAAAATGTCTTAATTATTATTTTAAACATCAACGGGATCAACTCCCCAACCAAGAGACATAGACTAACAGCATGGATTAAAAGCCACAACCAAATAATATTCTGCCTCCAAGAAACACACCTCACTTTGAAAGATCTGCACAATCTCAGGATCAAAGGATGATTGAAGATACTCTAAGCAAATACAACCAGGAAAAAAGCAGGAGTAGCCATCCTAATATCCAATAAAATAGATTTCAAATTAAAAAGTAATAATAAGAGATACAGAACTATATTACATATTCTTCAAAGAAACAAAACACTAAGAAGAATTCACAATTCTAAACATATATGCTCCAAATATAGGCTCAACCACATTCATTAATGCATAAAATAATGAATCAACCCAAATTTATTAACAGCAAGGGATTTCAACAGCCCACTCTCACTGACAGAACAACAACCAAAAAAACTGAACAGAGACACACTGGAATTAAACCAAAACATAAACCAAATGAACCTGACAAACACCTACCAAATATTTCATCCTAACACATTCTTTTCAGCAGCCCATGGAACTTTCTCCAAAATAGATACCTTAGTAGGCCACAAAGTAAGATTCCATAAAAGAAATCAAAATCACCGTCTGTACTTATTCGACCAACATGGAATAAAAATGGGCATGCATAACAAAGCAAACAATAGAAAGCAAAATCTTGGAAGCATAACAATATGCTACTGAATGAGGAATAGGTCTGGACAGAAGTAAAAAGGGAAATACAAAAATTTCTAGAACTGAATGATAATGGAAACACATCAAAACTTCTGAGATGTGATGAAGGTAGTCCTAAGGAAAATTCAATATCTACATCAGAAAAATGGAAACAGGGCTATAGAGATGACTCAGGGGTTCGGACTCTGCCTCACAAGCAAAAGGTCCTGAAGCTCAACCCAGAACCCACATAAACCCCCCCACCAGGTGGGAAGAACTTGGGAAATCTCAGAGCAAAGCAAAAAGGAAGTAGAAGCAATCCAGGATGATTCCCAAAGTCATCCTTGATCCTCCATATGACACAGTACCCTCTAATACACACACACACACACACACACACACACACGCACACACAAAATAAATCATAATGTATAAAAATGTAAACATCACAAGTGAATCTAAAAATGCAACTTAAAACTTTAGAGAAACAGGAACAAACCAACCCCAAAGAAGTAAATGTGCAGATATTAGCAGAATTAGAGGAGAAATAGCTGAAATGAAACAAAGACAATACAAAGAATCAATCAAACAAAAACCTGTTTCTTTGAAAAACTTAACAAGATTGACAAACCTTTTGCAAAATTAACCAAAACCAAAAGAAAGAAAACACAAACAAAATTAGAGATGAAAATGGAGCTATAACAACAGATGTCAAGGAAATTCAGAGAAACATAAGGTCATACTTCAAAAATTTATACATCACCAAGTTTGACAATCACCGAGAAATGAACAAATTTCTAAACATATACAACATATCAAAGTTAAACCATGATAAACTGAATTATTAAATGCTATAACGAGGGACAAAGTTGAAGCAGTAAACAATGAATCCCCTACAAAGATAAGCCAGGACTAGATTGACTCAGCACAGAATTCTACCAGATATTTAAAGAACAATTAGTAGAAAAAGAAGTAACATCTTCACACTCCTTCTACAAAAACAACATTATGCTGATTCCAAAACCAAATAAGGACACAACCAAAAAAGAAAACTATAGGCCAATCTCATAGGTGAACACAGACATAAAGATCCTGAACAAAATTCTAGCAAACTAGATTCAAAAACATATTCAAAAGATCATCCACTATGGACAGGCTGGGTTATGCCAGAAACACAAGGTTGGTTCAATATATGTAAATTGATAAATATAATTTACCAAATAAATAAATACAGAAACAAAAACCACATGGTTCTCTCAATTGATGCAGAAAAGATGTTTGACCAATTCCAGAATCCCTTTATGATAAAGACACTGGAGAAAATAGGTTTGGAAGGAACATTTATCAGCATAATTAAGGCCATATAGAGCAAGCCTATGACAAAAGCCATCCTAAATGGTGGAAAAGTAGAAACATTATCTCTCTCTAATCAGAAATTAAACAAGGCTGCCTACTCTCATCAATTCTATTCAACACTGAACTTGAAATCTTAGCTAGAGCCCTAAGACAAGAGAGTGAAATAAAAGGGATAAAACTTGGAAAAGAAGAAATCAAGTTATCTCTATTCACAGAATACATGATACTATACCTCAAGGACCTAAATATGCTGTTAGGAAATTCCTGGAACTAGTAAGTTCAGCACAGTTGCAGGATACAAAATTAACATTCAAAAATGAGTGGTTCTTCTATACACCAATGGTAAACAAAATTTAAAAAAAACAGAGAGAAATAACATTTATCATTACTCCTACAAAAATGAAAGACCTTAGAATAAACATAATCAAGGATGTGAAAGATCTATACAATTAAAACTTTAAAAACACTAGTAAAAGAGAGATTACAAAAGATGGAATGACCTCCTATGCTTCTGGATCAGCAGAACTAACATTGTTAAAACAACCATTCTACCAAAAAAAATACCAATCAAATTTTCAACACAATTCCTCACAGTAATCGGTAAAACAGTATGAAATTTCATGTGGAAACATAAAAGACCTAGGATAACAAAAACAAAACTGAGTAATAAAAACTCTGCTGGATGTACCACCACCATACCAGACCTTAAATTATACTATAAATCCATAGTAATAAAAACAATATGCTACTGACTCCAAAAAAAAGAGATTTAGACCAATGGATTAGAATCAAAGACTCAAATATAAGCGTATTCATCTACAGTCAACTAATCTTTGACATAGGTGCAAAAAATTCTGTTGGAAAAAAAAAGCAGTATCTTTAGCAAATGATGGTGGCAAAACTGGGTATCTATATTCAGAAGAATGAAGCTGGACCCTTCTTTGTCTCCCAACATGAAAATCTACTCCAAATGGATAAAAGACCTCAATAATAGACAATAGACTATAAAATTCTTAGAAGAAAAAATAGGGAATACCCTCAAATCGATTGGACTCAGCTAACATTTCCTCAATAGGACCTCAAAGGCACAGAGAATAAGTCCAACACTAAACAAGTAGGACTATGTGAAAGTAAAAAGTTTTGCTCAGTGAAAGATACTGTTAACCAAGCAAAAAGGCAACCTACAGAATGAGAGAGCATCTTTACTAACTATACATGTGATAGAGGACTAATATGCGGAGTACGCAAAGAACTTCAAAAATTAAATACTGAGGAAGTGAACAACCCCCTTTAAAAATGGGCTTCAGCAAGACAAAATTCAAATATTTATCAAACATCTTTAAAAAGTTCTCTACCTCCCAAGTCATTAGGGAAATATAAATTAAAATCACCTTGAAATATCATCTCACTCCAGCCAGAATGGCTACAATCCAAAACATAAACAAGAGGGAATGCTGGCGTGGATACGATGAAAAGGGAACTATCATATGTTGCTGGTGGGATTGTAAACTCATACAACTCCTTTGGTGATCAGCCCTTTTAAGATCAATTTGGAGGTTCCTGAAAAAGTGAAAAATTGAAATACCATATAACACAGCTATACCACTCCTGGAAATATTCCCAAAGAACAATGTGTCCTGCAACAGAGTCACATGTACAACCATATTCATAGAAGCCCTTCTCACAATAGCAAAGAAATGAAACCAACCTAGATATACCACATATGATGAATGGCTAACAAAAATGTGATACATACATACAATGGAATGCTATTCAACAATGTGCCAGTAAATGGATAGAATTGGAAGAAATCATACTGAGTAAAATATCTCAGACCAGAAAGATAGACTCCATATGTTCTCCCTTATAAGTGGATCCTAGCATTAAACCTTCAGCTTACCGTAATCAAACAGATCTCATACAACACTCACAAATACAAAGGAGCACAAGTGGGGTGTGGGGATAGAATATTCCAAAACAGCAGAAACCAAAGAACATGGATAAGCAGTTTAAAAATGCTGTTATGTAAGAAAAGTCTTAAAGGAAAGGGAAGAACAAGAATTGGACAAAGTAGAGTGGGGTTAACCTCCAGGTAGCCAACCACGTGCTTACCAACCCCTAATACTCTCTTCCTCTCAATGACAGGGAACATAGGTCTAGCACTGTAAACCAGTCTCAACAAGTGAACAGGGAGGAAACTGACAGGCAGCTGTTAGATGTTTTAATACTAATCACAAACACATGAGAGTAAAATTCCATCGAAGCACCTTTCATTTTATGGCTACATGAGAAAAATAATCTCAACACCCAAACAAGACACAGTCTAGTGCAATGGAAGAGCAATGAAATAGACAACAGAATGCAGAGTTCCAGAGACCCTAAAAAGCTCAGCTGGAATCAGGCTAATCAGATCCGTTTCCATCCTAAAGCTCAAAGAATCTTACAGAATAGGGGGTGGTAAGATTATGGTAAGATTAGAAGAGCCTAAAGATGGGGAGGTCCACAAAGTCTAGCATCTGCTAAAGGCACCAAGATCCTTGCAGGCAAGGGATTGACAGCCACAGTAGTGTTCCTATGCTTAAGGGGAACACGGGAAAGGGTTCAGGGAAATGCCACTGGGTCCATGTACGTCATCGGAGAGGAGGGCCCAGAGGAAAGTCTGGCATGCACATTAAAGGATTCTCTGGGAATTGGGGGAGGGAGGCACTGGGGGATGGGGAGGGAGTGGTGAGGGGAGGGGGAGCAGGGGGGTCAGGGTGAGGAGGAGGGAGGTTGGGAACCGGTGTTCCTACTAAGTTTGTATGAGCGGAAATAGAATAAAAAATGTTATAAAAAAAAAAGATGGGGAGGTCCACTGATGGCCAAGATATTCCATTCAAGGCATGGTTGCTGCATCCAGAAACTTACTGCAATGAGACTTATTATACTCACCAGACCTGTACAATACCTGATATATCAACATTCTTTCATAGCCTAAGAAGGAATTCAAGGGAAATAATTACATGCAGTGAGAACCTTAAGGGGTAGGGCTAGGCAGGTTAAGGGGCATGCCCCTATAAGTGGGTTTACCAAAGGAAGGACCACTTAATCTACCACAAATCCCTGTGCCCCTACTAGAGCAGACAATCCAAAGGGAACCCTGGGACCTACAGAAGCTGATACACAGGAGGGTGAGAGGGGATAGGATAGATTGATGAAGAGAAAGGAGGAAGGGAGAAGAAAGGGGGATGGAGAGAAGGGAGAAAGTACGGGGCAGAGACATTATGTTTGTAAAACTAGGAAAAAATAAAAACTCAAAAAAATCGACTTTTTTTAAAAAAAAAAAGACTGCCAACTTATGTAAGTCTACAGAACTCTTAAATTTCAAGTCATTAGCATTTATATATTATGCAGGCAGGAAAGTTTGAAACTGGAGGCAGCATCCTTGAGAAAGAAAACAAAAACCTTTTACAAATTTAGGAACACATGTCAATGGTGTTGAGCATACAAGAAAATGCCTGAAGGCTGACCAGTTGGGGGTAAATTATTTTTGAGGGATAGATTTCAATTTAAGTTGCAAGGAGTTAGCCATTTACTGACAAAGGGTCAAATCAAAGGAACGTGGAATGTTTCCACTTGTGTTTTAATGATTCAGTAGTCAAGGTAAAGCAGAGTGCTGTTCTCAAAAACTACTCCTGGGGAATGCTACATATTTAATTTCAGCCTTACTCCAGCTGAAAAAGGTTGCAGGATGTAGTCCTCAATTTGAATGACTATTTCACTCTTAAAATTTTTTTTGTGCAAAGGAAAAAGCAATTTCAGTTTTAAAGTTAGTTCCCCTTTGAAAGCAAACTGCCACTTGTGTGGAAACTGAAGTACCTGATTATGGGAATGGTGGGCTGATGTAATTCCTGTGATAAAATTATAGCATGTTGATGCACTTATTCAAGAGCTTGTCCTACTTAGTGAGAGAGAAGTCACAACACCAAGTCAATGATATCTTTAAGTGCACATATATGCTGTTAAGAGCCATAGCCAATATTCTGGCTTAAAGCCCATCATAAAACTATTGAAGCTGATAGCATTTGTGCAGGTAAATATTCATTTAGGTTCGTGTCCATTAAACAGTGGCTTTATCAGTTTGTAGACAACATTAATTATCAGTATACATGTTTTCCCTTGGAAATAATCACTTTTCAAGTTAATTGAAATTTATTTTTCAATGTTCACTGAGGAGTAAATGCAATCTAGAAAGTAAAAATAGTAGCTTTTATATGTATTAAGTATAAACTCATATATATATATATATATAAGTTTAATACAATATCATGTTCAGAAAAGACTGATACAGTTAAAAACTGAAAAGGCAATTGCTGGCTAAATGCCACTTTTTAAAAGTTTTTAAAATTGTAGTTTACATTTGTTTCCTATCTAGGCTGTTCTGAAAGAACTATAATGAAAGTGAAATTTCCTGTTAGCAGTGTGTTTGCTAAATTAAAAATTTGAAAAGATTTTTGCAGCTATCTAACTTTTTAAAAATACCAAAATTCTATCTAAATCTTCTGTTCAAGTACAGACTACTTAAATAGAGAGAAAAAGTTCACAGGGTGTCAAACTTTACAAAAAAAAAAAAAAAGTCCTGCTTTATCCTTAGGGCAATTATTTGCAAACAAGGGTCACAATGACCTCTAGTTTCTATTTTAAAATGTTTCTGATTCTTCACTCACATTTATTTCCTGGCTCTTCTAGCTAACTCTTAAGAAGAACTCAAAGTATTTTCAAAGTCAAAAACATGAGATGAGCAATAATTACTAAAGATATAAATACAATCTCTATTAGTCAACTTCGGTTACTGTGACGACTACCTGAGGTAAACAAACTTAAAAGAGAAAAGGTTTCATTTGACTCAGAGTTGTAGAGATTTCTGTTCATGACTGGTTGATCTAAATGTTTTAGGGTCTTAGTCAGAGCACAATACCATGGTGCAGGTACATGATAAAGGAACTACTTACCTCACAGCAGCCAGTCAGCAAAGAAAGAAAGGAAAGAAGAGCATCCAAAAATCCCCTCTTAGGGTAAATTCCCAGTTATTTATAGCTTCCAATAAGTCCTTCATTTTAAAGGTTCAACCACCTCTGAATATCCCAACCTAAAAATGAAGGTTTTAATGAAGGTCTTTGAGAACCTTTGAGAACTACTGAAAATCCAAATTTTAGCACGAACACATAGAAAAGATTCCAATTATCATGTTTCAATGGTCTATATTTGTCAGATCAATTTTGAGACTAGACATCAGGCTTTGAATGCACTCTGTGCTCATTAATTCTGTGCTCATTTTCTGAAAGACCTCACTTAGGCACCTCAAAGACATTATATGTTACTGATGAGCATCAGTGGTGGAAGAAAGAGAGAAAGAGAGATAGAAGGAGAAAGAGAGGAAGGAGGAGAGGTGGAAAGGGAGAGGAGAGAGGAAAGAGAAAAAGAGAGGGAAAAAGAGGGGGGAGGGACATGAGGGAAGGAGAGGGGAGGGGAGAGGAGAGGAGAACAGGGGAAGGAATAGGAGGGGAGGAAAAGGGAAGGGAGAGGAGGGGAGAGAAGAGTTGTCTCAGTTAATCTTTCTGCTGCTATGAGACAACACTCAAAAACAAGCAACTTAAAGGAAAAAGGGAGACTTATTTTGGCTTGTGGTTCCAGAGGATAGGTACAGTCTCTTATGACAGAAAAGTCATGGCTGGCTGGCTGGCTGGTAGAGAATGGAGCAAGCTTGCATCACTGCAAATATGATACAGAGAGGCCTAGCTGCAAAGGAAATTGGTGCCAGAAGTGGGATGTTGCTGTGATACTAAGAGAATCCATCACCAGAAAAGGAGGTGTTGCTATGAAGCTGAGAGAACTTGGTACCAAGGAGAAGCATGGACATTGCTGTGATGTGCCTATTGTGCCTTGGAATTGTTTGTTGGGAAAAAATATGAAAAAATTTGGGACCCTTCACTGGGAAAAACTGTATCATAGAGAAAGGCCATAAAGGGCCATTCTAGTGAGAGCTTGGAAGAGAATAATGCTGAGAGAGGTCAGACACTGGAAGCCCAGCTTGTGATAGTCTAGAAGGGAACAGAGACTGTATTGGGAACTAGACAAAGGGCAAATGGAGTGATGCAGTGGCAGAGAGTTTGATCAAGATCCACCCTCATCCTGAAAGTTTGCCTGAATTAAATTGGAGTGCATGTAATAGCAGCAGAAAGAGTAACTAGTACAGAAAGAAAGGGAAAACAAGGAAGAGGGAGAGAGGCAAATATAGTGGAGGGAGGGAAAAAGAGACACAAAGAAAAAAATGGATTCAGGATCCCAATAAAATCTACCTACTTGGTCACAATGCTCTTTATTCAAACAACAATCGACTATCATAAAACCCTTGACTTACAGAGGGGTAAACCCTATTATTAAGACTATAATCATATTCATTCAATCTAATTTATTGGATTCTTCAGACAAGGCCTAATTTAAGCCATGCTAGTTATTTCCTATGTAACTGAGGACTTTGAATCTCTGACCCCTCAAATCATTACTACCACCTCCTAAGTGCTAGAATAGCAAGCATGTGCACCTCATGATTGGCTAACGTGTTCATTTTTATGACTATTGAAAAAGACAGAATAGTATGTGCTAGCATGACAGAGAAGGCAAAGTAGAACCTTCTAATTTACTAAAATTTTCAGTAGTAGCCACCAATTGATTCCATTTGTGATCAAAGTAAATAGCTGTCCTTAGGCCTGGGGGCAAAACTTAACAATATCCTGAAACAGATTTCAGAAATTGTGGGTAAAGTTAATTAAGAAATATCAAGTACTAAAATAACTCATCACCTTGAAAATCATCAGTCCTTTAGCCCACCAAATAAAGGATTTCCAGCCAATAAGAATACCACATCACAACTGCTACAATTTTACATGTGTTTTATATATGTTTTCTGGTTTCCAGAGCCTTTCCAATCCACATGAATGAAACATATGTCCATGCCAACTACACAGCAATATTTTCACTACAGAATTATTTCTTAATTCCATTCAGTTCCATATAGTGTATTGATATGATTTAAAATAACAAGTTTAGCCATCCAAAGTTTGTTTATTGACCTAATGCATAGGCACAAAAGATAGAAAGGAGAGCGTAAACTTAGTAAAAACTTATAGGCAGCAACCCAGGCCTCAGTTCATCTGCAACTCATCTTAAGTTCAATTTATATTACTTAACACACACACACACATTTTTTTCTTAATAATAAAGGCTATAAATGTTGTCTGTTGGAAATCTATGCAGTAAGGCTAATTTAAACACAGGAAAATAATACTTAATTGTATACATTAAATCTTTATTAATGGAATTATTTTAGATATAAGCTAATTTTCCATGTGTTACCCTAAATTTGGAATACCTGCAATATAATGCTTGTGCACCATGTTTCACCTTTAGATGATTTTAGATTCATGTTTTTAAATAGAATATTTGCTTAATACATTCCAAAAAATAAATGATAAAATACAGCTGAATGTAAAGTTCTTAGATGAAATGTAATTGCATATTTTTTGAATATTAAAAAAATGCACAAAATTGTGCTATATTTCCATATTAATTTCGAAACTAATCATAATATCCAGGATATGGATATCTAAATATTGGTCAAGCAATGAATGCTTAAGGAAAATGTACACTATACACACACATGTAATAGGATAACTTTGAAATGTAATGAAATTCTGTCATTTATAAAAATAGGAGTAGTGGAGCACATAATGCTAAATAAAATATATCAAAACAGAAAAGCAAATACTATGTAATCTCTCATGCTGAATTTTTAAAGGAGATCTCAAAGAAAGATTAGTTTCAAACACTAAGAACCAAGCAGACCACAGAGATAGCTCAGAATGTAAAGATGCCTATATGCAAACCCGGCGACTTGAGTTCAATCCCCAGAGTCCACATGATGGAAGTAGAGAACTGACTTCTGTAAGTTGTCAATGATGTACAATTAAAACTGTGCAGTGCAAAATAAATTTCTGAGCTCACACAATACAGTAAGAAAATGGAATTTTTAGCTTCAATGAAATTTAAAATAAAAAATTAAGAGACTTGAAACACTTTAATGCATTTACATCATACAGCGTGTAAGGACTTCTTTTAATTTACAAGTTTGGAGGGATTTTTACTGTTTTATATGAGACAAAGAGAGAAGTCATATGTATGCATGCCATGGCACATAGGTAGAAGTCAGAGGATAATTTTTAGACATCATTCCTCTCCTTCCATTATGTGGACTTCTAGGAATATAACTCAGAATTATTTCTTAATTTACATGCAGGTGTTTTGTCCACTGAGTCATCTCACTGGCCATTTATGTATAAATCTTATTAAATTATAGATGAAATGTGTCTCTACAAATTTATCAACTGAATTGAGACACACTGAGATGACTAAATTATAAAATTGATATATTTCATATGATAAAATATACTATCAAAATAAAAAAGTAGATCTCAAAGAAACAAAGTAGAGAAATGATAGCAGAGGCTAGAGAAACATGAAGAGATGAGACAAAGGAGATGTTGATCGGAAGGTATGAAGTTTCAGTTGGACCAAAGAAAAAATTTGTAGTGATCTATTGTACTCAACTGTGGCCAAAGTTTATGATAAAGTATCATACATTTCTGAGTTATTAAAGTGTATGTTTCTGTCTGTGAAATTAATGTTGTTGAGTTGATGTATTTCTTAATGATTTATTTTTTTTACAGTGTATGCACAGATTAAAACATGAGGTAAATGGACCATGGCAATGTGGAAAGTCCATTATGAGGGTGATTTTACATAGTTTGTAAGAACTATGTACCATATGTGAACACAATCTTTTTTGTTCAATTGTGCTGTGACCCTGAAATTACTCTGAGAATAAAGCATACTTATTGAGAGGAAAAGCAAAATTTAATGTTATACTAGGAAAACATTGTCTAAAATAACACAACAGATTTTAATGAGAATGAAAAATGTTGTAGCACATAGAAAGTAGCAATGGTAGTACTGCCTAATGTTTTGAAAGGTAAAATGGATCCAGAAAAGTATTTTCTATATTCAATTTTTTAAATTGGTAGTTGTATGTATGTAGCCTGTACATGGGATCAAATGAAGGTCAAGGGCAAGCACTTTTACCCACAGAGCTATCTCACCATTCTTACTGAAATATTCATGTTTATCAGTTAAGCACACAAAATTCTGTATTATTTCTTGGTGAAATTACATAGCTTATGCACACATATAGATAGGGAAATGAAATAAAATAAATATATGTATTTGTTACATTTGATCATTGAAAAAAATTCAACTATGCAATCTTCTCATCAAACATTTTTATTTCTTAGACAAAAGCATCACAATATGTGAAGTTATCAAGAAAATAAACTATTTTTCTGTTATGTAAACTCTTAGTGGGTGTTACATTGCAGCATGCCCATGTGCTGTTCAAATTCTATAAATACACACAATTCAAAGGTATTGTTCCAGTACATCTGTCCCCCAAAGAAATGGAGTATAGGATAATCTATGCTTCATGAGCAAAAAAATAACACTTGCCATATGGTTGGGAAACCCAGGAGAAATATCTTTTCCAAAATATATTCTTCATTTGTCTTTTAGAATTCCCTGTATCAATCACAAATAGTCATCTTCTGATAAATTTTTACATGTCCTTAAAATTGGGGCAAATGGAAATAGTGATGTCTGCTAGCACTGGATACCAATCATGAGGGAGGCTGTAAAGGTGTGAGAACTCGTTTATGTTTTTCTGGCACTGGATTTTATTATCTATGTACAGAAAGAGGGACCTTAGCCTGTTTGAACAGTAAAATGGAATTGAGACATGGAATATTCTAGGAACATTGAAGGACTATACCATCAGGGACAAAAAAATAATCCTTAAGAAAATGTAGATATGTAAGAAGTCCTCTTTGCTTCAGCTATTTTTGCCTGCATCTCCCATTGATTTAGTTCCCATTTTCATAATATAGAATACTTTAATATGAGAAATTTTACAACAAATTTGGTCCAAGGATTATGATGCTATAGCACTATTAGCAGAAGCAAATGTGAAATGACTTTTTGAGGACTGTTCCCATCACTCAGGCACAAAAGGATACTCACAGGAGGAAACATAACAAAGAAAGAAAAAGTACCACCAAATGTAAGTTTACAGTAAATTGCATAACCAGTACAAAAACAATTTGTGGTAAGTGAATTTACAGTCCTATAAAAGAGAAAACATAAAACTCAGTGACTTGATATAGAAAAGATTTGTCAGAAAGAAAACTGTGTATTTAAAATTACCATATAATAAAAGAGAAATAAAAATCATAGATGTATTATGCTAAAAGGCATGTTTTATAAAAGAATTAGAACTTCCAAAAATGAAAAATAATTTTTGAAATTAATCAAAGGAGAGATAAACAGCATCTTAATGAAAAGAATAAAGAGAGAAAATAACTTACTAGAAGACAGACACCTTCCTCCCAAAGGCTGCAAAAAGCAGTATGATATCATAAAGTAATATAAAACATAAGAGAGTAAAGACATAGATTATAACTAGAACGTCTTACATGTTTCCAGTAATAATTATTATCCTCACTGAATGTGAGGATAAAATAAGGAAAAAGGGAAGTTTACCCACTGTTCACTCCCTCCACCAGTTTTTTTTTATTTTTCCATTCATACAAACTTGATAGTACCCCATTCTCCTCCCTCCTTCTACCCCTCGCTGGATCCCCTTGCTCTCTCCCCCCTTTTCCCCTTCCTTTCCCCACCTCCCTCCCTTTCTCCCAGTGCCCGCCCCCCATTCCTGGAGCATCCTTTAGTGTGCATGTCAAACTTCCCTCTGGGTCCTCCTCTCTGACGAGGTGTAAGGACTCAGTAGCATTGCCTAGAGCTCATTCCTGTGTTCCCCTTTAGTATAGGAACACTATGGTGGCTGTTAATCCCTTGCCTCTAAGGATCCTAGTGCCTGTGATCCATGCTAGCCTTCGGGGGGTCAATGATATGTTGGTAATTGCGCAGGTCATGCAAAGTCCTATTGTGATTACTTTGGCCCTAACTTGTGTGGAGTATCTTGCATATTGTTGCTCCTCCCCATCTTTAGACTCTTACAATCTTACTGACCCTTCTTTTGCAAATTTCCCTGAGCTTTGGGATGGGGAGAGATTAGGTTGGCCTGGTTCCTGGTGAGTAATGTAGGGTCTCTGATGTTCTGAACTATGGTTTGTTACTGTTTCATTCTTCCAGTTCTGCTGTTCCTGCAATACCCTTGGCTCCATCCTGATGGGTGTTGGATGTCACCTCCTAGCCAGAGACAAAAGGCTGTATAAAAATAGTCTTATTATAAGAGTAGATTCAAAGATATATGGAATAAGAGTAATAGACCCTGGTGAGGGGGGGGTCAGTCTCCCATTTGCA
Source organism: Typhlomys cinereus (assembly GCA_023101885.1). Lineage (NCBI taxonomy): Eukaryota > Metazoa > Chordata > Mammalia > Rodentia > Platacanthomyidae > Typhlomys > Typhlomys cinereus. The sequence goes on along the minus strand of JALPQD010000367.1, from coordinate 1,466,434 downwards.
GGATGGTTACCTTCTATCTGCCAGACTCTATGCCCTCCCTGTCTGGTGAGATCAAAACCCCATCAGTTGGGGCTGGATAGGTGGCTCAGGGGTTAATCCTCTGCCTTGCAGGTGGAGGATTCTGAGTTCGGATCCTAGACCCCACGTATAGACACCGGGCTGAAGCATGGGTGGCCTGCATTTCTGGTCCTGGTAGGGTGGAGCCTGTGAATCCAGGGGCAGAGTAAACAAGGAGGTGGAGGCGGTCCATGGTGGTTCCCGAATTCGTCTGTGGTTCTACACACACATACACACACACACACACACACACAGACACACACACACACAACTGAATAAATAAAAAAAAAATCAGGAAAGAAAGTCTGTGAGCTTAACCAGATGTCTCATTACTACTTGCAGTACTTGAAGGTGGCCTATTTTCTCTGCTGTAGCATGATCCCCTCTCTCCTTGTTGCTGATGGGGCCCTCCTTCCTCTTCATTCCTGTTTATAATCTTTGCAATTACTGTAAGTATTACAGAGATTTACCTTTGAGTGTGTCTCTAAGTGGGTTTGGTACTAGGATCCACCTATTAGGGAGAACATAGGGCGGTGCTTAATTTTCTGTGTCTGGGATACTTCACTCAATATAATTTTTTATAATTCCATCCATTTCCCAGCAAATTTCATTAATTTATCATTTTTGATGGCTGAGTAGTATTCCATTGCATAAATGTACCACATTTTCCTTATCCACTCGTCAACTGTTGGGCATTTAGGGTGATTCCATGACTGCTATTGTAAACAGTGCTGCTATGAACATGATTGTGCTTGTGCTATCGAGGTGAATTTTTGCTGTATGGGGGATTATTTCCAAAAGTGGAATTGCAGGATCATATGGCATTTCAATCTTTAATTTCTTTAAGAATCTCCAGACGGCTCGCCAGAGTGGCTGTATGAGCCTGCATTCCCACCAGCAATGTAGGAGAGTTCCCCTCTTTCCACATCCTCTCCACCATTTGGTGTTCTTTATATTGTGGATTTTTGCCATCCTGACCAGAGTGAGATGATATCTCAGGGAGGTTTTGATTTGCATTTCTCTGATGGCTAGGGATGTGGAGCATTTTTAAAGATATTTCTTAGACATTTCAATTTTGCCCCTGTTAAAGTTTCTTTTAAGTTCCAAGGCCCATTTTTTAATTGAGCCATTTATTTCCTTGGTGTTTAGTTAGTTCTAAGTTCTTTGTAGACTCTGGATAATAGAGCTCTATCAGATATGTGGTTAGTGAAGATTTTCACCCATTCTGTGGGTTGCCTTTATGCTCGAGTTACAATCTCTTTATCTGAACAGAAACTCTTTAATTTCATAAGATCCCATCTGTTGAATGTTGGTTGTAGTGACTGTGCTATTGGATTTCCATTTAGGAACTGTTGGCCTAGTCCAATCAGCTCCAGGGAGCTCCCTACCCTTTCAACTAAGGTTTTTATAATCTCTGGCCTTATATTGAGGTCCTTGATCCATTTGGAATTAAGACTTACACATGGTGACGAATACGGGTCCAGTTTTAATCTTCTGTACATGGACATCCAGTTTTGCCAGCACCATTTGTTGAAGATGCTGTTCTTTTTTCATTGGATTTTTTACACCCCTTTGTCAAAGATCAAATGGTTGTAATTGTGGGGCTTATATCTGGGTCTTCAACCCTTATCCGTTGATTTCTGTGTCTATTTTGGAGCCAGTACCAGGCTGTTTTTAGAACTATGGATTTGTAGTATAGATTAAGATTTGGTATGGTGATACCTCCAACAGTGTTTTTGTTACTCAGGATTGTTTTTGCTATCCTGGGTCTTTTGTGCCTCCATATGAATTTTGAGATTGTTTGGTCCCTCCACCAGTTTTTAACTTGGCTCTTGTGAAATCACTCCTGTAACCACAGGTACTAAAATCAGCATGGACCTAATAAATATGCAAAATTATGCATTGATATAACTTTTTAAACATGTCTAAATTGGAACTCTCAATTACAGTGATTTGATTATATATAATATGCAGGTATCAAATTATCAGTGTTTTCCATAAATACATGCGTATAATAACAATAACAAGATCAGCACTGAAAGTTGACATGGGAGTCATGGAGAAGTTTTCTGAGGAATTACATGGGAGTTACCGTAATTTTCAATGGTTTCTTATGCTTCAGACAGTCCTCACTCAAACTATATTGCTATTTCATAAAGACCTACCTGACCAGGCACTTAGGATTTAAACCTCTGAAATCAAATGAGAAAATAGACAAGATAGGGGAAGTAAATTGAAAAAATTTTCCCCAAATAAATTCCCACCACTGTCCCCACTGAACCCAGCTTTAACCTACTGTCACTCTACCAAGGTCCTTCAGTCTAGGCAGGGATTTAAATTGATTTTATGATAACTACTCTAATTTGTGCCCACATATTCTTTCGGTTTCTGTAGCAGTAATCTCAAGCAAAGATATTTACTAAATACCTTTCACTTGCATATTATTTTGTTATTATTTGTTGCCTCAAATTTCACTGTTCCTCTCATCTTCTTAAGCTTCCTTTTGTATTTCGCTAGCATGTGTGCAGATCCTTTTGTATTATTTCTTTGCAAAAATTCACATTAGAGAACAACACTTAGCTTCTTCAATTACAAAATTGCTTTTGCTTTTAGTTAGTTGTCTCAAAGGGACTGGGTAAGTCTCCTATTGGGCCACATAGATGTCATGAGAGTGGGCAGTTTTAGCTGAATATTATTTCACAAGTAAGTCCTTGTTATTTAGGAATACCCTTTACCAGGTTAGAAAATTCCATTATATATCTATTTTGGTCAGAGGTTATTTTTTCAACGTGAATTGAATTGTACTGAATCTATTGTATGTATCTATGAAAATATTTGTTCATCTTTTATATGCTAATGTGATGAATTATGTTTCCAATGTTGAGATAACCTTGAAATTCTAAATTAATTCAACACAGCGATGTCCTAAGAATATTGTACTTTGGTTGCTTCATTTCCTAATATGATTCAAGCTTTTTCATCCATATATCCAAGAAAGATTTCCTTATAAGTTTCCTTTCTCACGCTGTCCTTAAATTACTGGTAGGTGTGTTTGTTACATTCTGGTCATATATATATATGTAATATAATATACAGAAATATATTATATAATACATAGTATAATTATATATTATATAATATTACATATTATATATAAAGTTTTTCATGAAATTTCCATTTCAAACTTCTTGACACTTGTAGTTATTCCAATTAACTGATTATTTGCACAGAATCTTTCTGTGTGAATATGAGTGGAATTTTATAAATTTTCATATTTTTAAGATAAAAATGTATGGTTTATGGCTTTAAACTAGCTTTCCCACTTAATTCTAATTTAATACTTATTTTCCCAATTATCTGACTTTTCAAACATATTAGACATTAACTCATTTTCTGCAATATATTTCCTCTCCAAATAAAATGTATGTATTTATGTCTATATGTGTATATGTAAGTATGTATGCATACATATATATAAAAATATATGGTGAAGTATTTAACATGTATCTAATTATCTGACATGAGGCATTGTAAAAAACTGTAATCTTATTTCCAGTGATTTTCAGATGTAGGAATACATGTATTCTAAAAATAAATATGGACTTGCTTTTCAACTTAATTACATTGTGATAGGACACCACATCAAGTCAGGGAAATTGATGATACATACATTTGTAATAATTAAGGGTAGGGTCAAGTATTTTCAAAAGTAATAGGTTTCATTTAGTTTGGAGTGTATTTATTATATAATTGATAAAACTACTTGAATGTCATTAATGTCTGATTTTAAAAATATAAAACATTTTGTAGCATTATTTATATTCAATATTTATGTGTTTAGATATGTCTGTCTTATCACCATTTATCTGAATGCTGTATATTAAAAATACTTTTAATTGGAAAGTTCAGTGTATTTGTTTCATGGAATACACACATATGTATATATATATATATATACATTATGTTCACACATTTTATATAATATATGCTAGATTCCAAGTTTTTATATTTTTCTTACTAGTTTCCTTGTTTTTCTAATTCTTCCCTATATTCTTTAGTACTATTTCTTCCCTTAAAATTTTTATAAGGTGGGGGCTGGAAAGATGGCTCGGTGTTTAAGATTCTGTCTCACAAGCAGCAGGTCCTGAATTCAGATCCCAGGTCCCATGTAAAAATGCCAGGGGGAAAACAGCAGTGGCCTGCACTTCTAGCCTTGATGAGCAGAGCCTAGGAAATTCCAGAGCGAAGTAAAAAGGAGGTAGAAGCAATCTAGGATGATTCCCTAAGTCATCCTTGGTCCTCCACAAGGACCTCTGATACACACACACACACACACACACACATACACACAGTAAAATATTTTTTATTTCATAAAGTGTTTTTTCCCTTCTCTTTACTTTTTCTGGACATTAAAATCTATGTACTTATTCTGTAATCATTCTGAAAAAATTACTAAGGATAGTAAGTCTTCCTATATGTCTAATGTTGATCAATATTTTTATCTTGTTTCTTAGCAATATAAAGATTCTAAAATGTGCCAATTGTAGTCATACAACTTCATATTTTTGCTAGTATCATCTAATATGGTTTAACTTTTATTTTTACCCCATTCATCATTGGACATGACAGCTTGTGTTTGTAGATATGTGCACGTTTGTGTGTGTGTGTGGTGTGTGTGTGTGTGTGTGTGTGTGTGTGTGCAACTGTATGTTGGCCAGAGGTTAAACACAGGTTTAGGTCCTGAGAAGCCACCTTGCTTTTTGAGATAACGTCTCTCACTAACACCTACAGTTTTTTGAAGTGGCTAGGCTAGATGACCAGTGATTACCAGGGAGCTTGCTACCTGTCTCTACCTGCACAGTGCTGGAACAAGCACACACCACATCATCTAGCTTTTTAACATGGGTTCTAGGGAATTAAAAAGGTCTTCATGCTTGCAAGTCATGAAGTTTACAAACAGCTTCCTCCAAACACAAGATATTACAGTTTTATATCATTTTCTGATATACATTTAATCTATATGCTAATATATTTACCATACTTACTATGTAACTCGGAGTAAAATGGGGAATTATTCAAAAGTTTTAAACAAGAGTGTGAAGTTCAAAGATACTTTGTGTGCCAAGATGCTGATCTTTATGAATTGTATAAACCAAGCCTTCATGCCCTCTGGCTAGGTAGAAGCACTAACAGGAGATCATAGAAATGAAGAGAGAAATTCCAATTTATTGTCCTACTTTTTCTCTGAATTCATCTATCCAGAACTATAGATCCTATTAGGGGGACCCTGAGGCATAGTTATAGTTCAAACTTGGTCTTAGAAATAGCTTCCTTCATTTTCCCTTTCAGACCTAGAGTAGCAATGTGTTTTGTTTTGTTCCATTTTTTTGGGGAGGGAGGGGTTGCCATGCCAAGTATTTTACTATCCTTTGTTGATTCTCTCACATTTATAAATCCATTTATGAATAACCGTTTTCACCTAAAAAAACCACTTTGATAACATCTTTGGTTTTGTCACCTATTTCCCGCTGAGCTCCTGATCTATGCATATACAGAGAATAAGTACCAGAACACATTCTCTACTTTTATATTTCTCTCACTATAGCAGTTTGCAACCATATGCTCTATACCAACGCCAAGTGATAATGTTTCTTTAAAAGTGAAAGTAGAAATGGTTAGTATTTTGTACTAAGAGGCAACTTGTGTGCCAGGTCAGGAACTGGGCACCTAATTCTGCTGTCATTATCATTTGCAGTTATTTTTCTCAATTTGGTGAAAAGACTACAGCTATAATTGGAATGTGAATAGAGTTAAGTTATATTTTTTCCTCTCTTTCATTCATTAGTTTTAATGCAAGGGAACCAGGTTCTAAATCGACCCTTGGATCTCTTTTACTTACTTGTAAATTATTTTAACAATAGTTAATCTAATCTCTTTTCTGATGAAATTTTGCATGCACTTGAAGCTGTCAGAATGCCACACAGAAAACAATGATTAAGAATTCTAATGCCAGCAATAGGGGAAATGTGTTGTTTTTTAAGTAGCACCTTAGGATTAGTCTATTGAATAACATATGTTGTCATCTTCATGAAACATTCTAGATTCTTAGCATTTCAGACTCACAGATATATAGGCAAATTGATTGTTGTTTTCTTTGTCAAACAAAGAATTTTTACTCTATGACCCAAGAGAGATAAGCAGTAGTCATTGTTTAAGTGTTTCTAGCATGTTCAAAAATATAACATGAGGTTTTAAACATTCTAACAGTGTGTTTACTGCTTGAAATGGTTTCCCTATGTGGAACCAAAATTTACAGAATCCAATTCATTAAAAAATGGACCCATTAACACTCTTGAGAGACAAACAGCATTCATATTGCCATTCTTTTCTCTCTCATACCTAACTCCATTTCTAAGACCTAGCACAATATCAGTCATGTTCTATAACTTGATTTTGAATGTACAAAATGTGTATCGATACTTATCATATATAACCACCTCTTTAGAAAGATCAAGTTCAATTTCTTTAAGCAATTTCAAGTACTGTTTTCTAAATATATTACAACTGAAGGCAGTCTTTTGGAAGACAGGTAGCTGAATGACAATCTGAAAATGGTCAAAACAGAACAATCAACTCTAGATAAAGATTGACAAGACAAAAATCAAGCTGTTCTTCCTTCCTTTAAGATACTGTATTTCTATCAATGGACTCCACATATGTATTAACTAAACAAGCACTCCTTATTTCAACTCAAAAAGTAATGGAAACCCAGGTGAAAGTCTGACAAGTCAGCCTTGGTTTGGGGCCCGCATTCTGGCAGAAGACAGAGAAATACTTTACTGAACTTGACCTTTCTTCTTTGGTCACCCTGAAGTTCAGGAAAAGGGAACTTGAAAGAACAAACCATCTGGCTGAGGACAATAGAGTAAAGCTGTATCTTCTGGCTCTTAACAGATTAATAACTTAACAACTATTGGACCATATTGCAGGACAGACTAGAAAAGAAAAAAACAATAAGAAAATAATGGGTGGACTCCGGCTTGGCCCTGCGCCCCAGCCTGGACGACCCCAGCCCCCTCCCCGCTGCCCTGCCCCCAGCCGCCGCCCACTGCCCAAGGTGAGTGAGAGAGAAAGAGAGAGCCCAGCCCAGCCCAACCACCCCAGAGCCCCACGCTTCCCAGCGGTGAGCACCCAGGCCGACTCCGGCTTGGCCCTGCGCCCCAGCCCGGACGACCCCAGCCCCCTCCGCCCCGCCCTGCCCCCACCCACCGCCCGCTGCTCAAGGTGAGTGAGAGAGAGAGAGAGAGCCCAGCCCAGCCCAACCACCCCGGAGCCCCACGCATCCTGGGGGCGAGCACCCAAGCCGACTCCGGCTTAGCCTGGGCCCCGGTCCGCACCCAAGCCCCTCGCATCCTCCTACCCCGTGCGCCTCGCCACCCCCCTAGGTCCCAGGTGAAGAATTCTGCCATTGAGCCAGCAAGCAAAAGAGCCCAGCCCAGCCCCTACCCCCACCCGGGAGCCACCCGGCCAGCAGCACTGAGGCCCCGCCCTAGACCGCAGCCCCTCACACCCTCCCGCCCCGTGAGCCCCCCCCCCTAGGTCTCAGGTGAAGAACTCTACCATCAACAGCAGACGCTCAGCCTCTCTGACCCACCGGGGACCTACCCACGTGGTCCACAGAAGACACACTGCTACTCAGAATTCAATAGAGCCCAAAGGAAACTCAAGCAAAATTGTAAGGAACAAAGGGAACAGGCCATACAGCTGGACTCCACTACAATCATTATATCACGTGGGCGACTTTCTTCTCATCCAGCCCAAAGATAAGTAAACTTTTTCTTTTCACCTTACTGATCCTTTAAAGTATCAATGCTATAGATCAACTTTCTCATACAGCCACCCCACAACATACAACTCCAGGGAGTACACCATTCACCCCCACATTTCACCAAGATACTAAAACGTAAAAGTACACTACCAAACTAATATTCACCCCCTGGTAACATAACCGGAATTAACTGACGTACTAACAGCCTAGTAGCCTCATCTAGGATATAACAATAACAATACACAAACATACCCAATCCAAGGCAAGCACTAGTAATAACTGGCAAGCATAACAATACCAACTAGGTGGATTCAGTGAAAAACACACAGAAACTGAAAGGTCCTACAAAACAAAACAACAATGTACAAGTCAAAGTACAGATCCACGAGAAACAAAACCCAAGAAGACCAATCTCCTGCCAAAAGAATCAATCCCATAATGAGGTATTCCGATGAGAACAAATCCACAGAAAATAGCCATGAAAGCCAGAACCAACATAACGACTTTCAGAGTATGATCATTACCATGATTAATACTATGAAAGAGGAAATCCGAGAAGAGTTAAACAACCGTATCAACCACTTTGAACAGGAACACAGCAGGCACTTGGAGGAGTTGAGAAAAACAGTTCAAGAAACAAAAATAGGTATGGAGCAATTAAAACAGTCTCAGGCAGAGTTTAAAATGGAACTAAAAGACAAGTTATCTTCAACCCAAAATTCAACAGAGAGTTTTATCAGCAGAACAAATGAGGCAGAAAATAGAATTTCAGATCTAGAAGACAAAGTGGGAGAATTAACCAGCTCAATGGACGAGATTGTTAAAGCCAAAAAGATACTGGAGAGGAACATTCAAGAGATGTGGGACACCCTGAAGAAACCTAATATGCGCATTCATGGAATACCAGAACAAGAATCCCAAAATACCACACCGGAGGAAATATTTGAATTCATCATAAATGAAAACTTCCCACAACTAAAGAATGAGAGGCCTATCCAAATAAAAGAGGCATTTCGCACTCCAAACAGATACGACCAAAATAGAAAATCGCGACGACAAATAATAGTCAAAACACTCCACATCCAAGACAAAGAAAAAGTGCTGAGAGCTTCAAGAGAAGAAAAGCAACTCAGTTTTAAAGGTAAGCCTATTAGAATAAAAAATGACTACTCAATGGAAACAGTAAAAGCAAGAAGAGCTTGGAGAGACATACTTCAAGTATTAAATGAGCAAAAATGCTAACCCAGACTGATATACGCGGCAAAACTATCTGTCATGATTGAGGGAGAAAGAAAAGTTTTCCAGCACAAAGACAACTTGAAGGGATACATGTCTACCAAACCAGACCTTCAAAAAATGGTAGAAATGCTACTCAAGCTTGAAGAAAAGAATAAGCGTATCCAGGAAGACAGAAGGGAAGTATAATACCACCAAAACATAAATATCAAACAACATGCTTACAAAATATACTAAACATAAAAAATGTCCAGAATTAAAAATAATTTCTCCATTATAACATTAAATGTCAATGGTATTAACTCGCCGATTAAGAGACACAGATTACAAACTTGGATTAAAAATCACAATCCATCAATCTGCTGCCTGCAGGAAACTCATCTTACCACAAAAGATAGGCACATCCTAAGAATGAAAGGCTGGTCCAAAATCTTGCAAGCTAATGGAACCAGGAAACAGGCAGGGGTAGCAATTATGCTTTCAGAAAAAGTGGACTTCAAACCAAAGAAAATCATAAGAGACACAGATGGATACTACATTTTAGTCACAGGTACAATTCACCAGGAAGGCTTCACAATACTGAACATTTATGCACCTAATACAGGCCCCTCCACATTCATTAAGAAAACCCTACAGCGTCTAAAGCAAGAAATCAACCCCCAAACGATAATTCTTGGGGACTTCAACACCGCCCTCTCAACATGGGATAGATCAACAGGTCAAAAGCTTAACAGAGACACTTTGGAACTTAATCAAACCCTTAAAGAAATGGACCTTACAGATCTCTGTTGAAGTTTTCATCCACATACCAAAGAATACACATTTTTCTCAAAAGCACACGGAACTTTCTCCAAAATAGATCACATATTGGGCCACAAAACGAATCTACACATATACAAAAAAGTTGAAATTCTAACCTGTTCCCTATCAGACCACCACGGCCTAAAGCTGGACATTCACAACACAACAAACAAGAGAAAATACACTAACTCCTGGAAACTTAACAATATGATGCTGAATGAGAACTGGATTCAGGAAAAAATTTAAAAGGTAATTCGAGATTTCTTGAAAGTGAACGATAATGAAAATACAACTTACCAAAATCTCTGGGACACAATGAAAGCTGTCCTAAGAGGTAAGTTCATAGCTCTTAATGCCTACATCAAAAAAATGGAAACACTCAATGGGGAACAATTGGAAGCATTCCCACTTCGATCAGGAACTAGACAAGGCTGTCCACTCTCACCACTTCTATTCAATATTGTACTTGAAGTGTTAGCTGAAGCCATAAGACAAGAAAGTGACATACGAGGGATTCAAATCGGCAAGGAAGAAGTCAAGCTATCCCTATTTGCAGATGACATGATCTTATACCTGAGTGATCCCAAAAACTCCACCAGGAAGCTCCTGGAACTAATCAAGAAGTTCAGCAGGGTGGCAGGATACAAAATAAATGTGCAAAAATCAGAGGCCTTCCTATATACCCAGAATGAAAGAAGTGAAAAAGCCTTGAGAGAAACAATACCATTTATTATAGCCCCTAAAAAAATGAAATACCTTGGTATAAACCTAACTAAGGAGGTAAAAGACCTTTACAAGAAAAACTTTAAAACCCTAAAGAAAGAAATAGCAGAAGACACCAGAAGGTGGAAAGACCTCCCTTGTTCCTGGATTGGCAGAATCAACATCGTGAAAATGACCATCCTACCAAAGGCAATATACAGATTCAATGCTATACCAATCAAAATCCCAAAGCAATTCTTCAAAGAAGTTGACCAAACAATCTCAAAATTCATATGGAGGCACAAAAGACCCAGGATAGCAAAGACAATCCTGAGTAACAAAAACACTGCTGGAGGTATTACCATACCAAACCTTAGTCTATACTACAAATCCATAGTTGTAAAGACAGCCTGGTACTGGCTCCAAAATAGACACACAGATCAATGGATAAGGATTGAAGACCCAGATATAAGCCCACAAAGTTACAGCCATTTGGTCTTTGACAAAGGGGCCCAAAGAATCCAGTGGAAAAAGAACAGCATCTTCAACAAATGGTGCTGGCAACATTGGATCTCCACATGCAGATTAAAGCTGGACCCATACTTGTCACCATGAACGACACTTAATTCCAAATGGATCAAGGACCTTGATATAAGGCCAGAGACTATAAAAATCATATGTGAACGTATAGGGAACTCCCTTGAGCTGATTGGGTTAGGCCAACATTTCCTAAACAGACATTCAATGGCACAGTCACTGCTACCAACTCTCAACAGTTGGGATCTTGTGAAATTAAAGAGCTTCTGTTTGGATAAAGAAATTGTAATGGGAGCTCAAAGGCAACCCACAGAATGGGAGAAAATCTTCACTAACCACATATCTGATAGAGCTCTACTGTCCAGAGTGCACAAAGAACTTAGAAAATGAAACACCAAGGAAACCAATGGCCCAATTGAAAAATGGGCCCTGGAACTTAAAAGAAATTTTACCAGAGATGAAATTAAAATGTCTAACAAATATCTTAAAAAATGCTCCACTTCTTTAGCCATCAGGGAAATGCAAATCAAAACTTCCCTGAGATATCATCTCACCCCGGTCAGGATGGCAAAAATCCACAATACTAACAACGACAAATGCTGGAGAGGATGTGGAGAGAGGGGAACTCTCCTACATTGCTGGTGGGAATGCAGGCTCATACAGCCACTCTGGCGAGCCGTCTGGAGATTCTTAAAGAAATTAAAGATTGAAATGCCATATGACCCTGCGATTCCACTTTTGGGTATAACCCCATACAGCAGAGGTTCACCTCGATAGCACAAGCACGACCATGTTCATAGCAGCACTGTTTACAATAGCAAAGTCATGGAATCAGCCCAAATGTCCAACAGTTGACGAGTGGATAAGGAAACTGTGGTACATCTATACAATGGAGTACTACTCAGCCATCAAAAATGATGAATTACTGGAATTTGCCGGGAAATGGATGTCATTAGAAACAATTATATTAAGTGAAGTATCCCAGACCCAGAAAATTAAGCGCCGTATGTACTCCCTAATAGGTGGCTCCTAGTACCAAACCCACCCAGTCCACCTAGAGACAGTAATTCCAAGGATTATGAACAGGAGGGATGGGGTAGGAGGGCCACACCAGAAAGAAGGAGAGAAGGGACCATGTTACAGCAGGGAAAATAGGCCTCCACCAAGGACCCAAATAAGTAATGAGACATCTGATTAAGTTCACAGACTTTTGTTCCTGATCATTTACTACTGAGGGGGAGTGATCTCACCAGAAGAGGAGGGCATATAGTCTGGCAGATAAAAAGTAACAATTTTGCATATGGGTGATAGACCCCCTCCCTCACTGTGATTTCCCACTTTTATTACATCTACCTTTGAATGTGCTTTTATCACAAGACTCTAACAGCTTTTTGTCTCTGGCCAGGGGGTAACATACAATGCCCACCAGGATGGAGTGAAGGGCATTGCAGGAGCAGCAAAACTGCAAAAGAAAATCAACAAACCACAATCCAGAACTTCAGAGACTCTATATCAACCACCTAGAACTAGGCCAGCTTAGTCTCTCCCCATCTTGAAGCTCAGGGAAATTTGCAGAAGAGGGGGCGGTAAGAATGTAAGAGCATAAGGATGGGAGGAGCAATGATATGTAAGATACTCTATACTAGTTAGGGCTGAAGCAATCATAATTGGACTTTGCATGCCCTGCGCATTGTCCAACACACTGTTGACCTCACAAAGTCTAGCATCTGCTAAAGGCACCAAGATCCTTGGAGGCAAAGGATTGGCAGCCACAGCAGTGTTCCTATACCTAAGGGGAACACGGGAAAGGGTTCGGGAAAGGCCACTGGGTCCTTGTACGTCATCGGAGAGGAGGACCCAGAGGAAAATCAGACATGCACAAGAAAGGACTCTCTGGGAATTGGGGTGGGAGGCACTGGGGGATGGGGAGGGAGAGGGGTGGGGAGGGGGAGCAGGGAGTACGGGGGGAGGAGGAGGGAGGGAGGGAACTGGTGTACCTAATAAGTTTGTATGAGCTGAAATAAATAAATAAATAAATAAATAAATAAATAAATAAATAAATAAATAAATATATAAGGAAATTTTAAAAAAAATGGAAACATCAGAAATAAACAACTTAACGATGCAGCTTAAGGCTTTAGAGAAACTAGAGCAATCTGATCCCAAAAGTAGTAGAAGAGAGGAGATTAGCAAAATAAGGGGAGAAATATCTGAAGTTGAGACTAAGAAAACGATAGAAAAAATCAACCAGTCAAAAAGCTGGTTTTGGGCTTGAGAGGTGGCTCAGGGGTTAAGCCTCCGCCTTGCAGGCGGAAGGTCCCGAGTTCGGATCCCAGATCCCACGTATAGACGCCAGGTGGAAGCGGGGGCAGCCTGCGCTTTTGGTCCTGGTAGGGCGGAGCCTGTGAATCCGGGGGCAGGAGGAGGTCGAGGCGTCCATGGTGATTCGCGAGTTCGTCCGTGGTTCTACACAAACAAACACACACATACACACACACACACACACACGCGCGCGCGCGCGCACGCGTGCACGCACTGCACATATATATACACATGTGCACAGTTGAATAAATAATAAAAAAAATTTTAAAAAAAAGCTGGTCTTTGAAAAAATCAATAAGATAGATACACCGCTAGCTAAATAAACCAAAAGCAGGAGAGAGAAAACCCAAATTAACAAAATTAGAAATGAACATGGAGTAATCACTACTGCTACCCAAGAAATGCAGAGAATTATAACATCATATTTCAAAAACTTATACTCTGTGAAGTTTGACAACACAAAAGAGATGGATGATTTTCTAAGTAAATATATCTTACCTAAATTGGATCAGGAAGTTGTGAATTACTTAAATGGCCCTATAACATATAAGGAAATTGAAGAAGTAATCTCGAATCTCCCCACCAAAAAATGTTCTGGACCAGATGGATTCAGCACAGAATTCTACCAGATATTTAAGGAGTCAATAACACCAATACTCCTTAAACTGTTCCATAAAATAACAAAGGAAGGAACACTACCAAATTCCTTCTATGAAGCTAATATCGTCTTAATCCCAAAACCTAATAAAGATTCACTTAAAAAAGAAAACTATAGGCCGATCTCTCGGATGAACACAGACGCAAAGATTTTCAACAAAGTCTTAGCAAATCTGGTTCAAAAACATATCAAAAAGATCATTCACAGGGACCAAGTAGGCTTCATCCCCGGCACACAAGGTTGGTCCAACATATGCAAATCAATAAATGTAATTCATCATGTAAACCAGTCCAAAGTCTAAGACCACATGATACTCTCGATAGATGTAGAAAAAGCCTTTGACAAGATCCAACAGCCTTTTATGATCAAAACGCTAGAGACAGTAGGAATGGAAGGAACCTTTATCAAGATAATAAAAGCTGTATACAACAAGCCCACAGCAAGGATTATGCTCAATGGGGAACAATTGGAAGCATTCCCCCTTCGCTCAGGAACTAGATAAGGCTGTCCACTCACCACTTCTATTCAATATTGTACTTGAAGACTCAGCTGAAGCCATAAGACAAGAAAGGGACATAAAAGGGATTCAAATCAGCAAGGAAGAAGTCAAGCTATCCCTATTTGCAGATGACATGATCTTATACCTGAGGGATCCCAAAAACTCCACCAGGAAGCTCCTGGAACTAATTGAGAAGTTCAGCAGGGTGGCAGGATACAAAATAAATGTGCAAAAATCAGAGGCCTTCCTATATGCCCAGAATGAAAGAAGTGAAAAAGCCCTGAGAGAAACAATTCCATTTACTGTAGCCCCTAAAAAAATGAAAAACCTTTGTATAAACCTAACCAAGGAGGTAAAAGACCTTTACAATGAATACTTTAAAACCCTAAAGAAAAAAATTGCTGAAGACATCAGAAGGTGGAAAGACCTCCCATGTTTCTGGATTGGCAGAATCAACATTGTAAAAATGACCATCCTACCAAACGCGATATACAAATTCAGTGCTATACCTATTAAAATTCCAAAGCAATTCTTTAAAGAAGTTGACCAAATAATCTCAAAATTCATATGGAGGCACAAAAGACCCAGGATAGCAAAGACAATCCTGAGTAACAAAAACACTGCTGGAGGTATTACCATACCAAACCTTAGTCTATATTACAAATCCATAGTTATAAAAACAGCCTGGTAATGGCTCCAAAATAGAAACAGATCAATGGATAAGGGGTGAAGACCCAGATATAAGCCCACAAAATTACAGCCGTTTGGTCTTTGACAAAGGGGCCCAAAGAATCCAATGGAAAAAGAACAGCGTCTTCAACAAATGGTGCTGGCAACATTGGATCTCCACATGCAGATTAAAGCTGGACCCATACTTGTCACCATGAACGACACTTAATTCCAAATGGATCAAGGACCTTGATATAAGGCCAGAGACTATAAAAATCATATGTGAACGTATAGGGAACTCCCTTGAGCTGATTGGGTTAGGCAAACATTTCCTAAACAGACATTCAATGGCACAGTCACTGCTACCAACTCTCAACAGTTGGGATCTTGTGAAATTAAAGAGCTTCTGTTTGGATAAAGAGATTGTAACGGGAGCTCAAAGGCAACCCACAGAATGGGAGAAAATCTTCACTATCCACATATCTGATAGAGCTCTACTGTCCAGAGTGCACAAAGAACTTAGAAAATGAAACACCAAGGAAACCAATGGCCCAATTGAAAAATGGGCCCTGGAACTTAAAAGAAATTTTACCAGAGATGAAATTAAAATGTCTAACAAATATCTTCAAAAATGCTCCACTTCTTTAGCCATCAGGGAAATGCAAATCAAAATTTCCCTGAGATATCATCTCACCCCGGTCAGGATGGCAAAAATCCACAATACAAACAACAACAAGTGCTGGAGAGGATGTGGAGAGAGGGGAACTCTGCTGCATTGCTGGTGGGAATGCAAGCTCATACAGCCATTCTGGCGAGACGTCTGGAGATTCTTAAAGAAATTAAAGATTGAAATGCCATATGACCCTGCTATTCCACTTTTGGGAATAACCCCTCATATAGCAGAGGTTCACCTCAATAGCACAAGCACGACCATGTTCATAGCAGCACTGTTTACAATAGCAAAGTCATGGAATCAACCTAAATGTCCAACAGTTGACGAGTGGATAAGGAAAATGTGTTACATCTATACAATGGAGTACTACTCAGCCATCAAAAATGATGAACTACTGGAATTTTCCGGGAAATGGATGTCATTAGAAACAATTATATTAAGCGAAGTATCCCAAACCCAGAAAGTTAAGCGCCGTATGTACTCCCTATTAGGTGGTTCCTAGTACCAAACTCACCCAGCCCACATTGAGACACTCAAGAATAAACCTATGTAATACGGTAATTGCAAGGATTGTGAACAGGAGGAATGGGGTTGGAGGGCCACACCAGACACAAGGAGAGAGGGGACCATGTTACAGCAGAGAAAATCGGCCTCCAAGGAATGCAAGTAAGTAATGTGACACCTGGTTAAGTTCACAGACTGTTGTTCCTGATCATGTACAACTGAGGGGGTATGATCTCACCAGAAGGGGAGGACATATAGTCTGGCAGTTGAAAAATGATCATTTTGCAAATGGGTGACTGACACCTCCCTCACCGAGGTTTCCTGCTTTTATTACATCTACCCTTGAATGTGCTATTATAACAAGACTCCAGTTTAACAGTTTTTTTGTCTCTGACCAGGGGGTGACATACAGTGCCCATCATGATGGAGTGAAGGGCATTGCAAGAGCAGCAAAACTGCAAAAGAACTTCAACAAACCACAATCCAGAACTTCAGAGACTCTATATCATCCACATAGAACTAAGCCAACTTAATCTCCCCCCATCCTTAAGCTCAGGGACATTTGCGGAAGAGGGGGCGGTAAGATTGTTAGAGCAAAAGGATAGGGGGAGCAATGATTTGAAGAATCTCCACACTAGTTAGGGCTGAAGCAATCATAATAGGACTTTGCATGCCCTGCGCCATGTCCATCACACTATTGACCTCACAAAGTCTAACATCGGCTAAAGGCACCAAGATCCTTGGAGGCAAGGGATTGACAGCCACAGTAGTGTTCCTATGCTTAAGGGGAACACGAGAAAGGGTTCAGGGAAATGCCACTGGGTCCTTGTACGTCATCGGAAAGGAGGACCAAGAGGAGAGTTAGACATACACAATAAAGGACTCTCTGGGAATTGGGGGGGAGGAAGTGGGAGATGGGGAGGGAGGGGGAGCAGAGGGGGGAGGAGGAGGGGGGGAGGGAACTGGTCTACCTATTAAGTTTGTATGAGCAGAAATAATAAAAAATGTAAAAAAAAATCAAAAAAAAAAGATAGAATGGGTGGGTGAGACCTATACCTTGACCAGAACTGCTTAACGTTGTATAATTCTTGACCTCTATTTAAATCTAAACTTTATTATGTCAGTAACCCCAAACAGACTTGGGGCCACTGGACTCCTGCATTTGTTCCACTTGTGGCCACACTTAATAATTATTTAATTATTAGTTACTTAATAAAGTAAATGCACTCTTTGTTTTGCACCACTACTTGGCTCTTTGCTCAGAGTACTGGAGATGGGGGCTGAACCTAGCCTGTGAGTGTTGCTCTGGGCTCTTGCCTTAAGATATGCCTTAAGCAAATCTCACATCCCTATTCTTGGCTTACATAGAGCTTCACTTAATTAAAATGGCTACATTTGTTCTTTACATTAGCATATTGTCCAAACTGTTGTAGACAATGGAGCACAGAACAAACAAGCCAAGCAAAAGACCTGTCCTTATCAACATCCACCTTCATTTGTAAAAGTCTGATATTGTTTTAAAATAAAAGTTAATAAATAAATGAGAAGTAAATGCACTGATATAATAATCATTAGAAATATGTGCTGTTAAAATCGAAGTAGAGGAAAAAGTTTTAAAAAGGGATGAGAAAGAGGCCACAATAAATCCAAGTGTTAAAATTCCTGAACAAAGATGGCATTTGAATAGACCTGATTATTCACAACCATACCACCCTAAACATACCCAATCTTGCCTGAATAGATGTCTGACAGACATAAAGGAACAATGTCAATCTCTGAAGCAAAGAAAGAAGACAATGCTTTATAGGCACAATAATAACAATAATATGATATATTATATAATTATCACACATGAGCAACAAGAACTATTCTAGCCAAAAAATAGAAAACAGAAAGTTATTACAAAATAATCAAATCATGTATACCATGGTAAGGGATAAGAATTGTTACAGGTATTTAGGAAAGACATTTTAAGCATTTAAGGGAATGACATGACCTAGTTTATATTTATATTTTCTAAGGAAATATGTCTATGCAGTGCAGAGGACACAAAACTGGAAAGATACAAGAGAAGACATCTCTAATTGACCTAATGAGACAAAATGGACACTTTTAGCCCAAAGGCAGGGATTTGTATTAATTCCTGTTTCCACTGTAATTAAACTTTTAGAAATTTTAAATTTAGAGGAAAGTTGCAATGATCATACAAAGATGCCACTCACATGAACACCCAATTTTGCCCATAATAGACTAGTATGTCACAAGGGCTGCAAAATTAGTGAAATATTGACTCATACATATTAAAGTTCATATTTTATTTTGTTTTTCCTTAATAACATTTTGTTCTCTTGACCCACAGAATACATGTGAATAGAGACTGAGGATCAAACTACACTGATCCATTAGTCTTTTTTTTAACATTTTTTATTATTATTTCCGCTAATACACTTAATAGGTACACCGGTTCCCTCCCTCCTTCCTCCTCCCCGCAAACCCCCTGCTCCCCCTCCCCTCACTCCTCCTTCCCCATCCCCTAGTGCCTCCCACCCCAATTCCCAGAGAGTGCTTTAATATGCATCCCTGACTCTCCTCTGGGCCCTCCTCTCCGATGACTTACAAGGACCCAGGGGCATTTCCCTGAACCCTTTCCCGTGTTCCCATTAAGCATAGGAACACTACTGTGGCTGCCAATCTCTTGCCTCCAAGGATCTTGGTGCCTTTAGCAGATGCTAGACTTTGTGAGGTCAATAGTGTGTTGGACATTGCGCAGGGCATGAAAAGTCCAATTATGATTGCTTTGGCCCTAACTTGTGTGGAGTATCTTGCAAATCATTGCTCCTCGCATCCTTTTGCTCTTACACTCTTACTGCCCCCTCTTCCGCAAATGTCCCTGAGCTTCAGGATGGGGAGAGATTAGGCTGGCCTAGTTGTATGTGGTTGATATAGAGTCTCTGAAGTTCTGGATAGTGGTTTGTTGATTTTCTTTTGCAGTTTGGCTGATCCTGCAATGCCCTTCACTCCATCCTGCTGGGCAATATATGTCACCCCCTGGCCAAAGACAAAAAGCTGTTAAACTGAAGTCTTATTATAAGAGCACATTCAAGGGTAGATGTAATAAAAGTTGGAAAACTCAGTGAGGGAGGGGTCAATCACCCATTTGCAAAACGGTTACTTTTTATCTGCCAGACTATATGCCCTCCCCTTCTGGTGAGATCATACCCCCTTAGTTGTAAATGATCAGGAACGAATGTCTGTGAACATAACCAGGTGTCACATTACTTAATGCAGTCCTTGATGGAGGCCTATTTTCTCTACTGTAACATGGTCACTTCTCTCCTTGTTTCTGGTGTGGCCCTCCAACCCCATCCCTCCTGTTCATAATCCTTGCAATTACTGTAGGTAATACATAGATTTACCTATGAGTGTCCCAAAGTGGGCTGGGTGGGTTTGGTACTAGGAGCCACCTATTAGGGAGTACATACGGCACTTAATTTCTGGGTTTGGGATACTTCACTTAATATAATTGTTTCTAATGATGTCCATTTCCCGGCAAATTCCAGTAATTCATCTTTTTTGATGGCTGAGTAGTACTCCATTGTATACATGTACCACAGTTTCCTTATCCACTCGTCTACTGTTGGACATTTGGGTTGATTCCATGACTTTGCTATGGTAAAAAGTGCTGCTATGAACATGATCGTGCTTGTGCTATCAATGTGAACCTCTGCTGTATGGGGGGTTATTTCCAAAAGTGGAATAGCAAGGTCATATGGCATTTCAATCTTTAATTTCTTTAGGAATCTCCAGATGGCTCACCAGAGTGGCTATATGAGCCTGTATTCCCACCAGCAATGCAGCAGAGTTCCCCTCTCTCCACATCCTCTCCAGCATTTGTTTTTGTTTGTATTGTGGATTTTTGCCATCCTGACCGGGGTGAGATGATATCTCAGGGAAATTTTGATTTGCATTTCCCTGATGGCTAAAGAAATGGAGCATTTTTGAAGATATTTGTTAAACATTTTAATTTCATCCCTGATAAGATTTCTTTTAAGTTCCAGGGCCCATTTTGTAATTAGGCCATTGGTTTCCTTGGTGTTTAGTTTTCTAAGTTCTTTGTGCACTCTGGACAGTAGAGCTCTATCAGATGTGTGGTTAGTGAAGATTTTCTCCCATTTTGTGGGTTGCCTTTGAGCTCGTGTTACAATCTCTTTATCTGAACAAAAGCTCTTTAATTTCACAAGATCCCAACTGTTGAGAGTTGGTAGCAGTGACTGTGCCATTGGATGTCTGTTTAGGAAATGCTGGCCTAGCCCAATCAGCTCAAGGGAGTTCCCTATCCTTTCAACTATGGTTTTTATAATCGCTGGCCTGATATGAAGGTTCTTGATCCATTTGTAATTAAGTCTTGTACATGGTGACAAGTACGTGTCCAGCTTTAATCTTCTGCATGTGGAGATCCAGTTTTGCCAGCACCATTTGTTGAAGATGCTGTTCTTTTTCCATTGGATTCTTTGGGCCCCTTTGTCAAAGGCCAAATGGCTGTAATTTTGTGGGCTTATATCTGGATCTTCAATCCTTATCCCTTGATCTGTGTGTCTATTTTGGAGCGAGTACCAGGCTGTCTTTATAACTATGCATTTGTAGTATAGACTAAGGTTTGGTATGGTGATACCTCCAGCAGTGTTTTTGTTACTCAGGATTGTCTTTGCTATCCTGGGTCTTTTGTGCCTCCATATGAACTTTGAGATTGTTTGGTCAACTTCTTTAAAGAATTGCTTTGGGATTTTAATTGGTATAGCATTGAATTTGTATATTGCATTTGGTAGGATGGTCATTTTTACAATGTTGATTCTGCCAATCCAGGAACAATGGAGGTCTTTCCACCTTCTGGTGTCTTCTGCTATTTCTTTCTTTAGGGTTTTAAAGTTTTCATTTTAAAGGTCTTTTACCTCCTTGGTTAGGTTTATACCAAGATATTTCATTTTTTTAGGGGCTATAGTAAATGGGATTGTTTCTCTCAAGGCTTTTTCACTTCTTTCATTCTGGGCATATAGGAAGGCCTCTGATTTTTGCACATTTATTTTGTATCCTGCCACCCTGCTGAACTTCTCAATTAGTTCCAGGACCTTCCTGGTGGAGTTTTTGGGATCCCTCAGGTATAAGATCATGTCATCTGCAAATAGGGATAACTTGACTTCTTCCTTGCCGATTTGAATCCCTCTTATGTCCCTTTCTTGTCTTATGGCTTCAGCTAAGACTTCAAGTACAATATTGAATAGAAGTGGTGAGAGTGGACAGCCTTGTCTAGTTCCTGATCGAAGTGGGAATGCTTCCAATTGTTCCCCATTGAGCATAATCCTTGCTGTGGGCTTGTTGTATACAGCTTTTATTATATTGATAAAGGTTCCTTCCATTCCAACCTTCTCTAGGGTTTTGATCATAAAGGGCTGTTGGATCTTGTCAAAAGTTTTTTCTGCATCTATCGAGAGTATCATGTGTTCTTGGACTTTGGACTGGTTAACATGATGAATTACATTTATTGATTTGCGTATGTTGAACCAACCTTGTGTGCCGGGGATGAAGCCTACTTGGTCCCCGTAAAAGATACCATCTATTTTAAGAGACAGCCTCATTCCAGAATTAAGAAATGAACATCTTGCTATCATTTAAATCCAAGATATGTTTTTCAATGATCAACTAACATTGGTTTCTCAGCATTTTTCTTTTGCTGGTAAATGTTTAATTTGCATATAATATTCATAAAGCATTTCAAATTGCTTTCTAATGTCAAATGAGGTTAGGTGTTCCACTTTTGTAGAATGATTTCCATATATGTAAACTGGATATTACGATATATTAATACATTAATGGGATGATTTTCTGACTGTTTCTTGTAGTTTTATATTACATCTTATACAACAAAGGTTAAATTTATTCATTTAATTTGATTTATAGCTAAAAATCTACATTTCTTCAATAAAAATCAGTTTACTCTCAGAATACATGAAGATGTCAAAGAATGGAGTTTGTCTCATATTAACTTTATGTTCCTATTGAAATTTATTTTAGCACATGGTGTGTTTGTTTCAGCATAAGGTTTGAGGTTTGTCTTCAGTTTACATTCATAAATCTCCATAATGACTTCCAAATTTTCCAATAAGATATTTTAAATTTCCATTATTTCTCTCGTGATTCTGTCAGTTTTAGGTTTTCACACATACAAATCTCAGATTTACATGAATATAAATAATATACATACAATTTAGGTTAATTTTATTACCTCATATTTCAATAGCTCGTTGTGACAAAGAAGGAAAAGTCCACCTTAGAAATAAGGAAATTTCCATGATTTGAAGAGACAAAATAAAATGTCCCAAATTATATCAATGCTTGTAGTCCATGACAAAAACCACATAGTAATTTCAGCATTTTCAGGATACTCTACTCTGCCATTCAATAATTTATATATATCCCAATGCTAATCAAGTCTTATAAAAATGGCTGACTATTTAAAATACATTTCAAAGTTTACTGCAGTTATTAATTCTATTGAAATCATTCACTGTCATCCCATTCTTATTTTTAAATGTGTAATAGCATCATATATTCTTTTAGGTAAAAAGCTTTCTAAATTTATAAATTATCTTGCAATGTCATTAGATTATGCCATCTGTAAAAGAGTTTACACTATTACCATTTTTCTTATACTTGTGATGTTATCCAGTTTTACCTATTGTGTGCATTGTAAGTGTATAATGTAGTGTGCGGAGAGTACATATTTCATACCACCTATATATAGGTAAGATGGCAACTATGTGGAGTCAGTCATTTTCCCATTTACATGGATTCTGGATATTGAAGTCCCATACTCAAGCTTGCCAGAAGCACCTTTGCCCACTGAGCCATTTTATCAGCCCTGGTATATCTATGATCTTAATGATATATGTTTTTCTACATTCTTCCAATAGTGTTTTATCACATTCTATAATCAACTCTCCATCACTGAGTTCTAGAACATAACCAAACTTATCATGAATAGATTGTTTATTCAGTGAATGTTTAGGATACCATCAATGTCAGTGTGGAATCATTATTCATAAATTTGCTTTTATATCCTGGAAGTTTCCAGTAGCAGACTAAGTCTTCTCTTAGAATTTACAAATACTTAGCAAAAGATAACTAAAAGAAACTTCAATAAATGCCACATTGATACCTGGTGTGCCCCAAATTTGTGAGTTGCAGCTTTCTAATCTCTTTTCTATTGTCTAACAACTTTAGGTAGAAATAAAGAGAATTCAGTGTTGAAACTAATCCAAGAAATCCACTAGCTTGAGGTCTTCATTTTTATTACTAGCAGCCAGGCAAACAAAAGGTCTGTATTACTAATTTCCATTACATTTAGCTCTATAATCAATAAACTAAAGAGATACTTAAAACTAAAAATCCAGAGATCAAAGATACCTTAAGAAAACAACTTCTTAGGCAAATCTTTGAATTTACTAGTTAGAAGGACAACTCTTCTATCAGTAAGAAAAGGTCTGTTAGAAATCAAAACAAATTTAACCATCCCCCAAAGGAAAATAGCCTTTTTTCATCTCTACTGTGGATTCAGACTTCTTAAATATAATTTCAGTATCCAGAATATGCTATTAGATTAGAGTTATTTTCCATTTTGACCATTATCTCAGTGAGAATTAAGCTTTAAGAGAGTAATGACTGTCTGCTTTGTTCAACAGTGCATCTCCACCAGTATTGCCAGCAAGTCTCAGCAAACACTTGTTCAAATAAATGCATTAATGAATTCAGTCCCTCATTATTTTATCTTTATAGTTTGTTATGCAATTAAATGAAATAACCCAAAATTCTCTCAGCAGATGTCAAAAGTCACACAGGAAAAACATTAATATAAACTGTAAATCAAATATTAATTTAAGTTAAAAATCAAATATCCACAGATTTATAATTAAGAAATGACACAGAAAACAGAGTTACTGTTTTTTAAAAAAATAGACCTTTGGAATTGCCATTTGTAGTAGCCCTCATTAATCATAATATTAGAAATTCTGACAATAATCCATTCAAAGAAAAGAAAAAAAAACAAAGGCATATCCATAAAAAGAAAATATTTTTTAAAAAAGAAACTAATCACCTATTGAGATTGCCTTAGGGTAATAATGAAAGATGTTATGAACAGGTCTAGCACCCAGCAGATAATTCATGACCCAAACAGAAAAATGTCCACATATAATTTACTCAGTTGATTAGGATAAAGAATAATGAAATTACAAATAACTACGAAATGACATGATCTAGTGTAATTACTTCCAATATGCACAGAAAATAACTTTAAAATTTTGGGAAAAATCAACTCATGAAATAGTCATCAGATCCAGACTGTATGCCTATAAATTCTGCCCAAATTATTAGGTAACACATAATTTCCATGTTATAGAAAATAATGTCACAAATAAACTATTCATATGTATATCCTTATCCGAGTCTGACTTGAGAGACTCCAAGACAACAGCAGTAATACTGGAAACTTTCTTTACAGTCACAATCACGTCTCCTCAATGTTATATCCCAACTTCAACTCCTTAGCCAAGAACTAATTTGCTAGCATGGGGACAAACAGATCAATTGTAAAAATCCCTCTTGTTCTCAACAGATTGGCTAATTTGGGTCTTTCTAATAGACTCATCTGGCAGTTTCTGCAGCCACTACACATTAGACTAATGATTAACAGATGTCAAGACAATTTCTAAAGCCAGAAAAATTCCTATTGCCCCATACCATTCTCCAAGTTTTTCTCACTGTTCACCAGAAGCTGCAGACTTGTACAATGTAGACGCATTTTTAGCATTGCATTGTTTACACTTGTCTATTGTTTCCCTACTGCATTGTATAAGGACATTTTTGAGTATACAGGCCATTGTGTAGTCAGTTTCTGACACAAAATGGCTTTCGAAAATAGTTCATATATAAACGAGTGGATTAATAGCCAATTTCCCACTAGACATCTGCAGAATGGATGTCCAACAGGCTTTTTGAGCACAGTATGTTAAAAACTGAATTCAACATCTCCCTTTCTAAAATTTTCCCCTTTTGTTCTAGTTCATCCTTTTTATTTCATTGAAGTAGGCTAAACTGGTTTCTTTTTATGTTTATTTTTACGTTGCAATGCATATCCAAAAGGAAAGTAACTTTAATGTTTCGGGTGCAACATTAAATGGATTGTTACTTTTTCTTTTTGCTAGTATTGAACTGAATTTCCTTCCTACTTAAGAAATCATTTGGAATAGTTTATTTCCATACGGGTAGCTTTATTTTAAAACTTCTAAGATATTTGCCCATCTTAAAATGTTATCTGTCACATTTAGATACAGGCTCAACTTGACAGTTGAGGGTTCAAGTTCTGGGCATGTTGGAGATAATTATTAGTTGATTTAAGCCCAGAGCAAAACTGCTGGAGATTGTCTAATTGATTGGGAAGACCCAACCCATGGCAAATGGAACTAGGCCCTGGACAGGTGAATAAAATACAGAGAGCTGCTTGAGAAAGTGGACATCCTTCTATATATACTTGGCCAGACATGATGATCTGGCAAGTAAGGATAATTCCCCTTTCAGCAGTTATGTGGTTATAGTGTGGCCAGTTCCCGCAGACCTTGATGTTGGTGTGAGCTCTCCTGTCAAGCTGGACAAGCAACTGGAGAAAGACTTTCATAAGAGAGAATAAACCCCTTGTTGCCTTAAGCTGCTTTGTTGTGATTTTATCAGCAGCATGCAGAGCAACTCCAACATTATCTTAATGTCTGTATATGTCAATATTTTGTATTAATGATTTACACAGGCTTGCTAACATATATTATTCTACTTCCCAAAACAAAGTTTTCTTCTCTTTCTTTTGTCAATTATAGAGAAATTTAAATTCTAGTTCATCTTTTTTTCTTAGTTTTTCCTGCTCTGAGAGGAAGCAGAGAGACCAAAGAAGGTTACTGGGACCAGGACTGAAGGAGTAATCCCACGATGCAGTAGATTTGTGGCTATAGCATCAAGTGACAGGAACGCAGTTAAAAAGCTATCAAAGTCATAAGTGAAATGTGGGCAGACACTCATGATGAGCAGAATTTTGTCAATATAACAGCAGGTTCTTCAGACTTTCGGGTTTTTTTTAGATGCTGTGGTAACAGTTTCTACATTGAATTCAGTGATTTGATTTTTCTCTGTGACTTCAATAGCTTATTTGCTTTAAGATTTATTGTCCCTAATACCAAAATAACAATTAGGTTAAAATTTTTCATTAATAAAGAGACTTCATGTGATCCAATTATTTTATCGTATAAATACACATTAATCTTTTGTATTGTTTTGATTATGTGTTTAATATAGCTGTTGAACTTTGATATTCACATATAGTGTTGTGATTAATTTTTATATCATTCTGTATCACTGGATGTTCACTTCTGATGTTATTGATCTGCTCTTTGTATTAATTTGTTTCTGTAGATGATTTCAAAATCATTATGCTGAGCCAGAAGATAATTCAATCTATGTTTCTAACATCCTTATATGTCACTAACATCTTTCTGAAGCTTTAAGTTTCATAAAATATTTTATGAAACATTATTGTGTGGATGTAAATACAATTTTGTCCAATATTTTCTAGTAGCAATATCAGTTGCTATTTTCAGTGCTTAACTATTTTAATGTTAGATCTGAGTAACCAAGGAACATTACTAAAATGAGTAGGCATCATACAATCCAATGAAAACTGAAATAGAATGAAAATGAATAAGAAAGAACTTCTGCTGCCCAATTGCCTTGAGTTGGGATCTAAGTTCTGTCCTGCCTTCACACTCAAGTTGAAATGCTCGTTCTTCACTTTTTAGTATGTAAATGTGTCCTTTAAAAATTTCTCATGTATATAATGCATGCTGACTGCTCTCATCCCCCACTCTTTCTTTCTTCTACCGCTCCTCCTCACCACCTTCTCTTCCCTACAAATCTCTTTCTTACATTCATGTGTTCTTTTGTAACCCACTGAGTTTAACCAGGGCCATCTATTCAACCATGAGTTTGCAGCTATCAACTAGAACCTTGTCAGCTAAGCAGTGGATACACAGCTTGTAACAAGGCAATAAACAAAAGAGAATCCATCTTGTAAACTAGGCTTAGATGAACAATTTCAACATGATCATTTATGAGAAAGGATATGGGTTTATCTAAAGGTCTTGGTATGGTAACTGTTCCCTGCCCTCAATGATCTGAGACATTCCATTTGACTAGAATTGAGGAGACTTTCCATATATATAAAACTCCATTTGTAAAGTGGCTGCATCTCGGGGTTACTCAAAGGTGTATGCCCACTGGCTAGTGAATAAGTCAACTTTCTATTTGGCTTCTGATGTTCATTCTTGGAATGTATCCTGCAATAAACTGAAGGCAATGACTGCCCATCTCCTATAATCTATCAGTAACCAATAGCTCAACAGTAAAGAGTAGGTTCTCCTGAACAGCTCCTTGATCCATAATTGTTAACTGAGCCAGTCTTAGGCTCACTGGTTGTATCATGCCAAGAGGATGGCATGAGATATCACATTTTTATGGGTTTCAAGCCTGCTGCCATTTGGGCTGGCCACTCATAGCTAATATCTATCTGGAGAATCCTGGTCCATAGTCTCACAAACTGAAAATGGTTGCCAGGAATTACTGACTCCATTATTGTAGGAAATGTCTGCCTTGTTCAAACTACACAAGAGGCTCAACTGCTGGCTATTGTGTTAGCATTAGGGGTAGAAGTCTTTTCCTGGAGCATAACTATGTCTTGCTGTTTTGTCTTCAGTAGGAAAAGAAGTTTATTGAGCAGCCCATCCTATACCTAAGATGTTTAAATCTTCAAGTGTTATGTCATTTATTCTAAAGAATGTTTCATTCTTTATCCTCAGTTCTTAATTTTCCTTTCTTAAAAACACACTCTCATGGGCTGGAGAAATGGCTCAGGGATTAAGACTCTGTTTCACAAACAGAAGGCTCCCACATAAAAAACACCAGGTGAAAATGGCAGTGGTCTGCACCTCTGATCCTGGTGGGTTGAGCCCGGTAAATCCCAGAGTGAAGCAAAAAGAAGGTAGAAGCAATCCAGGATGATTCCTGAAGTCATCCTTGGTCCTCCACAGGCACACATAGTGCTCTCCGACACCCCCACACACACCTATGCATGTGAAAGCAAGAGCCTAAGTTACATGTCTTCCTCTGTTAACTTTCCCTCTTATTTTTTGAGACAGTCCCCTCACTGAACCTGGAGATCACTGAGTCAGCTTACACTAGGCTATCAATAAACCCTAGGGCTTCACCTGTCTGTTCCATACTAACATTGGGGTTACAGACTATACTGCCATGCCTGGTTGTTTGTTTGCTTGTTTATATAGGTTCTAGAAATCTGAAAAGATCCCTGGTGCTAACAGAGCAAGCACATAATGCATACCTAATTACATATTAAACCAGCACTCCAACCCATTTCATGTTTTATGGATTATGACTGCCACTCGAACACATGATAAGTGGGAAAGGAACCTCCCCATATGTGGTCAGTTAGATCCTTGTAAGAATCCAAACATAGTCTACACGTGTCCCCTATCTACATATACTTCCCCTATCTAGGACATATGTGGGAGCTTTACACATTTTCACCTTCGTTTCTGCTAAATACTTGAGTATGCCAGCTTCGCTTTAAATTCTGGTATTTGTCCCTACAAATGCTGAGTCAACAAGGATTAGTCATCCATTTGATATGCAAATAAGCCAATTGAGTAAAACAAGTCTTAACTAGTTAGAACAGAATTGTTCAGTGAGTCATTACCTGTAAATCTTGGCTAACAGCTCTGCTACCGCTTTTTTTTATAACTTTTTTTTATTATTTCTGATCATAGCAAACTTAACAGGTATACCGGTCTCCTCCCTCACTCCACCTCCCCCTGACCCGCCTGCTGTCCCCTTCCCTTCTCCCTCCCTCCCCATCCCCCCCAATCTCTGAAGCATCCTTTAATGTGCATGCCAAACTCTCCTCTGGGTCCTCCTCTCCGATGAGGTGCAAGGACCCAGGGGCATTTCCCAGAACCCTTTCCTGTGTTCCCCTTAAGCTTAGGAACACTACTGTGACTGTCAGTCCCTAGCCTCCGAGGATCCTAGTGCCTTTAGTCCATGCTAGACTTTGTGGGGTCAATAATGTGTTGGACATAGCGCAGGTCATGCAAAGTCCTATTATGACTGCTTCGGCCCTAACTTGTGTGGAGTATCTTGCAGATCATTACTCCTCCCATCCTTGTGCTCTTACAATCTTACCGCCCCCTCTTCCACAAATTTCCCTGAGCTTCAGGATGGGGAGAGATTATGCAGTACTGCTTATTTTCACTTATTCTTTTGGATGAGACTGGGCATATTCATGGTGGTACAGCTATAGGTCCAATTCTCTTTTTAAAGAAGACTCTCAACTGCATCACTCAAACGATCTAGCAACTAATCTCAAAACTTCCATAAAAGGATCCCACCTAATTTTTATGGGGTTTGAGAATAGTAAGTGTATTCATAAGCCCTTATCTAAATTATAGTCTCCCAGAAAATGAGTGCCAGTTTATGAACACCCGTCCTCCATATTTGTAAGCTTTCCTCCATTCAAATGATATTATCATCAGTTTCATTTGGCATTTCTGTCTCTGTCACAGAAGAAAATCAGACCTGAAAGTGCTTGCTGGTTCTGGAAGTATATGGTTCTTAAATAATGTGTTCCATCTCTTAGAATATACACAATATCATCTTTATGTATGCCTTTATCATGTTTAAGAAGTAAATTATTGACTTGACTTTCTTTAAGTGTTAGTACTCAACATTTGAATATTTACACATTTGTATTTCCATCCTTTATGAATTCTTAAAGTTATACTAAACCTTGAGTTCATTATTAGTAGGAGAAAAGGGAAATGCCTCCCTTTGTCTCATGATTTTCTATAATGCTAAGCAATTGGGCTTAACTGAACTGGGAAAAGACTGTTGTTACTGATTTAAATGGCTACTTCTGCACTGTAATTCCTAAGATTTTTTTTAAACTATTTTGGCCAATAGTTTCTTAATGGAAGAATTCATAATAAAAACTGGTTGTTCGTGATGCATGTTATCTTGAAGCTGCAGCTCCTTTGCAATGGTAAGAAACATTAGGATTTTATTTATTCCATTTTAATTTTCAACACATAATGCAAGTGCTTGGTAAAAAAATGTAATATGTAGAACATATAATACACAGATCTCTATCTTCTGGCACACATACATCAATCAGTCCACTTCTTAAAAAGTGAACTTTTCTAATGGATTTAATTATTCTATTCTGGGTGTTGTTTTTTCAAGTCTACATATAATTTATTTCATACTATCTATCCTCCTTTCATTCTTCGATGGTATTACCTTTAGTCTTCAAAAATCCAAAGTCTACCATCCAAATTTCCTTTGTCTCCCCATGACAAAGTCCAGGGTTTACCAAGGAGGAACAGAAATAATATGAGAACCACCAGATCAGAGAGAAGAGAACCAATTAACAGTATACTTTGTCATAAAACCAATACAACCATGAATGTACTGCAACCAAGTCCTCATGCACAAGACCTACACAAGATTGTTTCTAATAGCATAACATAATGAATGAGAGAGGGATTCAGATGGTCCTACTCCTCACAGAGTCATTGCTGACTGGTCTAAGTGGCCAAAGGAAGCAGTTCCTTGGGCATCATTGATATCCCCACTGAAATACAGCCTATGCTGTAATGGATATTCAGGCACATGCAAGAACAGATATCCCTCATTTGATACAGAGGGCCACATACACAATAAGAAACACTGAGTTGGGTGGGAAGCTCATTAGGAAGAAAATTTGCAATGATAGGAGGAAGATGAGATGGGAAAAGATGGAATAAAAATCCATTGTAATCTTAAATAATTTAAAGTCTGATCTTTATTCACTTCTCTACTGTCTTTTATCTCTCAGATCACTACAGAGAAATCTACTTTTTGCAGATAAACTTCCATTCAAGTCCTGAAATCGTTTAGGATCTTCCTTTATCTGCTGTGTTGCGAGATTTTAGTGCTAAACTTTGTCCATTTATGCATTCCATCTTCATTAGACCCCTTTAATATTTTGGAAAATTTTTTCAAATTCAAAAATGTGCTTCGATATATCTTCATCTCTTCACCCTTTGTTTTCTATTCTATTTCTAGAACTCTTATTATCCTGATGAGTCATTTATTTTGCTTCTCTTTTATTTTCTACAAATTTTCTGAGAGTTTCCCTTAGCTTTATCACCAAAAACTAAAAATTAAGTGTTGACAGTTATGTTTATCTCACAGGAATTTGGGCTTGTTGTTTAATTCGGTTTACCAGTTTTTCAGTTTTTTTATTATAGTTAATACTTTCTCATTGATCAGAGGATATCAACTACATTTTTCTTTATACTACCCTGCTATAGAACTATCCATCTTTTCCTTAATGTGTCTCTTACCTCTGAAGTCCCTTACCTATTTCTCATTGTATCAACTGTCTGAAGATCTTTGGTTATTCCTCCATAACTAAAGGTGGTTGCCAGCTCAATACCCTTGTTGAGAACTCTTCCAAATTCTCTTGTTCCTGCTCACTCAGAGCCTGGAACTCTCCAAGGATTCTGGAAAAAAATCAACTTCTCCTCTGTTGTAGACTCCATGCATTTTCTAAACTACTATTACCTGGTTGATTATGTCTATCATTGGATATATATCCTCCTTTATGGGTGGTATACACATATAGAAATCTGAGATTCCCTTCTGTACTTGCAGCTTATTCTCTTACTAGCCTTCTATAGTGCTCTTGTCTAAGAAGAGATAAACTTATAGGCATGGTGTCCTTTGTTAACTGGAAGGAGCAACTCTTCGGTTGCTCATTTAGCAAGGAAATGGCATTGATTTATCAAAGCGCTTCTTAACTTGTTGGTAATGGCACATGGGCAATAACATCATCTGAAAATGTGTTAGAAATGCAAAAAACCCAACAAGAGACAACTAAATCAGAAACTCTGGAGTAGGATCCAGAATTCTGTATTTATTAAACATCCAAGTCATCTACAGTAGACACATTTGAGGATCTCTCAGTCATATTTATCTTCCATATCACGATGGCTTAAGGGTATCTATTCCAGCTCCATTGGCCAGGTATCTATAGTGTCCAGACTAATTTCTAACAGTTTTGTCTTCACCCTTTTTCAAGTAAGGGCCAATGTTTGTCAACAAAAGCCATTTCCAAGTCTTGACTGCAAAAATGTGTCCTAGTGTATTCAGCTATAATACTGGGACCAGGTCTAAAGCCTTTTGATTTGCCTTGTCTTAATCCTCATATTAATATTCCATTTCTGATAACATCTTTCTTCCTTCTTGTTTTGATGAACACTAATATCTCCTACTTTCATACTACTTTCTGTGGTTTTTTCCTGAGATAAAATTCAGCTAAGTAGCTGGAAATGTACCCTATTTGATTTTATCTCTCCTTTCAAATTCTCCATCACGATGCATTATTTGAAAAAAACTTAAATAATTGTGATTTCCTACAATACTGTGCTGCACCTTATATTGACACTTACCTCTGAGTCTGAAAACTTGGGCCTGTTGACAATCCAATATAACAACAAAGAAGAAATCAACCAATAATCTTGGTAGCATTTACTCTGTACTCTAATCAAAGAGCTGACTGGTCACCCACAAAATCGATTGGCAACTGACACAAGCAATTATATGTGACACTCCATTTTTAGAGTGTCATTTATGAGTACACTAAGACTGGATCTAAGGCAGAAAAGTGCATTTGCCAGGTGACCTGCAGAGCAGCATGCTGAAGAAGAATAAATACAAAGATCAGTGGCCTTTTGGTCCCAGGAAATGACACCTTGGCCTGCTTGGTGGGAGTTTGTCTGATTGGCTTTGCTAGAGGTCATCTTGTTCATCTGTAGCTATCTCAGTGGGGATGCATAGTGTATGTGTCAGATAGTAATGAACACTTACCTCACTCTGAGCAAAACAGTAAGAAAAGGCTTGGGAGATAAAGAAAAGAAACCCCCTGATACCTTGCACATTTATGGAAACTTACTAAATCATGAGGAGCATGTTTATTCCACTTGACATTTCCCTTCCTTCCTGCATCCTAAAAATGGTTTGCACAATAAGCATCTCTGCAGATCTTGTTCCTCGTTTCATGCATAGAACAAGCAAAGTTTCTGATTCTATGACATGCAGTTTAATGAATAAATGAGCCTGTTGGTCCTAAAGAAAGATACTCAATGACACCATTAAAAGATAACAAATGATAACCAAAGGTCTCATTTCTAGATCAATTAGTAGAATTACAATTATAGGTTAAAATTCTTAAATCACATTTTATATAATTTATCCAATGAAAATGATAAATAGGCAATTGAAAGAATGTTGCAGATAAAATTTCCAAGTAGAATTTTTATTTTCAAAAATCCACTACATCATTTTCTGCCTTCCACCCCAGCCAGGACAGACTCCCTGCTCCTCAGGTAAGGCCACTAGACCACACCCCAGGCCCCAGGTGATCTGCATGCCCCATTAGCCACTCTGCCTTGCTGTCCCAGACCACAGACCCAAGTGGACTCCCTGCTCCTCAGAACTCGACAGAGTCCAGAGAAAACCCAAGCAAAGGGCTAGGGACAAACATCATTCATCTGAGGTATTCTAAAATCATCCCATCTTATGGGAGAGAATTTTCACATCTAGCTCTAAGATAATAAGTAAACACTTTTCACCATCTTATTACTCTCATTTTTTAGTCACTGCAGTTTAACATTTCCATATAGCCATCCAAAAACCCATACAACTTCAGGGACCATTCACTCTCCCATGTCACCAAGGAAGTAAACCTAAAAAGTGCACTACCATACTAATCTTCAATCCCTGTCTACTAAATCTGCCTTAATTGATGTACTAACAGTCCAATAGCCTCATCTGGGAAATAACACCAACACCAGACAGGCATATCCAACTCCAAGGCAAACAGTACCAATCACTGCTCGAGTATAGTAATACTGTCTAATTCAGTGCAGCCAAAAACATACAAAAATGAAAAGGACATATGAGATAAAACAAATATGCCCAGGTCACAGCACAAATCCATAAGAAACAAAAATCAAGAGAACAAATCTCCTACAAAAAGAATCAAGTCAGTAATGATAGAATCCAACCAGAACAAACTCACAGAAATAGCCAAGAAAGCCATACCCAAGATAATGATTTTCAAAGCCTGATCTTTAGTCTGATCTAAACAATGGAAGAGGAAATCCTGGAAGAGTTAAATAACCACATCAACCACTTTGAATAAGAACACAACAGGCACTTGGAGGAGATGAGAAAAGCAGTCTTATCAGCAGAACTAATGAAGGAGAAAATAGAATATCAGATCTTGAAGACAAAGTGGAAGAACTAACCAGTTCAATCGAAGAGGTTGTTAAAGCCAAAAGATACTTGAGAGGAATATTCAAGAATTATGGGACACCTTGAAGAAGCTTAATATGCGCATTCATGGAATAGCAGAACAAGAATTCCAAAATACCACACGTGAGGAAATTTTTCAAATTATCATAAAGGAAAACTCATGTAAAGAAAGAGAAGCCCATTCACATACAAGAGGCATTAACACACCCCAAACAGATACGATCAAAATAGAAACTCGCCAGGGCAAATAATAGTCAAAACACTCCACATACAAGACAAACAGAATGTGCTGAGAGCTTCAAGAGAAAAAAATCACTTTTAAAGATAAATCTATTAAAATAACAAATGATTTTTCAATGTAAACAGCCAGAAGATCTTGGAGAGACGTACTTCAAGTATTAAATGAGTACAAATGCCAACCCAGACTAATATACCCATCAAAACTATGAGTCATGATCGAGTGTGAAGAAAATTATTCCACCATAAAGACAACTTGAAGGCTTACATGACCACCGAACCAGGCCTTCAAAAAATGCTAGAAAAGATATTCAAGCTTGAAGAAAAGAACAAGCATATCCAGGAGGACAGAATGGAAGTATAGTACCACCACAACCTACAAACTAAATAATATGCTTATGGAAGCCACTAAACTTTTAAAAGTAATTTCTCCATTATAACACTAAATGTCATGGAATTAATTCACCTATCAAAAGACACAGATTACAAACATGGATTAGAAATCAAAACCCATCCATCTGCTGCCTTCAGGAAACACATCTGACCACAAAAGATAGGAACATTCTAAAAGTAAAAGGCTGATCAAAAATTCTTCAGTCTAATGGAATCAGAAAACAAGCAGGGGTAGCAATAATACTATCTGACAAAGTTGATTTTAAATCAAAGAAAATCAGAAGAGATACAGAAGGCTACTACATTTTAGTCATAGGAACAATTCACCAGGAAAACTTCACAATACTGAACATATACACACTTAATATGGGTTTCTCCACATTCATTA
Organism: Typhlomys cinereus; assembly: GCA_023101885.1. Taxonomy (NCBI): domain Eukaryota; kingdom Metazoa; phylum Chordata; class Mammalia; order Rodentia; family Platacanthomyidae; genus Typhlomys; species Typhlomys cinereus. Next base: position 1,430,411 of record JALPQD010000367.1, on the reverse strand, counting down.
AGCAAACACTACAACATCTAAAACAAGAAATCAATCCCAAAATGATAATGCTTGGGGATTTCAATACAGCACTCTCAACATGGGATAGATCAACAGGCCAAAAAACTCAACAGAAACACATTAGAACTAAATCAAACCCTTACCGAAATAGACCTTACAAATCTTTATCGAACCTTCCATCCATGCACCAAGGAATACACACTTTTCTCAGCAACCCAGAGAACTTTCTCCAAAACAGACCATGTACTGGGCCACAAACTAATCACCACATATACAGGAAAGTTGATATTATAGCCTATACTCTGTCAGACCACCAAGGTCTAGAGCTTGACATCCTCAACACAACGAATTGCAGAAAATACACTAACTCTTGGAAAGTAAACACTCTGATGCTGAATGAGAAATGGATTCAGAAAGAAATCAAAAAGGAAATTCAAGATTTCTTAGAAGTGAACAATAATGAAAATACAACTTATCAAAATCTTTGGGACACAGTGAAAGCTGTCCTAAGAGTTAAGTTTATAGCTCTTTATGTCCGTATCAAAAAAATGGAAAGGTTACAAGGAAATAACTTAACAATGCAGCTTAAAGCTTTAGAGACATAAGAGTAATCCAATCCCAAAAGCAGTAGAAGAGAGGAGATTAACAAAATCAAAGGGGAAGTATCTGAAATTGAGATAAGGAAAATTGTACAAAGAATCAACCAGAAAAAAAAAGCTGGTTCTTTGAAAAAAATTCTGTAAGATTGATACATCCCTAGCTAAATTAACCAAAATCAAGAGAGAGAAAATCCAAATAAACAAAATTAGAAATGAAAATGGAGTTATCACAACTCATATCCAAGAAATTCAGAGAATTGTAAAATCATATTTCGAAAACTTATACTCCATGAAATTTGATAGCACAAAAGAAATGAATGAATTCCTGAGTAAGCACAACTTACCTAAGTTAAATCAAGAAGTTTTGAATTATTTGAATATGAGGAAATATGAGGGAAGATGGCTCAGACAGTAGGATCTTTAGAGGCAAGGGATTCAACAGTCATAATAGAGTTCCCATACTAACAGGAAGCTTAAGAAGGGGTTCCAGGCTATGCCACTGAGTCCTGAACCCTCACTAGGTTGGGCGACTCAGAGGGAGGTTTTGTATTCTTACAAAAGGATGCTCCAGGGGATGGGAGGGAGGAAGGAGGAAGCACTGGGAGAGGGGGTCGGAGGGAGGGAGTGAAAAAGGGGGCAAGGGGGGAGAGTGTAATTGGAGACAACTGGGGATGGGAGGAGGGAGGGAGACGACAGGGGTACTGCCTTTTGAGCTTGTATGATTAGGAAAAAAAATAAAATGTAGGAGAAAAAATAAAATTAAAAAAATCCACTAAATCAAGCTAGTGTCATTTGCACAGTAAGTGCCAAAGTAAAATACCAAGGACAAAGATAATAACATATCATTCGTTTTGCTGAGTTTTTCACACTATAACATGGCCAACAGATTCTGGCATGTGAACTTCCATATATATCTACTTATTACTTAAAATAAAAACAGCCTAAGTGTTTCTGCTAGAAATACATTATCCTAGGTATTAGAAACTTACAAAGAAAATGAGTACATTACCCTGAATGAAATCACTGAAACATTACTGATAAAAGTATGCATAAGTGCACTGAAGAAAAAATAATATTAATATTGTTGCTAGTAACTTCTTTTGCCTCCATATATCCTTTGCTCAATGTGCATTAAGTTGGAGACCATTTTGTTATTTCCACTCATACAAACTTAACAGGTACACCGGTCCCCTCCTCCCTCCAACTCCCTATCCTCCTGTGCCCCCTCCCCTCTCCCTCCCTCCCTATCCCCCAGTGCCTCCCCCTCCCATCCCCGGAGCATCCTTTAATGTGCATGCCAGACTCTCCTCTGGGTCCTCCTCTCATATGAGGTGCAAGGACCCAGGGTCATTTCCCAGAACCCTTTCCCGTGTTCCCGTTAAGCATAGGAACACTACTGAGGCTGTTAATCCCTTGCCTCCAAGGATCCTAATGCCTTTAGCAAATGCTAGACTTTGTGGGGTGCATAGTGTGTTGGACATTGCGCAAGGCATCCAAAGTCCAATTATGATTGCTTCGGCCCTAACTTGTGTGGAGTATCTTGCAGATCATTACTCCTCCCATCCTTGAGCTCTTACAATCTTACCGCCCCTTCTTCCACAAATTTCCCTGAGCTTCAGGATGGGAGAGATTAGGCTGGCCTAGTTCCAGGTGGTTGATATAGAGTCTCTGATGTTCTGGGTTATGGTTTGTTGATTTTTTTTTTCAGTTTTGCTACTCCTGCAATGTCCTTCACTCCATCCTGATGGGTATTGGATGTCACCCCCTGGCCAGAGATAAAAAACTGTTAAATTAGAATCTTGTTATAAGAGTATATTCAAAGGTAGATGTAATAAAATTAGGAAACCCCGATGAGGGAGGGGTCAATCACCCATTTGCGAAATGGTTAGTCAATCTGGTTAGTCTATCTGCCAGACTATACGCCCTCCCCTTCTGGTAAGATCATACCCCATCGGTTGTAAATGATCAGGAAGGAAAGTCTGTGAACTTAACCAGATGCGGAGACCATTTTTAACATGGTTTTACCTACTTTTCAGGGCACTTTACCTGCTCATCTAGCTAATACCAAAATAACTAGAACTTTTAAATTTTGTTCTCACAAACATTATGAAAAGTTATTTTATAAAAGTTTGCAAGTCTTTATAAACGATTATCTTTGGTATCATATTTTTCTATTCCTAGCATTCTGTATATAAAAATTCAAATGAAAATAACCAAAATCATTATAATTTCAGGAAATTAATTTGCCTTGCAACACTCCTTGTGAGAAAAACATGGCTAATAATTGGAGTTACAGCCATTTGGAGGATTCTAATTCCCAAAGTTATTTTGCATTTCAGTACACTTGTACAATATGAGCAGAATGAAGCATTACATGAAGTTTTATTAAGTTGTACTTTACACATATGTGGAGGACAACATTTACATACTCTATGATGTGATAGGCAACCACTGGAGTCATAAATGCCTACATTCATGAAAATTACTTCACTTCACAGAGGTAAGTAGTACTCAAATGACATAGTGGGGCCTAGCAGAACATATATCCCTGAAATGCATCAAATAGCATTATTTTCATTCCATCTGATAGTACCAGTACAACTTAGCACTATTCAAATAGCAGTACATTACCCTAAATTTCTTAATTTTTTGCCTTACCACCCAACATCTACCATATCATGCAACCTATCAATGAAAGAATCATGTGATTCAATGCCAAGCCTTTCTTAACTTTATTAGAAACTCTGGATTTTTCAACAACTCATTAAATTCAAGCAAGCATCTTTCATAGCCTCATTCCCATTTCATTCTTGGAAGGACACTGTCATCTGGAAACACCATTTCATATTCTAGGAAAATGTACACATTTTCTCCATAAACTTCTAAGAAATGAATATAAGATTTGCCATACACATATTGAAGGTGAATTTTCAAATGATAGCTTTCATTAATTTTTATTTCCCTATTAACATTTATACTCTTTTAATCCTGTCATTTATTAGAAGTAAAATAGTTAAGTGCTAAATACAGAAATATTCACACAAGTGCATAACATTTGCTCTATGTACTTTCTCTAAGTGATATTTAAAACCATTGTCCTAGGGCTGGAGAGGTGGCTCAGGGGTTAAGCCTCTGACTTGCAGGCAGAAGATCCTGAGTTCAGATCCTAGACCCCATGTACAGACGCCGGGCAGAAGCAGGGGCAGCCTGCGTTTCTGGTGCTGGTAGGGCGGAGCCTGTGAATCCTGGGACAGAGTAAACAAGGAGATGGAGGCGGTCCATGGTGGTTCCTGAATTCATCCATGGTTCTACACACACACACATGCATACACACAGGTGCACACACGCACAATTGAATAAATAAATAATAATAAAAATTTTTAAAAAACTGTTGTCCTTGAAGTAAATCAGAGAGTTGGGATATTATTATAGTTAGAAATGTAAGTGTCAACTTGATAATTGAAGATTGAGCATATTTGTGAAGAATTAGTAGTTAAGCCAAGTACTTGAGAAAGCCTAGAGGAAGATTATTTGATTTATGTGAGAACACTGAGTTCATAGTGGATGGAACCATGCCCTGGGTAGGTGGATAAGATGAAGGAAGCTGGTTCAGTAAGTTAGCATTCTTTAGTATGTTCTGGCATTTTTGTAGCCAGGTCCTTTGGTTGCTGGAATTTTTATGAGCTCTCCTACCAAGTTGGACTAACAACTGTAAGCAGATAAGACAGACTAAAACCCCCTTGTTCCCTGAATTTCTTTGGTGGAGAATTTATTAGCAACATGCAGGCCAGCTTCACTAGAGATAGCATTTGTAGGCCTAATAAGATTTATTTTATTTTTATCTTTCAATAGAACACTAATCCAACAGATTTTTATTTTTCATGGGGAAGAACCTCAATCTGTTAGCCTACTAAAAGCCATTTTTATGGCCCTGCCCATGTCAGCAGAAAAAGACATAGGTCATCAGTCTATTCAACAAATTCCCTGGCCAAGTGTGCATTTGTGTGTATGTATAGTCATGAAATTGGGAAAGTAACTGTGAGAAGGGAGAAAGATATCCTCAATGAAGTGGGAGGAAAAGAAAGAGAAATGACATGAAAACAAAAATGAGGAGTATTTGGAAGAAGGAAAGGAACCAGAAAAGGAGAAAAGTGCAATTATGGAGGGAGCTAAATAAAAAATGTATAGTTATACAAATGTATGAAAGTGTAATAATAAACCCCTTAACTTAAAATTTTAAACAATCAGTACTAAGAAATTAATTTTCATGGGACTCAATTGTCACAGACTGGAAAAAAGTCTTTGAAATATACTAATAAAATGTGAACTATTTTGATAGAGACAGTAATTCTGAAGTTATTGATCATTCCCACCCCAAAATATATGGTGACCACATGCTCTCAGTGTTAATGCAATTAATATGAAGATTTTATAAAAATAACATTCATTTATAGTAAGCATTTTGTTCTTTAATTTTTATAATGAATAACATTTAAAATAATATTGGTAAAATAACTGTAAAAATTATTAAGATTCTACTGTGTATCTGCTCTTCTTTCTCATAGCATAAACCTTTGATTAAATATGGCTGTGACACATAAAGAAAGAAAGTTGAAAGGGGAAGTGAAAAATGAGGAAGAAAAATGAGAATGTCTACAACTCTCAACCAATTGTAGATAGTAGTAGCCAATGGGATGGAAGCAAAAGTCACTAGAAAGGGTTTCTGGGAATTCTTTAAAGAGGTCAGACATATGCGGTATCATATCTTTCCTTCTCTAGCTGTTAATAGCATGGCTATGAGAAAGAAACTCTCACAGACATCTTTCACAGATGGAAGTCACGATTAAATAAAAGACATTAAGGAGACAAAGAGTGAAAAGAGTAAGGCACCAGCATAATTTATCTGGACTGTGGCCCCTTAGCCACTTTACATGACAGGAAAATTGACCTTTGTTTAGGCCACTATTGACTGGATTTATGTTATGTATTTTTAGTGCCTAGTCTTATTTTAACACTCTAGCTTTATATTATATGTAAGAAGCTATTACAGAAGTATTTCAATCCTATCTTTACTCTTATTATAACAATAATATATTATCCAAACTTGAATATAATAAAGCTTTAAAACTCATTAAATAAGGTCTATTTAAAAAAATCTAAACATGGGCCAAATGAGATATCACATCATTGCGTCCAAGAATATTTTATATCAAATTCAATATCCCATTATATTAATTAACATCCGTAAGTTGAGCTTTGCTTTCCTACTTTTATGTTTTTAATAAGACTTCAAGCAAAGACATGATGTAGTCTATTGGCTTCCACAGGAATTCATATTGCCAAGACAGCTGGAAAGACTAAGACTGCTCCTCGTACCTTACAGACAGGCTTTGTGTGCACTGAGGACCAATAGCTGAGCATTCCCAGACCTGATTTGTATAATAAGAACAAACCTGCATTTCAAAGCCACACTTAGTTCAAGCATCCAGTCTTTATAGTGATAGTAATATCTACTAGCACCAAGTCCAATTTCTCTAAATCTGTATGCCAGATTCCAAGGGGAAGTTACACATCATGTTGGATTAACAGGTAGTTTAGATGTACAAGTGAACTAAACCACAGTTCCATTTATTTTCAGATATAAAAGGATCGTTTTATTGTGATGAGTTGGCACCTGTACAAGTAAGGTACTAATTATTCTATTTTCCACATTCAAATAGATTTCATTAAGATATATAGGTTTTCCAATTAATATTATTTAAAAGTTGGGGAAATCAGGTACCTGTCTAATTGTTCATTGTACTGACTTTAATTGGGACTTCAGGAGTGAAAACTATATTTCTTTCTTTAATGTTAAAAGATAGAAAGTGAATTTCAATGATCTTTCTATTCCTCTAAAGAACCTATCACCATGCTTCAATAACAGATGGTTCACTTGAATTCAACTGATTGTTCTGGATATTTGTCTAGTGACTTTCCCTGTTATTTGGTAGCTAGATATGATTTAAGGCTGCCACCTACTACCACATGACCTAAGATGTATCAACCTCTATGAGCCTTGGTTTCTTGACAACAAAAACACAATAATATTTTTTTCTCAGTGCACCTTGGTACCACTGGATGGGTCAAATGAGGTAAATTTGTAAATCTTTGCAAGTTATTATTATTCCTTAATAGTTCTGCCTCTGCACTGCAGCATACCCAAAGTAGATTTATTTTCAAGTTCTTCATGACAATATTAATGTTTCCTTTATATATCCCCAGAGAATCATTTGTTTTGTTTACATGATCATATCCTCTTACCTTGCAGTACTGTCATTGTGCCTATTTTACTCATGCTAAATTTCAGTCAATCACCCAGTAAAGCTTTCTAATAAAATAATGTATTTTAAGCTTGCCTCTTATGTAATCTCATCTTTTGAATACAAATAAACTCACACAGAAAGTTGAGACTTCCTAGTATTCCTTCTGCAGAGGACATTGGTAGTCACTAATTCAAGATCATCAACTAAGGTATGGAAATGGGGTAGGTGATCTTAGTGAGTTCCTCAACTCTCTCACATGACCTTTTTGTAAATGGATTTAAAAGCACTCTGTAAATTACATGTCTAGAACGCTAAAGATCTTACTGGGCTGGATTTAATCAGTATATCTTTGTTTGATGACTTGAGGATTTTAGACCTCTGGCATAATCATAGGCAACTATTTGGGAAGCATAGAAAACATGAGAACTGTACTTGTTCATATTCTAAATCAAAGCCATATTTCAAATTTTTGGCCAGCATAATAAACAATTAGATGATTCACAGGACTACAGAATTCATTTCCTTTGCAACTGATTTTTCTGAAACATTTTAAATAGAACTAAATATATGAAAAAGCCAAACAAGAACACCCTTAATACAATGAATGTATGTATAGTCCAGGACATTGTGGATACTCATAAAAGAATAACATACCCAACTCTCAAGGAAATACATCCCTACAGGGTCGTTAGTAATTTAGGGAAAATTATGAAACCAGAAAAGTAAGGTTGTTGTTCGTCTCTTGTTTTTCTATGAGAAAATTTAAGGATTAAAAATGTATGTCATTTTAAAGCTCACAGACTGTCCTCCCTGGTCACTTGCAACTGATGGGGTATGATCTTACCAGAAAGGGAGGGCATACAGTCTGGCAGATAGAAGGTAACAATTTTGCAATGGGAGACTGACCCACCACTCACCGCAGTCTCCTACTCTTATTCCATCTACCTTTGAATCTATCCTTATAATAAGACTCTATTTTAACAGCTTTTTATCTCTGACTAGGGGGTGACATCCAATACCCATCAGGATGGAGCCAAGGGCATTGCAGGAGCAGCAAAACTGAAAAAAAAAATCAACAAACCATAATTCAGAACATCAGAGACTCTATATCAACCACCTGCAATCAGGCCTGCCTAATCTCTCCCTATCCTGAAGCTCAGGGAAATTTGCAGAAGAGGGGGCAGTAAGATTGTAAGAGCACAAGGATGGGAGGAGTCATGATCTGCAAGATACTCCACACAAGTTAGGGCCGAAGCAATTATAATAGGACTTTACATGATCTGCGCAATGACCAACTTATCATTGACCCCCTCAATCTAGCATGGACTCAAGGCACTAGGATCCTTAGAAGGAAGGGATTAACAGTCACAATAGTGTTCCTATACTTAAGGGGAACACGAGAAAGAGTTCTAGGAAATGCCACTGAATCCTTTATACCTCATCAGAGAGGAGGACCCAGAAGGAAGTTGGACATACACATTAAAGGATGCTTCAGAGATGGGGGGAGGGGGCACTGGAAGAAAGGGAGGGAGGGGGGAAAGGAAGGGTTAAAGGGGGAAAGAGCAGGAAGGTCCAGGGAGGGGTGGAGGGAGGGAGGGAGGGAGGGACCAGGGATACCTATTACGTTTGTATGAGCAGAAAAAATTAAAAAATGTATGTCATTTTAATAACTTTTAATTAGCATCAATTAAGCATGAACTAAGCAAAGAATCAGATTGCTAAATCAAACACACATGATTTAGAAATGCTACCCAATAGCATGCTGTTATTAATAACTTCAAAAATACAAATGTTTAGAAATCTAGCCAAAACCCGAAGAGTTTGGGGACACTGAGATTATGATATCCAGGTCCCTGACTTCCTCCCTAAGAAAATGTATTCTCTTTCCTGAAAAGATGAGTTCCCCCAGTCAGTTGAATTACCTCATGGATCAATAAGGCATCATTATTTGCAACATGATAGATACAAGAGTTTGCACAACATTTTCCAGGGAGTGTCATGAGTCCAGGTATTGCAATTGTGTTTACCATAAGCAATATTAAACCATAGCCATCCTCCCAAAAGTGATTCATAAGCATGAATCTCTTTTGTAAACACCACTAGTCTATTTTCCAGGAGGTCACTACTGGCATTTTTATAAAGAGATAGAACCAGGTTATGCTGCTTGCTTCCCCATGAATATCTTGCCTGGTAAAAAGAAGGAAGTGACTTCTATGGTAGTGTTGAACTACTGTTCTCCCGAACATTCACCTTGCTCCAAGCATGAATCCTAATTCTTTTTATGCAATGAGAAGTCTGCCAATCCTATCAGGAAAATTCTATATTTTCTGAATGAAAGAAAAATTTAAAAAAATAAATAATAATTATACAACATGCTGAAAGGCCCACAGCTAGGATGCTGTAAATCATCAGTTTAAATCTGAGCATGCTAGCCTGATATGGTTCACATATAGGAGGATTGATCTTTCTGTAAGCTATCCTTTGATATTCACACTATACCCTTAGGATCAAGAAAAATAAAGCTTGTAAAATTTTATCTTTTCAACTGTAATGAATTAAGTTTAGATAAAAACTATTTTATTTTCCTTCAGTTGAGAGATGAGGTTTATTCTCTAGCCCATTTCTTTGGGCAAGTGTCTGCCTGTCTTTACAAGTAACTGAAATGATAGATATGACACTCTGTTTTGGATCCACCATTTTAGACACTTGGACTGTTTCACCTTGAACTTTCGGGGCACTGTGCTATACATGAAGAAAAAAGTCTGGTGGCTATAATGGAAAAATAAGAAGGAGCCACATTGAAAATAAGAAGGGAAAACAAACTAACTCACCCCTGATTTATGGTTAAGCCTGTTAAGTGCTAGGCACTAATGAAATTTTGTTGAACTTTTCAGGCCAGATTTCCTACCAACTGACTATCACAAACTAACTTCAATCATCAACTCATGGAGCAGAACACTCACCCAGCTTTGCCCTGCCTGCCCCACAAAATCAGAAGTAAAAGGAAATGACACTGTTGCCATTTCTTTACAAGGTTCCTGGGTTATAGAAAATGAATCTTTAGAATAGCATAAAATGTTACGTATGTCTCAAGAAAAAGAAAAATAGAAAGACTGACTCTTTTAAAACCACCATACTTAAGTTTACTTTTTAAAAAATGAGATTTTTATATAACAAGTGAAATGCTCTTATCTTAGATATTAAGGGAATTTAAGGTTTAAGTATTTTGGAAAGCTATTTCATAACTCAATTTGCAAAAGCCCAAAGCACGAGTAATGAACATAGATTAAGACTTTTTAAGAAGGTCACAAGTTTATGCTTCCAAAATAAAACTCTATAGTTGGTTTAAATTATACCAAAGCACATTTAAATTGATGCAGTTATGATGAAATTAGCCCCTTCTACACTGCTACGTTTCTCAAAATAAAAATATGGCCATATTTTATGGGTAGAAGATATAGGTATTAAAGGCTAATTAATATACATACCTTTGCAAGCATAAATAAACAGGTACACTAATGACTGTTAAAAATGTAATAGCTATAAGCAGATGAACCATATACACAAGGTGAAAAGTTGAAACGTATAAATGCATCACTATACCTGACAACTGGATACCTCGTTATATAACTGTAGTCATCTTAAATTCTATGATGGACATATTTTTACATAAGATGGATTAAAATATACATATAGCACCATCACGAATAACATCTAAAAAAAAAGATCCTGAGAAATTTCTTTTGCAAATAAAGAAAATACCTTTATTTGTTGATGAAATTCTACCATTTTTATAATCATAATGTCAAAATTATGATTACTCATTTTTATTTAATCAAATTTGCAAAGTGACATATAAAACAAACTACAAATATAAATGTTTATACAATTTATACTTCCAGGATTAGAAATAATGATAATATATTTCAGTGTTAAATGTTTCTCTTTCTTTCTCTCATATATATATATTATTTATGTGAACATTTGTATGTATATGATAGAGAGAAAATATCAGAGAAAATAAACTGATAAGATAATTCAGAAAAGTGCATTGCAGTATTAGAATAGAGACAGTGGCATGGAAGTAGCCAATAGTTGATTGCTATGCTTTTTTTCCTTTGTTATTTATTAATATACAAAGGATAATATATAATTATGCCTATAAAATCTTACAGAGTAATGATTAGCTGCATTTCTAAATGTTATACTGCAAAGATAGCCATTATCTAAGTGGCAGATCTAGCAATCTCCTGAAACTCACACACTATTCTTCTCTGAAAGCATCTTTCTAAGTGATACACCCAAAATAGTAACTTTCAAATTTCTAGGTATATTCATTCTGCATAATTAAAATAATACTCATTCCTCCCTCCAGAATTATTCTACCCCTCTTACATAGTTTTTATTTCTCCTTTTTTTAAACAAATAAGAGAGAATTGTAGTTTGGGGGACTTCAGATTTTGTGATTTCAAATGTGAAAAGAGATGTCATGTGACAGCTGAGACTAAGAATAAGAAAGAACAAGAATTATGGATCCTATCTGGCCTTTTTAAAAAGAGACTTTTTTGGAACCTAGCTGCTGTGCTGAGGAAGCCACACTCTACAGAAAGGCCACATGTAGGTGCTCTAGTCATTATTCCAAGCTAAGATCAATGCTGAGCATGTGACTAAGTCTTCAAATTATTCTGACCCCAGACTCAAAGCCAAGCAGAACACAGAGAAGATATCCCCATTGAGTCATGGCTAAACTACAAATGGGGGAAAACAATACATGCTATCATTTTAATATACTAATATTCATAGTGGTGTTCTAGTAACTCTTCTGCTTTTGTGATAAAATATTCTGACCCAAGCACTCAAGGGTGAATGGGTTCATTATTTTGGCTTATCTTCCAGAGAGGATTGAGTCCCTCATGGCAGGAATGCGTAACAGCAAATAAGGAAGCCATAATGGCAGAAGCAGGAAGCTGGCTGTTATAGATTGAGGAAAAAGTTAGATAAAGGCAAGTGGAACCAGGTTATTAGACCTTAAGGCCTTTCCCCAGTGGTTTATTTCATCAAGCAAGGCTCCACCTCATAAAGGTTCCATAACTTCTCAAATAGTGCTACTTGCTGGAGACCAATTGTTCAAACAGATGAACCTGTGGGAGACGTTTTTACATTCAAACCATGACAAGAGGGAGATATGCTACTCAATATTGAATAATTGGAACTTCCCCCTATTCTTTCATCAGGGTCTGCTTTGGGAAGAACCTCAAACTCAGATAGTTTACAAAGTCACTCATCTAACAAAGGGCAGCAGATAAAATGTGAAATTAAACTGTGGACTCTAAGTCCATGCAAAGTCCGTAACAGTCCATAGTCTGCTCATTTGATCAAATAAAAATTTTCTCACTTAACAATAAAGGCCCTAGTGTCTATAAGAAGAGAAGACAAGCATATATTCATGGTCCTTAAAGGTCTTTCTATACAATATATGCAAAATCTAAATCTAAAATGGTCCCAAAAAATTGTCCCTCAATTATCACCACTATTCTTATAAATCTGATGTTCCAAGTTCTATCCATGATTCTGGGTACTTTTGCCAGTTTCAAACCAGAAGAAATCTTAAAGGACATTACTGCAAAAGAGGGGAAAAATATAAATAGCTAATTATAGGCTTTAATGTTTTGCTTTTCATCAGTGTATTCTCAGTTGAGCAGTAAAAACCAGGCACATTTTTAACAAATTACTGAGAAAAAACAAGCAAAGAATGATTCATCTAAATTTCTGTCCAGTGTAAAGTTTGGAATTAATGTTGCTAACAAAAAATATAGACCTAGAAATATACTATATTTTCCTGTGGAATTTTCTCCTGATTAATTTTGTCTTCTAAGAAGAACAGACTGCTAATCAAAATCATATGTAAAGAGGAAACTTAAGATCTTGTCCAAAATATATTAATTCTCACTACTAAAATCAGATTAACATGCAATACCAGTATTTTTATGCCCCCAAAATATAACCCACCACTTTAAATTCAGTGAACAACATTCAAATAAAGAACTGCTAAAAGAAGTAGCACATAAAAATAAATCTCTATTTGCCTTAAGCTCTATTTAACATTATGAACAGAATACTATTGCTAGTTCCAAGAGGTTAACTACAAGAACATCAGTTTCAAAGGTACAAAACCCCAATTCTATGAAATCTTTCATTTTATGATTGTGATTTTCTTTGTAAAATATGCAGCTGCTATTTTAGTGGGTATTTGTAACCTAACTGGTTTTTGACAAAACTTATTTATTGAAATAAGATCTGTTTAAATTCCATTGCTCAGTTTTTGGCATTTATCCACTTTGTCCATGATTAATTTAAGTGGAAGCTGGCATTTTTCTTAACTCTAACATGTCTGTTTAATAAAATATATCTCAAGATTGGTTCCTGACCCACTTTTGCATCTGGAAACACAACAATGATGAATAGGACACATCTTTGAAAAGGTTATTGGATTTCAACTAAATCAACTTAGAGCAAGAGTTTGAGAGATTTTACTAAGTGAAGTCTGATCCACTTGGTTTTTGTGCAATAATTTATTATGCATACACTAGAAACATTTTAAGCTTATAACAAACCATATAGCTGAAGCAGATCTTACACAAGTGAGTAAATAACAAAAAGGTTGATGATGTTTTGCAGAAGTCAAGCACACCATACTACTTATAAAGTGATTAAAAAACTTCTATTTCTATATCCATAACTATTTCCAAGTATCATGTATTGAGCATTCAATTGTCTACAAAGTTTAATATCCACAAATAAATCTATTGTTAACTCAGAGCTTTCATCCTGTTGGGTCATGGGTAATGTTCACAATGTGTCAAGAGATCCAGTGCAAAATATAAAATCTCCTGAGCTGCATGTACTTACACAATTGTACCTAAGACTTCTGAGGCTAAAAGTATTCTTTCACAGAAGACTTACTTTCAAGGAAATAGAAACTGTATTGCTACTACTACTTTTGTGACTTCCTCTTGAATGTTATTTTACATTGCTGGGTCTAAACCTAGACTTTTATGCATGTCAGGGAAAGCAGTCCCACCTCAGTCCATGATTTGCTCCAAATTTTTCACATGTACTACGGTTATTAAATTTCACACTTTTGAATTCTTCATGTGGATTATTCCAGCACAATAACAGGAAATATGATCTGAAAATTAGAAGATTAGTGATTCTTATTTGTGGTAATAAGCCTACGGTAGAGTTGCATTTTCTCCATTGTAAAAAAAAATAGGCAGAAGGTGGTCTTTGTGTCTGCTTCTTCTATAGTTATTGTGGGGCTCAAGTATTGGCAGGATTTACTTATAAGTGATGAAATGCTACTCAAACTCACTACAGCATATAACAAATTAACTTCCTGCTCCCTTCAATGTATAACTAAACCTCGACTAAGACCTTTGGGTCTTAAAATTCAATTTACTATTCAGTGCTAGAATCTGCCCCACCACATCCATGTCAACAAGAATTAAGTTCCTACTCTGAACAGCTTATAGTCTCTAAATTTACCCAGAGTCCCCAAGGCATTGGCATCCAGCTTCTATAACTGCAGATGATACTCACTCGAACAAACTATATCAGGTTATAACAAGAATAAATGAATAGGTATCTTGATACCATTCAAATTTACCTTTTAAATTATTGTTAATTATTAATTTAAGCACATATTTATATCATACACTACAGACTAGTGCATAAAAGATGCTCAGTTTATCATGAGTGTTTCATAGGTAAATTTAAAAACTTCCCGCATATAACCATCCATCATATTTTCAAGATTTAGAATTTCTTTAACAGGTAGCAAAGCTAAACCATAAATTCCATGATGATAAGTATGGATGTTAAATTAGCATGAGGTTCTCCAAAGGTTAACTTATCAGAATAATCTCTTTCTATCATAAACAGATGTCAGATATTTATTCCTGTAGAATAACAGAAAAAGTATAGAAGGACAGACAAGTTAGTAAGGCAGATCTCCTCTACATTTTTTAAAAAATTATAATGTAGTTCACAATAACTTGAGATGAGATTCTTTCAGAATTCCACTGGGTCTTTTTGGTTCTAAGATAGAGAGAAGGAAGCATAGCAGGTATACAAAATTATAAAGCAGAAAAAAATGATAGTATTATAGGAATTACTCTTCCATAAAGTAATGCCACCTGCTTTCATAACTAACAATTTTCAAATTCCTGGAAACTTACCTCCATGGGGAGTGACACAAAAGCCCAAGTGAAGATCATGCAGGTAACTCACAAAATCATATTCAGCAGTATCTCAAAAATCTCAGACAGATAAGCTTAATGTGCAAAGGTGAGGGGAAAAGACACTCATCTGAGACCCAAAGACATTATTTATTATACAAAAATTCCTGTACATCCCTCCCCATTCTTCTCCTTCCTACGGTCATACATCCTTCCTTTTTACCTATAGCAGTAAGTGAAATATATGTATTTCCTTTTACTTACACTCATCATGTGTATAACAAATCACATGGGTGATGCATCATGTATCATTAGGAAAAAAAATTCCACATAATCTAACTCACATATTAGAGATGATGATATAGTCCTTTATTATTTCCATTGTAAAAATCATCAAGAGAGTCCTAAAAGGGAATTCCTCTTGACTTTTTTTTTCTTTTTCCAATTCTCAATACCCCCGTGTAAAGTTTTTCTTGAGTATTGGGGGTCAAAGGGTAGACTTTTCAAAACAGGGTCTCACTGTATAGTCAAGCTGATATGGAACTTTCCATGAAGACCAGGATGAAAAATTAAACATACAATAGTCCTCCTAGCTCAGCATTACAAGTGCTGGTAATATAGGTATGTGACATTATGTTCATCTTAAAGTTTTGTTAATATTTCAGCTATCAGTTGATCACTTTATTACAGTTATTCCCTTGATGGGGCTTATTCGATCTGATTTTTCCCAACATGATTATTTGTAGACTATTTGGATAAATGAAGTCACAATGTTAATATTCAAATTCACTTCATAATATTCAAATATTCATAATCATACATGCAGAAATGTAGATGAATTTCACAAGTATACTATTCAGTAAAATTAACCTGACAAAAGGAAGCTGCACAGCTATGTGGCTCTATTACGGAAATTTAGATGCATAGAGGCCTGAATCCTCACAAGAGTAGACAAGACAGAGTGAACCCTGGGTTCCATAGAAGCATATAGGCAGGAGGGAGGGAGGGAATGGGAGGAATTGATGAGGGAAAGGAGGAGATAGAAGGAGGGAAGATGGAGGGAAGCAGGGATGAGTACTTATTATGATTAAAAAAGTAGAAAAATAAATTTAAAAAATAATTTTCCATATACAGAAAAAAAGAAAATAGAAAAAAATGAATTATTCTGTTAAAGGTAAAAGACTAAATTCTGATGGGGTAATACAGGCCTGTAAATACAACACTTGGAGGGCAAAACGGAAAATCCCATGTTCAAACTCAGTATAGGCTACAAAGAAACACTCCATCTCAAAAAGATGAAAGAATCTTCACAGGCTTCCAGCAACAAGTAAAATTACCCAGGAATTGCAAGGAAAGTTTCCTCAGATTGGCTGAGTCTACAAGGAAAAAACTACAAAGAAATAATTAACAACTTCCTAGTGTGACAGAACTTCAAAAAACACTGGGCAATGGATACTGAGGACTGCCTGTCACCTTTCCACACACAGAGAACCACTGCATCTTCCTATAGCCCAACAGCACTGTGCACTTCAACTTCTACATAAAGATGTGCTAGCAATACATATGCTTTTTCCTTATATTCATTTTCATTATTAAGTACCTTATGAGAGGTGGGCATTTGAGTGTATTTCACACAGTTAACAAATAGAATTGTTGCCTAGGATTCTCCACCTGGTTTACCATAAATCATTCTCTGCCATTGTATTTCTCCTTACTCCCATAATTCTTATCATATTTGTGAATTCCGACTACTTTATACACTTCCATTATCACTGCATAATAATAGTCCATAACTGTAACAAACTCTAAAGTCTGTAAATTCCAATAACAACCCAACTGAACCACCTACAAACTTTCTTCAAAAACACAAGCTAGTATTTATCCTAATCCTTACCCATCCTTATTCCCTTTCACTTCTACTTTTATTGACTAGAACCAAATATAGACCCCATATCCACCATCTAAGCAATGAAATTCAACACCCAAGGTTGAATACAGTAGCTCTACCCAAGAATTAATACCCAGTATCTCCAAGTTTAATTGTGATCCATCTACCCATCCAAATCTGGTAAAGCAGTAGACAAATATAGACTCTCATATACCCACTAGATAGAAAAACATCTAGAAAAACATCAAAAAGTAATCACATTCTACCTGAAAGCATATGAAATATTAAGGAAAGGAGATTGATAATAGTTTAATAGAGCCTAATTAGTGTGTGTGTGTATTGGGGGGAGGTTCCAGACTGTATCTTCTGGATACAACGGATGTTACACTCATGAACTCATACAGTTGTGTCTACATCCACAAGCTCTGAACAATATTTGGACTATTAACATTTTATCATGTAAGAGACAACATCCATAGAGGAATTACATCTACCTGGGAGATTATTGAGGATTAATCCTGGATTGGAGAAGAAAGGGAACTACATTCCTTAATGATATACTTCCTGATATATGATCCATATTATAGCAAGTACATAGGCATATGCCAGTACAAGTAACTCAAATGAAACACAATGGATTGTGTACACACAAACACACACATGCACACACAAATAAGTCAAGAAAGTAAGAGGGAAACTGATTTAGAAGATGTATAAAATGCCTATACATAAATTTTCTGTACACATTATGGTCTAAAAGATACACTAAGCAGAAAGGAGGACTGAAAGAAACTTCTTACCACCTGAAATCAAAAGTCCCAGAAGTCTAATGGAGATGCCTATAAAGACCTCAATTTATCTTCCTGTTAAAATTTGTCAGCACAAAATTTACGGTGTGACCATTGCCTATGTCTGTAGAGAACTTTCCATTAGAGATTCAGTCCCATTTCTCTTCTCAAACTAATATTCTGATAAACTACAAAGTCAAGGTCAGGGACAGGGTTGGATGAAGGTAATGATCTCAGGCCTACAGGGATCCATAACACATGAAACAGAGAAAGAACAGGTGGGAACTGACTCAAAGTAAGGAGGCCAGTTGCAGAGAGCCCTAAGATACAGGAAGTAGACACAGAGACTTCCAAGAAGTGTACTCACCTCTGGATAGTGGCTTATTTCAGACAGTAGCTGACTATAAGAGCAAGACTAAAAAGAGTGCCAACAGCCCTCGATATCTATTCAATAGGAGGATGAAAAAGGGCCTAGCAAATTTGCTACAAATAGACCTTATCTGTCCATGCAAATGCCTACATTGAAAGAAAAAAGGTGACTTGAATTTAAGGGGAAAATTTACAACAGATATAAGAAAAATAAAAAAAATTGTATTTTCTTCATCTTTTCAGTTGGGTTTTTCTTCAGTATTTCTTTATTGAATTCTGTTTTCATATCCTGATTACCTTTTTCAGCAAGGGAATATTCAATTAAGAGTATATTATAAATCTAAACACATACATACCAAAACCAGTAAACTCAATTTCATAATGCAAATACTATTCTATGTAAAATGACAGATGAGCCCCAACACAGTAAGAGAGGGAAACTTTACTATTTCACTCTCACTAAAAGACAGAACATGTGAATAAAATTGAACCTTAAAACACTGGCATTGAACAAACACCACCAAATGCCGAAGGGGATGTGGAGAGAAGGGAACTCTCCTACATTGCTGGTGGGAATGCAGGCTTATACAACCACTCTGGTGAGCCACCTGGCGATTCTTTAAAAAGTTAAAGATTGAAATGCCATAAGACTCTGCTATTCCACTTTTGAGAATAATTCCCCATACAGCAAAAATTCACCTCGATAGCACAAACACGACCATGTTCATAGCAGCACTGTTTATTATAGCAAAGTCATGGAATCAACCCAAATGCCCAACAGTTGATGAGTGGATAAGGAAAATGTGGCACATTTATACAGTGGAATACTACTCAGCCATCAAAAACAATTAATTAATGAAATTTGCCAGGAAATGGATGGAATTTAAAAAATTATATTGAGTGAAGTACGCCAGACACAGAAAATTGTCATATGTACTCCCTAATAGGTGGATCCTAGTACCAAACCCACTTAGTGACACACTCAAAGATAAATCTCTGTAATACCTACAGTAATTGCAAAGATTATAAGCAGAGAGGGAAGGGGAAGGAGGGCCCCGCCAGAAATAAGGAGAGAGGGGATTATGCTACAGCAGAGAAAATAGGCCACCATCAAGGACTGCAAGTTAGTAATGAGACATCTGGTGGGCTCGCAGACTCTCCTTAATAGCCACTTGCGTCTGGTGGGGTATGATCTCACCAGAAAGGATGGCATAGAGTCTGGCAGATAGAAGGTAACCATCCTGCAAATGGGAGACTGACCCCCCCACCTCACAGCAGTCTCCTACTCTTATTCCATCTACCTTTGAATCTACTCTTAAAATAAGACTCTATTTTAACAGCATTTTATCTCTGGCCAGGGGGGGATATCCAATACCCATCAGGATGGAGCCAAGGGGGAGCAGCAAAACTGAAAAAAAAAAATCAACAAACCATAAATCGGGAAATCAGAGACTCTACCACCTGGAACAAGGCCAGCCTAATCTCTCCCCATCCTAAAGCTCAGGGAAATTTGTGGAAGAGAGGGAGGCGAGATTGTAAGAGCCTAAAGATGGGGAGGAGCGATGATATGCAAGATACTCCAACAAGTTAGGGCTGAAGTAATCATAAAAGGACTTTGCATGACCTGCACAATGACCAACATATCATTGAACCCCCAAAGTCTAGCATGGATCACAGGCACTAGGATTCTTAAAGGCAAGGGATTAACAGCCACAATAGTGTTCCTACACTAAAGGGAACACAAAAAAGAGCTCTAGGCAATACCACTGAGTCCTTACACCTCCTCAGAGAAGAGGATCCAGAGGGAAGTTTGACATGCACACTAAAGGATGCTCCAGGAATTGGGAGAAAGGAAGGGAAGGAGGGAAATGAAAGGGAAAAGGGGGGAAGGAGCAAGGGGATTCAGGGAGGGGTGGAGGGAGGAAGGGGAATGGGGTACTTATCAACTTTGTATGAGTGGAAGAAATAAATAAATAAATAAATAAATAAATAAATAAATAAATAAATAAATAATAAAAACACTGTCATTGAAAGACATCATAAATCAAATGGACTTATCAGATATCTACAGAACATTCACCCAAACACAAAATTATATGCATCCTTCTCACTCACCCATGAAACTTTCTCCAAAATACATCATCTATTACAAGACAAATCAAATCTCAGTGAACATAGGAGACTTGGAATAACGTTATTCTTGTCTGATATCTTACCACAATGGAATAAAATCAGATGACATCAAGAGGAACAACAGAAAGCACACAAACTCATAGAAATTAAAGAACATACTCCTGAACAATAAATGGATCAATAAAGAAATGAAGGAGGAAAAAATTTCCTAGCATAGAATGAAAATAAAACCACAACCATGCAGAAAACCAAGGGATACAATGAAGGCAGTCCTCAGAGGAAAGTTTATAGCTCTAAGTGCTCGCAAATAGGAAGGGGGACGAAGAGAGAGAGACAGACAGACAGAGGGGGGAGAGGAAGAGAGAGAATTTGAGAGAGAGAGACAGAGACAGAGAGAATCAAAGCAAGCTCAGATAGCTTAATGATGAACATTAGGGCCATGAGCAAAAGTAGACATTTGTTTTAATTTGTTTTAATTCCAAGGCAATAAATAGAAAATAATTAAGATTGTGGTAAAAGCAAGTGAAACAGAAATAAAAAATAAAATACAAAGCATTAATGAAAGAAAGAGTTGGTTCTCTGCAAAGCTAAGCCAAGACTTAGAAATCCTTAGACGAATTAGTCAAAAGAAAAAGAGAAAAAGCACAAATTACATAATCAATGATGAAAAAAGGGACACTAAAACAGATAATAATGAAATTCAGAAGACCTTTAAACATTTTCAAAATACACTCCACTAAATTGGAAAAAAGTCTTAAAGAAATAGATGAATTTTTAAATGCCTATGTCCTTCCCAGATTAAACCAAAATTAAGTAAATTAAGCAAAATTTTTGCACACTATAACAGAAACAATATTGAAACAGTAATAAAAAAATTCCCAATTAAAAAAGTTCCCAAGTCCAGCTGAATTCATTACAAAATTCTATCAGACCTTCAAATCAATCCTGAAATGTAGATGTCAATTAATACTTCTCAACTATGACCTCCAACTTTGTCATCTGCATAACATTTATTCATTGAATAAATGGGCATGTTTCTAGAACAAGGGTCAACAAACTTTTCGGTGAGTGGCTAGACAATGACTTTATTCTTCTTTATGAGCTGTATGTTTCCCATTATAACTACTCAACTCTAAGATGATTATGTAAAAGTAGCCAGAGATCATTGAACCAGGTTCACTGGATTCCATTCACAGTTTGGGAAAAAAAAAAAAAAGATCTGGATCCTTGAGACATAATCAGTAAACACAATGAGCAAAAATCCCTTTCCTCACAGAGTATATATACTAGTAAAACCAGAGCAGGGCCAGTGAGATTTTTCAGTGGGTACACATACTTTCCAATTGTTGCCAAGCTATATACTCACTCACACTGAAACATGCCATGTCCTCCCAATGAAATAAATAAATGCTAAAACTTTCAAAGAAAACTGGTCAAAAATTTAAAACAATTGGATTTTCTATTGAGTGTAAAACTAGAAAATAGTGATGCATTCCCAAAATATGTACATGTTTATTTCAGTTATATTTCCATAATAGCATATAAGTACACTCAGTAGAACTACTGTGCAGCTAATTCCTTTGAATTGAAACATTCCCTCCTGAAGCAGGAGAGTGAGTACTGAGCTTCAGAAAGTTATAATATACACAAAGCCCCTCCTCAAAGTTTAAAAGACTTTGAAAAACTATTGGGGAGAGGAGGCTCTCTGGCCAACTGAGCTGAATAAAAGTTGAGCAGGGAGCTCCAGGAATATAGCTGGGGTTCAGTCCTCACCAATGGTGGTGGAACAGTGAAAATAATATTAGAATGTTAGGGACAAAAGAGTGAGACTGGGGATAGTGAGAATGGTAAGTAACAGAGCTTTCAGATGGATATGAGATAACCATGCTGCTCAGAGAAGAGGAAGGACAGAGCTCTATAGAAAGACAAAAGTCAGTCAAGGAGCTTATATGAGGTAAAAAGAAAAACTGCAGCTACATTTTGGTAGCTGTAATAAGACTTAGTTCCCCAAAAGCAATAAAGACAAGAGTTCATGGTAAACGACAAGCAGATCATATAACCTCAGAACAAAGAAAGGATTATGTAATTGCCTGAAACACCTGCCAAATTTGTCAACTAGTAAAATCAAAAAGGGTAGTGACCAAGATTGACAGCTAGCAAAACAAGTGAAAAATTGGGAATGGGGCTTCAACATGTAACCACACCATTAACTGGGAATGCAACACTTAATCTTCTCCTTCATGGGCCAAAGAGAACATGCTAAGAACATACTACTCTCCACTCCTGTCTCTCATTACCAGAGACTCAGCCATAACTAAGCACGGAAAAAAAAAACTTAGTTAAAAAAAATAATTCTTGGGGTTGGAGAGGTGGCTCAGGGGTTAAGCCTCTGCCTTGCAGGTAGAAGGTCCTGAGTTCGGATCCTAGACTCCAGCTATAGACACGGGGTGGAAACCAGGACGGCCTGTGTTTCTGGTCCTGATAGGGCGGAGCCTGTGAATCCCAAGGCAGAGTAAACAAGGAGGAAGGAGGTGGAGGAGGTCCCTGGTGGTTCCCAAATTCGCCTGTGGTTCTACATACATACACACGCACACACACACACACACACACACACACACACACACACACGCACATACACACACACACACAATTGAATAAATAATAATTTTTAAATGAAAAAATATTAAAAAATAATAATAATTCTTTGTCTGGTCCCAATCATAATTCTTGTAGAAAATTTCTAGACTAGTAGATAGACAAACCAACCCCTGGGAAGCTCTCCCACTACCAGAGCCTGTGTTTCCTTTTTTTCTTTAATAAACTTACTTTTGTCTACTCACTCCTCCTTTATCCATGCCTTTGTTCCTGATCTACATGAAAGAATAAATTTGAGAGCCACTGTCTCTGGTTGAATTTTCTTAACTATTAACTATATAACTCCTTAGTACCCTGGGTCAAGACTACTACAGTTCAGAGATAACTCATTTCTCACAAAGATCTGCATTATTTTGCTGGCTTTTTTGGTGACATAGCTTCCCAAGAATACTCATGCACCTGTGAAGTCATTGACTCACTGAGCTAGACTTGGATGGAATTGTTTCTTTGATCTATTGTATGTATTCTCCCTGGGGGTTGATAGGTGTGTGTTCAACCCTTCCTAGGAAGGGTCACAAAACATCCTAAAATTAACCCAAAATAGTAAAGCAACTAAATTGTAACTAATGAGGCTAAATGTCTTAAATAATCTTCCCACATTGTTTGAGACATTTTACTATTTTTTCACAGAAAGTACTTTTATATTTCAGTTAAAACATTGTTGTCATAGTTAAGCACAGGTGTCAACTTGACTGTTGAGGGTTTGAGCTCTGGGCACAGTTGTAGAAAGTTGATGGTTGAGTTAAACCTAGAGCAAACCTAAAAGAGATTGTCGTGCTGATGGGGAAGGCCCAGCCCATGGTGGGTAGGATTAGGCCCTGGATAAATCACAGAGCTGGTTGAGAGAGTTGGCATCTTTCTGTTCACTTGGCCAGACATGCTGGTCTGGCAAGTAAGGATTGTCCATCTCTCAGCCGTTATGCAGTGATGGTGTGGCCAGTTCCCTTGGCCATGGTGTTGGTGCATTCTCTCCCATCAAGTTGGACTATGAACTGTAACCAGAAATCGTAAGAGAATAAATTCCTTGTTCCCTTAAGCCACTTGATGGTCATTTATCGGCAACCATGCAGGCGGACTGCAACAATTGTGAAAATGATATAGCATCACTTTGAAAATAGTCACCGTGGGCTTTACATCAGAGCTTCACATTTTTGTGATCCAATTAAAATTCAATTATTTAAGAAGTCTTAAAGATAACTGTTCCATAAAGTGTATCTCACAAAAATACATGGCTCCACACTTGGGGAATCAAACTAGATTACTGAGTTTTGGATTCCTCCTTAGCTGCACAATGACACTGTTCCTGAGACAAAAAAATTAAATGCCATCCCCAAAATATCAAAGTTAAAATAACTTTCATGAAATATTTAACTTATGCTCTTAATACTTAAGCCTCACCTTTGTTCTAACTGCAGTCCTCATTCATCATAACTTCATTCAACACATTCCAACAGTGAAAGGATTTCACTAAGGAGTGTGCTTATTAAGCCAGTACTGAAATGTGTTAATCTCATTCTATAATTATGCAAAAAGTTATGCTAAATTTTTGGCTCCCATATTCATATCTTCCTCAGTGTAATGGGTTGTTACTGCTACAACTAATTGAAGGTAATATAAAAGAGTAAATAAACATAATTACTGTCTAAATAAATGAATATTTCACTGAAAGATTTTTGAAAGATTTTAAAAAATGTTCAAGTTGATAAAGTATGCTAATTTGAAGTATACGAAGGAATGGAAAAGTGGGGAGGGCACCACCATAGCCTCCAAGCACTGAAATGTGCATACTTCTCCAAAGGAAAAACAAACTTCTGTAATATAACACATGACTAGTTAGCCATCAAAACAAGTGAAAGCTTCAAGATCAAACATTATATTTATTATAGCTAAACCTTTTCTCATTGTCCTCGTGGAGTCAGTCCGAATGGAATCAAATCAATCATCTAATGTATATTTTTGGGTCCATTTTGGAAAGAACTGCTTAGAGGAATCCTTTCCAACACTATTGTCTATTTTGTATATGATTTCAGCCTTGGTTGTTAAAATTGATTGATTCAGATAATCATTCTCACCCTCTATGTGAGCACCTTCTGAAGCATAAAAACATTCCATCAAAGTACAAGGTACAAGAGTGCAGACAAAACTTGTAGCCAATGCATCTTTTGCATTGACACCTAACTCATGTGCAAACATTAGGGCATAATTATTTGGTTTTTAACTTCTATGCCTGGAAGTTAAAAATCAGTAAACTATCTAAAGTGCTTTGCATTGTCTTTAAAACTTCAAGTGAACTTTGGCCGAGTTTTCTGTGTCCCTAATGAGACATTATTAATCAATAGTATGTTTGTAGTCATGAAAGAGCTGATGAGAATTTTAATAAAGGCCATCTAGAAAATTAACAAAAAAGTAATTAAGAAGAATTATTACCTGATTCCTTACCACCTTCATGGTCAAAGCAAGGAAAAAGTACAAAAAAAACAATGCTTACTAAAACCTTTGTACTTTATAAATATATTCTAAAACTATCCTCAAATACATAGAAAGTTTGGCTCACACTCTTCACTACTCCTGTAACATTTTGCAACATTTTTCTAAAGTTAAAAGATTAGATATTTACCCAAACCTCCTTTACTCCACTCTTGAAATTGCCTACAGGGAATTTTAACTTTTTACAAAAAAAAATCTATTCTCTAAAGCATGACAGTGTTCAATTAGCATCCACTGAAATTAAACATTTTGTCAAATTCCCAAGAGTTTCCTAATTTTCATGGGTCACAAGTGAAGAAAGCTTGAGATATTGAACTTACGTTTATGTTTTCAAAAAACAAGTAGAGCTTTTCTGCCACTGACCCTGGACCCAAACAGACTTCCTGCTCCTAAGAATTCAACAGAGTCCAGAGAAAACCCAAGCAACTGGCTAAAAAACCAAACACCATTCATCTGAGGTCTTTTAAAATAGTCCCATCATATAGGAGAGAATCTTTACATCCAGCTCTTAAGATAGGTAAACCCCTTTTACAGTCCTGCTCCTTTCAATTATTAGTCACTGTAGTTTAACATTTCCATATAGCCAACCAAAAACCCATACAACTTCAGGGATTATACCATTTACCCTCACATATTGGCAAGGAAGTAAACCTAAAAAGTGCACTACCACACTAATCTTCAATCTCTGTCTACTAAGCCCACCTTAATTGCTGTACTAACAGTCCAATAGCCTCATCTGGGAAATAACACCAACACTAGATAGGCATATCGTACTCCAAGGAAAACACTAGAAATAACTGCTCAAATATAGGGAAACTGTCTAATTTAGTTCAGCAAAAAGCACACAAAAATGAAAAGAAGGACATAAGAGATAAAACAAAAATGCCCAGGTCACAGTGCAAAACCATGAGACATAAAAAGCTAGACAACAAATGTCCTACAAAAAGAATCAAGCCTGTAATGATGGAAGCCAACCAGAGCAATCTCACAGAAAATAGTCAAGAAAGCCACACCCAAGATAATGATTTTCAAAGCCTGATCTTTACTAAGATCAAAATAATGAAAGAGGAAATCCTGGACAAGTTAAATAACCACATCAACCACTTTGAACAGGAACACAACAGGCACTTGGAGGAGATGAGAAAAGCAGTTGAAGAAACAAAAACAGGCATTAAAGCAGTTAAAACAATCTCAAGTAGAGTTTAAATTCAAACTAAAATACAAGCTATCTTCAACTCAGAATATAATGGTCTTATCAGCAGAAATAATGAAGTAGAAAGTAGAATATCAGATCTTGAAGAAAAAATGGAAGAACAAACCAGTTCAATCGAAGAGGTTGTTAATGCCAAAAAGATACTAGAGAGGAATATTCAAGAGTTATGGAACATCTGGAAGAAGACCAATATGTGCATTTATGGAATACCAGAACTGCAATCAGAAAATACCTCACCTGAGGAAATTTTTCAGATTATCATAAAGGAAAACTTTCCACATCTAAAGAAAGAGAATCCCATCCATATAAAAGAGACAGTCCACACCCCAAACAGATAAGACCAAACCATTAACTTACCACAGCAAATAATAGTCAAAACACTACATATACAAGACAAAGAGAATGTGCTGAGAGCTTCAAAAGAAAAAAAAAATCACTTTTAAAAGTAAACCTATTAAAATAACAAATGATTTTTCAATGGAAAAAGAAAAGCCAGAAGAGCTTGGTGAGCTATAAAAAATTAGGAAATTGTTGAAGTAATCTCAAATTTTCCCACCAAAAAAAGTCCTGGCCCAGATGGATTCAGCACAGAATTCTACCATTTTTTATTATTTATTCAATTATGCGTGTATGCATGTATGCACGTGTGTGTATGTATGTGTGTGTGTGTGTGTGTGTGTGTGTGTGTGTGTGTGTGTTTGTAGAACCACGGACGCCTCTACCTTGTTTACTCTGCCCCATGATTCACAGGCTCCGCCCTACCAGGACCGGAAACGCAGGAATAGCGAAAGAAGGAACACTTCCACAGTCTTTCTACGAAGCTAGTATCATACTAATCCCTAAACCTAATCAAGATACACCTAAAAACTACAGGCCAATCTCTCTGATGAACAAAGATGCAAAGATTCTCAACACAATCTTAGCAAATGGATTCAAAAACATATCAAAAAGATCATTCACTGTGATCAAGTAGGCTGGTTCAACATGTGCAAATGAATAAATGTAATCCATCATATAAACCAATCCAAAGTCTATGACCACAAGATACTCTTGATAGGTGCAGAAAAAGATTTTGCCAAGATATCTTTTATGATCAAAACCCTGGAGACAGTTGGAATGGAAGGAACTTATACCAACATAGAAAGGCTACATACAACAAGCCAACAACAAAGATTATATTGAATGGGTAAAAATTTGAAGCACTCCTGCTTCAATCAGGAGCTAGACAAGTCTATCCACTCTCATTATTTCTATTCAATATTATATTTGAAGTCTCAGCTAGAGCCATAAGACAAGAGAAGAAGATAAAAAGGATTCAAATCAAAAAGGAAGAAGTCAAGATATCTCTATTTGCAGATGACATGATCTTATACCTGAGTGATCCTAAAAACTCTGTCAGGAAACTCCTGGAATTAATACATAAGTTCAGCAGAGTGGAGGGTTACAAAATAAACATGCAAAATCAGTAGCCTTGCTGTACACCAAGGAAGAAAAAGTGAAAAATTCCTAAGAGAAACAATCCCATTTACTATAGCCCCTTAAAAAATGAAATGCCTTGGTATAAATCTAAACAAAGAAGTGAGAGACATTTATAATGAAAACTTTAAAACCCGAAAGAAAGAAATTACAGAAGACACCAGAAGGTGGAAAGATCTCCCATGTTCCTGGATTGGCAGAATCAATGCCGTACCAATAAAATCCCAAATCAATTCTTTAAAGAAATTGACCAAACAACCTCAAAATTCATAGGGGACCATAAAAGGCCCAGAATAGCAAAACCAATCCTGAGTAACAAAAACACTGCTGGACATATCACATATACAAAACCTTAATCTATACTACCAATCCATGATCCATAGTAATAAAAACAGCCTTGTCCTGCCTACAAAATAGACACATAGCTCAATGCATACGGGGTGAAGACCCAGATATATGCCCACACAATTACGGTCATTTGATCTTTGACAAAGGGGCCAAAAAAAATTCAAGGGAAAAAGAACAACATCTTCAACAAATGGTGCTGGCAAAACTGGATATCCACATGCAGAAGATTAAAACTGGATCCATACTTGTCACCATGCACAAACATTAATTCCAAATGTATCAAGGACCTTAATAGTAGGCCAGAGACTATAAAAATGCTAGTTGAAAGGATAGGGAACACCTTCAAGCTGATTGGGCTAGGCTAACAGTTCCTAAAAAAAAATCCAATAGCACAGTCAGTAGAACCAACACTCAACAAATGTGATCTTATGAAATTAAAGAGCTTCAGTTCAGATAAAGAGAATCTAAACCAACAAAAAAGGCAACCGAAAGAATGGGAGAAAATCTTCACTAATCACTTATCTGACAGAGCTCTATTATCCAGAGTGCATGAAGAACTTAAAAACCTAAACATCAAGGAGATAATTGGCCCAATTAAAAAATGGGCCTCGGAACTCAAAAGAAACTTTTCCAGGGAAGAAAATTGAAATGTTCAACAAATATCATTAAAAATGGTCCACATCCTAGGCCATCAGGGAAATGAAAATCAAAACTTCCCTGAGATATCATCTCACCCTGGTCGGGATGGCAAAAATACACAATACAAAGGACATCAAATGCTGGAGAGGATGTGGAGAAAAGGGAACTCTCATACATTGCTGGTGGGAATGCAGGCTTATACAACCCATCTGGTGATCATTATGGAAATTTCTAAAAAACTTAAAGATTGAAATGCCATATGACCCTTATGTACCACTACTGGGAATAATCCCCCATAATGCAGAAATTCACTACAGTGACACCAGCACAACCATGTTCACTGCAGCGCTATTGACAATAGCAAAGTCATGGAATCAACCCAAATGCCCAACAGTTGACGAATGGATAATGAAAATGTGGTAAATTTATAAAATGGAATAGACCTGCAGCAGCCAGAATTGGACTTTGCCTGACCTGCACAATGGCTGACATGTCAATGACCCTCCAAAGTGTAGCATGGATCACAAGGGAGAAGGCTCCATGCAGTAGGATCCTTAGAGCCAAGGGATTAATGGTCATAATACTAACGGGGAGCCCAAGAGGCGGCTCTGGGCTATGCCACTGAGTCCGTACCCCTCGCTAGGATGGAGGACTTAGAGGGAGGTTTGTTATTCACACAAAAGGATGCTCCAGTGGATGGGAGGGAGAAAGGAAGAGGCACTGGGAGAGGGGAAGAGAAGAAAGGGGTGAAAGGAAGGGGGGAATTGGGTGGAATGCAATGAGGGAGGGCTGAAAAGGGCGGTAAGGGAGAGGACGGGGCTACCTCTTGAGCTTGTATGATTAGGAAAAAAATAAAATGTGGGAGAAAAAATATATCAGCTTACCATGAAAAAAAAGTCGAATGTATTTCTCCCTACATGTAGTAATTGGCTACCAAAAAATTATGTAAGTATCATTAAGCTCTAAAGCACTGAGCATTCTTCTTGAAATGTATTTCCAATTTACAGACTTTAAAATAAAAAATTAATTTGACCTTATTTTCTTATAAAGGAAACAGTTAAAACTGTCCCACTGTCATTATGAGGATTAATAATGATAGAAGATGAGGGAGAGATGATTTTCTCACTAATATACCCACTGACATTTGATTCATGCTCCAGCCAGTACTCAAGCATGGTCCATTAAAGGCAACTCAAATGAAGCTTAGTGTATCAAAAATGTGAAAAGACATGAACATAAAAGGGAAACTAGAAGGGAAGAAAAGGAGTTGTCATGAAAAAGGGGATAGGATGATAGGATTGGTGGTAAGGCCTGAAAATAATCACACACTCACTATATTAATGAATGAAACACTAAATGAATGAAAGATAAAAATTGTCACTATTCGAAAATTACAGAGCTCAATCTTACAAAAATTTATTCAACTCTCAAGTTCAGAACTTGCAAAAATGGGTATCAGAGTTAAAAGATATGTCAACGTTAAAGACTTAACATTGCTCTGCATCAAGATCAATCAGAAAATATAACCAAGCATAACATGAATAATAGGAACACTTAATTTTATAAAAGTTTTTAAAACTATGCAAGACTGCTATTGAAAAATTAATTATTTGAAATAATATTAAGGAATGTGAATAAATGAAGGCATTCCATATTCTTAATGGGAATACTTAATATTATATCAATTTATCGAAACTGGCCTATAAATGAAAAATAATTTCAATAAAGGTTTTCATTGGGTTAATTTTCAATAATTCTCCTTTAAAATATATCAAGAAAGTTAAAAGTTCTACAAGCAGCTAGGTCAATTTTGATAAATAAGATAAAGAGTGAATGATTGTCCTGCTCTTAAGACATAGGTAAAATCATAATAAAAATATATGGGTTGATAAGTAGACCATTGTAGCAGAAGGGTGAGTCATGACACTTATGTGTCTAGTATACAATTAGAATGGAATCACATACAAATAAAGTTCAACAAATAAACTCTTGGAAAACTCTTACAGAAAACAATTTTTAGATTTCAATACAACTTATAAAAAATAACTTATAAAAACTTGGGCTTCAATCAGGGAAATGTAAATCAAAACTTCCCTGAGATATCATCTCACCCCGGTCAGGATGACAAAAATCCACAATACAAACAACAACAAATGCTGGAGAGGATGTGAAGAGAGGGGAACTCTTCTACATTGCTGATGGGAATGCAGGCTCATACAGCCACTTTGACGAGCTGTCTGGAGATTCTTAAAGAAATTAAAGATTGAAATGCCATATGAACCTGCAATTCCACTTTTGGGAATAACTCCCCATACAGCAAAAATTCACCTTGATAGCACAAGCACGACCATGTTCATAGCAGCACTGTTTACAATAGCAAAGTCATGGAATCAACCCAAATGTACAACAGTTGACAAGTGGATAAGGGAAATGTGGTACATCTATACAATGGAATACTACTCAGCCATCAAAAATGATGAATTAATGGATTTTGCTGGGAAATGGATGTTATTAGAAACAATTATATTGGGCTGGAGAGGTGGCTCAGGGGTTAAGCTTCCGCTTTGCAAGCGGAAGGTCCTGAGTTCAGATCCCAGATCCCACGTATAGACGCTAGGCGGAAGCGAGGGCGGCCTGCGCTTCTGGTCCTGGTAGGGCGGAGCCTGTGAATCCCGGGGCAGAAGGAGATGGAGGCGTCCGTGGTGGTTCGCGAATTCGTCCGTGGTTCTACACATACACAGACACACACACAGACATACACACACGCGCACACATACACACGCACATGCGCACAGTTGAATAAATAATAATAATAAAAAAAATTAAAAAAAATAAAAAAAGAAACAATTATATTAAGTGAAGTATCCCAGACCCAGAAAATTAAGCGCCATATGTACTCCCTAATAGGTGGCTCCTAGTAACAAACTCACGTGGAGACACTCAAGGATAAATCTCTGTAATACCTACAGTAATTGCAAAGATTATGAACAGGAGGGAGGTGGTAGGAGGGCCACACCAGAAACAAGGAGAGAGGGGACCATGTTACAGCAGAGAAAATAGGCCACCATCAAGGACTGCAAATGGGTAATGAGACATCTGGGTAAGTTCACAGACTTTCGTTCCTGATCATTTACAACTGATGTGGTATGATCTCACCAGAATGAGAGGGCATATAGTCTGCCAGATAAAAAGTAACCATTTTGCAAATGGGTGATTGACCCCTACCTCACTGCGGTTTCCTACCTTTATTACATCTACCTTTGAATATACTCTTATAACAAGACTCTAGTTTTTTTTTATTTCCACTCATACAAACTTACTAGGTAGACCAGTTCCCTCCCTCCTTCCTCCTTACCCCGAACCCCCTGCTCCCCCTCCCCTCACCCCTCCCTCCCCATTCCCCAGTGCCTCCCGCCCCAATTCCCAGAGAGTCCTTTATTGTGTATTCCTGACTCTCCTCTGGGTCCTTCTCTGATGACGTACAAGGACCCAGTGACATTTCCCTGAACCCTTTCCCGTGTTCCCCTTAAGCATAGGAACACTACTGTGGCTGTCAATCCCTTGCCTCCTAGGATCTTGGTGCCTTTAGCAGATGCTAGACTTTGTGAGGTCAATAGTGTGTTGGACATTGCGCAGGGCATGCAAAGTCTTATTATGATTGCTTCGGCCCTAACTAGTGTAGAGAATCTTGAAAGTCGTTGCTCCTCTCATCCTTTTGCTCTTACACTCTTACCGTCCCCTCTTCCGCAAATGTCCCTGAGCTTCAAGATGGGAAGAAATTAGGCTGGCCTGGTTCTATGTGGTTGATATAGATTCTCTGAAGTTCTGGATTATGGTTTGTTGATTTTCTTTTGCAGTTTTGCTGCTCCTGCAATGCCCTTCACTCCATCCTGATGGACACTATATGTCACCCCCTGGGCAGAGACAGAAAGCTGTTAAACTGGAGTCTTGTTATAATAGCACATTCAAGGGTAGATGTAATAAAAGTAGGAAACCTCAGTGAGGGAGGGGACAATCACCCTTTTGCAAAATGGTTACTTTTTATCTGCCAGACTATATGCCCTCCCCTTCTGGTGAGATCATACCCCCTTAGTTGTAAATGATCAGGAATGAACGTCTGTGAACTTAACCAGGTGTCATATTACTTACTTGCAGTCCTTGATGGAGGCCTATTTTCTATACTGTAACATGGCCACTTCTCTCCTTGTGTCTGGTGTGGCCCTCCAACCCCATCCCTCCTGTTCATAATCCATACAATTACTGTAGTAATACATAGATTAACCTATGAGTGTCTCAAAGTGGGCTGGGTGGGTTTGGTACTAGGAGCCACCTACTAGGGAGTACATACGGCGCTTAATTTTCTGGGTCTGGGATACTTCACTTAATATAATTGTTTCTAATGATATCCATTTCCCGGCAAATTCCAGTAATTCATCATTTTTGATGGCTGAGTAGTACTCCATTGTATGGGTATACCACAGTTTCCTTATTCACTCGTCAACTGTTGTACATTTGGGTTGATTCCATGACTTTGCTATTGTAAACAGTGCTGCTATGAACATGGTCATGCTTGTGCTATCGAGGTGAACCTCTGCTGTATGGGGGGTTATTCCCAAAAGTGGAATTGCAGGGTCATATGGCATTTCAATCTCTAATTTCTTTAAGAATCTCCAGAAGGCTCGCCAGAGTGGCTGTATGAGCCTGCATTCCCACCAGCAATGTAGGAGAGTTCCCCTCTCACCACATCCTCTCCAGCATTTGTTGTTGTTTGTATTGTGGATTTTTGCCATCCTGACCTGGGTGAGATGATATCTCAGGGAAGTTTTGATTTGCATTTCCATGATGGCTAGGGAAGTGGAGCACTTTTTAAGATACTTGTTAGATATTTTAATGTCATCCCTGGTAAAATTTCTTTTAAGTTTCAGGGCCCATTTTTTTAATTGAGCCATTGTTTTCCTTGGAGTTTATTTTTCTAAGTTCTTTGTGCACTCTGGATAATAGAGCTCTATCAGATATGTGGTTAGTGAAGATTTTCTCCCATTCTGTGGGTTGCCTTTGAGCTCATGTTACAATCTCTTTATCTGAACAGAAGCTCTTTAATTTCACAAGATCCCAACTGTTGAGAGTTTGTAGCAGTGATTGTGCCATTGGATATCTGTTTAGGAAATGTTGGCCTAGCCCAATTAGCTCGAGGGAGTTCCCTATCCTTTCAACTATGGTTTTTGTAGTCTCTGGCCTGATATCAAGGTCCTTGATCCATTTGGAATTAAGTCTTGTACATGGTGACAAGTACGGGTCCAGCTTTAATCTTCTGCATGTGGAGATCCAGTTTTGCCAGCACCACTTGTTGAAGATGCTGTTCTTTTTCCATTGGATTCTTTGGGCCCCTTTCTCAAAGATCAAATGGCTGTATTCTTGTGGGCTTATATCTGGGTCTTCAACTCTTATCAATTGATCTGTGTGTCTATTTTGGAGCCAGGACCAGGCTGTTTTTATAACTATGGATTTGTAGTATAGACTAAGGTTTGGTATGGTAATGCCTCCAGCAGTGTTTTTGTTACTCATGATTGTCTTTGCTATCCTGGGTCTTTTGTGCCTCCATATGAACTTTGAAATGATTTGGTCAACTTCTTTAAAGAATTGCTTTGGGATTTTAATTGGTATAGCATTGAATTTGTACATTGCCTTTGGTAGGATGGTCATTTTTACTATGTTGATTCTGCCAATCCAAGAACATGGGAGGTCTTTCCACCTTCTAGTGTCTTCTGCAATTTTTTTCTTTAGGGTTTTAAAGTTTTCATTGTAAAGGTCTTTTACCTCCTTGGTTAGGTTTATACTAAGGTATTTCATTTTTTTAGGGGCTATAGCAAATGGGATTGTTTCTCTCAAGGCTTTTTCACTTCTTTCATTCTGGGCCTATAGGAAGGCCTCTGATTTTTGCACATTTATTTTGTATCCTGCCACACTGCTGAACTTCTCAAATAGTTCCAGGAGCTTCCTGGTGGAGTTTTTGGATCCCTCAGGTATAAGATCATGTCATCTGCAAATAGGGATAGCTTGACTTCTTCCTTGCCGATTTGAATCCATTTTATGTCCCTTTCTTCTCTTATGGCTACAGCTAACACTTCAAGTACACTATTGAACAGAAGTGATGAGAGAGGACAGCCTTGTCTAGTTCCTGAGCGAAGGGGGAATGCTTCCAATTGTTCCCCATTGAGCATAATCCTTGCTGTGGGCTTGTTGTATACAGCTTTTATTATATTGATAAAGGTTCCTTCCATTCCTACTGTCTCTAGCGTTTTGATCATGAAAGGCTGTTGGATCTTGTCAAAAGCTTTTTCTGCATCTATCGAGAGTATCATGTGGTCTTGGACTTTGGACTGGTTTACATGATGAATTACATTTATTGATTTGCGTATGTTGAACCAACCTTGTGTGCTGGGGATGAAGCCTACTTGGTCCCCATGAATGATCTTTTTAATATGTTTTTGAATCCGATTTGCTAAGACTTTGTTGAGAATCTTTGCGTCTGTGTTCATCAGAGAGATCGACCTATAGTTTTCTTTTTTAAGTGAATCTTTCTTAGGTTTTGGGATTATAACGATATTAGCTTCACAGAAGGAATTTGGCAGTGTTCCTTCCTTTGCTATTTGATGGAACAGTTTAAGGAGTATTAGTGTTATTAACTCCTTAAATGTCGGGTAGAATCCATCTGGTCCAGGACATTTTTTGGTGGGAAAATTTGAGATTACTTCCTCAATTTCCTTATATGTTATAGGACTATTTAAATAATTCACAACTTCCTGATTCAATTTAGGTAAGGTGTGTTTACTTAGAAATTCATCCATCTCTTTTGTGTTGTCAAACTTCACAGAATATAAGTTTTTGAAATATGATGTTATAATTCTATGGATTTCTTGGGTATCAGTAGTGATAACTCCATGTTCATTTCTGATTTTATTAATTTGGGTTTTCTCACTCCTGCTTTTGGTTAATTTAGCTAGGGGTGTATCAATCTTATTGATTTTTTCAAAGAACCAGCTTTTTGAATGGATGATTTTTTCTATCATTGTCTTAATCTCGATTTCAGATATTTCTCCCCTTATTTTGCTAATCTCCTCTCTTCTGCTACTTTTGGGATCAGATTGCTCTAGTTTCTCTAAATCCTTAAGCTGCATCATTAAGTGATTTATTTCTGATGTTTCCATTTTTTTGATGTAGGCATTAAGAGCTATGAACTTACCTCTTAGAACAGCTTTCATTGTTTCCCAGAGATTTTAGTAAGTTGTATTTTCATTATCATTCACTTTCAGGAAATCTTGAATTTCCTGTTTAATTTCTTCCTGAATCCAGTTCTCATTCAGCATCATATTGTTAAGTTTCCAGGAGTTAGTGTATTTTCTCTTGTTTGTTGTGTTGTGGATGTCCAGCTTTAGGCCATGGTGGTCTGATAGGGCACAGGTTAGAATTTCAACTTTTTTGTCTATGTGTAGATTCGTTTTGTGGCCCAATATGTAATCTATTTTGAAGAAAGTTCCGTGTGCTGCTGAGAAAAATGTGTATTCTTTGGTGCGTGGGTGAGAAGTTCAATAGAGATCTGTAAGGTCCATTTCTTTAAGGGTTTGATTAAGTTCCAAAGTGTCTCTATTAAGTTTTGACCTGTTGATCTATCCCATGTTGAGAGGGCAGTGTTGAAGTCCCCAAGAATTATCGTTTGGGGGTTGATTTCTTGCTTTAGACACTGTAGGGTTTTCTTAATGAATGTGGAGGGACCCGTATTGGGTGCATATATGTTCAGTATTGTGAAGTCTTCCTGGTGAATTGTACCTGTGACTAAAATGTAGTATCCATCTGTGTCTCTTATGATTTTCTTTGGTTTGAAGTCCACTTTGTCTGAAAGCATAATTGCTATCCCTGCCTGTTTACTGGTTCCATTAGCTTGGAAGATTTTTGGACCAGCCTTTCATTCTTAGGATGTGCCTATATCTTTTGTGGTGAGATGAGTTTCCTGGAGGCAGCAGATTGTTGGATTGTGGTTTTTAATCCAAATTTGTAATTTGTGTCTCTTAATCGGTGAGTTAATACCATTGACATTTAATGTTATAATGGAGAAATTATTTTTAATTCTGGACATTTTTTATGTTTAGTAGATTTTGTAAGCATGTTGTTTGATATTTATGTTTTGGTGGTATTATACTTCCCTTTTGTCCTCCTGGATACGCTTGTTCTTTTCTTCAAGCTTGAGTATTATTTCTAGCATTTTTTGAAGACCTGGTTTGGTAGACCTGTATCCGTTCAAGTTGTCTTTGTGCTAGAAAACTTTTCTTCCTCCCTCAATCATGACAGATAGTTTTGCCGGGTATATCAGTCTGGGTTGGCATTTTTGCTCATTTAATACTTGAAGTACATCTCTCCAAGCTCTTCTTGCTTTTACTGTTTGCATTGAGTAGTCATTTGTTATTCTAATAGGTTTACCTTTAAAAGTGACTTGCTTTTTTCTCTTGAAGCTCTCAGCACCTTTTCTTTGTCTTGAATGTGGAGTGTTTTGACTATTATTTGCCGTGGTGAGTTTCTATTTTGGTCATATCTGTTTGAAATGCGAAATGCCTCTTGTATTTGGATAGGCCTCTCATTCTTTAGTTGTGGGAAGTTTTCATTTATGATGAATTCAAATATTTCCTCAGGTGTGGTATTTTGGGATTCTTGGTTCTGGTATTCCATGAATGCGCATATTAGGTTTCTTCAGGGTGTCCCACATCTCTTGAATGTTCCTCTCCAGTATCTTTTTGGCTTTAACAATCTCGTCCATTGAGCTGGTTAATTCTCCCACTTTGTCTTCAAGATCTGAAATTCTATTTTCTGTCTCATTTGTTCTGCTGATAAGACTCTCTGTTGAGTTTTGGGTTGAAGATAACTTGTCTTTTAGTTCAATTTTAAACTCTGCCTGAGACTGTTTTAACTGCTCTATACCTATTTTTGTTTCTTGAACTGTTTTTTTCAACTCCTCCAAGTGCCTGTTGTGTTCCTGTTCGAAGTGGTTGATACGGTTATTTAAATCTTCTCGGATTTCCTCTTTCATAGTATTAATCATGGTAATGATCATACTCTGAAAGTCGTTATGTTGGGTCTGGCTTTCATGGCTATTTTCTGTGGATTTGTTCTGGTCAGAATCCCTCATTATGGGATTGATTCTTTCGGTGGGAGATTGGTCTTCTAGGGTTTTGTTTCTCGTGGATTTGCACTTTGACTTGTACATTGTTGTTTTGTTTTTTAGGACCTTTCAGTTTCTGTGTGTTTTTTCCCTGAATCGACATAGTTGGCATTGTTACACTTGCCAGTTATTACTAGTGCTTGCCTTGGATTGGGTATGTTTGTGTATTGTTATTGTTATATCCTAGATGAGGCTACTAAGCTGTTAGTACGTCAGTTAAGTCAGGTTAAATAACCAGGGGGTGAATATTAGTTTGGTAGTGCACTTTTATGATTTAGTATCTTGGTGAAATGTGGGGGCGAGTGGTGTACTCCCTGGAGTTGTATGTTTTTGGGGTGGCTGTATGAGAAAGTTGATCTAAAGCATTGATACTTTAAAGGATCAGTTAGGTGAAAAGAAAAAGTTTACTTATCTTTGGGCTGGATGTGAAGAATATCACCCACGTGATATAATGATTGTATTGGAGTCCAGATGTATGTCCTGTGTTCCCTTTGTTCCTTAGAATTTTGCTTCAGTTTCCTTTGGGCTCTATTGAATTCTGAGTAGCAGTGTGTCTTCCGTGGACCACGTGCATAGGTCCCCGGTGGGCCAGAGAGGCAGAGGGTCTGATGTTGATGGCAGAATTCTTCACCTGGGAAATGGCAGGGTGGCGTAGGCGCGTGGGGGCAGGAGGATGCAAGGGGCTAGGGTCTAGAGCAGGACCCAGGGGCAAAGCTGGTGGCCGCGGGTGCTGGCCAGTAGGCTCCAGGGTGGGTGGCTGGGCTGGACTGGGCTGGGCTAGAGAAGATTCTAGTTTTACAGCTCTTTGTCTCTGGCCAGGGGGTGACATCCAATACCCATCAGGATGGAGTGAAGGGCCTTGCAGGAGTAGCAAAACTGGAAAAAAAAATCAACAAACCATAATCCAGAACCTCAGAGACTCTATATCAACCACCTGGAACTAGGCCAGCCTAATCTCTCCCCATCCTGAAGCTCAGGGAAATTTGCGGAAGAGGGGGCGGTAAGATTTTAAGAGCACAAGGATGGGCGGAGCAATGATATGCAAGATACTCACACAAGTTAGGGCCGAAGCAATCATAATTGGACTTTGCATGCCCTGTCCAATGTCCTACACACTATTGACCCCTCAAATTCTAGCATTTGCTAAAGGCACTAAGATCCTTGGAGGCAAGGGATTGACAGCCGCAGTAGTGTTCTTATGCTTAAGGGGAACACAGGAAATTGTTCTGGGAAATGCCCCTGGGTCCTTGCACCTCATGGGAGAGGAGTACCCAGAGGAGAGTCTGGCATGCACATTAAAGGATGCTCCGGGGATGGGAGGGGGAGGCCCTGGGGGATAGGGAGGGAGAGGGAGGGGCAGGGGGCATAGGGTGGTGGGAGGTTGGAGGGAGGGAGGAGACTGGTGTACCTGTTAAACTTGTATGAGTATTAATATAGCAAATGATGTATTTTAGTCAAAGAACAAGATCAACATGTGGGTAACAGAACTAGGAATGTTATAAATTACTTTGTAACATTTAATCTGTAACATCTAAGACTAATAGAGAACAAGAACCTAGTGTACAAAAAGAATACCTATAGAAAAAGAACTCTACAAAAAGTATGTGAAGAAAATGAACATGAAAATAACCAGTATGTGCCAATATAAATGAAGTGCATCTCTACTATTTGATTCCAAACTTTCATTCCAAACTTCCATTTAGCATGTATCACGGTAAATTTTTGGTCAGAGAATGCAAAAGGATATGTACAGGATGTCTCGCTTTTTTTAAAATAGTAAGCAAAATGTGCTGGGAATGTAAAATCTAAGTAAAATGTAACAAATGCATAAAGATACATTAATATGAAGCTGTTTGAGGCAAAGAAGTAGATAAATACAGAGCCACAGGAATAAATGTTGAAATTATCCTATTGAAACAAATCAAAGTGAGAGTCAGGAAATTCAAAAGCACAGTTAAATGAAAAGTAGACCTCCACCCATTAGACATTCTTCCATGGGTAGGGGAAGATATTGAAGTAGGGGATAAGAAAAGGAGAATTAGGAAAACAATGTAAAATATTAAAAGCACAGTTATTATATTAATGACTGATATGTTTTTCTAGTTAGATACAGGTGCCAACTTCATGGTTGAGGGTTTGAGCTCTGAGGACATTTTTTGAAAAATTAGAAGTTGAGTTAGGCCCTGAGTGAGCAAGCAAGAGACTGTCTAAGTGATAAGGAAGACTCAGTCCATGGTGCATGGGACTAGCCCCTGGGCACTTAGATAAGATGTAGGGAACTAATTGACACCATAGGCATCCTTCTGTATACTTGGTCAGCCATTATGTGCATATGGTGTGGCCAGTTCCCTCAGCCTTTGGTGTTGGTGTGTGTTCTCCTGTCAAGCTGGCCTATGAACTGAAAGCAGACTATAGTAGGTCAAAATAAAACACTTATTCCCTTAAACTGTTTGGCCATAATTTATCAACAACATGCAGAGTAACTGCAACATGTGTACTATACTGAATGCCCTATATTCTTTGTCCATTTAAATAATCTATGAAGGTATAACAATAATAACTGGTAGGCAGGATTTTAGAAAATAACATACAGATATGGAGTGAAGTTTTGACTATCACAAATATCTTCTAAGTTAGCTTATAAATTGTTTGAAATGTATTTTGAAATATAGCCAACAATATAGGGTAAATAAGAAATGAATAGACAGAGAAGCCTTCTCAGAAATTTTCAGTTTACAAATCACACAGTTGCAGCTTTAATCAGGACTAGTGTCTGCACATTTGGAAAAAAAAAAACACATTCTTCAATATAATGAAGGTTAATAAACAAGGTGCTTAGAAAACTGGAAATCAGAGCTAAGGAGATGTCTCAGTCGTAAAAGTCCTTGCCTCATGTCATGGTTTGAAATGTGTCCCCCACCTTGAGAGGTGGAGCCTTGCTGGAGGAAGGCAGCCACAAGGGGTGGGCCTTGAGGTAGATTAGTCCCACCCTACCTCCAGGAGAAGTCTGCCTTTGCAGCAAGCAGTCTGCAGCTCTCAGCTTCCAAGATAACTGCGGTGACTTAGCCTCCTCCAGCTTTGGCCAGGCAGCCATGCTGCCTCTGCTTTGAGAGACTGTCCCTTCCCTCTGGAACCATAAGCTGAATAAATCTCCCTTTCTCCCTTAAGTTGCTTGACTTTGGGTGCTCTCTCACAGCAATAGTTAAGAGTAACTGTTACACCTCACAAGCAAAGAGACTTGAGTTTGGAGGCCCAGATCTTGTATAAAAATGCTAGGTAGGTACATTAATCACCAGGAACCAGGCCAGCCTAATCTCTCCCCATCCCAAAGCTCAGGGAAATTTGCAGAAGAGGGGGTGGTAAGATTGTAAGAGCCTAAAGGTGGGGAGGAGCAACTATACGCAAGATACTCCACACAAGTTAGGGCGGAAGTAATCATAATAGGACTTTGCATGACCTGTGCAAGGACCAATATATCATTGACCCCCCCAAAGGCTAGCATGGATCACAGGCACTAGGATCCTTAGAGGCAAGGGATTATCAGCCACACTAGTGTTCTCCTTTTAGTGTTCCTATACTAAAGAGGAACACAAGAAAGGGCTCTAGGAAATGCTGCTGAGCCCTTACAACTCATCAGAGAGGAGGACCCAGAAGGAAGTTTGACATGCACACTAAAGGATGCTCCAGGAATGGGGGGGGGGGCACTGAGAGAAAGAGAGGGAGGGGGAAAAGGAAGGGGAGAAGGGGAGAGGGAGCAGGGCGATTCAGGGAGGGGTAGAGGGAGGGAGGGGAATAGGGTACCTATTAAGTTTGTATGAGTGGAAAAAAATAAAAAAAATAATAAAATACTAGATAGGTGTGGCAGTCTGCTTATAACTCCCGCCCTGGAAGGTAGAGTCTGGGAATCTCTGAGCAAGCTGGCTAGCAGGACTAGCTCTATAAAATAGCTCTGGGTTGAGATACTGAGCTACAAAAGAATAAGGTAGAAGAATGATCAAGGACAATTGCCAGTATTAACCTTAAATAGTCATATGCATGTACACACATACAGAAGCACACAACCCCTACATACATAAGCACATGTACATTGAGTTAAAATATGAAAATAAATGATAGTTTTAAAGATAAGCTTTAAAATTAATTAGTTAAAACAGACCCTTCTAGTGGACCACTGCAAGTCCAGAGCCACGTTATCTTTTTTTTTTTTTAGGTTTTAATGGTTAAGAATTTTTTATATTTATTTATTTTTCCTCAATCATACAAGCTTAATAGATACTCCAGTCCCCTCCCTCCCTCCACCCCTCCCCAGTCCCCACTGTACTCTCTCCCCCTTTCTCCTTCCTTTCACCCCCCTCCCTCCCTTTCTCCCACTGCCTCCCCCTTCCCCCCTCCCTTTCCCTAGAGCATCCTTTTGTGTGAATGCCAAACTTCCCTCTGAGTCTTCCACCCTAGTGAGGGGTAAGGACTCAATGCAGAGCCACATTATCTTCAGCCATCTTTAGCTCCCTTCATAATCATGTGTTGCTCACCTCTGTGACCTAACATCCCAGTGACTATTTGATACATTCTTTGGAATGTACAATGACAATCCCTGGTTTCCACAAACTAAAAGGCTAAGAATATCATCAGAAAGCATCTATAACCTGTAACAGGGTGCTGGAGAGGTGGCTCAGGGGTTAAGCCTCTGCCTTGCAGGTGGAAGGTCCTAAATTCAGATCCTAGACTCCACGTATAGACTCCGGGTGGAAGCGGGGGGGGGGGGGCCTGTGTTTCTGGTCCTGGTAGGGCTGAGCCTGTGAATCCCAGGGCAGAGTAAGCAAGGAGGAGGTGGAGGCATCCATGGTGGTTCCCGAATTCATCCGTGGTTCTACACACTCATATATACACACGCACACACACATACATAATATACACACGTGCACACATGCATACATGAACAATTGAATAAAAAAATAAAAAAATGTATTTAACCTGTAACAGATATCTCCTTGCTTTGCTATAGTCTGACATGCCCACCAATGTAACTGAAAAGTAGCTTGAAAAAAAATAGACACTGGTAAAATAATACTAGGCATTTTACAATAAAATCCATTAGAATGCCTGTATGTGAGCGATGAAACTAGAAGTGGGTTAAAGGAAAACAAATCTACATTTTAGATTTTAAATTAAGCAATTAAATATTTTACAAAATAAGTAATAATTGCATTTGTAACAGAAAGCATTATAATGACATGTCATTCCTATTCATAAAAAATAGTTTCACTTGTGTGACTGAG
This sequence comes from Typhlomys cinereus, assembly GCA_023101885.1. NCBI lineage: Eukaryota > Metazoa > Chordata > Mammalia > Rodentia > Platacanthomyidae > Typhlomys > Typhlomys cinereus. The sequence goes on along the minus strand of JALPQD010000367.1, from coordinate 1,386,787 downwards.
GGCTTGATTTGGTCTCAGGGACTGAATCTCGCTTAATACAATAATAAAACAACCACAGGTTCAATGGCAAAAGACTGAGAAACAGCCAAAGCCTGACTCATTTCCTTGATAAACCTTTAACAACTGAGTTTCGTGTTAGTTGACTGTTGTGTCCCTTCCTTTATGTGGATTTGTCATTTAATAATGTAGCCATAGCTCTAACACTTGAAGTACTGTCACAAGAGACAGGGCTGAAGGTGATCTCAAATGCTGTGAAAATATTAGCTATGTAGGGTAAAAGAAATATGAAAACTTTTACCATATCTCTAGGTTTCTACACTAGAATTCTTTAAAAATAAATAATAAAAAATGTACTTTAAAGTGGAAATTCAGAAGACAATTCAGTGACATCTGAAGTTCACAACCTGACTAAAACAGAGCAGTTTACATTCAACTGTCTCCAGATCACATGCAGTAAATCTGTTTACTTTGTTATTCATTTCCAAGGACTCTCAAGGGGAAAAGGATTTTAAAAGCAGATCTGAGTTGCCCATAGTAATATAATTATAATATGATACAATGTAATTCACTGGCATTAGAACCTTTTTGAAGATCCTAATTGAATACAAAGCCACAGCAAGCCAATAGTTTTGTCTTATTTTCCTATCTAAAACAGAACTTGTACATGGGCTCACATTTCAGGCTTTCTCCTTTCCTGGGGTACTATTCATCAGTCTCCCCGAAATGACAAGATTATTTGTTTTCCCTCATCTTTCAGTGCTGGAGATGGTTTGAATCCTTGGAGCCACAAAAGTATATTAGGCAAGCATTTCACCTGAGTGGCATCCACAGTTCCTTATACTTTTGTAGTGCCAATGATCCAAACCAGGACTTAAAAGTATTCTAGGCAAGCAGTCTTCCACTGAGGTTCAGCTCCATCTCCCAAAATAGCAAGATCATTAAATATTTTAGAAAAAGAAAGGTTTTTAAATATAATTCCAACTTTCATGTTTGCCCAGAATGAATATTTTATCTTTATTCTTTAACCTTTACTTGAACTTAAAGTTGTCATTTATACATTAATGCAGCTTCATGGAAAGATGAAGTAGTAACATGTACTTTTCTCCCACAATTTAGAAAAGCAAAGTCCAGTAAGAATACACTAATAATCAGTAAATATTTAACTACATGGCATTCTGGGAGCATTTTAATATTTTAAATCCTAGAATCTTTACAATGCTCATTTGAAGTTTGTGTCAATGTTATCCCTATCCCATAAAACCTCGAAAAGTGAGATGTCAAATAAAAATTTTAAAAACCAGTACAGCATTATATGGTGAAACCAGGACTCAAAATTAGACATTATAGATCTAGAATCTGTGCTACTAATTGCAGTTCAATAGTATGTCATTAACAAATATGGCATGACTGTCATAATCATAAAACAACCAGATGTTGTTGTCCAGAGAGATCACATGAACATGTATTTTTTTTAAAAAATTAAAAGATAAATTAAAAGATGAGAGTGGGAAAGGTGTATGTCAGAAACCAGGTTTTTTCTAGTATTTAAAATAATGTACTTCAGGCTATTAACGAAGAGAAAAAAGATAGTAAACATTGATAAAGAATTCCAACAATATCTCCATTATGATTTTTTGCATGGTAACAGTTCTGAACATTTGTTTTCCCTCATCTTTCAGTGCTGGAGATGGTTTGCACTACATATTTATCTGTGGTTGCACTGATGTTGCCTAGTTTTGTCAGTAGTGTAAGGCTGACTTAAATATATTACAACATATCTGTTCTAATATCCCTGAGACTCATTCAAGTTTACTCATAGTTTCCTTTTTAACTAAAAATATTGAAACACTATAGATTGCACATAGAAGAGTTTTAAATATTGAGTTTTCTAAAATGCAATCGTTTTAGAATAGGAATTCGTTTTACACTCTATAAAGTATGCCAATTAAGACAAGGTGGCTTCATTTGCAGATACCAACATGAAAAGTATAAACGATCAGATTTTCATATTGTGAGTTTACTGTGGTGCTCCAAGTCTTTCTATTTGTAAATGGAGACAAGGAACTCTGATAGATTTTTGAAGGAGAACACAGGCAAATAAGTAATATCTGTTTATAAACAAAATCCACATAACACTAATCTCATGAGACATCACATTTAAAAAGGTTTATGAAGGTTTGAACATGGAGTGCTTTCAGAGAAATAAAAATGACAGGGGTAGACACATTCACCTGAAGGACAGTCACTGTAACTCAGCATCATATAAAATGTCAAATCCTTAAGGCATAGTAGCATGTGAAATCTATCCTTATGTTCTTGCAAATTCTAACAGGTCATCTAAGGTTTGATTGCATTTTGAAATTTGGGTCTGCTCTCCTATGTAAAACAAATGAAAATAAACCAGATAAATCTCCTTAATGCAGGCAGTGGTCCTAATTCAGAACTTCCCTCCCATTTTTTTATAGTAAAAAAACTTTGATGCTCCATTTTCCTAAGCAATATAGATGGTGTTTAACTGGTAGTGACTGTATTCAAAATAGTCTTCCTTATCCTGAAAAAAATGACCTAATTTTTCCCTTTACTCCCAATTCACCACTTCCCCCACAGTGAGGAAAAACTGTTTTGTTTTTTTTTAACAACTCCAATTTGCCAATGCCTTGTTTATATTTTATGTACATTGTTTATCATTTATGTCATAGTTCCACCACCAGAATTTTCTCATTTCTGTCATAATTTATTCTCTCATCTCTGGTCACACTAAAATGTGTCGCATGGGTGACACAAAGCTGAAGTGGCTTAGTTTATAGACCATGAAATTTTGAGGACAGTTAAGTTAATTTTGCATGAAGATCAAGAAGCCAAAACTGCAAAAAGTCATTCATAGAAAATGACTTTGCAAGTGGAAGGTTACTGTCTAGTTAACTGGGCATAGCACTTCACTTGAAATTATTTCAAATTGCATTATTCAAAGCATGCCACCTGTTTATCACAGGGGTTTCTTTCCAAAAGCTTTACATTGAAAAATGACAGCTTTTGTATGATTTATTCATTTATTCAGCCAGTGAAAATACAATTCTTTTCTTTAAAAATAAATTTAGTTCTAACTAGATAATTAAGCAGGTGAGAATCTTAGATTTTTCTTTTCACAATAATCAAATTTTATTTTCCCAACAGCCACAGGCTTATGAATGTATGAAAGGCTCTGTTTAAGTCTAGTGGAACTAGTTAGTAATTCCAGCATAGTGGTTCTATAGTAACTCATTCATTCATTCACAGAAAATCTGGATATACAGTGGTGAACTGAAGAAATTCTCTGTGCCCTTTGGGAGGCTGCAGTCTACTAAGGAACAGCTTTTCATTTACCACAAGACTAAAATATATTTAATTTGGTATATTGCTTCATAAAGTAGCCTCAAAAATCCACTAGTGTAAATAAAAAAGAAGCACACACTCTCAGTGTGTGTGGATCAGAGACTCAGGAATGTTTTGGCTAGGTGGTTCTCTCACAAGGTCTCTCATGAGATTGGGGTCATGACATGAAAGTAGGAGGGAGGCTGAAGAAGAACAGGGGATATTATCAGGTAACGGGGCTGGAATGACTTAAATGAATTGTGTACATATATGAAACTGTCAAAGAACCAAATTATAAAAAGATGGCAGTCAGGTCTAAAGTCGTTTATTAAGTTGAATTGAAATTGTTGTTTGTCTGGGAAAGTCCTGGCTATGACTCCTTTCCTGGCCCACATGTAATTAGCATTCTCTATCATTTTCAGAAGTGTCCTGGATTGTACAATATATTTATCACTGAACTAATTAAGAAATTACATGTAGAGCAGACTGTTCCTAATATGAAAACTACCTGGTCTTTCTATTTCATAGTCCATCAGCCCACTTCTAATTCTAATACAATACACAATAGCTTTCCTTTATTTTTATCTCATTTATCCATTGATTCTGAAATCATCCCAAATCCACCTAATTTCCATTTGTTTGAATTATACTAATGGAGTTCTGTTGGTTATAATTAAAGAATCCCAAATTGTTGAAACCATTTTTCGTGATTTTTCTTTGTACTTGCAGCAATGTGAAATCACAGGAAAGTTTTCAACTTACTGAAGTGAGGAAGGAGGCTAGATGTGTATTTTACAACAATTGTTTACAGACAAGAAACAGAAGAATGAAAGGATAAACAAAAGTGCAAGGTAAGAGATACTGAGCTAGTTGACAGCAGGTAGTGTTGTGGATTAAAATACCATTTATAAACACAAGACCCAGAATGCATTCATGGCATTAAGAAACAGAGTATAGAACTTAATGGTAGATTTGATAAGAAGGGGAAGGGGACATACGTATTAAGCATGATTCCTGTATTTCTGGATTATACACAGCATGCATAAAAATAACAGTTCAGACCAGAGAGATAGTTCGTTGTTTAAGTTACCTGCTCGCAAACCTGGCAAACTGAGTTTAATCCCCAGAAACAGAGCAGAAAGTACAGAAAGAAAATCAGATATGTTAGTTTTACATTTCCTTGAGATATTTCATAAAGAAAATGAAATAAGCAGCAGAACACAATAGATAGAATATTGATTGACAATCAGTCTAGAGAGGCATTTGTATGCTATATGCCTTTTAATCGTAGTAATAATACATACAATGGTAAAATGACCTAGTCTAGTATTTCTTAAACCTGGTTAGATGACAGAATCACCTGGAATTTAAAAAAAAAACCCATTATCTGTACCCAGAAATCTTACTTGATTGAGTGTCCTATAATTAGAACAGTTTTTTACACTGTGTTACTTTAATAATTATCCAGGGTGGAGAACTATAGTAGAATTAAATATATAGAAAAAAAGAAACAAAAGCTATGATTTATTCATGAAAAACTTCAACACTGGGATTGAGAGATAGCTCAGGGGTTAAACTCTGCCTGAAAAACCTCCCAGGCAGAAATGGTGGCAGCCCTGGAAGTACTTTCAGCCCTGGAAGACAGAGTCTGGGAAATCCCAGAGCAGATCAAAAAAGAGATAGAAGCAATCCAGGATGATTCCAGAAGTAACCCTTGGGTCTCCATAGACATACACATGATACATGCATGTATACATACATAAGAAAGAAAGAAAAATTTAAACATTTATTGTCCATCTACAATATGATTTGTCAACTGAGATAGAAACAAAGCAACCAGAGAGGTGAGGGTAAAGCAAAGGAACAGGAGCTAAACACAATAAATAAACCACAAATGTTTCACACACAGATAAAATGGTCAATTTTATGAATTTACTATGCTGACAGGTAAATTCCAAGGACAGGAAATGCCTATAATATTTAGAGACATTATTTATCTCTGATCTTGTGGGCAGATATTTCAGTTTACTATTACCACCGAAGCAGACAGGACTGGGCTGAATAAAATGTGATGTGAAAAAGAAGAAACCATGGTTGCAAAACCTCTTTGCCAGTGAATCAGCTGTGTTAATAGCTGGAGGTATATAAGTAGTCAATAAGACATTTAGCTTTATGACATAAGCTGGAGATGAATTAGTTTGAAGGGCAGGGCACCTGACTATCAGAGAAAAAAAGCACAAACAGGGGTAAATAAAAAAAAAACAGTGCAACAACTTTGAGAAGCTAGGATTTTAGGTGAAATCTGAAGAACATGAAAAAGGGTAGCATATCCTCCACACATCCAAGAGGAAAGAGCAACAGGTAAAGGCAAAGCCACTGGCTATATTTTAAACTGCAAAAAGTTTAAAGATAACAAAGTTTTAATACTGATAATTCTTTTCTCCAAAGGAGGTGGGAGGTTTGGGGTTGAAAAGAGGAAATGAGTGGGAGCAGTGTGTAAAAAGTTTGTGGAGAGTGGAAAACTACATCAGTGTTTTTGAAAAAAAAATAATGTCTTCATTGATGTATCTGCACTCGTCTGCACATGTGTTTAGATATCAAAGAACAACATCAAGTGTCTCCTTGGTGGCTATCCACCTTACTTTCTTATCTTGGATTTGTTCACTGACAATTTCATATATGTATATAGTGAATTCTGATTGTTGTACCCTCCTCTACTCTTATCTACCACCTTGTACCCCTAACTCTTACCCCTTTTATACAATCCCTCACTTTGAGATAGGGTCTCTTACTGAACCTGCAGCTCTGATTCAGAGCTAAACTGGCTGGCCAATAAATACCACAGATGCTACTGTCTCTGTCTCCCCTGTGCTGAGATTACAAACTTATAACCCATGCCCAACTTTATCAGGCTTCCACAGCAAGCACTTTACTACAAAGCCATCTCCTCCATGCCCTAGAATTGTTTTTGTAGAGAGTACAGGAATGAGCAATCAGAGAAAGCGAAGACAACTTTCACATATGATGGAGGACCCTTTAAGAAAAATCATTGTTAATATACAGAAAAATAACTAGAAAAACCAAATTTTCTCTGAGATGGATTTTTCTGAAATTATTCTGAGTTAGAAAAATGATGAGCTATGGCATGTAAATTGGATGAAAAGGGAAGACTCTGACAGAGTCAATGTTTATTGCCTTTATATTATTATTATAAACATGGCTGATAAAGATATTTTGTATAAAGTTTTAACTAATCTTGTGAATATTTAATGCAAAATACTATAGTGTTTAATTTCATCATTAATAGGGATCCTTTGCTTTAAAATGTGAGAGAATAGCTAAAAACTCGCCCTTACTTTCACAAAAAAGTGGTGTAACTTAGGTCCTTTGATCAAGAAGCAAAGCAAAAAACAGAAAAAGAGCCTTCCCCTCCACTCCACCGCCCGGGATGCGCGCGAAGTCCAGCCGGGCCTCACCGCACTGCGACCCAGGTAAGCTCCGTCCCCGCCCACCCCCAGAGCCCCAGGCCACCCGAGTGGACCCATCTCCTCCCACCATCCAGCCAGAGCTGCGCGCGCAGGGACTGGGAGGAGGAGAGGGCACCCCCTCTGCACCCGGCCCCGCCCTCGGGTGCCCCGGGTTTAAATAGTGCCCCACCGATGCCCCATCCCCCCTTCCCCTCCACTCCACCGCCCCCCAGATGCACGCCCACGGTCCAGCTGGGCCTCACCAGCCTCTACCCGGGTAAGCTCGGTCCCTGCCTGCCCCCAGAGCCCCTAGGCCAAATAATTCAGTTTAGTGAAAAAGAGATTGTTAAAGGCAAAAAGATGCTTGAGAGAAATATCCAGGAGATATGGGACACCATGAAGAAGCCCAAGATGCGTATTCATGGAATACCAGAGCAACAATCTCAAAATACCACCACAGAGGAAATTTTTCAAACGATCATCAAGGAAAACTTTCCTCATCTAAAAAAAGAGAGGCCCATCCATATACAAGAGGCATTCCGCACCCCAAACAGATACGACCAAAACAGAAGCTTGCCACGGCAAATAATAGTCAAAACACTCCACATTCAAGATAAAGAACTGGTGCTGAGAGCTTCAAGGGAGAAAAAACAAGTCACTTTTAGAGGAAAACCTATTAAAATAACAAATGACTTCTCAATGGAAACACTAAAAGCAAGAAGAGCTTGCAGAGACATACTTCAGGTATTGAATGAGCAAAAATGTCAACCTAGGCTGAATTACCCTGCAAAACTATCAGTCATCATCGAGGGAGAAAGAAAAATCTTCCAGCACAAAGACAACTTGAAGGGGTACATGTCCACCAAACCAGGCCTTCAAAAAATGCTAGAAATGATATTCAAGCGTGAAGAAAAAAACAGGCATATCCAGGAGAACAGAAGGCAAGTATAACACCATTAAAAGCGAAGCAATATACTTATAAAAACTATTAAACATAATAAATGTCTGGAATCAAAAATAGTTTCTCCATTATAGCACTAAATGTAAATGGAATTAACTCACCGATCAAGAGACACAGATTACGAACTTGATTAAAAATCACAATCCATCAATCTGCTGCCTGCAGGAAACCCATCTCACCACAAAAGATAGGCATGCCCTAAAAATAAAAGGCTGGTCAACAATTCTACAAGCTAATGGAAGCAGAAAACAGGCAGGAGTAGCCATTATGATATCAGACAAAGTGGACTTCAAACTAAAGAAAATTATAAGAGACACGGAAGGATACTACATTTTAGTCACAGGTACAATTCACCAGGAAGACTTCACAATACTGAACATATATGCACCCAATACAGGCCCTTCCACATTCATTAAGAAAACCCTACAGCATCTAAAGCAAGAAATCAACCACCAAACGATAATTCTTGGGGACTTCAACACCACCCTCTCAACATGGGATAGATCAACAGGTCAAAAGCTTAACAGAGACACTTTGGATCTTAATCAAACCCTTAAAGAAATGGACATTACAGATCTCTATTGAACTTTTCACCCACACACCAAAGCATACACATTTTTCTCAGCAGCACACGGAACTTGATACAAAATAGATCACATACTGGGCTACAAAACGAATCTACACATGTACAAAAAAGTTGAAATTCTAACCTGTGCCCTGTCACACCACAATGGCCTAAAGCTGGACATCCACAACACAACAAACAAGAGAAAATACACTAACTCCTGGAAACTTAACAATATGATGCTGAATGAGAACTTGACTCAGGAAGAAATTAAAAAGGAAATTCAAGTTTCCTGAAAGTGAATGATGATGAAAATACAACTTACCAAAATCTCTGGGACACAATGAAAGCTGTTCTAAGAGGTAAGTTCACAGCTCTTAATGCCTACATCAAAAAAATGGAAAGATCAGAAATAAACAACTTAACAATGTAGCTTAAACCTTTAGAGAAACTAGAGCAATCTGATCCCAAAAGTAGTAGAAGAGAGGAGATTAGCAAAATAAGGGGAGAAATACCTGAAATCGAGATTAAGAAAATGATAGAAAAAATCAACCAGTCAAAAAGCTGGTTCTTTGAAAAAATCAATAAGATTGATACACCCCTAGCTAAATTAACCAAAAGCAGGAGAGAGAAAACCCAAATTAACAAAATCAGAAATGAACATGGAGTTATCACTACTGATACCCAAGAAATCCAGAGAATTATAACATCATATTTCAAAAACTTATACTCTATGAAGTTTGACAACACAAAAGAGATGGATGAATTTCTAAGGAAACACAACTTACCTAAATTGAATCAGGAAGTTGTGAATTATTTAAATATTCCTATAACATATAAGGAAATTGAGGAAGTAATCTCAAATCTTCCCACCAAAAAATGTCCTGGACCAGATGGATTCAACACAGAGTTCTACCAGACATTTAAGGAGTTAATAACACCAATACTCCTTAAACTGTTCCATTAAATAGAAAAGGAAGGAACACTACCAAATTCCTTCTATGAAGCTAATATCGTTGTAATCCCAAACCTAATAAAGACTCACTTAAAAAAGAAAACTATAGGCCGAACTCTCTGATGAACACAAACGCAATGATTCTCAACGAAGTCTGAGCAAATCGGATTCAAAAACATATTAAAAAGATCATTCACGGGGACCAAGTAGGCCTCATCCCCGTCACACAAGGTTGGTTCAACATACGCAAATCAATAAATGTAATTCATCATGCAAACCAGTCCAAAGTCCAAGACGACATGATACTCTCGATAGATGCAGAAAAAGCTTTTGACAAGATCCAACAGCCTTTCATGATCAAAACGCTAGAGACAGTAGGAATGGAAGGAACCTTTATCAATATAATAAAAGCTGTATACAACAAGCCCACAGCAAGGATTATGCTCAATGGGGAACAATTGGAAGCATTCCCACTTCGATCAGGAACTAGACAAGGCTGTCCACTCTCACCACTTCTATTCAATATTGTACTTGAAGTCTTAGCTGAAGCCATAAGACAAGAAAGGGACATAAGAGGGATTCAAATCGGCAAGGAAGAAGTCAAGTTATCCCTATTTGCAGATGACATGATCTTATACCTGAGTGATCCCAAAAACTCCACCAGGCAGCTCCTGGAAGTAATTGAGAAGTTCAGCAGGGTGGCAGGATACAAAATAAATGCGCAAAAATCAGAGGCCTTCCTATATGCCGAGAATGAAAGAAGTGAAAAAGCCTTGAGAGAAACAATCCCATTTACTATAGCCCCTAAAAAAATGAAATACCTTGGTAAAAACCTAACCAAGGAGTTAAAAGATCTTTACAATGAAAACTTTAAAACCCTAAAGAAAGAAATAGCAGAAGACACCAGAAGGTGGAAAGACCTCCCTTGTTCCTGGATTGGCAGAATCAACATTGTAAAAATGACCATCCTACCAAAGGCAATATACAGATTCAATGCTATACCAATCAAAATCCCAAAGCAATTCTTCAAAGAAGTTGACCAAACAATCTCAAAGTTCATATGTAGGCACAAAAGATCCAGGATAGCAAAGACAATCCTGAGTAACAAAAACATTGCTGGAGGTATTACCATACCGAACCTTAGTCTATACTACAAATCCATAGTTATAAAGACAGCCTGGTACTGGCTCCAAAATAGACACACAGATCAATGGATAAGGATTGAAGTCTCAGATATAAGCCCACAAAATTACAGCCATTTTGTCTTTGACAAAGGAGCCCAAAAAATCCAATAAAAAAGAACTGCATCTTCAACAAATGGTGCTGGCAAAACTGGATCTCCACATGTAGAAGATTAAAGCTGGACCCATACTTGTCACCATGTATAAGACTTAATTCCAAATGGATCAAGGACCTTGATATAAGGCCAGAAACTATAAAAACCACAGTTGAAAGGATAGGGAACTCCCTCGAACTGATTGGGCTAGGCCAACAGTTCCTAAACAGACATCCAATGGCACAGTCACTGCTACCAACTCTCAACAGTTGGTACCTTGTGAAATTAAAGAGCTTCTGTTCAGATAAAGAGATTGTAACACGAGCTCAAAGGCAACCCACAGAATGGGAGAAAATCTTCACTAACCACATATCTGATAGAACTCTGCTGTCCAGAGTGCACAAAGAACTTAGAATTCTAAACTCCAAGGAAAACAATGGCCCAATTAAAAAATGGGCTCTGGAACTTCAAAGAAATTTTACCAGGGATGAAATTAAAATGTCTAACAAATATCTTCAAAAATGCTCCACCACTTTAGCCATCAGGGAAATGCAAATCAAAACTTCCCTGAGATATCATCTCACCCCAGTCAGGATGACAAAAATCCACAATACAAACAACAACAAATGCTGGAGAGGATGTGAAGAGAGGGGAACTCTCCTACATTGCTGGTGGGAATGCAGGCTCATACAGCTACTCTGGCGAGCCGTCTGGAGATTCTTTAAGAAATTAAAGATTGAAATGCCATATGACCCTGCTATCCCACTTTTGGGAATAACCCCCCCATACAGCAGAGGTTCACTTCGATAGCACAAGCACGACCATGTTCATAGCAGCACTGTTTACAATAGCAAAGACTTGGAATCATCCCAAATGTCCAACAGTTGACGAGTGGATAAGGAAACCGTGGTACATCTATACAATGGAGTACTACTCAGCCATCAAAAATGATGAATTACTGGAATTTGTCGGGAAATGGATGTCATTAGAAACAATTATATTAAGTGAAGTATCCCAAACCCAGAAAATTAAGCGCCATATGTACTCCCTAATAGGTGGCTCCTAGTACCAAACTCACCCAACCCACATTGAGACACTCAAAGGGGGTGACATACAGTGCCCAGCAGGATGGAGTGAAGGGCATTGCAGGAGCAGCAAAACTGCAAAAGAAAATCAACAAACCACTATCCAGACCTTCAGAGACTCTATATCAACCACATAGAACTAGGCCAGACTAATCTCTCCCCATCCTGAAGCTCAGGGACATTTGTGGAAGAGGGAGCGGTAAGATTGGAAGAGCAAAAGGATGGGAAGAGCAATGAATTGCAAGATTCTCCACACTAGTTAGGGTCGAAGCAATCATAATAGGACTTTGCATGCCCTGCGCAATGTCCAACACTCTATTGACCTCACAAAGTCTAGCATCAGCTAAAGGCACCAAGATCCTTGGAGGCAAGGGATTGACAGCCACAGTAGTGTTCCTGTGCTTAAGGGGAACATGAGAAAGGGTTCAGGGAAATGCCACTGGGTGCTTGTACGTCATCAGAGAGGAGGACCCAGAAAAGAGTTAGGCATACACAATAAAGGACTCTCTGGGAATTGGGGGGGAGGCACTGGGGGATGAGGAGGGAGGGGAGGGAGAGCAGTGGGTTCGGGGGGAGGAGGAGGGAGGGAGGGAACTGGTCTACCTATTAAGGTTGTATGAGCGGAAATAATAAAAAATGTATTTAAAAAAAAAAGAAACTGAAGCCAGCCATGATAAAGTGTAAAAATTAGGAAAAATATATTTTCTACCATTCACGAGTCATGTGATTTAGAATAAACAAGGTAAGATGAATCTGAATCTCCATTTTCTCATCTGAAGAATTGAAGTCTTTATTTACAGCTTGGGTGAAATTATGAAAAAAAATTTCATTTCAGGGAAAGGGTGATCATTATTCTTCCTATTTTCAGTGTGTTGTTTTTAGAGGTTTTTATCTTCTCAAATTAAGTTACCTCCTCTCCCACTGCTGTTATTTTAGAAGCACTGTCACAAATTTTGCAATTTGCTTTTGCCATTCCATAGAACGAGCAAGTCCTCAAACAGAATGTGTTACAAAATTCCATGTTTATAACTTTGAGAAGTATTGAGAAGCTTGAGAATGACTTTGAAGTATTAAAAACACGGGGTTGGGGGGAGAGCATGACCTTTCTCAGTCACAAAAAGGCAACTGCCACATTCAGAATTTAGATGCATCTCTGTGAAATGTATCATGCATGCATATAGTCTCTAAAGCTTAAACCAATGAAGTTTACTACCTCCATCTCATTTCTCCCAATAATTATCACATTTCAAAAAGCCTTAGGGCTCACATCTGGTCATCTGTCTTACAAGGTTTTCCAATTTGGTTTATAGCCATCTGCCTGGGCAGTGTAGGTTTTTAAGAGCCCTATCACATATTCCTTCCTTTTCACAGACAACACAAGTCTTATATCTTGTGGTAAACATTAACTTTCTCATTACTATCTGTAAACCTTGTAAACATTTCTTCATATTATCTTCTGTCGTATCTTATACTTATACTTGAACTACATGATTTTCCCAGCTTTTAACTGAAAATGAAGATAAAACTCAGGTTTCAACATTTGCCACATTAACTAACTAGGAATGGTATGCAGAAAATATTTGGAGTCAGTGCACATTGGTACTATAGTGATAAGAGCAGCAAGAGACAGGAGGTCAATAAATCTTGCAACACTGTCTCTTCTTACTCATCATTCCTCCCTATTCTAATTTCAAAAGAGACTCCAGCTCAACACCTTCCACTCAACAAAGCCTGGATCCATAGAGGAAGCTTATTATGTCCCCTCTAAAATTCTGAGATAGATCTGAATGGACCAATAGCAAACAGTCTTCCTCCTTGCAAGTGATTAATGAATTGTGTACCCATTTCTGAAGTAAAGGCCAATGAAATCTGTAGTGAAGGCCTTTTAAGGGGTCAGCATCTCCAGGGTAATTAATTATTCCTCACTACTTTAGGGGAGTTTTGAGAGCCTCTTTTTACCTTCCTTTTGGATGACAATATGAGTGAATGTGGGATTTAGTCAGAGGGATGATAATAGGTAAAGGAAGAAAAAGTGAAGAGAATCAATCACAGGGAGGCAAAGGGACTCTATGGGGTTTCCCTGAAGCATACCTTATGACATGCTTTTTACTCATCACAAACTCTGTGGATCCAGAAACAAACATTCAGTTGTACTGATCCCACAACCACTGGGCTCTAAGAAGATGTTGTCATGAAATGACAAGTATCTACACCATGTGCTGCTTATGTAAGTACAATTTAGACAGAGAAAAGATTCATGATTGCCTGAGACATGTCTATACACCTGACAAAAGTTCAGTTTAAATATTCCTGTCACTCTTACCTTGATGGTTTCCTTCTCCTGGCTTGTATTTTTTTTGTCATTAAGAGTATCTATAAACTGGAGAAATGTTCTATTAAAAATGTCAACTTCATTTTGCAATAATTTGAATATATAATTATTTATCCATCTAAGAAAAATAATCTATTTCAGAAAATTATTTATTGAGTGTAAAAAGGGCTTTCACTCTGAGAATCCATAATGTGAATTGGTTGGATCATAATTAATGCTTTCTAATGTGATTCTTATAAAGGTATCTCTCCAATCAGGTCTGACAGCCTACTTGCCTAACTTGGCTCTTACGCTCTCACAATCTTCATAAAACAAAAGTGACTTGAAAGTTGCTCCTTTCAGAAATTAAAAACTGCATATAATATTCTTATCTAAACTCTAATATCTGTGTCTACCCAGTTAATACCACTAATGTCAGAACAAGTGTCAACACATTGCCAATCCATTAATCCCTTTCTAAAAGAACACTTACATTATAAACAGGGGCAGCCTTAATGGAATATATTCCATGGTATTTGTCACATATTTTTCTATTCTATATGTACAACTTAAATTTAATGGTAAAACAGTATTTTTAATGACCATAGAGTATAATTTTAAGTAAAAACATTCTAGTAAGCTCCCTTCCCCCACACCGCCGCCCAGGACGCATGTGCGGTCCAGCCGGGCCTCACCGCAACCTAGGTAAGCTCCAGAGATGGATGAATTTCTAAGTAAACACAATTTACCTAAATTGAATCAGAAGTTGTGAATTATTTAAATAGTCCTATAACATATAAGGAAATTGAGGACGTAATCTCGAATCTTCCCACCAAAAAATGTCCTGGACCAGATGGAGTCAGCAAAGAGTTCTACCAGACATTTAAGGAGTTAATAACACCAACACTCCTTAAACTGTTCTATCAAATAGCAAAGGAAGGAACACTACCAAATTTCTTCTACGAAGCTAATACCGTTTTCATCCCAAAACCTAATAAAGACTCACTTAAAAAAGAAAACTATAGGCCAACCTCTCTGATGAACACAGACACAAAGATTCTCAACAAAGTCTTAGCAAATCGGATTCAAAAACATATTAAAAAGATCATTTACTAGGACCAAGTAGGCTTCATCCCCAGCATACAAAGTTGATTCAACATACGCAAATCAATAAATGTAATTCATCATGTAAACCAGTCCAAAGTCCAAGACCACATGATGCTCTCGATAGATGCAGAAAAAGCTTTTGACAAGATCCAACAGCCTTTCATGATCAAAACGCTAGAGACAGTAGGACTGGAGGAACCTTTATCAATATAATAAAAGCTATATACAACAAGCCCACAGCAAGGATTATGCTCAATGGGGAACAATTGGAAGCATTCCCACTTCGATCAGGGACTACACAAGGCTGTCCACTCGCACCACTTCTATTCAATATTGTACTTGAAGTCTTAGCCGAAGCCATAAGACAAGAAAGGGACATAAGAGGGATTCAAATCGGCAAGGAAGAAGTCAAGCTATCCCTATTTGCAGATGACATGATCTTATACCTGAGGGATCCCAAAAAATTCCACCAGGAAGCTCCTGGAACTAAATGAGAAGTTCAGCAGGGTGGCAGGATACAACATAAATGTGCAAAAATCAGAGGCCTTCCTATATGCCCAGAATGAAAGAAGTGAAAAAGCCTTGAAAGAAACAATCCCATTTACTATAGCCCCTAAAAAAATGAAATACCTTGGTATAAACCTAACCAAGGAGGTAAAAGACCTTTACAATGAAAACTTTAAAACCCTAAAGAAAAAAATAGCAGAAGACACCAGAAGGTGCAAAGACCTCCCTTGTTTCTGGATTGGCAGAATCAACATCATAAAAATGACCATCCTACCAAAGGCAACATACAAATTCAATGCTATACCAATTAAAATCCCAGAGCAACTCTTCAAAGAAGTTGACCAAACAATCTCAAAATTCATATGGAGGCACAAAAGACCCAGGATAGCAAAGACAATCCTGAGTAACAAAAACACTGCTGGAGGTATCACCATACAAATCCATAGTTGTAAAAACAGCCTGGTACTGTCTTCAAAATAGACACACAGATCAATGGATAAGGGTTGAAGACCCAGATATAAGCCCACAAAATTACAGCCATTTGGTCTTTGACAAAGGGGCCCAAAAAATCCAATGGAAAAAGAACAGCATCTTCAACAAATGATGCTGGCAAAACTGGATCTCCACATGTAGAAGATTAAAGCTGGACCCATACTTGTCACCATGTATAAGACTTAACTCCAAATGGATCAAGGACCTTGATATAAGGCCAGAAACTATAAAAACCACAGTTGAAAGGATAGGGAACTCCCTCGAACTGATTGGGCTAGGCCAACAGTTCCTAAACAGACATCCAATGGCACAGTCACTGCTACCAACTCTCAACAGTTGGTACCTTGTGAAATTAAAGAGCTTCTGTTCAGAAAAAGAGATTGTAACACGAGCTCAAAGGCAACCCACAGAATGGGAGAAAATCTTCACTAACCACATATCTGATAGAGCTCTACTGTCCAGAGTGCACAAAGAACTTAGAAAACTAAACACCAAGGAAACCAAAGGCCCAATTAAAAAATGGGCCCTGGAACTTAAAAGAAATTTTAGCAGGGATGAAATTAAAATGTCTAACAAATATCTTCAAAAATGCTCCACTTCTTTAGCCATCAGGGAAATGCAAATCAAAACTTCCCTGAGATATCATCTCACCCCAGTCAGGATGGCAAAAATCTACACTAGAAACAACAACAAATGCTGGAGAGGATGTGGAGAGAGGGGAACTCTCCTACATTGCTGGTGGGAGTGCAGGCTCATAGAGCCACTCTGGTGAGCCGTCTGGAGATTCTTAAAGAAATTAAAGATTGAAATGCCATATGACCCTGCTATTCCACTTTTGGGTATAACCCCCCATACAGCAGAGGTTCACCTCGATAGCACAAGCACGACCATGTTCATAGCAGCACTGTTTACAATAGCAAAGACATGGAATCAACCCAAATGTCCAACAGTTGACGAGTGGATAAGGAAACTGTGGAACATCTATACAATGGAGTACTACTTAGCCATCAAAAATAATGAATTACTGGAATTTGTCGGGAAATGGATGTCATTAGAAACAATTATATTAAGTGAAATATCCCAGACCCAGAAAATTAAGCGCCGTATGTATTCCCTAATAGGTGGCTCCTAGTACCAAACTCACCCAGCCCACCTTGAGACACTCATAGGTAAATCTATGTATTACCTACAGTAATTGCAAGGATTATGAACAGGAGGGATGGGGTTGGAGGGCCACACCAGAAACAAGGAGAGAAGTGACCATGTTACAGTTGAGAAAATAGGCCTCCATCAAGGACTGCAGTAAGTAATGTGACACCTGGTTAAGTTCACAGACGTTCGTTCCTGATCATTTACAACTAAGGAGGTATGATCTCACCAGAAGGGGAGGGCATATAGTCTGGCAGATAAAAAGTAACCATTTTGCAAATGGGTGATTGACCCCTCCCTCACTGAGGTTTCCTACTTTTATTACATCTACCCTTGAATGTGCTCTTATAATAAGACTCCAGTTTAACAGCTTTTTGTCTCTGGCCAGGGGGTGACATACAGTGTCCAGCAGGATGGAGTGAAGGGCATTGCAGGAGCAACAAAACTGCAAAAGAAAATCAACAAACCACTATCCAGAACTTCAGAGACTCTATATCAACCACCTAGAACTAGGCCAGCTTAATCTCTCCCCATCCTGAAGCTCAGGGAAATTTACGGAATAGGGGGTGGTAAGAGAGTAAGAGCAAAAGGATGGGAGGAGCAATGATTTGCAAGATACTCCACACAAGTTAGGGCCGAAGCAATCATAATTGGACTTTACATGCCCTGCGCATTGTCCAACACACTATTGACCTCACAACATCTAGCATCTGCTAAAGGCACCAAGATCCTTGGAGGCAAGAGATTGGCAGCCACAGTAGTGTTCCTATGCTTAATGGGAACACGGGAAAGGGTTCAGGGAAATGCCACTGGGTCGTTGTACGTCATCAGAGAGAAGGGCCCAGAGGAGAGTCAGGGATGCATATTAAAGGACTCTCTGGGAATTGGGATGGGAGGCACTGGGGATAGAGAGGGAGGGGTGAGGGGAGGGGGAGCAGGGGGTTTGGGGGGAGGAGGAGGGAGGGAGGGAACCGGTGTACCTATTAAGTTTGTATGAGCGGAAATAATAATAAAAAATGTTTAAAAAATTCTAGTAAATTACCAGTCGTGTAGTAAATACCCAAAATTTAGTCTTTGCTCATAATCAATGGGGTTTATTAATCCACTTATACTAACTGCTCATATGACGGAATTTCTAAGTGAATAGCACAATCTAATAAGTATTAAGTATTTGATGAAAGGTTCATAGGTAATTCTCAATATAATTTATTAAAAAGGATTGGGCTGGGGAGATGAATCAATAGTTAAAGTCTCTACCTTGACAGCAAAAGGACCAAAGTAAAGATCCCCAGATCCCATGTAAAAAAACTAGTTGGATATGGTAACTGTGGAAGGCTAAGCCTGGGAATCGCCAGAGGGAAACAATAACAAGATAGAGCAATCTAGGATGATTCCCCAAGTCACCCTTGGGTCTCAGGCATACACACAAGTGCCTTTTTGTATATACACACATACACCCATTCATATGCAAAGCACATGCAAAAAATAAATTTTCAAATTTTATATGTAACTCACTACTCACTCCCAACACTTCAAGATGGGGTCTGTATACTTAGAGATTCTGGAAGAGAGAAATCCCCACTATGGATATAGCTCCTAACCTGCAGTAAGCTATTTAACTATAATTCTCCACAAGTTTATAGTAGGATTATGCCAACCCAATCTGCTTCCTAATACAGTAAAGATTTCTTGAAATCTGCTACTACCATATAGCATTTGTATGGTTAACTGCTGCAAATATGAACATTATCTTTCCACAGTTTAAGAGACAAGGGCTCAAACTCACAAAAATGAAAGAAAAGTATGAATTTACAAGAATATCCAAGCATATCCTGGAAAGATGGCTCAGAGATTAAGACTCTGCCTGACAAGCAGAAGATACTGATTCAGATCCCAGCTCCCACGTAAAAATGCCATACAGAAATGGCAGTGTCCTGCACTTCCAGCCTTTGTGGATGGAGCCTAAGAAATCACAGAACAAAGCAAAAAGGAAGTAGCCACAATCCAAGATGATTCCTAAAGCCACTCTCGGTCCTCTATAGAGATGCACAGTCATCTCTCTCTCCCTCTCTCTCTCTCTCTCTCTCTCTCTCTCTCTCTCTCTCTCTCTCTCTCACACACACACACACACACACGCACACACGCACACACACATACATACACACGTGCATGTAATAAATAAATAAATGAATGAAGCTTTAGAAACAAATATGAGATACACATGCCTAGTTAGAAGTGTCACCTTAAGGCCAATTATAAATTCATAAAGCTCTGAAGCTTCATGTTATTTAGAGTGGAAAATTAGCAATATTTCAACTGCTGAGACTTGTCAGGTCTGCTTTCAGCTTTTAATCACTGATGGCAGCCCTCTGCAGACATGCAGAGACACACTAACTCAACCCCAGAAGTAAGTATATGAATGAATATGGTTGACTGAAATTTAATGCTTTTGCTTCAGAAAGGCCAAGTTCAACGAAAGTGCCCATAGACAAATCTTTCATGTTTATGATTTCAATTTAAGCAAAATATCTGTGGAAGAAAATATCAAACATAAAGTCTATCTTTTTTAGTATACATATGTGTATTTCCCAGAGATACAGACCACTGAAATTTTCTAACAGTGTAGATGGTTTCCATATACCAAAACAACCACAGAGGATAGTCAGGCATGCACAAGAAAGGACTCTGAGAATTGGGGCGGGAGGCATGGGGGGGATGGGGAGGGAGGGGTGAGGGGAAGGAGAGCAGGGTCTCGGGGGAAGGAGGAGGGAGGGAGGGAACTGGTGTACCTATTAAGTTTGTATGAGCTGAAATAATAATAAAAATGTATTTAAAAAAGAAAATATTGATGCTAACCAACTTAATTAAATTTAACATGAGAGAAATTTAGGAAGTAAGATGTTAAAAAGACTGCAGACTTGCAGCAAGAATTATACTAAATAGGGAAAAACTTGAAGCATTACCACTTCAATCAGGAACTAGAGAAGGCTGTCCAATCTCACCACTTCTATTAAATATTGTACTTGAAGTCTTAGCTGGAGCCATAAGAAAGGAGATGGAGATAAAAGGGATTCAAATCGACAAGGAAGAAGTCGAGATATCTTTATTCACAGATGACATGATCATATACCTGAGTGATCCTAAAAACTCCACCAGGAAACTCTTGGAACTAATACATAAGTTCAGCAGAGTGGAGGGTTACAAAATAAATGTGCAAAAATCAGTGGCCTTCCTATACACCAAGGATGAAAAAAGTGAAAAGGTCCTAAGAGAAATAATCCCATTTACTACAGCCCCTAAAAAAAATAAAATACCTTGGTATAACTCTAACCAAAGAAGTGAGAGACCTTTATAATGAAAATTTTAAAACCTTAAAGAAATTACAGAGGACACCAGAAGGTGTAAAAACCTCCCATGTTCCTGGATTGGCAAAATCAACATCATAAAAATGACTATCCTTCCAAAAGCAATATACAGATTCAATGCTATACCAATCAAAATCCCAAAGCAATTCTTTAAAGAAATTGACCAATCTCAATATTCATATGGAAGCACAAAAGGCCCAGAATAGCAAAACGAATCCTGAGTAACAAAAACACTGCTGGACATATCACCATACCAAACCTTAATCTATACTACAAATCCAAAGTAATAAAAACAGCCTGGTACTGGCTATAAAATAGACACGTAGCTCAATGGATAAGGGTTGAAAACCCAGATATAAGCCCACACGATTACAGCCATTTGATCTTTGACAAAGGGGCCCAAAAATTCAATGGAAAAAGAACAGCATCTTCAACAAATGGTTCTAGCAAAATTGCATATCCACATGCAGAAGATTAAAACTGGACCTGTATTTGTCACCATGTACAAGAATTAATTCCAAATGGATCAAGGACCTCAATATTAGGCCAGAGACATAAATACCCTAGTTGAAAGGGGAGGGAACTCCCTCGAACTGATTGGGCTAGGCCAACAGTTCCTAAACAGAAATCCAATAG
Source organism: Typhlomys cinereus (assembly GCA_023101885.1). Lineage (NCBI taxonomy): Eukaryota > Metazoa > Chordata > Mammalia > Rodentia > Platacanthomyidae > Typhlomys > Typhlomys cinereus. The sequence continues at coordinate 1,365,560 of JALPQD010000367.1, read as the reverse complement.
CACAGTCACTAGAACCAACACTCAACAAATGTGATCTTATGAAATTAAAGAGCTTCTGTTTAGATAAAGAGATTGTAACACAAGCTCAAAGGGAACCCACAGAATGGGAGAAAATCTTCAATAACCACTTATCTGACAGAGCTCTATTATCCAGAGTACACAATGTCTAACAAATATCTTTAAAAATGCTCCACATACCTAGCCATCAGGGAAATAAAAATCAAAACTACCCTGAGATATCATCTCACTCTGGTCAGGATGGCAAAAATCCACAATACGAACAACACCAAATGCTGGAGAGGATGTGGAGAAAAGGCAACTCTCATACACTGCTGGTGGGAATACAGGCTTATACAACCACTCTGGCGATCAGTATGGAAATTTCTAAAGAAGTTAAAGATTGAAATGCCATACCTATACCACTACTGAGAATAATCCCTCATAATTCACTACAGTGACATCAGCACAACCATGTTCATTGCAGCACTCTTGACAATAGCAAAGTCATGGGATCAACCCAAATGCCCAAGAGTTGACGAATGGATAATGAAATGTGGTACAATTGTACAATAGAATACTACTCAGCTATCAAAAATAGGAATTAATTAAATTTGCCAGGAAATGGATAGAATTAGAAAGAAATTATATTGAGTGATGTATGCAAGACACAGAAAGTTAGACACATTAGACACCATATGTGCTCCTTAATAAGTGGATCCAAGTTCCAAACCCACTTAGTGACATATTCAAAGGTAAATTTCTGTAATACCTATTGTAATCACAAAGGATTATAAAAAGGAGGGAAGGAGGGCCTCAAGCAAAAAGGAGATAGGGGATCACGCTTCAGTAAAGAAAATAGGCCATGGTCAAGTATTGCATGTAAGTAGCCAGACATCTGATACAGCTCACTCTCACTTCCTTTCTTGGTCACTTGCTACTGAAAAGGTTTATTCTCACCAATTGGGGAGGATATAGGGATTAACAGATAGATGGTAACCATCAGACAAATGGGACACTGACCATCCCCCCCCCCTCACTTCTGTGTCCTACTACTATTCTTCTATCTACCATTGGGTCTCCTCTTACATTAAGATCTTCATTTAAAAGGTCTTTTATCTTTACTTAGGAGGTGACCTTTGATACCAATCAGGATGCAGCCAAGGGCGGTGCAGGAAAAGCAAAACCGAAAACAACAACAAACCATAATTCAGAGCACCAAAGACCCTACATTAATCACCTGGAACCAGACCAGCCAAATCTCTCACCATCCTAAAGCTCAGGGAACCTTGTGGTAGAGGGGGCAAAAGATTGTAAGAGCCTAAAGATGGGGAGGGCCAACAATATGCAAGATACTCTATATAAGTTAAGGTTGCAGCAGCCAGAATTGGACTTTGACTAACCTGCATAATGGCTGACATGTCAACAACCCCTCAAAGTCTAGCATGGATCATAGGGGAGAAGGCTCCAGGCAGTAGGATCCTTAGAGGCAAGGGATTCAACTGTCATAATAGAGTTCCCATACTAAGAGGAAGCCCAAGAAGGGGTCCCGGGCTCTGCCACTGAGTCCTGAACCCTCACTAAGGTAGAGGATTCAGAGAGAGGTTTGGAATTCACATAAAAGGATGTTTCAGGGGATGGGAGGGAAGGAGGGGGAGGCACTATGAAACAGGGAGGGAGGAAGAGAAGGAAAAGAAGGAAGGAATAGGGGAAAGGGGGGATGACTTGGGAGGGGAAGAGAGAGGGAGAGGACAGAGGTACCTATTGAGCTTGTATGATTAGGAAAAGCATAAAATGTGGGAGAAAAAAAAAGACTGCTGACTTATTTGGATTTTAAAAGCTAAAGCTATTTCAAAGGAAGGTGAAGCTATAAAATTACCCATTCTCTAAGACCTTGATTAGGTAGTAATACAAGAAATAACTTAAAATCAAGAAGAATATGGAGATAGTTCTGGTCAAAAAACAAAAAACCAAGTGCAAAAAAATCTTTGAAAAACAATACTTTTAGCCTTGAATAAAACACTGTAAGGCCAGTATCTACTAAGGCACTTGCCAGTACAGACATCCCAGATGAAATCCCGTTAGTTACATATGCAAAAAAAAAAAGGGAGACTCATTGGAAAAGAGAAAACCTAAAGTGGTTCATGAGGGGAGATGGAATGAATAGTAAGGTATAAAAACACAGATTAATTTTATTCATGTATAAATGTATCAAAGAATAAAATAATTAAAAGCAATAAGTATATTATGCAAAATTGAAGAAATTAAAGAGTGCAATCTGCCCATTAAAAAAAATGTTATTTAGTGAGTGTGTGTGTATGTGTGTGTGTGTGTGTGTGTGTGTGTGTGTGTATGTGCGTGTGTGTGTGTGTTTGTGTGAGGGCACCGTATAACCCTGTGAAGGACCAAGGTTGACTTTAGGAATCATCCCGGATTGTTTCTGCCTCCTTTTTGCTTTGCACTGGGATTTCCCAGGATCTGTTCTGCCTGGCCTTTATATGTGGGACCTGGGACTTTGTGAGGTAGAGCCTTAACCTCTGAGCCATCTCTCCAGCCCACAACCTCCCTTTTTAAAAGTGAGTAGTGGCTAGACTTTCTGGCATACAAACAACTACACATATAATCCTAGGGTTATGGAGGTGGAGGAAGGGAAGAAAGGAATTCAAGGTCATGCTCATCTATATAGAGAGAGCTTGAGGGCAGCCTGGGTTACTTGTGATCTCTATAAACCATAAACATAAAAGTGAGGACTGGGTAATCAAAAAAGTTTGGAGAATGTTCTAAACATAAATACTTGCATTTCTACTAAATGTCCTAACTTGACAGAAACCATCAGCAGCAATGTAGAAATCACAAAATAGTGTCCTCAAAGGCAAGATACAAATCAAATCATATTTGTTGACAAATAAGGTTTAGAATGAGATGATGTCTTATAAAAGATAGCACAGAAGGACTTTTACATTTTAAAAAACATAATAAAGCACATGCTCTAAAGCCAAATGTTGGATACCTGCTACCTTTACAATGCAGATGAATTCCCAATGTCTGTACAGGTGTTTTATTTTTAATCCAAGTCTATATCTCCAAGGCATGCTAAAACTTTGAAATCTGTACCCTGTTCTCAATGAAAAAGAAAAAGAAAGTCCTTTTAACCTGTCTCAACTCTGGCATGAAATTAGCCAGTGGAGAAAGAAGAGATGAGGTATAAATCACTGTTCTGTCAAGTCTAAAAGTAAGCATGTAAATAAATCTCTAAGACCAAAAAAATTCTTTCCTAAGGCAGAAGAATGTTTGCTCACACCTTTATAAATAAAGTTCTGTCAAGCTGTGAAGAAAATATACTCATATCCATAAAGGTAGTCAGGGAGCCAGTCCTGTGAATCTTCAACGTAATATATTTCCACATAGAGGACAGCCTTACCAGCTTCCTTCTAGGACCAGTAAATAATCGCTAATCATCCCAGATGGTGTGGATCTAAACTTATCGGTGACAAACAATAAATCAGAGTCTTCTGATATGCACCATGCTATTACAGTTCCAATGATTTCACACCAATGGGACATTCAAACTTCTAAGTAGCATAATTAGTTACAGATAATTCTAAGACAATAATCATGCCTGGGATAAATCCTAGGAACAAATATTGAAAATATTCTTTATCATGTATATTACCAAATGTTTGAAAGGGATTAATTTTGCACTGGACTTTTAAGCATTCAGGCATGTAAGGCGCACAGCACTTCTTAATACCTAGAATTAATAGTCCACCACATCATGTTGGATGTGAAGTACCATTCTACCATCACATTGTAATTTATCAACCCTTATTCAACTTTTTGGTTTTACAGGAAGTTAAGAGAATTGGAAAATTTTGAAGTGTTAGAACTGAACAATCATTGACTATGAAAATTTTTAAACTGTACTTTGGAAACTTTTAATCTTGGACCAGGTAAACTTTTAAAATTAGACTGAATGTATTTAATATTTTATATTTTAAATCAGCATCTGTAAAAATAAGAGACAGAAACTTAGAGCTTAAAAGAGATGTGTTTGCCCCCAAAGTCTAGCATGGATCACAGGCACTAGGATCTTTAAAGGCAAGGGATTAACAGCCACAATAGTATTCCTACACTAAAGGGGAACACAAGAAAGAACTCTAGGCAATGCTACTGAGTCCTTACACCTCATCAGAGAGGAGGACCCAGAGGGAAGTTTGACATACACAGTAAAGGATGCTCCAGGAATGAGGGGAGGGGGCACTGGGAGAAGGGAAGGAAGGGGGGGAAGGGAAGAGGCAAGACGGGGAGGGAGTAAGGGGATCCAGGGAGGGGTCCCACTGGGAGAAAGGGAGGGAGGGGGGAAAGGAAAGGGAAAATGTGGGAGGGAGCAAGAGGATGCAGGGAGGGGTGGAGGGAGGGAAGGGAATGGGGTACTTATCAAGTTTGTATAAATGGAAAAAAATACACTATAAATTAAAGAGAGAGAGAGAGATGTGTTTGTCTGCCATGTTGCCAAGTGGTGAAGTAGGGTAGTTGGTTTCAGCTATCAACTTTACAATTGAGAACCGAACATGTAAGCACACGTCTGAAGAAATACTAGTTAAGGCAAGCCTGAAGAAACCTGTGGGAGATAATCTAATTGATGTGAAAAAACCCAGGCTACAGTGGCTGGGACCATTCCCCGGGCAGGTGGATAAGCTAGAGAGAAAACTAGCTGGAAGGCTGGCATACTAGCAAGCTGAAAATATACTTGCCCCTCTCTTAACTCTTTGTGTAGATAGGGAGGAGCTTGTTTCCTCAGCTCCTCATGTTGGCATCGCTCTCCAGTAATGAAGATCAAATATAACCCAGAACCTTGAGCACAAAGAGTAAGCTCCTTGATCCCCTCAATTGTTTGGGTCATGGATACATCACAGCAACAGGAATGAGACCAAGACAAACTTAAGAGAAATGGGGTGTGGCTGTGAAACCAAGACACTTAGTATTTGGTAAGAAACAACTTCATGATCAATTAATAATCTATGATATAAAGTAATGCCCATCAGGATGGAGTGAAGGGCATTGCAGGAGCAGCAAAACTGCAAAAGAAAATCAACAAACCACAATCCAGAACTTCAGAGACTCTACATCAACCACCTAGAACTAGGCCAACCTAATCTCCTCCCATCCTGAAGCTCAGGGACATTTGTGGAAGAGGGGGCGGTAAGATTGTAAGAGCAAAAGGATAGGAGGAGCAATATCTGAAGATTCTCCACTCTAGTTAGGGCTGAAGCAATCATAATTGGACTTTGCATGCCCTGCACAATGTCCAACACACTATTGAGCCCACAAAGTCTAGCATTTGCTAAAGGCACCAAGATCCTTGGAGGCAAGGGATTGGCAGCCACAGTAGTGTTCCTATGCTTAAGGGGAACACGGGAAAGGGTTCAGGGAAAGGCCACTGGGTCCTTGTACGTCATCGGAGAGGAGGGCCCAGAGGAGAGTCTGGCATGCACATTAAAGGACTCTCTGGGAATGGGGGGGAGGCACTGGGGTATGGGGAGGGAGGGGTGAGGGGAGGGGGAACAGGGGGTTCGGGGGGAGGAGGAGGGAGGGAGGGAAGTGGTGTACCTATTAAGTTTGTATGAGCGGAAATAATAATAAAAAATGTAAAAAAAAGTAATGAGGAGGTGCACTTCTGCATTAAGGATGTGCTCATTCTGCTAAAGGAAAGTATGTTACTGAGACAGAGAAATGGGTAGATGACACAATGCTTTTGAAGCATAAGTGATGGTCAGACAAGGAGAGAATCTGGCAAGATGGTTCGACAGGACTTGGGGAAGTTTATGGGAAAGAAAGAATCAATCACAGACTCAAATTTTTAAATATTATTTTCATTCTCAATCATAGGTGAATTAAAAAGTTCTTATTCAGAGAAATTATACTGAATATTTGTAAATTGCAGTAATATGGAAATGTCTTGAGAAATTTCTATAGAAAATATAGAAGAGGGGCTGGAGAGGTGGTTCAGGGGTTAAGCCTCCGCCTTGCAGGCGGAAGGTCCTGAGTTCGGATCCCAGATCCCACGTATAGACGCCAGGCGGAAGCGGGGGCGGCCTGCGCTTCTGGTCCTGGTAGGGCGGAGCCTGTGAATCCCGGGGCAGAAGGAGTTGGAGGCGTCCATGGTGGTTCGCGAATTCGTCCGTGGTTCTACACATACACAGACACACACACACACACACACACAGACATGCGTGCGCACATACACTCGCATATGCACACAGTTGAATAAATAATAATAAAAAAAATTAAAAAAAAAAAGAAAATATAGAAGAAAAGGAAGCTCTTTTCTCCTTTCCTCTTCAGATAGGCCTGCTGCTAGGAGGAAAAAAAATAATCTAGCTCCAAGTGTCTTCAGTCAGCATAAATGAATTCAAGTAAAGTTATGGCCTAGAAATCCATTGAGTAGATAAAATTATCAGAAGTACTTATTAGCCTTACCTGATATTACACATTACATATATGTACTGAATTATACTTGCCACATAAAGATATACAAATACTCTTTCAAAAAGATAAAACAATACTGATTTAAACAATAAACAATGGCATATAAATAATATTTCTCCTCTCAAAAGTCACATTTAAATCTTCTCAATTTTGCAATGCAATATTCATTTCCTAAGCTTCATTATAAAAACTGAAAATATAGAATTACTATTTTATAATTTTAAGTTCTTATTACTTAACGTCTAGTTTGACTTACTTTTAATTAAACTGATAATCTTAGCTCCATTTTAAGATAATACTGGGAGGAAATTTTTGGCCTGGGTAATCTACCTGTAATTAGGTCATTTATGATGGCATAATTCAAGCTGTTTCCATAATTGTTGGAGCTTTACTGTTCTCTAGTGGAAAGAGAAATATGGGATTATAATTTATACTGTGTCATTGGATTTAAATTCTACCTAAATAAATACTTTGATTTGCCTAATGCTCATAAAGTAATCTTATGTGAAGGAATTGAGTTCTAGTCAATCTAAACTCACTGTTGTTCTAATAGAACATTGTGAACTTTCTGCCAGAATGAAGCATTTGGTTCCATCCTGCCCTTTTAAAATGTTACATATTATTTTTTCACAGTCTGTTAGTGAGTTCCTTGTCTACTTTTTCTATTACATTGTGTTTACTTGTCCCAAATAGAACAAGATGGTGCCCTTTATGAAAGCTTGAGGTTAGTTGATCATACCCTCAAGAAAGATTTATGATCTCACAAAGTATTTTAAAAGTCATTAAAATCAAGTGGTGAGATGAAGAGGCTTCAATTACACAATAAACATGTTGCCCTATCTCAAAGACAGACACAATTTGACAAGATTGAAATGAACAAGTGACTGCTTTTACTCATTTTATTTATGGTAAAAAAAAATACTGAATATTCTGAAAAAATAACCCGCAAACAACTCGTTTTCCTCTTTTAATTGCTTTATCTTTGAATGAGCTACAAATATAGGCATCGTTAAAGGTTGTTTAATTTACTATAGGTTTTTTGATGGTGAGGAGTATTTATGAATTTGCTTGTATTTGGTGTTAGGGATTGGATTCAAGACTTTGAATATAATAAGCACACAGTCTGCCACGGGGATACACCCCCAGTTCCTTTTTACAGGTTGTTTCCATATATCATATGTCACAGTTTATTTAGAGATTTTTATTCTTTACAACACAGGCAATGATCCAGGGCAAAAGAGAGAAAAGTTGATTGGAACTGTATACCTAAGACCTCCAGAAGATTGACATCTATGTTCAGAAATATTTACAATCAATTCTCTGAGATATAAAATATTTCCATTTCATACTGTATAACTAAAAACTGTCATTTGCTATAGCAAAGACCATTTGGGTATATGCCTTGTAGAAAAATCTGTAGCTTCTAATATTGTCAAAAACACACACCAATGACTCAATTCTTATTTGACCAGTAAAAAGCATTTTGTGAGGAGTTTCAGAGTAGTATCATATTCCACTGAGTACTCATTGAGTTTTTTATGTGTGGAATGTTGTTTCACAGAAGTTGTCCAGTTCTCTGCCCCTTTCCACTATTTGAGACTAGAATAGTTCAAATGGCTTGGAAGCTCCTCTAGTCGAAAGGTCATGTCTATTAACCTTTCCCTTAAACCTGTCCTTCCCTGTGAACTAATTTAGTAAAGAGAACCTGAGAAAATTTTAAAAGTACTCCAGTTTTGCTTTATTAGAACTAGTCATCATTTGGGTAAGCTCAGGCTTTTAGGCAAGAGAGATTTCATGGATGAGAAGCAAGCTGTCATCACTCAGCTCATCCAAGCATCTATCTTGCCCAACAGATAAGCACAGATACCAATTCTGATAAATTCAGTTGGGATCAATACAAATTCTTAAATCGTGAGCTCAATAAATCAGCACTTAAGGCTCTCAAATTGAGGATTGGCTTATACTGTGAAAGCTCATTAGCATATAGGAAAAAGACTAGCATCACAAAAGTCCCTTAGTTCTATAAAGAAAAGATATGTGGTCATGATTTCCATGGTTCTGGAAAGTACCTATGAAATAAACATTCGCTCTTTTTAGTTCTTATTCATTCCTTCCCCCCCCCAGAATGAACATAGCTAGCTTGATTGATGAAAAGTCTGACATTTTTGTATGCATTGCAATTAAGAAGGCTGATGATGGCTGACCCACTCTTATGCTCTCACCAAATTGTTCATAAGTGGAAAAAGCACTTCTTTTCTGTTTCCTATACTTTTTTGACAGAATTATCTATGTCTATGGACGAAGCAAGGGGTCTACCAGTGACTCTCATTCTCTTGATGATTACAGAAGAAGAACTAAAAACTGCACTAAAGAATGACAGGTATTCCCAGACAAATCTAGATTCTGGATAGAAGTAAAAATGATGACTAAGCTACAGATACAAACAATGTTTTCCAACATAAATCAGTAATTTGGTATCTTATCAACCTTGAAGAAAAGACAGGATGGGGCTTAGCACTTTCTCTTCAACAACTTGCAACAACTGGGAATATTTTAGTTTTAATGTGTTATCTAAGGGTTATCTAAGTCTAAGGGGTTAATCCCTCAGACTATCCACATTATAATAGCACTCTTTGATTCCAAATTTTATGGAATAATTATGAGGATAAAATACCTATCATTCTTTTATATTTTCTATAAAATATGTATCTAAGAACCACACAGACAGGACAATATGCTTCAGTCAGAATGAAACTTCTTTCCACTTGTTAGGACTTCTGCTTCCAGTAATAAACCTGTGTATTTTCCACAGACTGAAAACAGGATAAACCTTGACATGGTGATCACCACAGGTATGGGGGTGGGTGCTAAAAGAGAAGGATCATCATGAAATTGAGGCCATTCCAGACTACCTAGTGAATTTGAGTTCATACTGGGCTACATAGCATGAACCTGTCTGAAAACAAAAATCAGAAAGACACAAAAATATTAAATAATAGGTAGAAACTACATTTTGCATGTCATAAATGACTTTTACATGTGGATACATATATGTATGCACACATAGTTCTTTTGGAAAATATATTAGTAAACAAATATATCACTCCTATCAGAATGGAAATTAAAAATCAAGACCTAATGCAATAAGTATTGATGAGGATATGGAGAAAAGAGAACATGTACATGCTATTGTTAAGAATGTATATTGACATATCCATTATAGAAAGCAATGTGGAAGTTACCTCAAAAAAATAGTGACTACTATGTGATGCATAACAGGAAATACACTCAAAGAAAATGAAGTCAGCATGTGGAGGAGAAATCTTTACTCCCATGTTCCTTACCACAATAGCCAAGAAATGAAAAGCACATAAATGTCCACTACCTGATAAATATATAAAGATAATATAGTATACATGCAGAATGCTTATTGTCAAACATGAAAATATTGAATTCTGCCATTTGTGACTGACCACATGGACGGAATTGAAAGAACTTAAGAAATAAGCTAGGATCATAAAATCAAGTACCATATGATCTCATTCATGTATGCAATCATAAAAATTGGAATTCAGAGAAACAGTAAAATGCAAATTCAAAAACTAGGAGTGAGGACACTGGGGAGATTTCAAATTTTTAACCATTTTATTACTAATAATAACATTGTGATCACACATTGTGATCACACTTGATTTATTCATTTATTACAAGTTCATACATAGGTTTTTGTATATTTTTTAGTTTTACAAGCACATCGAGTACTAATCCCTGCTTCCCTATATCTTCCCTCCCTCCCATCTCCTTCCTATATCCCTCCCTTTCCCTCATCAATCCATTCCACTCCCTCTCACCCTCCTGCCTGAGTACTTTTAAGGATCACAGGGTTCTTTCTGGCTTGTGTACTCTTGTAGAGGTTCAGGCCACTGTGGCATACCAAGGTGCCCCTCCTTGGGTCACCAACTGATAGGGGCATTTCCTTTCACTCATCTAGCTCTATTCACTAAGGTTTCCACTGTATGTTCTTAACTCTCTTCAGCTCCTCATAGTCTATGGGGGCATGTTGGTATTTCAGTCATTATGCAGATCTGGTAAGGACAAGTCTCACCACAGTGAGTTCCCAGATGTAGCAGTCCTATCTTGATTGTAATGTCTTGTCCAATGGTAGACCTTCCCATCTTTAGGTTCTTAAAATCTTACCACCCCCTCTTCCACGAGGTTCCCTAAGCTTTATGATGGGGAGAGATTAGGATGGCCTGATTCTGGATGAGCATTGCCAGATCGCCAGTAATCTGCATTACAGCGGGCCATTGTTGACCACTTCTTTGTTCTCCTACTTGCCTAGGCTCCATCCTGTGAGGGTGTTGAAATTCTCTACCTCTCTTGCAGAAGATTTCTAGGCTGAGTGCTAAGCGTTCTTCAAATCTATGAGTGTAATAGCAGCTATTTAAAGAGCAGTTTGGTGTAGTGTCTTCCTACCTACAAGTTCATTGGCTGTTATTCCTTATTGTTCTAGTTAACAGTAACAAGAATGTGTTCTATTCTGACATGTAAGTCTTGAGTTCAATCAGAAAGCTGTTGGTTGTCTCTTTGTTACTCATGCCACTTATTACACTGGTGTTCACCTGTTTCCATGTGATTGTTTAAATTGTATTCTGCAGAACTGTATATACCTATTCTATAAGAGACTAATGATGATATCATCAAAATCTCCTGTTTTTCAATTACTATGTACTTGATCTGGTACCAAAAGTTGTATTTATGTATTTCTCTCTCAAATGTCCAATGGATTTTTACCTACTATGTTGCATATGTTATTAAGAGATGCATTATTTTAAGTACATATAAATTAAGTTCTGCTAACACTTTATGAAATTATCTTTACTCTGATAAGGGGTTTTGTCTCTAACTTTTTCTGACACTAACATACATAGCACAGGATTATTCTGACATATTTCTCTTCTGATATATCAAGAAGTAAAGGGAGCTACAATAAGGTGCTCTGGAAAGGCTTTATGTGAAGGTAAGTTTTGAAAAGAAATCGAAATGAGGCCAACATGGAAACAATAAAAGGGAATTTATGTAGAGGAAACCACATAGTCAAGTAGAAGAATATGTTTGATATCCCACGAAGCTAGTAATTGTGCTACAGAGGAAAGAGCAAGGGGAAAGAATGTTAGTAATGAAATCAGAAAGCAAAGGGAACTCAATCATGTAAGGCTTATGTTGGGATTAACTGGACACAACAGAATTAGTGGATTATGAGTAAGTGAAGAGAAAGTGTCTTGATGGTTCTCAGCAGAGGAGACATGATCAGACTTATATTTTAGCCACATTTAAGTCAGTACAGTACATGTAAAGGATTATGGGGTCAGAGTACAGTATGGATCAATGGTGGAAGCAAAGAAACTAGTTGGAGACTTTTTAAAAAATATTCCATTTATATGTGGATTTTTTTATTAATACATTTTTATTATTATTTCAGCTCATACAAACTTAATAGGTACACCAGTTCCCTCCCTCCCTCCTCCTCCCCCCGTACCCCATGCTCCCCCCCACCCCCCTACCTCCCCATCCCCCAGTGCCTCCGGCCCCAATTCCCACAGAGTCCTTTCTTGTGCATGCCTGATTTTCCTCTGGGCCCTCCTCTCCGATGACGTACAAGGACCCAGTGGCCTTTCCCTGAACCCTTTCCCGTGTTCCCCTTAGGAATAGGAACACTGCTGTGGCTGTCAATCTCTTGCCTCCAAGGATCTTGGTGCCTTTAGCAGATGCTAGACTTTGTGAGGTCAATAGTGTGTTGGACAATGCACAGGGCATGTAAAGTCCAATTATGATTGCTTCAGCCCTAACTTGTATGGAGTATCTTACATAATCATTGCTCCTCCCATCCTTTTGCTCTTACACTCTTACCGCCCCCTCTTCCGCAAATCTCCCTGAGCTTCAGGATGGGGAGAGGTTAGGCTGGCCTAGTTCTAGGTGGTTGATATAGAGTCTCTGAAGTTCTGGATTGTGGTTTCTTGATTTTCTTTTGCAGTTTTGCTGCTCCTGCAATGCCCTTCACTCCATCCTGGTGGGCATTGTATGTTACACCCTGGCTAGAGACAAAAAGCTGTTAAACTAGAATCTTGTGATAAAAGTACATTCAAAGGTAGATGTAATAAAAGTGGGAAACCACAGTGAGGGAGGGGTCTATCACCAATTTGCACAATGGTTACTTTTTATCTGCCAGACTATATGCCCTCCTCTTCTGGTGAGATCATACCCCCTCAGTAGTAAATGATCAGGAACAAAAGTCTGTGAACTTAATCAGATGTCTCATTACTTATTTCACTCCTTGATGGAGGCCTATTTTCTCTGCTGTAACATGGTCCCTTCTCTCCTTGTTTCTGGTGTGGCCCTCCTACCCCACCCCTCCTGTTCATAATCCTTGCAATTACTGTCTCTAGGTAGGCTGGGTGGGTTTGGTATTAGGAGCCACCTATTAGGGAGTACATACGGCGCTTAATTTTCTGGGTTTGGGATACTTCACTTAATATAATTGTTTCTAATGACATCCATTTCCCGGCAAATTCCAGTAATTCATCATTTTTCATGGCTGAGTAGTAAGTACTCCATTGTATAGATGTTACACAGTTTCCTTATCCACTCGTCAACTGTTGGACATTTGGGTTGATTCCATGACTTTGCTATTGTAAACAGTGCTGCTATGAACATGGTCGTGCTTGTGCTATCAAGGTGAACTTCTGCTGTATGGGGGGTTATTCCCAGAAGTGGAATAGCAGGGTCATATGGCATGTCAATCTTTAATTTCTTTAAGAATCTCCAGACGGCTCGCCAGAGTGGCTGTATGAGCCTGCATTCCCACCAGCAATGTAGGAGAGTTCCCCTCTCTCCACATCCTCTCCAGCATTTGTTGTTGTTTCTATTGTGGATTTTTGCCATCCTGACCGGGGTGAGATTAAATCTCAGGGAAGTTTTAATTTGCATTTCCCTGATGGCTAAGGAAGTGGAGCATTTTTTAAGATATTTGTTAGACATTTTAATTTCATCCCTGGTAAAGCTTCTTTTAAGTTCCAGGGCCCATTTTTTAATTGGGCCATTGGTTTCCATGGTGTTTAGTTTTCTTTTTTTTTATTAAAAATTTAATTATACATTTTAAAAATTCCCTCCCTCCCCCCTCCTCCCCCTGAACCCCCTCCTCCCCCTCCTTTCCCTCCCCATCCCCCAGTGCCTCTCCCCCAATTCCCAGAGAGTCCTTTATTGTGTACGCCTAACTCTCCACTGGGTCCTCCTCTCCGATGACATATAAGGACCCAGTGGCATTTCCATAAGCCCTTTCTCTTGTTCCCCTTAAGCATAGGATCACTACTATGGCTGTCAATCCCTTGCCTCCAGGGATCTCGGTGCCCTTAACAGATGCTAGACTTTATGAGGGCAACAGTGCACTGGACATTGTGCAGGGCATGAAAAGTCCCATTATGATTGCTTTGGCCCCAACTATTGTTGAGAATCTTGCAAATCATTGCTCCTCCCATCCTTTTGCTCTTACAATCTTACCGCCCCCTCTTCTGCAAATGTCCCTGAGCTCCAGGATGGGGAGAGCTTAGGCTGGCCTAGTTCTATGTGATTGATATAGAGTCTCTGAAGTTCTGGATTGTGGTTTGTTGATTTTCTTTTGCAGTTTTGCTGCTCCTGCAATGCCCTTCACTCCATCCTGCTGGGCACTGTATGTCACCCTCTGGCCAGAGACAAAAGCTGTTAAACTGGAGTCTTGTTACAATAGCACATTCAAGGATAGATGTAATAAGAGTAGGAAACCTCAGTGAGGGAGGGGTCCATCACCAATTTGCAAAATGATTACTTTTTATCTGCTAGACTACATGCCCTCCCCTTCTGGTGAGATCAGGAAAGAACGTCTATGAACTTAACCAGGTTTCTCATTACTTACTTGTACCTTGATGGAGGCCTATTTTCTCTGCTGTAACATGGTCCCCTCTCTCCTTGTTTCTGGTGTGGCCCTCCTACCCCATCTCTCTTGTTCATAATCCTTGCAATTACTGTGTTACATAGGTTTACTTTTGAGTGTCTCAATGTGGGCTGGGTGAGTTTGGTACTAGGAGCCACCTATTAGGGAGTACATACGGCGCTCAATTTTCTGGGTTTGGAATACTTCACTTAATATAATTCTTTCTAATGACATCCATTTCCCAGCAAATTCCAGTAATTCATCATTTTTGATGGCTGAGTAGTACTCCATTGTATAGATGTACCACTGTTTCCTTATCCACTCGTCAACTGTTGGACATTTAGGTTGATTTCATGACTTTGCTATTGTAAACAGTGCTGCTATGAACATGGTCGAGCTTGTGCTATCGAGGCGAACCTCTGCTGCATGGGGGGTTATTCCCAAAAGTGGGATAGCAGGGTCATATGGCATTTCAATCTTTAATTTATTTAAGAATCTCCAGACAGCTCGCCAGAGTGGCTGTATGAGCCTGCATTCCCACCAACAATGTAGGAGAGTTCCCCTCTCTCCACATCCTTTCCAGCATTTTTCGTTGTTTGTATTGTGGATTTTTGCCATCCTGACTGGGGTGAGATGATATCTCAGGGAAGTTTTGATTTGCATTTCCCTGATGGCGAAGGAAGTGGAGCATTTTTTAACATATTTGTTAGACATTTTAATTTCATCCCTGGTAAAGTTTCTTTGAAGTTCCAGGGACCATTTTTTAATTGGGCCAGTGTTTTCCTTGGAGTTTAGTTTTCTAAGTTCTTTGTGCACTCGGGACAGCAGAGTTCTATCAGATGTGTGGTTAGTGAAGATTTTCTCCCATTCTGTGGGTTGCCTTTTATCTCGTGTTACAATCTCTTTTTCTGAACAGAAGCTCTTTAATTTCACAAGATCCCAACTGTTGAGAGTTGGTAGCAGTGACTGTGCCATTGGATGTCTGTTTAGGAACTGTTGGCCTAGCCCAATCAGCTCGAGGGAGTTCCCTATCCTTTCAACTATGGTTTTTATGGTCTCTGGCCTGATATCAAGGTCCTTGATCCATTTGGAATTAAGTCTTGTACATGGTGACAAGTATGGGTCCAGCTTTAATCTTCTACATGTGGAGATCCAGTTTTGCCAGCACCATTTGTTGAAGATGCTGTTCTTTTTCCATTGGATTCTTTGGGCCCCTTTGTCAAAGACCAAATGGCTGTAACTTTGTGGGCTTATATCTGGGTCTTCAATCCTCATCCATTGATCTGTGTGTCTATTTTGGAGCCAGTACCAGGCTGTCTTTATAACTATGGATTTGTAGTATAGACTAAGGTTTGGTATGGCAATACCTCCAGCTGTGTTTTTGTTACTCAGGATTGTTTTTGCTATCCTGGGTCTTTTGTGCCTCCATATGAACTTTGAGATTGTTTGGTCAACTTCTTTGAAGAATTGCTTTGGGATTTTGATTGGTATAGCATTGAATCTGTATATTGCCTTTGGTAGGATGGTCATTTTTACGATGTTGATTCTGCCAATCCAGGAACAAGGGAGGTCTTTCCACCTTCTGGTGTCTTCTGCTATTTCTTTCTTTAGGGTTTTAAAGTTTTCATTTTAATGGTCTTTTACCTCCTTGGTTAGGTTTATACCAAGGTATTTCATTTTTTTTAGGGGCTATAGTGAATGGGATTGTTTCTCTCAAGGCTTTTTCACTTCTTTCATTCTGGGCCTATAGGAAGGCCTCTGATTTTTGCACATTTATTTTGTATCCTGCCACCCTGCTGAACTTCTCATTTAGTTCCAGGAGCTTCCTGGTGGAATTTTTTGGGAATTAACTGAATTATTTGGGAATAAACTGAATTATTTGGCCTGGGGTCCTGGTGGGCGGGCGCGGGCGGAGACTTACCTAGGTTGCGGGGTGAGGCCCAGCTGGACCGTGCGCAAGTCCTGACTGGTGGAGCGGCGTGGGGTGAAAGGGTATATGTGGATTTTTAAGAGAGGAGGAGTGATAAGAGAGGAGGAGGATGCATGCATATGTATCATGGCACATATGGGATTATAGAAGCAAATACAACCTTCAGAAGTTGGTTCTTTCTCTCTTTACATTATGTGGGCTGCAGGGATCAAAAACATGTTGTCATGTTTATTACAGGTGTATTTGTGCTCATTGAGCCATCTCACTGGCCCTAGTTGGGACACTTTGGAAAATATTTCAATTTACTTTAATGGCAAATTAGATCAGCATAGCAACAGTAAGAGGAGGTTAGAAACAGTCAAATTTTGGTATATTTTCAAAAGTACAACTGATCAGGCTTGCTGATGGATTCATAAGGATTTTGTGAGAAAGAGAGGAAAAAATAATGCCTAAACATTTGCTATGAGTAATGAACATTTCCAATGTATTTTTACTAAAACAAAGATGATTTTGTAAAAGGAGTTTCTTTGTGGAGGGTAAAACTCCAACTTTTTTCATAACCTGCTAGGTTATATGTGTTTGTTAATCATCCAAGTGGAGATATCTGGCTGTCACTGAAACCCAGTAGAGAGGTGCAAACTAATAATATGAAAGTCATCTCATAAAAAGATACTCTTTAAAACTATGTAGTATGATGAGAGCACCTAAAGAATGAGTGATGACAGAGAAGAGATCCAAGAACAGAACTCTAGGGTACTCCAGTGCTTAAAAGTGGGAAGATGAAAAGAACACAAAGGAAAGTGAAAGCCAGCCAAATCCTGAAGGCCAATGGGAGAAAGTGATTTAAGAAAGAAAGTCCATTGCATCTGAAGAGAGATGATTAGGTCAGGCAAGATGTGAACTGAGAATGTTCTACTCTTAGGCTGGTAATGTGAAAGTCACTTAGAGAACTTGAACAAAGTAATTTCAGAGTGGTGGAGGATGAATGCCCCACTCGAGTGCATTCAGTTGAGATTCAGGAGATAAAGGAAAGATACCAAGTAAAGAAAACTTGAAGTTCTCTTTGTAATAAAAACTAGCAAGGGAGAAAGGCTATATTTGAAAGAAGAAAAGATCTAAGTAGGTGTGGTTTCAATTTTTAGATGGAAGATACAGCATATAATTATACTTTTTATGAAATAAAATATGCAGAAAGAAACAGCAAGAGTGAAGTTCTAATTATTAGTCATCAAATTCTTTTTATAAAGGGTCAATAGTAAATACTTTACCTTTGTGGTCCATACTAACAAAATTTATCACTATAACCTCATAAAGTAACCATGGTCAATATGCAAATAAATGAACATAATTATGTTTCAATACCAATTTATTTTTAAAAACAATAACTGGCTAGATTCAGTCATGTTTCACAACAACAAACATTTCTAGACTGTGATAAAATTCACTGAAAAAATAGAAAATTTTCATAGTATATGTATTGTATATTATAATGTAATTTGACAGAACTCAATCTCTATTTCATAGTAAGTTCTCAATTAACTTGTTGTTATTCTGCAGGGAGGTTTCTAAGTCTATACCATGATACTCTCTGCTTTATCTCCTTCTGTGAAATTCTCATCACTAGTTATTATAAAGATAAGGCAAATATACTTCAAAATATATCTTTGAGATAGAAATTTTGCTTAACAGAAGAAATCTATCAAGGCAGACTATGAGGACTAAAAATGACAATGTGGTACAATCTAAATTATACAATTTTAACACCCTAAACCAAATTCAACATCCTATATACCTTGACATTAACTTAAGGAAAATAATCACTAAGAGTGGGATCTGATCAGTTAAGAGTCCATTCAGATTTGAGTGAGCTAGGATGCTACACAGTCAAAACCCATTTTACATGAAAAACCAAAATACAGTTAGTACATAAAGTAGAATAGTTTGGTATAAGTATGAAAGAAGTTTTGCAATACGTAAAAGATAAACTTGTTCCACGAACACAGAAAAACAATGATTATAGCTTATCTCATTTCTAAACAATAAAAGGAAAACTTTTCTAACAATTAATCGAGCCATCTGTAAGTGCTTCCATTTGAGTGGGTGAGCTCCCCACAAGTAATGAAGCAGATCAATGCTGTGAAAGAGATAGTTTCACTCTTTAACATTTATACCTTGACTTCTCATCAGTAAAGCAGAAACAACCTTTCTGCCCTATTTCCTGGACGATTTGCCAAGGAATCCACAGAACCTCCTTTCCATTTTTTATAGGAGTCTAGAAAAATTAAGACAGATTGAGGCTCCTGAAGTATCTGAACCACGAAAAAGAAAATCCCTCATTCAAGAAACTCTGACATCGTAGCTCTGTTCAGCCCATTTTATACATCTTTCTGGAACACTCCTGATTGCTCGAGTTGTCAGCCGTAGGGTCCAGCAAGGCAACCACAAAGCCATCGTTTTTCTGACTCATTAGACCATATTATTAGAGCTGTTGCAACTATAGCTCTTATAGCTCAGGGCATAAATATGTCTAGCCTAACTTTGGGGAATGTAGAGTTTATTCTTCCTTTTATTCTATTTTATTTTATTACTTTAATTTAATTTACAACACAGTTAAGGAGAATATTCTCTCAAAGTCTATCAGATATTTGGTTACCAGCCTATTTCTGGGAGAAGTAGAAGCAGCATCTTACTTCTCTGTTACAGAAAAGGGCATTGCTGGAAGCCTGAGGTGACTCTGAGATGAACTGTCAAGCACGCAGAATGCCAGTCTTTGACAGTTTTAACATCAAGGAACAGCAAAGCTCCCTTGTATCCTGCTTGGCATTTTCCTGCTCTAGATGTTTTTCTGACTATTTTACTTTACTGATGAATTTTCTAAAAAGATGCAATTATAAGGGCTGGCTGTTTCTTAAATGTTCATTTCTTGCCATTATTTGCTTTGCTCTTGGAATCGCACAGGCTAAAAATCTAATTACATTTGTTGACATCCCTCTGTGTATTTTTCAGGTGCACAATTAAAAAACTATACTGACAACAGAACTGTAACTAACAATCACATCATGTTTTATTATTGTTGAAGTCTTTTCATGTATATCATCACATGGAAAATTCCTAGGGTTGGAGCATATTCCATCAATGTTATCAAAAAGGCATTCACTAGACAATCCCACAACTGAAATCACTAGACAATCCCACAACTGAAATATTTAAAGTACTTTGGGGGAGGGTGAGTTAATGAGATGTGATTTGTACTGTTCATCTCATTAATTCACATTAAGTAACATAAAAAAGCACATGCAAATGGACAAATTGGGTATTTTTATGTGTATTAGACATACAACCTTGCTATATTAGCTCCCTAGGACTATTTAACAAAGTACTACAGATTAATTGGTATAAAACAATAGAAAAAATTGTATCACATTTCTGGAGACCAGAAAAAAAAATTACAGACACTGGTTTCTTTCAGAGACTTGGAAGGAGTATATGACTCATTCTCTAGTCTTTGCTGCTACTGGTTACCTTAGATTTTCTTGGTATATACATTAATCTGGTCTTACCTTTGTTCTTCTGTAGCAATTTCCCTTATGTATTCTGTACGATTGTGTTTTCTTTACGACAACCAATCATTATATTAGGACCAATTCTCATCAAGTATGCCTTCATTTTAATTTGATTAAGCATGTAAAGGTTGTAGGGCATTTAAAATTTTTTTGTTTGTTCATCAGAGGTACATGTGTGTGTTCACACATGTGTGTTAAGGCACAAAAATGACATTGGATACCATCCTCAATCATTTTTCCACATTTTAATTTTATTTATTTTCCCAAGTGAATACATAGCTCAAAGATTGGCTAGTCCAGCTAGCCAGCTTACATTGGTGATCCCATTTCTACCTCTTGAGTGATGGTGTGATGGTTAGTATAATCAAGCAGACACCCAGGAAGCAGGCTTCCAGGTACACCCAAAAGAGATTCTCTTCAGATAAAAAGTGGCCTCTTGACATGTCTGTGAAGGATAGTATTGATTGCATTGACTAATGTGGGAAAATACAGCCTATAATGGGAATGACTATTCTCTGAACAAATGGTCCAGAACTGTATAAAGATGAAAAGAGAGAACTGATCACTAACTAGCAAGCATACATTCATTCCCTCTGTTTCCTTGATGAACTTATTTTACTTTATCAGCCAAGAGACATTAGAAATATAAAAATAGGTCTTTTTTTATTTCCACTCATGCAAACTTAACAGGTACACTGGTCCCCTCCCTTCCTCCACCCCCCGACCCCCCTACTCTCCCCATTCATTCCCCCATCCTTCCCCATCCCCCAGTGCCTCCCCCCCATCCCCGGAGCATCCTTTACTGTGCATGCCAAACTCTCCTTTGGGTCCTCCTCTCCGATGAGGTGCAAGGACCCAGTGGCATTTCCCTGAACCCTTTCCTGTGTTCCCCTTAAGCATAGGAACACTACTGTCAATCCCTGGCTTCCAAGGATCCTAGTGCCTTTAGTCCATGTTAGACTTTGTGGGGTCAATAATGTGTTGGACATTGTGCAGGTCATGCAAAGTCCTGTTATGATTGCTTCGGCCCTAACTTGTGTGGAGTATCTTGCTTTTGTCACAACTTGGAGGAAAGGGCTAAAGACATTTAGTGGGGCAAGAAGCACATATAACATTCTATAACCCACAATACAACCTTCCTGAACAGAGAAACATCCTACCAAAAATGATGATAACTATGAGGATAAGAAATATTGTGTTCATAATTACTTCATCCAGGATGGTTAAAAGTCAAACATCCCTGTATACACTGGAACAACTCTCAAAAATCAAAGTTATTTTGTCTCTACTACTATTGTGTTGTTACCTGTATAAAGACGACATTGAATAAGAAGCAAAGTGTTGCATTATGTAACTGGGACATCCTTTCCTTAGTATTTTCACTTTGAGGAAGATCAATAATATGAACACTTTAGGATCCTTAAGCTCAGAGATTATTAACAAAGGTATTATGTCACTATTCCCTAGTTGAAAGTAATAGAAATGTTTCTCAAAAAGTTAAACATAAAATTGTCATGTGACTTAGTAATTATACTCCTACCTAGTCTTTGTCCCAATTATCTGGTTATCTCAAAGAACTAGTACATGAACGTTCTTTTTCTTTTTTTTTACATTATTTATTATTATGTCAGCTCATGCAAACTTTTTTTCTTTCATTTTTTAAATTTATTATTTCAGCTCATACAAACTTAATAGGTACACCAGTTCCCTCCCTCCCTCCTCCTCCCCCCAAACCTCCTGCTCCCCTCCCCTCCCTCTTCACACCCCATCCACCAGTGCCTCCCACCCCAATTCCCAGAGAGTCCTTTCTTGTGCATGCCTGATTCTCCTCTGAGCCCTCCTCTCCGATGATGTACAAGGACCCAGTGGCATTTCTCTGAACCCTTTCCCATGTTCCCCTTAAGTATAGGAACACTGCTGTGGCTGCCAATCCCTTGCCTCCAAGGATCTTGGTGCCTTTAGCAGATGCTAGACTTTGTGAGGTCGATAGTGTGTTGGACATTGCGCCAGGCATGCAATGTCCAATTATGATTGCTTTGGCCCTAACTTGTGTGGAGTATCTTGCAAATCATTGCTCCTCCCATCCTTTTGCTCTTACACTCTTACCGCCCCCTCTTCCGCAAATGTCCCTGAGCTTCAGGATGGGGAGAGATTAGGCTGGCCTAGTTCTAGGTGGTTGATATAGAGTCTCTGAAGTTCTGGATAGTGGTTTGTTGATGTTCTTTTGCAGTTTTGCTGCTCCTGCAATGCCCTTCACTCCATCCTGATGGGCATTGTATATCACCCCCTGGCCAGAGACAAAAAGCTGTTAATCTAGAGTCTTGTTATAAGACCACATTCAAAGGTAGATGTATTAAAAGTAGGAAACCACAGTGAGGGACGGGTCTATCACCCATTTGCAAAATGGCTACTTTTTAGCCATTTTACATGAATGTTCTTAACCTTCACAGTAACCAAAAATATAAATTACCCAACTGGAAGAGAGAGAGCCCAGCCCAGCCCAACCACCCCGGAGCCCCACGCGTTCCGGCGGCGAGCACCCAGGCCGACTCCTGCCTGGCCATGCAACACGGCCGGACAACTCCAGCCCCCTCAGCTCCGCCCTGCCCCTACACGCCGCTGGCTGCCCAAGACCCTCTGCCTCTCTGGCCCACCAGGGACCTACGCACGTGGTCCACAGAAAACACACTGCTACTCAGAATTCAATAGAGCCCAAAGGAAACTCAAGCAAAATTCTAAGGAACAAAGGGAACACAGGCCATACAGCTTGACTCCACTACAATGATTAAATAATGTGGGCAAGTTTCTTCTCATCCAGCCCAAAGATAAGTAAACTTTTTCTTTTCACCTTACTGATCCTTTAAAGTATCAATGCTTTAGATCAACTTTCTCATACAGCCACCGCACAACATACAACTCCAGGGAGTACACCACTCACCCCCACATTTCACCAAGATACTAAATCGTAAAAGTGCACTACCAAACTAATATTCACCTCCTGGTAACATAACCTGAATTAATTGATGTACTAACAGCCTAGTAGCCTCATCTAGGATATAACAATAACAATACACAAACATACCCAATCCAAGGCAAGCACTAGTAATAACTGGCAAGTGTAACAATGCCAACTATGTCGATTCAGGGAAAAAACACACAGAAACTGAAAGGTCCTAAAAAACAAAACAACAATGTACAAGTCAAAGTGCAGATCCACGAGAAACAAAACCCAAGAAGAACAATCTCCCACCGAAAGAATCAATCCCATAATGAGGGATTCCGACCAGAACAAATCCACAGAAAATAGCCATGAAAGCCAGACCCAACATAACGACTTTCAGAGAATGATCATTACCATGATTAATACTATGAAAGAGGAAATCTGAGAAGAGTTAAACAACCATATCAACCACTTTGAACAGGAACACAACAGGCACTTGGAGGAGTTGAGAAAAACAGATCAAGAAACAAAAATAGGTATGGCGCAATTAAAACAGTCTCAGGCAGAGTTTAAAATGGAACTAAACGACAAGTTATCTTCAACCCAAAACTCAACAGAGAGTCTTATCAGCAGAACAAATGAGGCAGAAAATAGAATTTCAGATCTTGAAGACAAAGTGGGAGAATTAACCAGCTCAATGGAAGAGATTGTTAAAGCCAAAGAGATACTGGAGAGGAACATTCAAGAGATATGGGACACTCTGAAGAAGCCTAACATGCGCATTCATGGAATACCAGAACAAGAATCACAAAATACCACACCGGAGGAAATATTTCAATTCATCATAAATAAAACTTCCCACAACTAAAGAATGAGAGGCCTATCCAAATACAAGAGGCATTTCTCACTCTAAACAGATACGACCAAAATAGAAAATCGCCACGGCAAATAATAGTGAAAACACTCCACATTCAAGACAAAGAAAAGGTGCTGAGAGCTTCAAGAGAAAAAAAGCAACTCACTTTTAAAGGTAAACCTATTAGAATAACAAATAACTACTCAATGGAAACAGTAAAAGCAAGAAGAGCTTGGAGAGACATACTTCAAGTATTATATGAGCAAAAATGCTAACCCAGCCTGATATACCCAGCAAAACTATCTATCATGATTGAGGGAGAAAGAAGAGTTTTCCAGCACAAAGACAACTTGAACGGATACATGTCTACCAAACCAGGCCTTCAAAAAATCCTAGAAATGATACTCAAGCGTGAGGAAAAGAATAAGCATATCCAGGAGGACAGAAGGGAAGAATAATACCACCAAAACATAAATATCAAACAACATGCTTACAAAATGTACTAAACATAAAAAATGTCCAGAATTAAACATAATTTCTCCATTATAACATTAAATGTCAATGGTATTAACTCACCAATTAAGAGACACAGATTACAAACTTGGATTAAAAACCACAATCCGACAATCTGCTGCCTTCAGGAAACTCATCTCACCACAAAAGATAGGCACATCCTAAGAATGAAAGGCTGGTCCAAAATCTTGCAAGCTAATGGAACCAGGAAACAGGCAGGGGTACCAATTATGCTTTCAGACAAAGTGGACTTCAAACCAAAGAAAATCATAAGAGACACAGATGGATACTACATTTTAGTCACAGGTACAATTCACCAGGAAGACTTCACAATACTGAACATATATGCACCCAATATGGGCCCCTCCACATTCATTAAGAAAACCCTACAGCGTCTAAAGCAAGAAATCAACCCCCAAACGATAATTCTCGGGGATTTCAACACCACCCTCTCAACATGGGATGAACAGGTCAAAAGCTTAACAGAGACACTTTGTAGCTTAACCAAACCCTTAAAGAAATGGACATTACAGATCTCTATTGAACTTTTCACCCACACACCAAAGAATACACATTTTTCTCAGCAGCACATGGAACTTTCTCCAAAATAGATCACATATTGGCCACAAAATGAATCTACACAAATACAAAAAAGTCGAAATTCTAGCCTGTGCCCTATCAGACCACCACGGCCTAAAGCTGGACATCCACAACAACACAACAAACAAGAGAAAAAACACTAACTCCTGGAAACTTAACAATATGATGCTGAATGAGAACTGGATTCAGGAAGAAATTAAACAGGAAATTCAAGATTTCCTGAAAGTGAATGATAATGACCAAGTAGGGTTCATCCCCGACACACAAGGTTGGTTCAACATACGCAAATCAATAAATGTAATTCATCATGTAAACCAGTCCAAAGTTCAAGACCACATGATACTCTCAATATACACAGAAAAAGCCTTTGACAAGATCCAACATCCTTTTATGATTAAAACGCTAAAGACAGTAGGAATGGAAGGAACCTTTATCAATATAATAAAAGCTGTATACAACAAGCCCACAGCAAGGATTATGCTCAATGGGGAACAATTACAAGCATTCCCACTTCGACCAGGAACTATACAAGGCTCTCCACTCTCACCACTTCTATTCAATATTTTACTTGAAGTCTCAGCTGAAGCCATAAGACAAGAAAGGGACATAAAAGGGATTCAAATCGGCAAGGAAGAAGTCAAGCTATCCCTATTTGCAGATGACATGATCTTATACCAGAGGGATCCCAAAAACTCCACCAGGAAGCTCCTGGAACTAATTGAGAAGTTCAGCAGGGTGGCAGGATACAAAATAAATGTTCAAAAATCAGAGGCCTTCCTATATGCCCAGAATGAAAGAAGTGAAAAAGCCCTGAGAAAAACAATCCCATTTACTGTAGCCCCTAAAAAAATGAAATACCTTGGTATAAACCTAACGAAGGAGGTAAAAAACCTTTACAATGAAAACTTTAAAACCCTAAAGAAAGAAATTGCTGAAGACATCAGAAGGTGGAAAGACCTCCCATGTTCCTGGATTGGCAGAATCAACATTGTAAAAATGACCATCCTACCAAAGACGATATACAAATTCAATGCTATACCAATTAAAATCCCAAAGCAATTCTTCAAAGAAGTTGACCAAATAATCTCAAAATTCATTTGGAGGCACAAAAGACCCAGGATAGCAAAGACAATCCTGAGTAACAAAAACACTGCTGGAGGTATTAGCATACCAAACCTTAGTCTATACTACAAATCCATAGTTATAAAAACAGCCTGGTCCTGGCTCCAAAATAGACACACAGATCAATGGATAAGGGTTGAAGACCCAGATATAAGCCCACAAAAGTACAGCCATTTGGTCTTTGACAAAGGAGCCCAAAGAATCCAATGGAAAAAGAACAGCATCTTCAACAAGTGGTGCTGGCAAAACTGGATCTCCACATGCAGAAGATTAAAGCTGGACCGGTACTTGTCACCATGTACAAGACTTAATTCCAAATGGATCAAGGACCTTGATATCAGGCCAGAGACTATAAAAACCATAGTTGAAAGGATAGGGAACTCCCTCGAGCTGATTGGGCTAGGCCAACAGTTCCTAAACAGACATCCAATGGCACAGTCACTGCTAACAACTCTCAACAGTTGGGATCTTGTGAAATTAAAGAGCTTCTGTTCAGATAAAGAGATTATAACACGAGCTCAAAGACAACCCACAGAATGGGAGAAAATCTTCACTAACCACATATCTGATAGAGCTCTACTGTCCAGAGTGCACAAAGAACTTAGAAAACTAAACACCAAGGAAAACGATGGCCCAATTAAAAAATGGTCCCTGGAACTTCAAAGAAATTTTACCAGAGATGAAATTAAAATGTCTAACAAATATCTTCAAAAATGCTCCACTTCTTTAGCCATCAGGGAAATGCAAATCAAAATTTCCCTGAGATATCATCTCACCCCGGTCAGGATGGCAAAAATCCACAATACAAACAACAACAAGTGCTGGAGAGGATGTGGAGAGAGGGGAACTCTGCTGCATTGCTGGTGGGAATGCAGGCTCATACAGCCACTCTTGCGAGTCATCTGTAGATTCTTAAAGAAATTAAAAATTGACATGTCATATGACCCTGCGATTCTACTTTTGGGAATAACCCCCCATGCAGCAGAGGTTCGCCTTGATAGCATAAGCACGACCATGTTCATATCAGCACTGTTTACAATAGCAAAGTCATGGAATCAACCTAAATGTCCAACAGTTGACGAGTGGATAAGGAAACTGTGGTACATCTATACCATGCAGTACTACTCAGCCATCAAAAATGATGAATTACTGGAATTTGCTGGGAAATGGATGTCATTAGAAACAATTATATTAAGCGAAGTATTCCAAACTCAGAAAGTTAAACGCCGTATGTACTCCCTAATAGGTGGCTCCTAGTACCAAACTCACCCAGCCCATATAGAGACACTCAAGGGTAAACATATGTAACACAGTAATTGCAAGGATTGTGAACAGGAGGGATGGGGTTGGAGGGCCACAGCAGACACAAGGAGAGAGGGGACCATGTTACAGCAGAGAAAATCGGCCTCCAAGGAATGCAAGTAAGTAATGTGACACCTGGTTAAGTTCACAGATTTTCGTTCCTGATCATGTACAACTGAGGGGGTATGATCTCACCAGAAGGGGAGTACATATAGTCTGGCAGATGAAAAATGATCATTTTGCAAATGAGTGACTGACCCCTCCCTCACCAAGGTTTCCTGCTTTTATTACATCTACCCTTGAATGTGCTATTATAACAAGACTCCAGTTTAACAGTTTTTTTGTCTCTGACCAGGGGGTGACATACAGTGCCCATCACGATGGAGTGAAGGGCATTGCAGGAGCAGTAAAACTGCAAAAGAAAATCAACAAACCACAATCCAGAACTTCAGAGACTCTATATCATCCACATAGAACTAAGCCAGCCTAAACTCCCCCCATCCTGAAGCTCAGGGACATTTGCAGAAGAGGGGGCGGTAAGATTGTAAGAGCAAAAGGATGGGGGGAGCAATGATTTGAAGAGTCTCCACACTAGATAGGGCTGAAGCAATCATAATAGGACTTTGCATGCCCTGCGCCATGTCCATCACACTATTGACCTCACAAAGTCTAACATCGACTAAAGGCACCAAGATCCTTGGAGGCAAGGGATTGACAGCCACAGTAGTGTTCCTATGCTTAAGGGGAACACGAGAAAGGGTTCAGGGAAATGCCACTGGGTCCTTGTACGTCATCGGGAAGGAGGACCAAGAGGAGAGTTAGGCATACACAATAAAGGACTCTCTGGGAATTAGGGGGGAGGCACTGGGAGATGGGGAGGGAGGGAGGGAGGGAGGGGAAGCAGGGGATTTTGGGGGAGGAGGAGGGGGGGAGGGAACTGGTCTACCTATTAAATTTGTATGAGCGGAAATAATAATAAAAAATGTAAAAAATAAAATAAAATAAATTACCCAACTATCTATCCATAGATAAACAAAATGCAATATCTACACACACATAGTGAAAGACAGTATCATTTAGTCATGTAAAGGGACAAAGGATTAGCACATGCTACAATGTGTAAAACTCAAAAACTTGCTTAACAAAAGAGATGAGATACAAAAGATCACATTTTGCATACTCCCACTTGAATGAAACATCCTGAGTAGGAAATTCAGAGAGAAATCAAGCAGATTAGTGGGTGCTAACAGCTCAGAGCAGGGGAAATAAGGAATGACTATGACTACATAAAGGTAATTTGAATATACTAAAACCCACTTTGAAACAGGTAAAAATGGCAACTTTTATGCTCTGTGTATTTTGACAAACTTTTTATTATAAAAAGTATTTTTCCCCTAGTTTTTTTTTTTTGGTACTTCCTGATAAAATGTTGGTCAGAGATGTTGGTCTTAAAAGAACCCAAGCATTACAGGCTTTTCCCATTGCTCTTGGTTACTCTCCAAAAACTGTCAGCAAGACCTGTTACTGAAGATGCAATGCAAATGGATCACAGAACATGGGCAAAATATATCAACTGGAATTGGTCTGTGGACTTTGCTGGATAGCTTACACAGGGGAGATAAATAATCAAGAGCCCCATCAACAGCATGAGATCTGTAAATTGCAATATAAATCACCATGACAACAGGTGACCACAAGTATAATAGTAGCATGAGTATCAAGGAAACAACCAACAGCTTTTTGATTGGATTTAAGACCCACTTGTCAGAAGGGTACACATCCCTGTCACTGTAAACTAGAACAAGAACCTACCTTTGTTTTACATTTTTTATTATTATTTCAGCTCATACAAACTTAATAGGTACCCCACTTCCCTTCCTCCCTCCTCCTTCCCCTGAACCCCCTGCTCCCCCTCCCCTCACCCCTCCCTCCCCATACCCCAGTGCCTCCCCCCCCCATTCCCAGAGAGTCCTTTAATGTGCATGCCAGACTCTCCTCTGGGCCCTCCTCTCCGATGATGTACAAGGACCCAGTGGCATTTCCCTGAACCCTTTCCCGTGTTCCCCTTAAGTATAGGAACACTACTGTGGCTGTCAATCCCTTGTCTCCAAGGATCTTGGTGCCTTTAGCAGATGCTAGACTTTGTGAGGTCAATAGTGCGTTGGACATTGCGGAGGGCTAGGCAAGAACCTACTTTAAAAAGGGGGGAAGAAAAAAAATCATTTGGGAAGACAGCCAATAAACCTATAGGTAGGAAGACAGTACATCAAAGTGCTCTGTTGATAGCTATTATTATAGAATGGGCACTTACAGTGGAAATCTTTGGGTCTAAAGCTGGATTAGTGAAGAGAAATGCACATATCAGTGGGGTGGCCTGAAGAGAGGTAATTTGATATACCATGAAGGCCTGAGCCCCCACAGGAGTAGACAGGTCAAAGTGAACCCTGGGATCGATAGAAACACACAGGTGAAATGGTGGAAGGGAGTGGGAAAGAATAGTGAAGGGAAGGGAGAGGATGGAAGGGAGAGGGGATGGAGGGAAGCTAGGATGGACACCCAATATGCTTGTAAAAGTAAAAAAAAAAAAAAAAACTTTAAAAAAGTGTTTTAAGTCTAACTGTCTTTGATTTAGAAATAATTATTTGGGACACTTTGAATTTCTGTAGGGCCAGATTCTTTACCTAGAAATTAGGGGAAAATTAGAATCATCACATTTATCTGACACAAAAGCAATTTCTTAACATCAGTTATCTACAAGGCTTAGAAATTAATAATTTCCAGGTCCCAAACCTTTTCACAAAAAGTGCTTCTTCCTTAAAGGGCTCATATACAAAGGTGGAAATGGTGGAGACAGATTTTGAGCACAAAAATATATTAGTAGCAGAATTCTGCTGGGAGACTGGGCAAGCATTCTAAGACAGTTTCTACTATAAGTATCTTACAAAATTTGGTAGAATCACGCTGAATATTGAAGTTGCCTCAGTATGAAATACATTTTGTATCACCCTGGTGAAGTTCCTTTAAATTATAATAAGAGCTGTATTTAAGGGTTCTGTAGAGCACATTTCAAAAATACATGAACAAGCTGTATTTGCATGTCAATCTACTCAAACTAGAATTAAATCCACTTTCCAAAGAGCCTTTCTTATTTCATTTTAACTTGGGTGGGAAATTTTTCTTCACTTATTACAATTTATGGGAATAATATTCATTTCCTGCAATATCACAAAAGTAAGATTGTTCTCGTAGGGACCACACAATTTATTAGTTGTTTTTATGTTTCTGCTTGTTTCAGTATGTGAGTTCAAACAGGAATACCTTGCATTATGACTTTTGTTGTTACACTTATGCAGTAACTACTTATGGCTTCATGCATGTGGGAGTAATTTAAAAAGGAGCGGTGCTCTTCTGAATGCATATACAATGTCTCAATTTAGTTCTTAAACCATATATATGCATATAAATGCATATTTTTATATGGCAAAACTGGATCTCCACATATTTTTTATGGCAAAACTGGATCTCCACATGCAGAAGATTAAAGCTGGACCCGTACTTGTCACCATGTACAAGACTTAATTCCAAATGGATCAAGGACCTTGATATCAGGCCAGAGACTATAAAAACCATAGTTGAAAGGATAGGGAATTCCCTCGAGCTGATTGGGCTAGGCCAACAGTTCCTAAACAGACATCCAATGGCACAGTCACTGCTAACAACTCTCAACAGTTGGGATCTTGTGAAATTAAAGAGCTTCTGTTCAGATAAAAAGATGGTAACACGAGCTCAAAGGCAACCCACAGAATGGGAGAAAATCTTCACTAACCACATATCTGATAGAGCTCTACTGTCCAGAGAGCACAAAGAACTTAGAAAACTAAACACCAAGGAAACCAAAGGCCCAATTAAAAAATGGGCCCTGAATGAAATTAAAATGTCTAACAAATATCTTAAAAAATGCTCCACTTCTTTAGCCATCAGAGAAATGCAAATCAAAACTTCCCTGAGATATCATCTCACCCTGGTCAGGATGGCAAAAATCTACAATCAAACAACAACAAATGCTGGAGAAGATGTGGAGAGAGTGGAACTCTCCTACATTGCTGGTGGGAGTGCAGGCTCATACAGCCACTCTGGCGAGCCATCTGGAGATTCTTAAAGAAATTAAATTGAAATGCCATATGACCCTGCGATTCCACTTTTGGGTATAACCCCATACAGCAGAGGTTCACCTCGATAGCACAAGCACAACCATGTTCATATCAGCACTGTTTACAATAGCAAAGTCATGGAATCAACCCAAATGTCCAACAGTTGACGAGTGGATAAGAAAAATGTGGTACATCTATACCATGCAGTACTACTCAGCCATCAAAAATAATGAATTAGTGGAATTTGCCAGGAAATGGATGTCATTAGAAACAACTATATTAAGTGAAGTATCCCAAACCCAGAAAATTAAGCGCTGTATGTACTCCCTAATAGGTGGCTCCTAGTACCAAACCCACCCAGCCCACCTTGAGACACTCATAGGTAAATCTATGTATTACCTACAGTAATTGCAAGGATTATGAACAGGAGGGATGGGGTTGGAGGGCCACACCAGAAACAAGGAGAGAAGTGACCATGTTACAGTAGAGAAAATAGGCCTCCATCAAGGACTGCAAGAAAGTAATGTGACACCTAGTTAAGTTCACAGACATTTGTTCCTGATCATTTACAACTAAGGGGGTATGAACTCACCAGAAGGGGAGGGCATATAGTCTGGCAGATTAAAAAGTAACCATTTTGCAAATGGGTGATTGACCCCTCCCATTGCCAAATGCCATATGACCCTGCGATTCCACTTTTGGGTATAAGTATTACATCTACCCTTGTATGTGCTCTTATAATAAGACTCCAGTTTAACAGCTTTCTGTCTCTGGCCAGGGGGTGACATACAGTGCCCATCACGATGGAGTGAAGGGCATTGCAGGAGCAACAAAACTGCAAAAGAAAATCAACAAACCACAATCCAGAACTTCAGAGACTCTATATCAACCACCTAGAACTAGGCCAGCCTAATCTCTCCCCATCCTGAAGCTCAGGGACATTTGTGGAAGAGGGGGCGGTAAGAGTGTAAGAGCAAAAGAAAGGGAGGAGCAATGATTTGCAAGATACTCCACACAAGTTAGGGCCGAAGCAATCATAACTGGACATTGCATGCCTGGCGCAATGCCCAACACACTATTGACCTCACACAGTCTAGCATCAGCTAAAGGCACCAAGATCCTTGGAGGCAAGGGTTTGACAGCCACAGTAATGTTCCTATGCTTAAGGGGAACACAGGAAAGGGTTCAGGGAAATGCCACTGGGTCCTTGTACATCATCGGAGAGGAGGGCCCAGAGGAGAGTCAGGCATGCACAAGAAAGGACTCTGGGAATTGGGGCGGGAGGCATGGGGGGATGGGAAGGGAGGGGTGAGGGGAGGGGGAGCAGGGGGTTCGGGGGGGAGGAGGAGGGAGGGAGGGAAGTGGTGTACCTATTAAGTTTGTATGAGCTGAAATAATAATAAAAAATGTATTTAAAAAAACTAAAAATGAAAAAAAATAAAATAAAAATAAAAAGGAGCGGTGCTCTTCTGAATGCATATACAATGTCTCAATTTAGTTCTTAAACTATATATATGCATATAAATGCATATTTTTATATATGCATGTATGTGCATATTTATATATGTGCATATATATGCATATTTATATATGTATATAAAGTGAGCATGTATAAAGGATTAATATCACCTGATATTCCAAGGAAGAATTGAAAGATCATTCAAAAATTGCCAATTTTTTATTTTTCTTTATTATTTTATTTTTCTAGTTTTACAGCATATTGAATACTTATCCCTGCTTCCCTCTATCTCCCCTCTCACCCATCCCCCTTCCCTTCACTTCCTCAATCCATCCCACTCCCTCCCACCCTCATGCCTGTTTCTATGGACTCCAAGATTCACTCTGGTTGTCTAGTCTTTTTGTTGTTTTTTTCTACTTTTATACGCATACTAAGTACTTATCCCTGCTCTCCATCATCTCTCCCTCCCATCCCTCCATCAATCCCACCCTTCTGCCTGTCTGCTTCAATGGATCCCAGGGTTACCTCTAGCTTGTCTCCTCTGGTGGGGGTTCAGGATTCTGTGGCTTGTCAAGTTGTCTCCTTTTGGGCCACCCCACTGATAAGGGCATTTCCCTTCACTCATCCAGCTTTAGTCCCCAAGCTTTCCACTGTTTATACTTATCTCTCTTAAGTTCCTTGTTATTCTATGGGGACATGTTTGTATGTTAGTCATTATGCAGGTCTGGTAAGGATAAGTCTCACTGTAGTGACTGTATATTTTGAGTGTATTCCATGTGTGTGTACATGTTTGTGCATGCATATGTGCAGATGTGTGCATATAGAATCCAGAAGTCTGTGTTAGGTGTCTTTCTCACCTGTAGTGCTCTCTATCTCATGTTTTTGAGAAACACTGAGCTGGAACTCACAGACTTGACTATACTAGCTGGCCATCAAGTCCCAGAGATCTTCTTGCCTCACCCTCTCCAGTGCACGAATTACATAATGCAAATGGTAGTACACAACTTTTTATGTGATTTCTGGCCATCTAAACCCAATCCATCATGCTTGTGGCAAATGCATTACCAACTGAACCATCCCCCACCAGGCCTTGCTTACATATGTTTTTAAGATTAAAACAGCTTTAGTAATAAAACTGCATTTTATGATCTGAACTTCAGTGAGTCACCAATTAGATGCATTAAAGAAGCAAGAAGAAGATTCAATGTAAGGGATTCTTTATCAACCTATCTTTAAAAAATTCTTATCTCTTGTAAACAAATCCATGAACACTCAGTCACTTGCTCTTAATTATGTGGCATCCATCCTGATTTAAATTATATAAAGCATGTGAGTTCTGATATGATTATACAATTGGCCAACACTTAAAAACCAAGAATTTCTATCGGTCTACATTGTTTAAAAGCAGAACACATGAGTTTCCTCAATGTTTAATAGTGTTTAATAGCTGGTTCATGACTGACTGGTAATAGACAGAGGTAAAAATTATATAATCATTGTGATTGGACCTTGCCTAACTTGCACAATGGCTAACATGTCAACAACCCACCAAAGTCTAGCATTGATCACAATGGAGAAGGTTTTAGGCAGTAGGATCCCTAGAGGCAAGGGGTTAATCAGTCATAATAGAGTTCCCATACTAGCAAGCATCCCAAGAAGGGGCTCTAAGCTATGCCACTGAGTCCTGACTCCTCACTAGAGTAGACAACTCAGAGGGAAATTCAGCCCTCAGATAAGCAGATGCTCTGGAGGATGGGAGGGAGAAAGCAGAGAGCACCAAAAGAGGAAGAGGTAAGAAAAAGGGATAAAAGATAATGGGGTTGGAAGGTGGAGAGTGCAATGGAGGACAATAGGAGAAGGGAGAAGGGAAGGAGAAGAAGGTGGGTACCTATTGACTTTGTATAATTAGGCAAAAAATATAATAAAAAAATCTCCCTGTTTAGAATATCCCTGTATTTCCTCAGTTCTTAAGAGCCAATTTTCAACTGTTAGCATCTATATTTCTTTCCCTATTACCCAAAGCTTACTCTCTTCTACATGGATATCAGGTTGTAAGTGCCAAGAAATTAGCAAAAGTATGCGACAACTCTCAATCAATTACTTTCAGGAGTTAGTGCATACATACTTCCTTGTCAATCAGATGCCATAGGAACAGGTATATTTTTATACTGATATACCCTAACCCTTTCTCATGCACAAACATAGTTGTCATGACAAAATTTACATTTTTCACCTTCCCTGAATGACAACAGGAATAGCCTTCTGTTGTCAATATAGCCATTTTTATTTTACACTGACATGATCAAATAAATACAGGAGAACCATCAGATATGAAATAGCATTGCAGGATGCAACATGGCTACAGGATAACTTTCTAGTCAATTTCACATCTCCAAAATTATGCAGCATGAAATCAAATTTTCTACCATCACCATAACTTCACTCTTCAATGATGACTTCAACTCTCATGAACTCTGATGTGCTAGTACAAGGGTAAAGCCCTCTGTAGGAGCTTCAACTACTTAAGTATAGATCTCAACCATGCTTAAATTCTCCAAAGAAGAATGGCAATAATGACAATGTACTTCAACTGTTCAAGCACATGCCACTCTAGCCAAATCAGACATATGCTACATTGACATCATCTAAAATGGTGTAATTTCCCCAACCCCTTGAAGTTCACATCTTAATGGAAGATTATACCCATAAAGATTGATCATCCAAGGAGAAAAAAGAACTGTCTCAGGAACAGAATTGTTTCCTCACCTAACCAACATGACTTTGGCTTGCCAAAGAGTAGAAAGTTATAAGGCATTGAAAAAGACTCACAAAATATATCTAGTAGGTATAGTAAATGAATACAATTTAGAACTGATGTTTAGGCATAATAGCTTTAAAATTTATAATTTGTTCAACGATATTTCTTCAAAGGATCAGTATAACCAATAGTATGGAATATAAAAATATTTGTATTAATTTTCAACTGTTTTAATGTTATAGTTTTTCCTAACAGTTGTGTTATTCTTTCAATCAAATGTTTACCTTTGTGCTGTTTCCTTATATAGTTACATTAGGAAAATACACAGCATATGTTCGCTTGCCACAATACATTCAGTCTCTGTAAGAGCTTATTCTAATTTCTTTGACACTAATAATAAGGACTTGAGCTTACATGTATTGCAAATTTCAATATTTTGCTTGTCTTGGCACTAGTCATCTGATTATTCAAAATATTTTTCTGAAACTATTTCTACAACAATAACTCAGAACCAGTTTAAAACAACGGGAGAAGATTTTAAATTTCAAATTCCAAGGTCAGACTCTAAACTGACTAAATTAAAATTTCTGTATTTGGGTAGTAGTCAGGTATGGGCCTTTTAAAAGATTTCTATGGTTCTAATATATAGAGAAGACTGAGGCATCTTTGAGTAGGTAAAACTCTACATTTCATTAACTGTATCTTCTGGGCTTACTAACATATCTAAATGAGATTTTAAGCTAAATCGCCAAGTACTAAGAATCAACTCAACATAAAATTAAAACTATCTACCTAGCCCAATGTTCAGTGCCAGAAATCCAAAAGTGAAGAGAGAGATCTAGAAAAAGAAAAAAAAAAGAGCTACTCAAACTTTAATATATACATGAATCATCTGGAGATCTTGTTAAAATGTGGGCTCTGACTCAGTTAGGTCTAAGGTAGGACCAGAGAATATATCTCTAATAAGTATCTAGGTGAGATGTTAGTAATGTCAGAATACCTCAAATAACATGAAGATTTGAAACAGGAAATAACAAATACTGTAAAGAGTGCAAGGTACATGGTTACTGGCATGGTTAAGAATAAACAAAAATCTAGAGTTGTGTGAAATATTCTCCCCCGCTTTATCTCTATCTCCACAGATTTGGTCAGTTTTTATTACAATTTTTTCCTAGCTTTACAAGCATATTGATACTTATCCCTGCCTCTCTTTGTCTCTTCCCTCTTCAATGCCTTCCCTCCATCACTGCATCCCACTCCCTCCCACTCTCCTGCCTGTTTGCTCTATGGGCCCCAGAGTTTCCTCTGATTTGTATACTCTTGTGGGGATTCAGACCTCTTTGGCATATGAAGTGGACCCTCCTCAGGCTGTCCCACTAATAGGGGCACTCCGCTTTACCCATCCAGTCCTAGCCCCCAAGGTCAATTTAAAAAAAAAAGTGTTCTATATCCTTCCTGTGATAATCTTTACATAAGGCTCTAGATATTTTGTGATTTATTCAACAATAAACCCACAAAAGCTCTGAAGGGTTGTTTTAGAAAATAGTGCAAGGGGAAAAAATCTAACCCAACACTGATGAACTTCAAAAGTTTTGAAAGCATAAATGCATATGAATATCAGAGAAGCTGTCCGTTCTCCTGGACACCTGGTAAGTCTAACTCATGCTTTCTCCTTTGTCTAAGGAAAAGGAAGGGTTTTGTTTGTACTTAAAAGCAAAACTCCAGAGTGAAATGTGCCTTCAAACTTTCTAACACCTAAGTTTCTTCAGTTAATAACTGTAAAATAAATCTAACCTTTATTGAGTTCAGATTGAAGTGAGAAATTTTAACAAGCATCCACCTATTTATGTTGGTTCCTAAATATATTTTGAAAAGAAATAAAAATGTATTCTTTGAATCTTTATTCCATCTTAATTGTAAAATAAAATGGTTGATAATTTCTTCCAACTCTCTCAAGAGTCCTTAGGAATATTCCATTAGATTTTATTACTGCCAAATATCAAAGTCACTTGCAAATCCTTCCAAGAAGAACAGAATAGTAACATGCTGTCATAAGATAGACTAGGATTCTATGCAATGTATTTAAATGATAATAGATTAATAGAATTATTGGTACTAAAAACTAAAAGGTTGATTAGAGAAGGCAAAGGTTCAAAAAGAATGTTAATACAGGAATTACTTTCCAATGTTAAAAATAAGTTCCTCATGGTATTTGTAGCTGGGAAACTCTCTGTAAACACACACATCACCCTGCTATAACATAGTATTCTAATTTAATAAATCTAATTAGACTTCATATATGAATGAAAAGGAGGTTTCCTTACTATTATGTACTTATCATGCTCTAGATTGGGTTCTATTTGTAAATTAAAGCTCCCAGCAAGAAAACATACTTTACATGAAACATACTGCAAACAATGACTAATGAGAACTTCAATGACCATGGAAAGGTTGAAATGTTACAGGTTTGGAGCCTAATTACAACTTATTTTGAGCTATATTTATTAATACTTACTGATTGCCCACCTGTATGCCTGATATAACATAGTAACTAACATGTGAAAGATTTGGGGATATGTTAATTTGGAGTACACAATAACTTAAGGGATCACTAGCTTCTATCAAACCCAAAGCTAATAATATGATAGCATCTAAGGCCCATACAGAGGTTTTCAGTTTTATTGTAACCTGTCAACCTGATTATACACAGGGCATTTTTATATTTTCTTTTGTTTTTTTTTTTCTAGTTTTACAAGCGTATTGAGTACTTATCCCTACGTCCCTCCTTTCTCCCTCTCTTCCTTACTCCCTCCCCTTTCCTGCCTTTCCCTCTTACTTCCTTCTCCCCTACCCTCTCTCCCTCCCCTCCCTTCATTACTCCATCTCTCTCCCTCCCACCCTCCTGTCTGTCACCTTCTATGGGCCTGAGGGTTCCCTATGGATGGTCTACTCTTGTCGGACTTAAGTGACCCCTCCATGGGCCACTCCAATG
The DNA here is from genome assembly GCA_023101885.1 of Typhlomys cinereus. NCBI lineage: Eukaryota > Metazoa > Chordata > Mammalia > Rodentia > Platacanthomyidae > Typhlomys > Typhlomys cinereus. The sequence goes on along the minus strand of JALPQD010000367.1, from coordinate 1,326,921 downwards.
ATAGGGGCACTCCCCTTCACCCATCTAGCCCTAGCCCCCAAAGTTTCCACTGCATGTAATTATCTCTCCTAAGATCCTCACTAGTCTATGGGGGCATGTTGGTATGTCAGTCATTATGTAGGTCTGGTAAGGACAAGTCTCACTGCAGTGAGTTCCTGGATGCAGCAGCCCTGCATTGAGTGGAATGTCTTGTCCAACGGTGGATCTTCCATCTTTAGGCTCTTATGATCTTAATGCCCTCTCTTCTGCAAGGTTTCTTGAGTCCTTGAGTCTTAGGATGGGGAGAGATTAGGTTGGCCTGATTCTGGGTGAACATTGCAGGGCCATTGGTATTCTGCATTCTAGCTGGCCATTGTTGTCCATGACAAAGTATTTTTTAAGTGTGTTAATTTTTTAAAATTTCTTTGTTCTGTTACTATAAATACTTCAAGAACCTGTCACTCCACTGGAACATGGAATTAGCAAAATCTCTGTCTTCAGGCCATAGTTACTCAGGTTTGGCACCAGAATAAACTACCTCTTTATCCCTTTGAGTAGAGAGTTGTGATTTTTAACTAATCATGTTATGGGCAACGTGACACAGAAAAAATGAGTGGCCTCTAATTCCAATATCAGCTCTGTGGTTTGGGAAAATTATTTAACTTTTAATTATATGAGCTTCAGTTTCCTTCTCTAGAAATGAAATGTCATATATATAATTGGATTGCTATTAGAACTAACAATTCTGTCTTTCAAATTTCTGATACTTAACATTCTTTAAAATTATCGCTGCCTTCTAATAAAGTTCATAAGCACATTAAAAGCAAATATTATGCTTTGTCATTGTAATTCCCTTTGTATTAGATGAGATTACGGAATTAATGATGCTGATGACCTAAGCATTTATCTAAATATGATCTAATCCTCTGGTCCATCCTCTCTTGCTCGCATGCAATATTTAGTCACTAAGTCATGCAAATAAGAGTCCTCAGGGACCAGTGCAGCAAATAAATAGCTTTTGTTTGATTTTCACAGTATTTACTTATTAAACTGCTAAATTAATTGAAGATTTTTTTTCTGGAATGTACTTTTTATTATTATATAATAAGGATGTCAAAATTCAATAACATTTTGTACTGATGTTTATAGTATTCCCACCATCATAAGACATTTTATGGTAAAAATGAGAAACGTTTAAAGAAAAGAAATATCATCCTTCTTAAAACACACATGAATACAAGAATGATTTTTGACAAACACAAACTAGTGCGATCTATTAACTTTGAGAGTTGCTCCTCTTCAGGGATAGAGGAAGTGGGGTTATGGGAAAGAGCTGGTGTCAAATAGCAAGTCAATAGTCATGAATTAGGAAAGTTGGAGTGTAGTACACCTACTGAATTCCCAGTGGCTGGTCTGTGGTCCTTAGAAACTACCTTTTGCCTGGGAAACTTATTTCAAAGAAGGAACAATGCTGGCTTCTTTGCTGCCAATTTTCTGCAAGCCCCGTTCTCATGTGATCAAACCCATCGTTAGTCCTTGCAAAGAAAGGACAGCTGCTGTTGCTCTAGAGTGCACAGGGACCACCTGTGACCTGAGGTTAGCTTCTCAGATCAAATCACAGAGAGCCGAGGAAGAGGTGTAGTGTGTGGTGAAATGATATGAATTGAAAGGCAACCATATACAACTCAGATCACTGATGTTGCTTATAACATACTAACATTGTAGAAGAGTGAGTGAGCAATCTGTCAACTGTTAGTTGGACATTTTAATAAGTTTTGTGAAGACGTGCAAAAAGATATACCAAGATTTCAGGACAATTCAAGCAACTTAAAAATATAGAACATTTCTTACAATGTTTGTGTAGGGTCTCAAATTAGTTCAGGTAAACATAAATAATTAAAAATTTATGTACACTTATGAGCATGTATATTCAGACATACATATCCATATTCACATACATAAATGTATATGTTTTAAAATTATATATGTATATATCCTCAAGATCCATGTATTCAAGATATATATATAGATAGATTCAAGATATGGGGATTATATAGATTAGCTTTATATGTTCATATAAAGATATATATCTATCCTCACTCTGAGGTGGAATTCTCTATTTTCTTTTTTTTTATTTAATACATTTTTTATTATTATTTCAGCTCATACAAACTTAATGGGTACACCAGTTCCCTCCCTCCCTCCTCCTCCCCCCGTACCCCCTGCTCCTCCTCCCCACCCCCTTCCCTTCCCATCCCCCAGTGCCTCCCGCCCCAATTCCCAGAGAATCCTTTCTTGTGCATGCCTCATGATACATTCATTGGAAGGCTTAACCCATAGAGTGGTACACTAATTATAAATGAAACAAATCTCTATTCTCCTCCTTAAAAAGAAAAAAAGATGATGATTCTTGTTCTTCCAATCAGAACTTTTATAGTATTCTGCAAAGTGGCCAATTCAGACAGAATTAAACTCACTTCTGTGGAATCAGAAAACAACTCTGAGCTTGGGAACCTGAGTACACACTTGAGGGTTTCCGGTCTTCAGGCAGATAGATGAGCTGAAGCTGTAAAGAAGTTTGATTGTTCTTTGCTTAAAAGGTTACATTTATTCCCTTTACACCCCACCACGCTCCGCTGGTCAGGACGCGAGGGCGGTCCAGCCAGGCCTCACCCCACACGCTAGGTAAGTCTCCACCCGCGCACCGCCCACCAGGCCCCCAGGTCAGCCCACAGGGACCCGGCTCCGACTCCCACCATCCAGCCAGAGCCGCGGGCAGGGCCGAGGGACAAGGACGACCTCCCCCTGCTCCCGGACCCCGCCCCAGCTGCCCTCGGGTTAAATAGCTCCACGCCTACGCCCCGATCCTCCCTTTACACCCCACCCCACTCCTCAGTCCAGCCGGACCTCACCCCCGCACCCTAGGTAAGGCTCCGCCCTGCCCGCCCACCAGGAACCCAGGCCAAATAATTCAGTTTAGTGAAATTGAGAGATCTTAAGAGTTAAAATGACAATGCCAAAGTCAAAGTGCAAATCCATGAGAAGCAACACTCAAGTAAACAAATTTCCCACTGAAGAAATTAATCCCATAATGTTAGACTCCAACAAGAACAAACCCGCGGAAAAAGGCTAAGAAAGCCTCACCCAGGATAACGACTCTCAAAATATGATCTTTACCATGTTCAATACTATGCAAGAGGAAATCCGGGAGGAATTACATAATCGACTCAATCGCTTTGAAGAGGAACACAACAGACATCTGGAGGAATTAAGAAAAACAGTGCAAGAAACAAAAAGTGGCATAGAGCAGTTAAAACAAACTCAAGCAGAGTTTAAAACTGAGCCACAAGACAAGTTATCTTCAACCCAGAACTCCACAGAGAGTCTTATCAACAGAACTAACAAAGCAGAAAACAGAATTTCAGACCTTGAAGATAAAATGGGAGTACTAACCAGCTCAATGGAAGAGGTTGTTAAAGCTAAAAAGATACTTGAGAGAAATATTCAAGACATATGGGACACCCTGAAGAAGCCTAACATGCGTATTCATGGAATACCAGAGCAAGAATCTCAAAATACCACCCCAGAGGAAATTTTTCAAACGATCATCAAGGAAAACTTTCCTCATCTAAAAAAAGAGAGGCCCATCCATATACAAGAGGCATTCCGCACCCCAAACAGATACGACCAAAATAGAAGCACGCCACGGCAAATAATAGTTAAAACACTCCACATTCAAGATAAAGAACTGGTGCTGAGAGCTTCAAGGGAGAAAAAACAAGTCACTTTTAAAGGTAAACCTATTAAAATAACAAATGACTTTTCAGTCAAAACAGTAAAAGCAAGAAGAGCTTGGAGAGACATACTTCAAGTATTGAATGAGCAAAAATGTCAACCTAGGCTGATTTACCCTGCAAAACTATCAGTCATCATTGAGGGAGAAAGAAAAATTTTCCAGCACAAGGACAACTTTAAGGGATACATGTCCACAAAACCAGGCCTTCAAAAAATGCTAGAAATGATACTCAAGCGTGAAGAAAAAAACAGGCATATCCAGAAGAGAAGGCAAATATAACACCATTAAAAGCGAAGCAATATACTTATAAAAACTACTAAACATAATAAATGTCTGGAATTAAAAATAGTTTCTCCATTATAACACTAAATGTTAATGGAATTAATTCACCGATCAAGAGACACAGATTACAAACTTGGATTAAAAATCACAATCCATCAATCTGCTGCCTGCAGGAAACCCATCTCACCACAAAAGATAGGCACGCTCTAAAAATAAAAGGCTGGTCAACAATTCTACAAGCTAATGGAAGCAGAAAACAGGCAGGGGTAGCAATTATGCTATCTGACAAAGTGGATTTCAAACCAAAGAAAATTATAAGAGACACGGATGGATACTACATTTCAGTCACAGGTACAATTCACCAGGAAGACTTCACAACACTGAACATATATGCACCCAATATGGGCCCCTCCACATTCATTAAGAAAACCCTACAGCGTCTAAAGCAAGAAATCAACCCCCAAACGATAATTCTTGGGGACTTCAACACCGCCCTCTCAACATGGGATAGATCAACAGGTCAAAAGCTTAACAGAGACACTTTGGAACTTAATCAAACCCTGAAAGAAATGGACCTTACAGATCTCTATTGAACTTTTCACCCACGTACCAAAGAATACACATTTTTCTCAGCAGCACACGGAACTTTCTCCAAAATACATCACATATTGGGCCACAAACTGAATCTACACATATACAAGAAAGTTGAAATTCTAACCTGTGCCCTATCAGACCACCATGGCCTAAAGCTGGACATCCACAACACATCAAACAAGAGAAAATACACTAACTCCTGAAAACTTAACACTATGATGCTGAATGAGAACTGGATTCAGGAAGAAATTAAAAAGGAAATTCAAGGTTTCCTGAAATTGAATAATAATGAAAATACAAATTACCAAAATCTCTGGGACACAATGAAAGCTGTTTTAAGAGGTAAGTTTATAGCTCTTAATGCCTACATCAAAAAAATGGAAACATCAGAAATAAATAACAATGCAGCTTAAAGCTTTAGAGAAACTTGAGCAATGTGATCCCAAAAGCAGTAGAAGAGAGGAGATTAGCAAAATAAGGGGAGAAATATCTGAAATTGAGATTAAGAAAACGATAGAAAAAATCAACCAGTCAAAAAGCTGGTTCGTTGAAAAAAATCAATAAGATTGATACAACCCTAGCTAAATTAACCAAAAGCAAGAGAGAGAAAACCCAAATTAACAAAATTAGAAAAGAACATGGAGTTATCACTACTGATACCCAAGAAATCCAGAGAATTATAACATCATATTTCAAAAACTTATACTCTGTGAAGTTTGACAACACAAAAGAGATGGATGAATTTCTAAGTAAACACAACTTAGCTAAATTGAATCAGGAAGTTGTGAATTATTTAAATAGTCCTATAACATATAAGGAAATTGAGGAAGTAATCTCGAATCTTCCCACCAAAAAATGTCCTGGACCAGATGGATTCAGCACAGAGGTCTACCAGACATTTAAGGAGTTAATAATACCAATACTCCTTAAACTGTTCCATCAAAGAGCAAAGGAAAGAACACTACCAAATTCCTTCTATGAAGCTAATATCGTCTTATTCCCAAAACCTAATAAGGATTCACTTAAAAAAGAAAACTATAGGCCGATCTCCCTGATGAACACAGACGCAAAGATTCTCAACAAAGTCTTAACAAATCGGATTAAAAAACATATTAAAAAGATCATTCACGGGGACCAAGTAGGCTTCATCCCCAGCACACAAGGTTGGTTCAACATATGCAAATCAATAAATGTAATTCATCATGTAAACCAATCCAAAGTCCAAGACCACATGATACTCTCGATAGATGCAGAAAAAGCTTTTGACAAGATCCAACAACCTTTTATGATCAAAATGCTAGAGACAGTAGGAATGAAAGGAGCCTTTATCAATATTATAAAAGCTATACACAACAAGCCCACAGCAAGAATTATGCTCAATGGGGATCAATTGGAAGCATTCCCACTTCCATCAGGAACTAGACAAGGCTGTCCACTCTCACCACTTCTATTCAATATTGTACTTGAAGTCTTAGCTGAAGCCATAAGACAAGAAAGGGACATAAGAGGGATTCAAATCGGCAAGGAAGAAGTCAAACCAGCCCTATTTGCAGATGACATGATCTTATAAATGAGTGATCCCAAAAACTCCACCGGGAAGCTCCTGGAACTAATTGAGAAGTTCAGCAGGGTGGCAGGATACAAAATAAATGTGCAAAAATCAGAGGCCTTCCTATATTCCGAGAATGAAAGAAGTGAAAAAGCCTTGAGAGAAACAATCCCATTCACTATAGCCCCTAAAAATGAAATACCTTGGTATAAACCTAACCAAGGAGGTAAAAGACCTTTACAATGAAAACTTTAAAACCCTAAAGAAAGAAATAGCAGAAGACACCAGAAGGTGGTAAGACCTCCCTTGTTCCTGGATTGGCAGAATCAACATCGTAAAAATGACCATCCTACCAAAGGCAATTTACAGATTCAATGCTATACCAATCAAAATCCCAAAGCAATTTTTCAAAGAAGTTGACCAAACCATCTCAAAGTTCATATGGAGGCACAAAAGACCCAGGATAGCAAAAACAATCCTGAGTAACAAAAACACAGCTGTAGGTATTGCCATACTAAACCTAAGTCTATACTACAAATCCATAGTTATAAAGACAGCCTGGTACTGGCTCCAAAATAGACACACAGATCAATGGATGAGGATTGAAGACCCAGATATAAGCCCACAAAGTTACAGCCATTTGGTCTTTGACAAAGGGGCCCAAAGAATCCAATGGAAAAAGAACAGCATCTTCAACAAATGGTGATGGCAAAACTGCATCTCCACATGCAGAAGATTAAAGCTGGACCCGTACTTGTCACCATGTACAAGACTTAATTGCAAATGGATCGAGGACCTTGATATCAGGCCAGAGATTATAAAAACCATAGTTGAAAGGATAGGGAACTCCCTCGAGCTGATTGGGCTAGGCCAACAGTTCCTAAACAGACATCCAATGGCACAGTCACTGCTACCAACTCTCAACAGTTGGGATCTTGTGAAATTAAAGAGCTTCTGTTCAGATAAGGAGATTATAACGCGAGCTCACAGGCAACCCACAGAATGGGAGAAAATCTTCACTAACCACACATCTGATAGAGCTCTACTGTCCAGAGTGCACAAAGAACTTAGAAAACTAAACACCAAGGAAACCAATGGCCCAATTAAAAAATGGGCCCTGGAATGTAAAAGAAACTTTACCAGGGATGAAATTAAAATGTCTAACAAATATCTTTAAAAATGCTCCACTTCCTTCACCATCAGGGAAATGCAAATCAAAACTTCCCTGAGATATCATCTCACCCCGGTCAGGATGGCAAAAATCCACAATACAAACAACAACAAATGTTGGAGAGGTTGTGGAGAGAGGGGAACTCTCCTACATTGCTGGTGGGAATGCTGGCTCATACAGCCGCTCTGGTGAGCCATCTGGAAATTCTTAAAGAAATTAAAGATTGAAATGCCATATGACCCTGCTATTCCACTTTTGGGAATAACTCCCCCATACAGCAGAGGTTCACCTCGATAGCACAAGCACGACCATGTTCATAGCAGCACTGTTTACAATAGCAAAGTCATGGAATCAGCCCAAATGTCCAACAGTTGATGAGTGGATAAAGAAACAGTGGTACATCTATACAATGGAGTAGTACTCAGCCATCAAAAATGATGAATTACTGGAATTTGCCGGGAAATGGATGTCATTAGAAACAATTATATTAATTGAAGTATCCCAGACCCAGAAAATCAAACGCCTTATGTACTCCCTAATAGGTGGCTCCTAGTACCAAACCCACCCAGCCCACCTAGAGACAGTAATTCCAAGGATTATGAACAGGAGGGATGGGGTTGGAGGGCCACACCAGAAACAAGGAGAGAAGGGACCATGTTACGGCAGGGAAAATAGGCCTCCACCAAGGACCCAAATAAGTAATGAGACATTTGATTAAGTTCACAGACTTTTGTTCCTGATCATTTACAACTAAGGGGGTCTGATCTCACCAGAAGAGGAGGGCATATAGTCTGGCAGATAAAAAGTAACCATTTTGCAAATGGGTGATAGACCCCTCCCTTAGTGTGGTTTCCAACTTTTATTACATCTACCTTTGAATGTGCTTTTATCACAAGACTCTAACAGCTTTTTGTCTCTGGCCAGGGGGTAACATACAATGCCCACCAGGATGGAGTGAAGGGCATTGCAAGAGCAGCAAAACTGCAAAAGAAAATCAACAAACCACAATCCAGAACTTCAGAGACTCTATATCAACCACCTAGAACTAGGCCAGCTTAGTCTCTCCCCATCTTGAAGCTCAGGGAAATTTGCGGAAGAGGGGGCGGTAAGAGTGTAAGAGCAAAAGGAGGGGAGGAGCAATGATATATAAGATACTCCATACTAGTTAGGGCTGAAGCAATCATAATTGGACTTTGCATGCCCTGCGCATTGTCCAACACACTATTGACTTCACAAAGTCTAGCATCTGCTAAAGGCACCAAGATCCTTGGAGGCAAGGGATTGGCAGCCACAGCAGTGTTCCTATACTTAAGGGGAACATGGGAAAGGGTTCAGGGAAAGGCCACTGGGTCCTTGTACGTCATCGGAGAGGAGGGCCCAGAGGAAAATCAGACATGCACAAGAAAGGACTCTCTGGGAATTGGGGCGGGAGGCACTGGGGGATGGGGAGGGTGAGGGGTGGGGAGGGAGAGGGGTGGGGAGGGGAAGCAGGGGGTACAGGGGGAGGAGGAGGGAGGGAGGGAACTGGTGTACCTAATAAGTTTGTATGAGCTGAAATTAGAAAAAAAAGGTTACATTTATCAACTCTTGGAATACAAACATCTATGTCATGAGGCAATTTTCTTAAAGTAATCTTTTCTTTTTCTATAGACCCGGTTATGTAATCATGAACAGTTAAGTTTTTAGGTTGTAGATTGTTCCCAACTTTTTTTTTTCCTTGAAAAGTTTTCTCCTGTTAGTAGTGGAAGCACATGTGACTGAAAGAGAAAAGTGCTCCACGAGAGTGAAACCACTCAAGCAGCTATGGATTCAGTAAAATGCTTCACAAAAGTTTCTTGGGCATGGCCTTCTCCTTCAGGGCATTCCCACTACCTGTGTTCACCCCCCTCCCGGCTTGGCAATTTCCAAAGGTTCTCACACTTTCACCTCTGTGTGGTCAATACAATTTAAAAAAAATCTAATTTATTTCCTACAACATGGACAAATATGTCAATTTAAGTTCTAAGTTTGAGTTTTTCCACTGAAAAATCAAAAAATCAATTATTTTAAGATTAAGACCAAAAGAGAAGCCAGCCATTGTCTTCTCATAGGAACTTGAAGAGAAAGATGCAGTTGTCTCATGGGTAAAGAGAACAAATATAAACGTCTCATGGGTATCTCCACTTCCTTTGCCAGACCTCCTAGTGTACTACTGGGAGAAGATTATTATTTCAGTTTGGCCATGGATGCTCATATGATAGTAATCTGAGTTGGGTAGGACTTTATTCTAAAGGGTGAAAACTATAGTTCTTTATCTATAAGGAAGAATGTTCTAGGTGAATAAATAGGAAAAATATAAAAATTTAGGAAAATATGTAACTCAAGTTATGAGGTATTTCAAAGACACAGTGCCCGTGAAAATGATCTTCTCCATGATTTTCATCTCCGGATGTCTTGCTTAGCCTTTCTGTCCTTACATTTGGAGAAACACAGACAAAAGCCCTTTTGAGGAGCAAGAGTTGCAATAGTTCAGAACAGAGTTAGGACAGAAAGGGGAGAAAGCAATACTTGCATGTCTCTGAATAAGAACAAAAATAATTCCTTAAATTTTTTTTAGCCTTAAAATCATACACTTTTATAGGGCACGTGATTGACTGTGTGACTACTCTTTCCAGAGGGAGTTTTTTTTTTAAATACTAGGAAAGCATGACTTATTCAAATTAGATTTTCCATGCTATATTTAGTTTTAGAGATGTGTTTAGTTCTAAAACTGTGGTTCCCTATATTCCAGGGAGAGTGTATATATACAATCCTAAGACTCCTTTTCACTCAACTTCAACATAGTTGATTTTAACACTTCTCCACAGTCTCTCAATTCCTCTTCTAGGTTATGGCCTCTGCAACTGAAACATGAGAAAGGGATCTGTTGAAATGTTTTCTGGATAGTCAGGTCCTGAATATTTCTCAAAGATTTTTGGGTCATTTCCTGGTACTTAAATTTTTTTTTTTTTAAATAACAAGAACTAGAGATTCCCAGGAAATTGATTTCATTATGTATAATACATATATAGCAGGAACACACTGATCTCACAGGAGTATGTTCTTGGTCAACATAAACACACATTCACTCAAGGGGCATATCAGTAATGAGCCAGACATACAAACATATGCAAATGTACAATTGACAGCAAATGATTTTAAATCCTAATGTCCTGAATATTAAAAAAATGAGCCGAGACAGCTCTTGTGACATTTAGTATGAAAGTTCTAGATTGCCACGTTCATGAGGAAGTAGCTTCAGATCACGTCTCGTGAGTTCGGATTGCACAGCAGAGAACCATGCTGAATATCATGACAAAGATCGTGAAACCTGCAATTCCAATACCAACGATTCCAATGAGCTGAAGCTTAACGCTGATTATGGTTTCAATTTCGTCAATGCAGTTCTTGTGCTCTAGAAGCTCCTTCGGGCACGTGGGCTGGACCTGTTCAGACCTCTCTTTCCCGCAGCGCTGAAACACAGAATGGAAGGTAATGAGCGTTCCGTTCCCCCTGCCCCGCTCCTTAAGGTAATCATTGTAGGCCTCTTCATACATCGTCTGCACGTGCCATATGGGTACATCCTTGCCTATAAAAGCGAATACTCCAGTGGTTACTTCAGCAGCAAATATTACCAGCAGGCAGGTGAAAAATAATCCGAGTACACACTGAGACTCCCATATGGCTCCACAGCACCCGAAGAATCCCACAGTCATCATGAGGGTTCCGGCTCCAACCAGTATGTAGAGCCCTATGTAGAAATACTCTGGGAACTTGTCCTCCAATGATAGGTCCTTTATGGTGCCTCGAAACCGAAACCATACTCCAAACGCAATGACGGCCGACCCAGCCAGCCAGAAGAGCAGGCTGAAGCCGAACAGCGGGTACTTGATACACCGCAGGCCCCCGCGGAAGGGCCCCATGCTGCAGCCCCGGCGGCGGGCTTCCGAGTCCCCAGGCCCACGCGGCGAGCCCCAGGAGCGGCGGGCACGTGAATTGAAGATATTTTAAAATCAAACCATGCAATGTGAATGTCTACATTTTTGGTCCCTTTTGAAAAATGAGAAAATTTGCCAATATTACCCTACCAATCATGCCTGATGTCATGGTTTGATGGTGAATCATCCCACAGTGTCATGTATTTGAATACTTCATCTTCAGCTTGTGGCACTGTTTGGGAAACTTATGAAACCTTTGGCAGGTGGAGTCTTGCTGGAAGAAGTATGCTACTGAGGGTGGCCCTGGAAGTTTGATAATCCAGCACCTCTTCTTTTCATGCTTTGCTTCCTGAGTATGTCTGCAATTTAACATTCAGATTCCTGTTTCTGTTGCCATGCTTTCCCTACCTGCTCAATCTCCTCTGGAGCTATACAAAACAATAAACCCTTTCTCCCTTAAGTTGCTTGGGCCAGAGTATTTTTTCACAGTAGCTGAAGAACAACTGCAACACCTGGCAGTCATCGCCAGGAACTAAATGGTAATAGTAATAACAATAACAACAATAATAATAAAGTATTATCTCCTTTAGATAGAATGGGTTCTCTCCAATTTGCTATTGTATCCACATAGTCCATGTCAGTCTTTTAAGCTAGGAAAGAAGTCACATAGGCATACGACAGCCTTAATAAAAAAAAGAAAGAAAGAAAGAAACTATAACACAGAGTTAGATAATTAAACCACTTCCTTGAAATTATAGCCAAGTTTTAACTTTGGTTTGGACACATAATCATCTGGGGCAGAAATATAGACTAGATATAGAATGAATATATACATACAAGTGTGTGTGTGTGTGTGTGTGTGTGTGTGTGTGTAATAAAATCCAAAACAAATTAGAGAGAGTAAGCACTACTTTCAAAGTATATTAACATCACTGTTTCTGTGCCCCTATTCTCATATTCAATGTTAGTAGAGATTTTTAGTGAAATAGGGAGATACTAACAGAGCTTCAGGACAAGCCATCAGTTCTTTTGATGACACTGATCTGGGCATGCAAAGAGGCTACTGTGCTCAGTACAAGTGACAGAACCTTCACAACTGTCATAGACACCACTAAGACATATGCTAGTCAGAACCAGGAAAGGACCAATTTGTGGGCACCAAAAGGGGTAAAACCTTTGTTGTACTTTGTCAGTAATAACTTTGCCATTGTTCACAGCCATCACAAATGAGAGAGAAAAAAAATGGCAGATGATAGGACAGAAAAGTAAATGGAGGTATACTTAGTACACACAACAGACATATTTGGAACACTTTTAAAATTATTTTGGTAAAACTGTTTTAAACTATAATTGCTCTTTATTCTTTGACACTTTCATATATGCATACACGAAGTTTAAGTCATTTTCATCCCCATATTACCCATTCCTAATTCCCCTTTCTTGGAGCTAGATTTCCATTTTCAGGGAGCAGGAACCACACAGGTAGAGAAATGCTATCTGGTGATTATTATCAATGGCTTGCCTACAGAAAGGGTAAGAAAATAAGAGGCAGTTCAGCAAATTTTGTCAGTTGTTTTGCTAACTTGTCAGTTGATAATTACCAATCTGCCTCGTTTTTAAAAAGTTACTCCTCATTAAATTTATTTAAGTGAATTAAGCAAAGAATTCAGATTTTCAATGCTTAATGGTCCATTCTAGATTGTCAACACACTGAATATTTTCCCTTTTTCATCGTTGGCAAAGGGTATCACTTGGATCTTGATCAGATTCAATAGTAAACACTGTTGCTTTTTCTTCCAACTATTTCCTTAATTTGTTGGAAAGAAAACAAAGCAAGTTGGAGAGATGGCTCAGTAGGCAATATGGCTTGTGCAAGCTTGGGGACCTGTGTTCTAATGCCCAGCACTCAACCAGAAACGTTGAGTATGACTGCACATAACTATAACTTCAGCACTACTGTACACAGACATAGGTAGACCTGGGAAGCACATTGGTCATCCAGTCTGGCTGAAACAGTCAGCTATAGTTTCAGTGAGAAGACCCTGTCTTCTAAGGCAAAGGTCAATACAAAAATAGAAGACACCCAGTGACTTCTATATGTGCACTTCCCATACAAACACATGCCTATGTTTGCACACACAATAAGAAAACTGTTATTTGAAATACATTGTCATTCTTGAAAGTTTCCTTTTCAAGTCTTCTGTGCCACTAATGTGGCTTAATTCATGTGATCAGCACCCAGGGTAATACTAGCAATAGGAATATCTGAAAGATAAAGGCAGCTTCACTAGTTAGAAGAATAGGTGGCACATGGGACCATACTATACTTGTACTATATTTGTACCTCTTCGGTTCTTCTAAAACAGTTTTAAAATAAAAAGTTAAAGAAGGCTTAATGATTACTTTCTGTTTATTATTGCTAAGACTTTTAGCAATAGAGAGCTAATTACTAGGAAATTGACTAATCATCTTTTCCTCCAATAAACATTTATGCTGCATATATCCATTGTCTTATGACATAAGAATTTAATCTGGGATTATCATTCTCAATCTATTTTAGCTAAACTTCAAACTAATCTTTGACACACCATGTGAAAACAAGTTTCGTGAGGTTGATTTTTTTTACTATATAGTTCAGCTCTCAACTGTATTTACATGATATCCTCTCTTGGAGGAAACAGAGTATTTCCTTTCAGAGTCCCAAGATAATAATATTTAGAAAAAGCTTATAATAAAGTTTTTATTCCTTTTGAATTCTTAGAAAATACCATATTTGAAAAGAAATACTTGAAAGGGCTTATGTTTCTCTAAAACTTGAGCCAAATTTACCTTTCTCCTTACAGCAAAATATGTAAATTTCTAATCTACCAAGGCACAGGGCAAAGCTTAAAAGGACCATGAACTAAAAGTCAGAAAATATCCAGCCATGAAAAGAAATTGTGAAATACAGCTGTTGTATATCTTAAGTAGCAATTCTAGGGATAGTTCCAAGGATATTCAGAAATTACATCTTAACTCTCCTTTATTCTGATGATGGTAGTGATGGTGGTGGTGTTTTATGATGATGGTGATAAACATATCTGAGCCTTTAGTAAATATAAGTATTAAGGTCTCAGATATTATGCTAACAGTTTCAAGTGCTCACTTTGCTTTTGCAGCAAGTATGAAAAGTGGGTAATATTTTTATTTTATCAAGAAATTGAGTCGGTCAGAATTTTCTCCATGATATATTAAGTGAAAGAGTGTTATATTATTTTATTTCTGTAAATCAAATTGAATTGGCTTAAGTATTCCCTAAAAGTTTAATTTGAGTTCCAGTGAAGCTTAAGTGAAGCCAGAAAAGGATGAACCACAAAAAATCTACATTCATGTATGATAAACTAAAATAATAATTAATTAAAAATCTTGCATCAACTACCACAGTACTGTTGTACTTTTTCTCACTACTCTGAAAAAATACCTGTTAATAGCAATATGTTTATTTTGGCTCACAATCCAAGGGGATACAGCCTATCATGGTGAGAAGAAATTGTGGCACAAAGTAGCCAGTCTTACTGCATCTAAAGTCAGAAAGCAGAGAAGAGAGAAACACTGATATTCAGCTGGCTCCAACTCTCTTCGCTTTTATCTACTCTCCACTCCAAGCCCACGTAATAGTGCCACTTACATCAGTGATGGATCTTCTCTGTTCAGTTAAAATTCTCTGTAAGGACCCTCAGTGACACAACAAAAGAAGCTCTGACTAGATTATCCCAAATCCAATTGACTAGCTAGTAGATATAAACTTTTATAGGCATCAATTTTCATTTTTCCTCCTACAGAGGTACTCAGTCACTGAATGCTGACAGTGATTCTGTTTACCTATCACAGGATTCTACAGAGACTTTAGCATATGGCTGCCAGGTTTTGCAAATCAAAATACAAAACTTTGGTTTTGGATAATTTAGTTTGGCATCCTGTATTTGATTGGACAACCCAACCTGTAAGCAGGTATCTCAGCCATAGCACTAACTTTGCAACTACTACATTCATCCCACAGCCATTTCCTATCTGAAACACATAGAACAGGAGGGATTCATGGGATTCTGAAAGCATTCTGATTGGATATAATGTTTTGTCTCACCAGTAACACAGTCATGAAGGTATCTGAAGCCTGTTAATGGCATGTGAAAACAAGTCCCTCTGTTGAAGTCTAGTGTCTGGAGGTTTACTCTACAAGTTTACAGTGTCCATATAGCAGAAAAATCAGAGGAACTGCAAGAACATGACTCAGGTGACATCTGCTAAAGAGTTTGCCATGACCCCACTAGGATCCTTGGAAGCTAGGGATTGACAGTCACAGTAGTGTTTCTATGCTTAAGGGGAACACAGGAAAGAGTTCTGGGAAATGCCACTGGGTCCTTGCACCTCACGGAAGAGGAGGACCCAGAGGAGAGTCTGGAATGCACATTAAAGGATGCTCTGGGGATGGGAGGAGGAGACACTGGGGGATGGGAAGGGAGGGGGGAGGGGAGGGGGCATAGGGCGGTGGGAGATTGGAGGGAGGAAGGGGACTGGTTTACCTGTTAAAGTTGTATGAGTAGAAATAAAAAAAAAATAAAGTTGCATGAGTAGAAATAAAAAAAAATAAATTAAAAAAGTACTGAATCTAAAAAAATAAATAAATAAAAGCATTGGGGATTTTAAGCATGAACTACATATAACATTGAAGTACATCTCTTTTGAGAGCCTTCTTCATCTCGAAACACGTGGTAGTTACTATTTGCATCAAGTGAATGCACTAAGTTTACTTCTCACAGCAGGTCATTTAAGACTTTATGCATTGTCACTATGCTATTCTAAATTCCAGAAAGTCCCAAGCTTTCTGCCATGTTATTCCCACCAGAGTGGACAACATTCCCTCTGAAGTATAAGTCAAAAGCTTCTTCATTAATGTACCTTCTATTGTTTTCTTCACTCCCCATTTCTTCACAGTGTGAGTTAGAATAACTGTATAAACAAGAAAGAAGGGAAGAAACAGGTAGAATCAATGCACCTGCCACTTTGTCCTGGGTTACCACTAAGTCATGCACTTTGGCAAACAAGAGCTGTTTTAGGTCACTTTCTTCCATTCTCAACTGTGTAGGGCTGCTGTAATTGCAGAAAGCACAGGATAAGTACAATTGGCAACCTTGCCCTCAAATCCCTTCATGTCCCTGGAGTTGAAAAGTAGCCTATGTTCCTCAAGCAGCTGTACTAAGAAGACAAAACCGACCAAGAAATAAAATGGACCGTTTCTATCCTTAAAGCAATACAGACGTCTACTCTCTATCATCAACAATCTCTTCCTAGGGCTTTATTACAGTCATGTGTCAAATGATAACATTTTGATTAACGACAAACTGCATACACAGCTGTGATCTTACAAGCTTATAATGGAACTTAGGATTTCTATCATCTACCAACATTCTAGCCATCTAATAGAGCACAGAACATTGCTGACATGTTTTTGGTGATGCTAGTGTAAAGAAATACAGAGTTGTCAGTCATTTGAAAATATAGCCCAAGTAAGGTTTAGTAGCAACCCAGTACTCAGGAGGCTGAGATAAAATAGTTTCCTTTGTTACTCTGCTGGCAGCCTCATATGTCTTGCATTTTGTAAGTCTCTCAATTGCATTATTTTCTCTTGTGCTTCATCTAATTTTATGCTTTGTTCATCATGGTCCTAGAAGCAAAGCTTACTATATACATAAATGCTGTACCACCTACATTTATGCAAGTATATTATGTTTGCTCAACAATGAAATTGCCTAACGATGCATTTCTCAGGATTTATCCCTGTTGTTCAGCCTCATATGCCTGTATTTTCAATAGGAAAACATGGAGCAACTTAAAATTCTTAACCAATTTCTTAACACATCTTTAAAGCACAGAAAAACACATGCATATGTACACAAAGCTATATGCAGAGTATATTATCATGGTTTTCAAAACAGAGATGCTCTGTAAAGCACCAACCCTGGTACCTCTATTAGCACAAAGTAAGAACGTCTCTGTTTTGGAAAGCTCAATACATGCATCCAAACTTCAAAACATGACTCTAACAATATGTAGAACTTAATTTTGGCTGCAGATTAGAATCAACTGGGAACTCAGCCATACCAAATCCTAGGATGCACCCCAGAATAAGTGACTCAATCTCTAGGTGGTGTCCCATGTATTCATGTTGATTTCAATGTGCCAGCCAAGGCTGAGCACCACCATGTGAGATGAATTTGGAATGCATAATTTTGTGAATAATTGCCATTGGGTTTGGGAGACAAGACAGAAATCTTACCACAGGAAAATTAGCCAGAAAAAATATTGTCTTGATAGATGCATGTATTTCACAAAATTACATATTAAAAATAGGTAGTGTTCTACTAGGAAATGAAGGGGTGTGTTTGCAATCGCTATGGAAAACATTAATTGCATATGAAAAACTGTAGTAAGGGGTTTTCTTTGTAGTTTTTGCCTTGCTATAAACATAAATTTTCTTGCTCTGTACTCCTAGTGTTCAGTTTGTCTTCCCTCTACTTCATTTATACTATATCATGTTAAAAATAGTTTCACCTGTCCCAGTACAACGGCTATGCCCTCTTCCCTCATTCCCATGCCTTTCTTCTTCCTTTGTTCTCTCTCTAGAACACCATTTCCTTTCTGTACTCTTCCTCTTTTTCTAGACTGTTAAGCATACCAAGACTGTGTATAAGGTAACTTTTGATTAAAATCCTTTCTAACTCTCAAAAGGTTATACTGAATATCACCATTACAGGGTCTTAGAAAAGCCTGTCATTGCCTTGCTGTCTAGTAGTTTCTTCATTGCTTTAAGTTCCATGCGACTACAGGCCCATAATCGCTTGAACAATAGTAATTCTCATATCTGTTAAAGGCACAATTGACTTTGGAACTATTCATTTTCACTATTATCACCACTACCAAACTCCTGTTCCACTAGCCTCTCGAATATTCTCCCTTGATCCACGTGTTCTTGATGTTATTAAGTCACACATCATGAAATTCAAAACTTCAGTTATTGATCTATGTTGTATTGCAGATGTCGGAGCTCTGTTAGTAGGCAATAATTGGAAAGTCAACTTCTATGCATTGCTAAAACATTTCTTCTATCCATAATTTGCAGAACCCCACACACCACACACAATTCTCCAGTGTTGTTTCAGTCGCTTGCTCAGTAGTTCTGACCCTTGGCCAACAGGTCACATTAGCACTTCAGGAACAGTGGGCAGGAGATGTTATTCTAAAATTTCATTTGTGCCAATTCTATCCTCACATCTTCTAGTTTGTGCTGTTCCTTTGACCCTCTGTTAGTTCCTAACATGATTACGTGGGACATTGAACAAATCTATTATTTTGTGTATGCTACCATCAAAACTCACTCACTCTTTTTAGAATAAACTGACTTTCCCTAACGTTTTTTGTCTGTAGTGATACTTGTTTTACTGTGGCCAAAAGCAACATCAGACTACCTTAGCATGAATCCACATTCTGCCATTCCCTACATTCAAATATTTGGCAGCATAGTAGATAGAGAACAAAAACATGCATGAGCAAGTGATACAAGAATGTTTGGCCAAGTTTGAAATAAACTGGGACTCCAATGTTTAAGTCAGTGATTCAAATCAAGTATTTAGTACAATTTTATTTTTTGCTGAGAAATTCTGCCTCTTCAACCAAAAGATAAAAGCTGAAAAAGCTTTTTCAGATGTCAATTTCCTATACAAAACAATATTTGATGAGTAGTAAAGTATAAATTAATTAGAAACATATGGGAACTGATTTCTCTCAAATTAAATGTAGTTGTAAAACTTGAAAGGAAAGGAGATTTAGCTAAACATTCTTGAGTCATGCTGAATTTACATTTATTGAGGGAGATATATTTATGTAAGTTTAAAATATGGGGATTTTTTTTGCTTTTAGCAAGTAGAGCAATTCAGCAATAAGACTTGTAAAAATATCATTTAAAACTATAAATATCTGACTCAGTTCCTTTTGACAAAAAAGTAAAGAATGAAGCTGAAAGATTTAGGAGAGAATGATTGCAATGGATCTATAATACTTCATGTTTATAACAAATAAAATATCAAGAGAATGATGTCAAAATAACAATGTCCATACAATCTGTTGGGTGAGTATATTCATCTTTTTAATGTTTTCTATATGCTGGGAAAATCCTGAATTTTGAATTATATTATGCCAGCAGTAGGTTAGAGCAGTTTTTGAAACCAACAATTTGACTCGAGACACCTGATGCAATTGTTTAAAACTTCCATTACTTGGGTGCTCAGTACTCTTCATTTTATATAGAAACTATAATCTAGGGGCTGGAGATGTGGCTCAGGGGTTAAGTCTCTGCCTTGCAGGTAGAGAGTCCTGAGTTCGGATCCTAGACCCCATGTATAGAAGCACTGGAGAAGTGGGGGCGGCCTGCATTTCTGGTCCTTGTAGGGCGGAGCCTGTGAATCCCCGGGCAGAGTAAACAAGAAGGAGGTGGAGGCAGTCCATGATGGTTCCCGAATTCGTCCGTGGTTCTACACACATACACATACATACACATGCGCACACACACGCACAATTGAATAAATAAAAAATAAAAAAGAAACTATGATCTAGTCCCTGACTGAAGGATGAGTACTGTGTATTATCTTCAGCCAATGACAATGTCTTGAGAGAAGTAAGGAAGAACTGTCAGCAAATACCAGCCATGCCAGGTGGGAATTAACAACTTCAACTCTGAATGGGACTATCTGAAATAATACCAGAGCATCCTTAACAGTTATGATCTAATGACTCCATCAGTAAATTACCATAAGAACAGGTGACCACCAGTGCAACAGTGGCCTGAGTATCAAGGAGACAGCTAACAGCTTTCTGATTGGATTCAAGACCCATTTGTCAGAAGGGTATACATCCCTGTCACTGTAAACTAGAACAAGAATCTACTTTAAAAAAGGGGGGAGGAAATCAGTTGGGAAGACAGCCAATACACCTATAGGTAGGAAGACAGTTCATCAAAGTGCCCTGTTCGTAGTTGTTATTATACCCATAGAATAGGAACTTACAGTGGAAACCTTTGGGTCTAAAGCTGGATTAATGAAGGGAAATGCACGTATCAGTGGGATGGCCTGAAGAGAGGTAACTTGATATATATACCATGTAAGTCTGAGCCCCCACAGGAGTAGACAGGTCAGAGTGAACCCTGGGGTCCATAGAAGCACACAAGCAAAGGTGGGAGGGAGTGAGAGAGAATGGTGAAGGGAAAGAATGGGATGTAGAAGATAGGAGAGGAAGCTGGAATGAATACCCAATGTGCTGGTAAAATTAGAAAACAAGTGGTACAGAGGTGAGAAGGAGAAGAATTGAGAGGTTAGGTAATTGAGCTGACATAGGCTCTGAGGGCCTGTGAGGAAATGTTGACTGGGGCAGGATAAAGCTCTAAAAGTCCAACTCTTCACATTCCTTGTGTCTTACAATATGTCATTGCTGTTTTCTAATAGAAAACATCTCTGTAAATTCCAACTGATCACTGCATAGGCCAGAGTTTAAGTGGGAAGCAGCACACACACACAAGCACCTAGCCTCAGTGTGATGTGAACAAGAGACCACACCAAACAACCCAGGAGAAAGTAGATATTCAAGAAAATGAAAATGAAGCAGGACATTGAGCAATCCCTTTTCTCCCACCCTACCCATAGCAAGGCGATTTGCTCTTCAAAGCTAAACCTTAGTCCTAGATTCTGTTTGAACAAGAGGAGAGCCATTTTCTTAGGATCCTTCTTTTCCTTCTCTTTCTCAACAATATGGGTGAAGTAGGTCAACAATTTCACAACTTAAGGGGAATTGGGGTATTTTTAATTCTTTTCTACCACTTTCAAAGATTCACCCCTTACAGCGAAGAAAGGAATTTAAATTTTAAAACTTGCTTATATTTAGCCAAAACCTATTCTCCAAAGTTAAGGCAGCTTCCCAGGCTGGTGGAATATTAAAACAAGACAACATGGCTTTCCCAAGGGAGTAAGTTTCACACAAAACTCTAACACATTTAAATGTTTTTTAAATATACCATGGTTGAAACTACCATGTTGAATCACTTGAGTGAGAGTCAAGATACTTTAGTTGTCAGGACTTTAATAACTCTGAAGTTAAAACAATGTTCCAGCCAAGAGAAGGAGTGCTTTACTTTCAATTTGCACGATGGAAAGATTTGTTTTTTGGCTCTTTCTTTTGACCAAATCCTAAAGCCTTTTGCATTTACATCTAAACTGCACAATGCATATTACATCCAATTAGCCCTACAGGTATGGATTCCAAACAAAATACATAATTATCATAGACTGCAGCTGGATTGCATCTTTATTTTCTGACTTCTCACAGGCAGTGACCTAGAAAGGTGCTATGCAGTAAATAAGAGGTTCGGAAGGAGGCTACTAGTATGCAGTGGTTTTTTGTGACTTTGAAAAGATAATGGCCTCGACTTAGTCCCCATTACTGATCGAGCAGACTTGAGTTTATTTCATTACTGATAACACTGTTAGCCTCTGTCATCCAGGGTGGATGACTTCATTCCCTGTACAATTAAAGGCCAAACACACTGCGTGCCTGTTCCTGTAATCCATTCACACAAAGGACGAGAAACAATAAATATAAACCACTGTAAATTAAGCTCTCTAAAGACTACTCATAGACTTCCTATCTCCTTCCACTACCATTGGGAAAAGATAAGGGAAAAAAAGCATTTTAGTTAAAGCTTATATCATTTTGAATTCACTAAAACTTAAAACTACACGCACTCATAGATGGGTATCTAAAAAAATACTGAAAAACCCCTTCTTAACTTTGCAACAACTATTTATCATATTCATTTATGTTTTTGCTTTTAAGAGAAAGCATGTACGTGGAGAAAGTATATATGGGGGAGTTCCTTTTTGTAATGTGTAAGAGGACTGCATGTCTAACTTAATATTCTTAAGCACAATAAAATGTAGTGACTGCACAAGTTACCAAATTACTGTCCTTTTCCCCAAGGCACACATACAGTTTTTCAGGGTCATTATACATAATTGTCATGAAATATTATTCTTCTTTGGATATACTTTTTTAACATCATAATTGCAAAAACAAAAATTGTTTTAGTTTGTGAAATATAGAAAAATAGGTGGAATATAAACCCAGTATGGCCAATTTTTTTTAAAATAATGTATTTTTTTCCACTCATACAAACTTAATAGGTACCCCAGTCCCCTCCCTCCCTCCACCCTTCCCTGGACCTCCCTGCTCCCTCCCCCCCTTCTCTCTTTCCTTTTCCCCCTCCCTCCCTTTCTCCCACTGCCCCCTCCCCCCATCCCTGGAGCATCCTTTAATGTGTATGCCAAACTTTTCTCTGGGTCCTCCTCTCTGATGAGGTGTAAGGACTCAGTGGCATTTCGTAGAACTCTTTCTTGTGTTCCCCTTAAGTATAGGAACACAATTGTGGCTGTTAATCCCTTGCTTCTAAGGATCCTAGTGCCTTTAGTCCATGCTGGACTTTGAGGGGTCAATGATATGTTGGTCATTGCACAGATCATGCAGAGTCCTATTATGATTGCTTCAGCCCTAATTTGTGTGGAGCATCTTGCATATCATAGCTCCTCCCCATCTTTGGGCTTTCACAATCTTACTGCCCCCTCTTCCGCAAATTTCCCTGAGCTTCAGGATGGGGAGAGATTAGGCAGGCCTGTTTTTAGTTGGCCAATTTTTAATGGAGACCAGTGATTCCCAAATGTATCTCAGGATGTAGAATTATCTAGGGAATGTTTTAAATGTCTCATTGCTTAGGCCATTACCCTAGACTAATTAAATCCCAAGCTCTAGTAGATACTAGCAGCAGTTATTGTATAAGGTCCTCAGGTGATGTCATACACACAGACAAGTTTGAAACTTACTGATTTCTATGACTATCCTTTCAGTTTGACTTCAGTTATAATTGCTAATATCCATAGACAAAAAAAATTACCTCAATGAATGCAGTAAATTCAGTCAAGCTTGACATATAATAATAAGTGTAGCATACTACTTTTCTTAGTCTGTCCTCATCCTCCTAACACCCCCTGACACGGATACTGACACTAACACACACACACGCACACAGCAAATTTCCCTCAGAGAGAAGACTATGGTAGGTAGGTTATTTAAACATGTGATCCCAGGCAATTGAAAAAGGGAACAAAAGAACAAAGGAAGGAAGGAAAAATAAGCAGTATGCAGGTCCATTATTCAGCTGGCCACCGCTGTGGGTAAACTGAGACATCATCAGAACTATTTAGAACATGTTTCAGAAATGTCTACCCAGGAAAAGAAAAAAAAACATGCTGGCTTACCTTATCTATTTGTCAAGGGTAATCTTAGGGGCTAATTCCTTCATATGTCCTAGCTGTACCTAGTTGAGCAATGCATTCACTTACCAAGTTGAGCAATGCATCCACTTACCAAGCAGCAAGCTCTAGGTACCAAGGCCACATGTTATTATGCTACCTGTGCTAAGCATTGGTTCCCACAACAATAGCTAGAGAATGAGAAGGCTAAAACTGGAGTGAGATTCACAATAGATGTCCAAAATACCATTCAAAATTCCAATAAGTAGGCAATGTTTTAGAAACTCACATGAGTGCTTCAACAGGGGACACCACATTGGCTTAATACAATGCCACCTCAGACGAGCTGTGGGCTGAATTGTCCCACACTGCAGTTACCTGTTGAAGCTTATCCTCTTTGATGATGGTATAGGTTTATAGGAGATCATGAAGGTGGCCCCCACATTGTGAATTAGTACTCTATAAGAAAAAATATCGAGCAGCACCCGCGCACGCGGCCGCCGGCTTTGCCCCCAGCCCGCCCTCCGTGCCGAACCCCGACCAGGGCCCAGGTGAGAGCGAGCCCCTCCCAGCCCAGCCCCCCACCCCGGAGCCGAGTCACCCGGGGCCAGCAGCACCCGCGCGTGGCCGCCGGCTTAGCCTCTGGGGCCCCGCCCCGGACACCAGCCCCTCGTGCCCTCCCGCCCCCGTGCCCCTCCACCCCCCCCAGGTCGCAGGTGAAGAATTCTGCCATCAACATCAGACCCTCTGCCTCTCTGGCCCACCGGGGACCTACGCACGTGGTCCACGGAAGACAGACACACTGCTACTCAGAATTCAATAGAGTCCAAAGGAAACTCAAGCAAAACTCTAAGGAACAAAGAGAACACAGGCCATACATCTGGACTTCACTATAACCATTGTATCACATGCGAGACTCTTCACATACAGCACAAAGATAAGTAAACCTTTTTTTTTTCTTTTCTCTCACCTTACTGATCCTTTCTAGTATCAATGTTGTAGGTCAGCTTCCTCATACAGCCACCCCAAAAACATACAACTCCAGGGAGTACACCACCCACCCTCACATTTCACCAAGACACTAGATCGTAAAAGTGCACTACCATACTTATATTCATCCCCTGGTTATTTAACTGACATACTAACATCCTAGTAGTCTCATCTAGGATATAACAATACCAATACACAAACATACCCAATCCAAGGCAAGCACTAGTAACAACTGGCAGGTGTAACAATACCAACTACATCGGTTCAGTGAAAAGCACACAGAAACTGAAAGGTCCTAAAAAACAAAACAACAACGTACAAGTCAAAGTGCAGATCTACGAGAAACAAAACCCAAGAAGGACAATCTCCCACCAAAAGAATCAATCCCATAACGATGGATTGCGACCAGAACAAATCCATAGAAAATAGCCATGAAAGCCAGACCCAACATAACGACTTTCAGGGTATGATCATTACCATGATTAATAATATGAAAGAGGAAATCCGAGAAGAGTTAAATAACCGTGTCAACCACTTTGAACAGGAACACAACAGGAACCTGGAGGAGTTGAGAAAAACAGTTCAAGAAACAAAAATAGGTATTAGAGCAGGTAAAACAGTCTCAGGCAGAGTTTAAAATTGAACTAAGAGATAAGTTCTCTTCAACCCAAAACTCAACAGAGAGTCTTATCAGCAGAACAAATGAGGCAGAAAATAGAATCTCAGATCTTGAAGACAAAGTAGGAGAATTAACCAGCTCAATGGAAGAGATTGTTAAAGCCAAAAAGATACTGGAGAGGAGCATTCAAGAAATATGGGACACCCTGAAGAAGCCTAACATGCGCATTCATGGAATACCAGAACAAGAATCCCAAAATACCACACCGGAGGAAATATTTCAATTCATCATGAATGAAAACTTCCCACAACTAAAGAATGAGAGGCCTATCAAAATACAAGAGGCATTTCGCACTCCAAACAGATACGACCAAAATAGAAAATCGCCGCGGCAAATAATAGTCAAAACACTCCACATTCAAGACAAAGAAAGGGTGCTGAGAGCTTCAAGAGAAAAAAAGCAACTCACTTTTAAAGGTAAACCTATTAGAATAACAAATGATTACTCAATGGAAACAGTAAAAGCAAGAAGAGCTTGGAGAGACATACTTCAAGTATTAAATGAGCAAAAATGCCAACCCAGACTGATATACCCGGCAAAACTATCTGTCATGATTGAGGGAGAAAGAAAAGTTTTCCAGCACAAAGACAACTTGAAGGGATACATGTCTACCAAACCAGGCCTTCAAAAAATGCTAGAAATGATACTCAAGCTTGAAGAAAAGAACAAGCATATCCAGGAGGACAGAAGGAAGTATAATACCACCAAAATATAAATATCAAACAACATGCTTACAAAATTTACTAAACGTAAAAAATGTCCAGAATTAAAAATAATTTCTCCATTATAACATTAAATGTCAACGGCATTAACTCACCGATTAAGAGACATAGATTACAAACTGGATTAAAAACCACAATCCAAAAATCTGCTGCCTTCAGGAAACTCATCTTACCACAAAAGATAGGCACGTCCTAAGAATGAAAGGCTGGTCCAAAATCTTGCAAGCTAATGGAACCAGGAAACAGGCAGGGGTACCAATTATGCTTTCAGACAAAGTGGACTTCAAACCAAAGAAAATCATAAGAGACACAGATGGATACTACATTTTAGTCACAGGTACAATTCACCAGGAAGACTTCACAATACTGAACATATATGCACCCAATATGGGCCCCTCCACATTCATTAAGAAAACCCTACAGCGCCTAAAGCAAGAAATCAACCCCCAAACGATAATTCTCGGGGATTTCAACACCACCCTCTCAACATGGGATGAACAGGTCAAAAGCTTAACAGAGAAACTTTGTAGCTTAACCAACCCCTTACTGAAATGGACCTTACAGATCTCTATTGAACTTTTCACCCACGCACCAAAGAATACACATTTTTCTCAGCAGCACATGGAACTTTCTCCAAAATAGATCACATATCGGCCACAAAATGAATCTACACAAATACAAAAAAGTCGAAATTCTAGCCTGTGCCCTATCAGACCACCACGGCCTAAAGCTGGGCATCCACAACAACACAACAAACAAGAGAAAATACACTAACTCCTGGAAAATTAACAATATGATGCTGAATGAGAACTGGATTCAGGAAGAAATTAAAAAGGAAATTCAAGATTTCCTGAAAGTGAATGATAATGAAAATACAACTTACCAAAATCTGTGGGACACAATGAAAGCTGCTCTAAGAGGTAAGTTCATAGCTCTTAATGCCTACATCAGAAAAATGGAAACATCAGAAATAAATAATTTAACGATGCAGCTTAAGGCTTTGGAGAAACTTGAGCGATCTGATCCCAAAAGTAGTAGAAGAGAGGAGATTAGCAAATAAGGGGAGAAATATCTGAAATCGAGACTAAGAAAACAATAGAAAAAATCAACCAGTCAAAAAGCTGGTTCTTTGAAAAAATCAATAAGATTGATACACCCCTAGATAAATTAACCAAAAGCAAGAGAGAGAAAACCCAAATTAACAAAATTAGAAATGAACATGGAGTTATCACTACTGATACCCAAGAAATCCAGAGAATTATAACATCATATTTCAAAAACGTGTACTCTGTGAAGTTTGACAACACAAAAGAGATGGATGAATTTCTAAGTAAACACTACTTACCTAAATTGAATCAGGAAGTTGTGAATTATTTAAATAGTCCTATAACATACAAGGAAATTGAAGAAGTAATCTCGAATCTTCCCACCAAGAAATGTCCTGGGCCAGATGGATTCAGCACAGAATTCTACCAGACATTTAAGGAGTTAATAACACCAATACCCCTTAAACTGTTCCATCAAAGCTAATATCGTCTTAATCCCAAAACCTAATAAAGACTCACTTAAAAAAGAAAACTATAGGCCGATCTCTCTGATGAACACAGATGCAAAGATTCTCAACAAAGTTTTAGCAAATCGGATTCAAAAACATATTAAAAAGATTATTCACGGGGACCAAGTAAGCTTCATCCCCGGCACACAAGGTTGGTTCAACATACGCAAATCAATAAATGTAATTCATCATGTAAACCAGTCCAAAGTCCAAGAACACATGATACTCTCGATAGAAGCAGAAAAAGCCTTTGACAAAATCCAACAGCCTTTTATGATCAAAACGCAAGAGACTGTAGGAATGAAAGGAACCTTTATCAAGATAATAAAAGCTGTATACAACAAGCCCACAGCAAGGATTATGCTCAATGGGGAACAATTGGAAGCATTCCCACTTCGATCAGGAACTAGACAAGGCTGTCCACTCTCACCACTTCTATTCAATATTGTACTTGAAGTCTTAGCTGAAGCCATAAGACAAGAAAGGGACATAAGAGGGATTCAAATCGGCAAGGAAGAAGTCAAGCTATCCCTATTTGCAGATGACATGATCTTATAAATGAGTGATCCCAAAAACTCCACCAGGAAGCTCCTGGAACTAATTGAGAAGTTCAGCAGGGTGGCAGGATACAAAATAAATGTGCAAAAATCAGAGGCCTTCCTATATGCCCTTAATGAAAGAAGTGAAAAAGCCTTGAGAGAAACAATCCCATTTACTATAGCCCCTAAAAAAATGAAATACCTTGGTATAAACCTAACCAAGCAGGTAAAAGACCTTTACAATGAAAACTTTAAAACCCTAAAGAAAGAAATAGCAGAAGACATCAGAAGGTGGAAAGACCTCCCATGTTCCTGGATTGGTACAATCCACATTGTAAAAATGACCATCCTACCAAAGGCAATATACAAATTCATTGCTATTCCAATTAAAATCCCAAAGCAATTCTTTAAAGAAGTTGACCAAATAATCTCAAAATTCATACGGAGGCACAAAAGACCCAGGATAGCAAAGACAATCCTGAGTAACAAAAACACTGCTGGAGGTATTAGCATACCAAACCTTAGTCTATACTACAAATCCATAGTTACAAAAACTGCCTGGTACTGGCTCCAAAATAGACACACAGATCAATGGATAAGGGTTGAAGACCCAAATATAAGCCCACAAAAATGCAGCCATTTGGTCTTTGACAAAGGGGCCCAAAGAATCCAATGGAAAAAGAACAGCATCTTCAACAAATGGTGCTGGCAAAACTGGATCTCCACATGCAGAAGATTAAAGCTGGACCCGTACTTGTCACCATGTACAAGACTTAATTCCAAATGGATCAAGGACCTTGATATCAGGCCAGCGACTATAAAAACCATAGTTGAAAGGATAGGGAAATCCCTTGAGCTGATTGGGCTAGGCCAACAGTTCCTAAACAGACATCCAATGGCACAGTCTCTGCTAACAACTCTCAACAGTTGGGATCTTGTGAAATTAAAGAGCTTCTGTTCAGATAAAGAGATTGTAACATGAGCTCAAAGGCAACCCACAGAATGGGAGAAAATCTTCACTATCCACATATCTGATAGAACTCTACTGTCCAGAGTGCACAAAGAACTTAGAAAACTAAACACCAAGGAAACCGATGGCCCAATTACAAAATGGGCCCTGGAACTTAAAAGAAATTTTACCAGGGATGAAATTAAAATGTCTAACAAATATCTTCAAAAATGCTCCACTTCTTTAGCCATCAGGAAAATGCAAATCAAAATTTCCCTGAGATATCATCTCACCCCGGTCAGGATGGGAAAAATCCGCAAGACAAACAAAAACAAATGCTGGAGAGGATGTGGAGAGAGGGGAACTCTGCTACATTGCTGGTGGGAATACAGGCTCATACAGCCACTCTGGTGAGCCATCTGGAGATTCTTAAAGAAATTAAAGATTGAAATGCCATATGACCCTGCTATTCCACTTTTGGAAATAACCCCCCATACAGCAGAGGTTCGCCTCGATAGCACACGCTCGACCATGTTCATAGCAGCACTGTTTAAAATAGCAAAGTCATGGAATCAACCTAAATGTCCAACAGTTGATGAGTGGATAAGGAAACTGTGGTACATCTATACAATGGAGTACTACTCAGCCATCAAAAATGATGAATTACTGGAATTTGCTGGGAAATAGATGTCATTAGAAACAATTATATTAAGTGAAGTATCCCAAACCCAGAAAATTAAGCGCCATATGTACTCCCTAATAGGTGGCTCCTAGTACCAAACTCACCCAGCCCACATTGAGACACTCAAAAGTAAACCTATGTAACACAGTAATTGCAAGGATTATGAACAAGAGAGATGAGGTAGGAGGGCCACACCAGAAACAAGGAGAGAGGGGACCATGTTACAGCAGAGAAAATAGGCCTCCATCAAGGTCTGCAAGTAAGTAATGAGAAACCTGGTTAAGTTCACAGACGTTCTTTCCTGATCTCACCAGAAGGGGAGGGCATATAGTCTAGCAGATAAAAAGTAATCATTTTGCAAATGGGTGATGGACCCCTCCCTCACTGAGGTTTCCTACTCTTATTACATCTATCCTTGAATGTGCTATTATAATAAGACTCCAGTTTAACAGCTTTTTGTCTCTGGCCAGGGGGTGACATACAGTGCCCAGCAGGATGGAGTGAAGGGCATTGCAGGATCAGCCAAACTGCAAAAGAAAATCAACAAACCACAATCCAGAACTTCAGAGACTCTATATCAATCACATAGAACTAGGCCAGCCTAAGCTCTCCCCATCCTGGAGCTCAGGGACATTTGCGGAAGAGGGGGCGGTAAGATTTTAAGAGCAAAAGGATGGGAGGAGCAACGATTTGCTAGATTCTCAACAATAGTTGGGGCCAAAGCAATCATAATGGGACTTTTCATTCCCTGCGCAATATCCAGTGCACTGTTGCCCTCATAAAGTCTAGCATCTGTTAAGGGCACCGAGATCCCTGGAGGCAAGGGATTGACAGCCATAGTAGTGATCCTATGCTTAAGGGGAACAAGAGAAAGGGCTTATGGAAATGCCACTGGGTCCTTATATGTCATCGGAGAGGAGGACCCAGTGGAGAGTTAGGCGTACACAATAAAGGACTCTCTGGGAATTGGGGGGGAGGCACTGGGAGATAGGGAGGGAGAGGAGGGGGAGGAGGGGTTCTGGGGGAGGAGGGGGGAGGGAGGGAACTGGTAAAAAAATTTTAAAATGTATAATTAAATTTTTAATAAAAAAAGAAAAAATATCAAAC
The DNA here is from genome assembly GCA_023101885.1 of Typhlomys cinereus. Taxonomy (NCBI): domain Eukaryota; kingdom Metazoa; phylum Chordata; class Mammalia; order Rodentia; family Platacanthomyidae; genus Typhlomys; species Typhlomys cinereus. Next base: position 1,295,985 of record JALPQD010000367.1, on the reverse strand, counting down.
AACATGATCTCACGCATTTTTTTCATCATGTAAAAACTTAGAAAAGTGTCCAACTACAAACAAAATAGAGAGCTATCACCAGAATCCAGCTCTACTGGTACCCAATCTGATTTTTAGACTTGAGTACTATAAAAAATGATCTTTTGTGCTTAAAAGCATTCAATCAATGGAATTTTTATGGTATCCCAAGTATATTAATAGATTCTTTCTTTAAAACACAAAGGTAACAATAGTACATCTCTAGAAGCATTGCACATGTAGCTACTATATCCCATGTGCATCAGATGTTGGCAGAGAGGAGATAAGCCTATTTTTACATTCATTGTTCTGACCTGTGGATAGCTGAATGATTAATAGCATAATATATCAAACTCCCTGCCAAAATCCTGAATTCTATATCTGTGTACTCACAACATTAAAGCCTCTCATGGGTAGGCTCCATGTGCGTACAATGTGGATGACCTCCCATGGGCCGATCTCCATGTGTTCACAATGTGGATGGCCTTCCATGGGCAGGGGCTCCATGTGCACACATGAACTTAGTCTCATACAAGATGGACAAAACTGCTATTCTTCAGCTTTATCATATGTTGTGTTCTTAACCATGTAGAACTGGGTGCTTAATCATAACTATCTACATCCTTAAAGTATTTTCTCTTATTGCTTACATATTATCTTATATTGTCCAATTTAAAAAAGGACATAAAGGTGGGAGGTAAACATGTTAGGGAAATGTCCAGGGGAATTGAGATGAAGATAGGGGTACCTAACATCAAAATGCACTGTCTACATATAAGAGATTATAAAAGAGTAAAAATAAAAACAAAATTAATTTTTTAAAAATAGTACATCTCTAATTTATATTTGTATATAATTTTATATCAATTTTAATAAAATAAATAAAAATAAAACATACAAATAAAACTTTATCAAAGTTGAATTTAAGTTTGTTATTCCTGAATTTACCCTGTCAATTCCTTCACATGAAAATAACTATTGTTCAAGTTTTGGCCTGTTTTGCTTCAGGCATTTTTTACCTGGTTGAAAATTTTCCACATGTATTTTTATATTCAAGTCAAATTTTAAGACATGAATACCAGGGTTGAAGATGTGACTCGGCCGGTAAAGTGCTTGCTACACAGCAATGAGGGGACTGGAGTTTAATCTCCTCAGAACTCATATTTGAAAAAAGACAGGCATAGAAAAATGCATGCCTGTAATCCCAGTGCTGGGAATGCAGAAACAGGATTCTTGGGTCTTGCTAACCAGCCAGTCTAGCCAAAATGGGCTAGACATCTGGGATTGACCTCTGTTCTTGATGTACACTGACACATAGATGCATACACATTCTCCTCAAAAAAAGAATAAAGTCATGAATAATGTTCTTGAACATTTGGTCATAACAGACATGATTATCTCCCTTTTTTCTTCCTAAATGTACTCTGTGTTTTCCTAAATATTTCTGTACACATTTCCCAGGATCTTGAACATTATCTATCTAATAATAATCTACACCATTTTAGATTCCTATCTGCCTTGTAAAAACTGTATCTCCCTAATTATCTTGTGTTCCTGCTGCTTATTTGATTACTTCTGTGCCCTTAAGTCCCACCATCCTTTAAACTTTCCTTCTGAGCTTTATCACTATTTTAATCATGGGACATGTAAGAGTGATATATTATTGTATCTGGACTGCACTGTCTTCTTATGCTGAATTTCTCACATTTCCCTAAATATGTTACTATCCACATGGTGTTTCTCCTACTGTTCGCAGTACAACGTTTTGCCCATAGAAGAAACTCTATAAATTCCAGTAAAATTAATGAATGAAAATTCAAATTGTCTCAATTATAAGCCATGCAAGCATCATCAATTTTGACGCCTGTTAACTATTCCCAGGGAAATATTAATACTTTGTGCACCATTGCAGCTATGAAAAACCATGGGGTTTCTGGATAACTTTCACATAAGAATATGGTTATATTAACATCAAAGTGTCATTCAAAACAACATTGCCAGAAGAGCAGCAAAGTGGACAGCAATAGCCAGCCACGATGCACAGTACCAGTGATTCAGCAAGGCTCACCCAGAATCAGACCAACCCAATCTCTGCATCCTAACGATTTGGGAACATCAATGAAGAGGGGGCAGTGAGAATGTAAGAACCTAAAGATGAGAAGGTTCACCTTTGGAGAAGACATCCCACTCAAGGTAGGACTGCTGCATTTAAGAACTCACTACAGTGAGACTTGTCCTTACCAGATCCGCATAATGACTGAAACACCAACATTCCCCCATAGAATATTGAGGAATTTAAGAGAGAGAATAATAAGCAGAGGAAATCTTGGGGACAAGATGGATGAGTGAAGGAAAATGCCCCTATCAGTGGGGTGAGCCAAAGAGAGGCAACTTGACAAGCCACAGAGACCTGAACCTCCTTAAGAGTAGATAAGCTAGAAGCAACCCTGGGATCCATAGAAGCAAACAGGCAGGAGGGCAGAACTGATGGAGGGATGAGAGGGAAAGATGATAGAGGGGAGCAGGGATAAGTACTCAATATGCTTGTAAAACTAGAAAAATTTAAAAATTAAATTAAAAAATTCACAAAATAAACATTGTCTATCTCTGTTAACAAGTGGATTATTTCATGAGTCCTAGTCCTGCAAGGGCCCTCAACACAGATTTCAAAGCAGCAGATGAGCTAAACTGCATCACTGTCTTCCCATCCTCTCATTCTTTGAAGCTTTCTTTGATAGTAGTCAACTATCAAAGGAAGTTAGGTTGTACAATTCAAGGTGGTTGGCCATCCTGAAGACAAGAGAAATGCCAAGAAGTACAGACATTGCTGTTAAACAAGAGGAATACAAAGAGAATTGGAATGTAGTTGTTAACTGTCATGGTTCAAATGTGTTTGAATCCTCAGTTGTTATTTGGGAAGGTCATGCCACCTTTAGGAAGTAGAGTCTTGCTGGAGAAAGGCATGTCACAGGGGATGGATGGGTCCTACCCTGCTTCCTAAAGTAGCCAACTCTAGCAATTTGAGCTCTCTCAGCCTCTGTGATAGATGGGATTCAAGTCACCTGCAACTTCCACCAGCCAGCCATGCCCTTTCCACCACAAAAGACCGTATCTCCTCTCTGAAACCATAACCTAAATAAATCTCCCTTTCTCCCTTTAAGTTGTCTGAACCTGAGTGTTGTCTTACAACAGTGGAGAGAGTAACTACTATAATAATGGACTTCACAGATTCCACAATTAAGTATGACCTATGGATTTTCATCTCAATACCATGGTTAGATCTCACTGCTAACAACATAGGCCTTGTGTGATTTAGCTCCAATTTATCCCCTCTCCACCAGTAAGTGATCATACCAATGATTAACACTAAGTCATGTCTATTGTCATTGAAGGATACTTTTGGACCAGGCCACATTGTGACACATTCTTTTATTCAGCACCTATCAGGTAAAGAAGAACACATGGACATTGTAGTAGGCCAAAAAAATGGCCTTCCTTTGGAGTGTAGAAACTTGCTATGTATATTCTGCATGAGAGTTAGCTATTCATGGTTTTTCCATAGTCCTTGCCCCAAAAGGAGTTTTGCCTAATAATTTATGCCTGTGTTTAATATGTTCTAGTCATTCTAGCAAATCCTTTGTGACCAAAATTGTGTATGTATTTTCAAAGTAATTTGGTTAATTAAGTCTATTAATAAGTTGTAATACTTATCAAATATGCAATGGCTTTAGAAAATGGTTGAAAAGTCTGTTATATTTTATGTAAGTATATTGATAGAATTTGACTCACATATTCTCTTTCCAATAGAACTGTAATTTTACTAACTTGAAACCCTGTATTTTTTAGATGAAGTATGCACTTTCTGGTTACTCACAATGCTGAACATTCCATATTTTTTATGCGTAGCCATGTCACATAGTCAGTACCTGCAAGGCCCATGAAAGCATTTGAATGTGAAATCCCTGCTATTCATAATGGCATGTCAATTATGGAGGGACTATATACTTTATTAAAGTGCTAGTGCATTTACTCAGCTAAGGAAAATATGATAATGAACCTTTTTAAACATTAAGGCCTCTGCTACATAAAAAAATGGATCCAATGTAAAAACACTTGTTTTGTACCAAACTTTATAGATGTGTAATTATTACATTATGTGAAGTTATTAGCAAAATGAAAAAAATGACAGTAAAAACTAATGCAAATTCCAAAATTTACAGGCAAAAGCATTTGGAAAAATAGCTTATAATAAAGTGCAATGCAATCAAGTCTTCAATAGAAACAGTTTGCAAAACCTGTGTGTGTGTGTGTGTGTGTGTGTGTGTGTGTGTGTGTGTAATTAGTGGGGATAATGCATCAAATTACCATTTTATCTTTTTGTAGTAGCAAAGGAGCAACTTCATTATTTGGTCTTCAAATCTGCAAAGGTTATGCAATTTCTTGAGAGCTGAGGATTGCAAAAGTCAAGGCTAAAAATTTTTAGCCAAATGAGACAGTAAACATGGAAGATGTCATTCTATATAAGATCACAACTAGAGAACTGAATAGAGTGATCTTGTTTAAGGGCATAAAGTAGGTTATTTTCTTCTTCCAAACTGGAAAAATCCTGTTATTCATAATTGAGCAGAGTAAAATGTAAGTTCTGCCTCCATGATTATCAAAACTTAAATACTATTTTTGAGATAGGGTCTCATATATTTTAGGCTTGCCTCAAACGTGCCATGTAGCTGAGGATGCCATTAAATTTCTGATCTTCCTGACTCTATTCCTCACAGGAACACTGGATTCCAGGCATGTGTCACTGTGCCTGGTTTAAGTGGTGCTAGGGGTAGGACCCAGGGTTTCATGCATGGAGCACCAATTGAGCTACTTCCTGAACCATTATTGGGACTTCAGAATTATATAAATGTAACTTTGGATCCTGGTTCTTTTCTTTCAGGCCATTGGTGCTCAATGGTCTCCTTGCTGCTCTGTTCTTCCAGAGAAATCCATCTGGATTACATTCCTCAGTCTTCATTGTAGTTCTATGTGGCCTTATGATTGAGTACTAAAATGGAAGTAATGTGCGCAGTTTCTAAAGCCAGCTCATCAAATCTTCTAGAAGGCAAAAACACAAGAGAAAAAGAAGCCACCCTGAATAGCTGTATGGATCAGAACTCCATTCTTATTATCCTGCATGAGGTCAGATATAAACAAGAAAGAAGTTTTAGAACTGGTTTTATTGAGTTTGTGATTGCTATTGGTCTAAACTAACAAAATATAATATGCAACATTTTTAAAATTAGTTAATTCCTCTAAACTGGGTTCTTCCCCAGTAAATTGAGAATAAGGGATATTAGGATAAAATTTTTGTTTCACTATTTTTATTATTGATTATATTGTGTATGCACATATAAGCCATGACATGTGGGTGGAGGATAGAGGATGACTTCATAGAGTCAGTTCTCTCCTTCCTCATTTGCACAGGTTTTGGGGATTGAAGCCAGATTGTCGAGCTTATGCAGTATGTGACTTTAACCAATGATCTATCTTTCTGACTGAGGGAGTAAGATTTAATAAGAATTATACATGTGTGGCAGTGTAAAAGAATAAGAAAATGAAAAAAGAATCAAGACCTGTTAAGGATTGTAAAACTTTCAAAACAATGCTTACTTAATGCAATTGAATTTGTGTATAGTAAACACTATTTATATAAATATGTATTTGTCCAGTACTAAGCACAATGCAAACTTGGTACAGAGTAAATAATCAACATTACCTATTATTCTTGGTGTAGGTTAACTCTTATGAAGTCATGTCTTCTGCTTGGTATTATCTCTCTATATTTCATTACTCACAGAACTTGACTTTCACATTTAAACAATGACAATACCTTATATTCTAATTAAGTATTTCTTTGGGTATCTGTACTCCTACACAGCTAGAATGAATGTTGAACTAAGTCACCATTACAACTGCTGCTTGAATCACCCAAGTGTACCCAATCAATTTCCAAACTGAAAACTCTGAGGACTCACTACCAGGCATCATATCCCCCAAACACAGATATTCCCTTAAGTTTCACAGCATGTTGGAGCAAACAGATCAGCAGTCTACCTGGAAATTTAACACCAAAGGACAGGGTTGTTGTCTCTGCTGCCATCATCAATTACAGTGTATTATAAGATCCCACAGCACTTAATGAGTGGCCTTACTTAATAGATGTTAACTAATTACCCCTAAAAAATCCTCATCCATCCAAGGCAAGTACTGTAATATGCCAGGTAGGGAAGTGCAGATTTCCAATTTGATCCTTTGAATGTCTGTCTCCTTAAGGTAGGAAATATGGAAGCAAAAGATCTCTCTGCTCCTTTGAAAGTTGCCCTATTCAAATTCATGAGTTGGGTACCTAATCACTTAGAACCTCTTTATCACTGAGTTCTAAAATCAATGTATAGAGGAGAAAATTTGGTCAAATTCCTAAAGCAAAGAAACTAGATCAAAGCTCAATCTCAGCTTCACCTGCCCCCTCAGGCAATATGTGCCTAAAGCACAAACCACAAATTATGTGCATAGTCATGTGGCTTCGCTTATCATAAAGCAAATGACAAAGGAGGATTACTAAATTGGAGGCCAGTAGCAGGGCCACAAATTTTGAGAACCTGATGAAAGCTAAAGGATGCTGCCCGCTGAACACACAGACACGGAGCAGAACAGTTCATGAACATGATAAGCCTTCCATTGATTTTTCCATTTAAAAGTACATAAGAATCTTGAAGCAAATGTCCTGGAGTTTCCGATTTCCTTAATCTAAGTGGTTAGAGTCTGAAGATTGCTCTTTCACATAAGTTTTCAGTGATACTAATGCTGCGCGATCTGGTAAACCACTCTTTATCTAGAAGCCAGGCTGAAACATTTGTTTCAAGAGTCTCATTTCCCAAGCATTCCCATTGCTGGTATCAGAGCCCATCAGCAAGTAATACAGCAGAAGATAAAAGTTGCTAGCTTTCACTAATGCTCAGCTCTGAACTGTGTACTTCAGTGAACACTCACCTTAAACTGGGTGAAATACCCTTTGTGCTTTTCTATAATTAGTTTCTTTTTCTGTTCTATTGCCTTCTCACTTCTATTCCTTTCTAGCCCAGGGTCTCAACAATATTTATGCATCTTTTCTTTTCCCACTGTGTGTGTGTCTGTGTACATAGTGTGTGGTTAGCTAGATACCTGAGTCTGCCTTTCTTACTGTCCCTGGTCTCTTTCTTTGTGCATAACTTTATACAACAGGAAACTGTATTCACTTTTGAAAATTTGTTGAAGCTATTCAATTAAGTTTTATGTTTCATATTCTTAATTTTGAAGCAAGTAAGTGGAATGTTTTATAGTTTTCTCTAAATGTATAAGCTACTTGATATTTTTCCTATGATAACTCACATCCTTGTTAATAAACAAAATGTGGAGATATTTTCATATTTTTATCTTTCTCTACACCAGGACTAACAGAACTAGTATTTCTTTTTTTGGAGGGGGGGTTGGTTTTTGTTTTTTTATGGTGAAAAAGATGTGTATTTAGAATTAGCAGCTGGACTCAAGTTTAGATAATCCCAATTTTGTTGGCAACATCTAAAGCATTATAATCAGGAACCAGTCATATGTAGGCTTTCATCTCTCCATCAGGCCTGATTAGCATATTGACTTTGGCCACATCAATGTCATAGAGCTTCTTTACAGTCTCTTTGATCTGGTGTTTATTAGCTTTGACATCCACAATGAACACAAGTGTGCTGTTGTCGTCTATCTTCTTCACTTCTTGACTCAGTAGTCAAGGGGAACTTGATGATGGCATAGTGGTCAAGCTTGTTTCTCCTGGGGGCACTCTTCTGAGGGTATTTGGGCTGCCTCCTAAGCCTCAGGGTTTTAGTCCACCGGAAGGTGGGTGAAGTGCGAATCTTCTTCTTTTTGTGGCTGTGGATGCCTTTCAGCACTGCTTTCTTGGCTTTCGACACCTTAGCTTTGGCTTCAGCTTTGGGAGGGGCAGGAGCTTCCTTCTTCACTTTCAGCGCCATCTTGGCGAAAAACCAGAATTAGTATTTGTAAGGGAAGAAATAGTTTGATTTTTTTCAGTAGCCCCATATAACTTCTGAGCACCGAAAAATAGAGCTATTCTAATAGAAATAAGCTTTTTATCCTAACATATATATATATATATATATATAACTTTTATATATATAATGATTATATATATGCACTATAAGAATAAGCAAATTAACTTTGTACATTGGACATTATGTGAAGTATGTATTATATAGGGTGTGAATAGCTTCTTAAAAATCTCCAACCATGCTAGATAATCTCAGCATGAAAAACAAATCTCTTTCCCTAACACTCTCAAACTGATGTCACCATCATACAGTAGTGATGTTTGCAGCATGCAAATAATAGTGCAATTGCAGATAAAGCCAAGCTAAACAGTGAAGAGCTCTTTCTACTAGTTGCATAAGAGCAGCAAGTCTGCTTTTCAGGAAATAATATAATCATCTTGTGTGCCATCAGTTTGACCACCTCTGTTTACTCCACTTGAACAGAGACCAGGAAGCAACAGCACAAACTGTTCAGTCTCTCACTGGTAGACATGGCCAATTGTGCCAGATCTCATTGGTCACTAATCCAGCAGCAAGTCTTACTGTGATCTCTAGACAAACTAACTCCTGTTTGGATGACTGGGGTTCTCATGGGTTCTCAGAAATTCTTTGACCTCTGAATTACTTTAAACTCACTCTAATTTCAAGGCAAATAAACACATGACATGTGACCCCTTTTTAAAGTAAGTATGAGAAATACAGAGAACTTAAAGTGTGTCATAACTTCAACAAGATTGTGGAATCATTGTCTGACCCCCTCTTTTTAAAACACCCTGTGATGATGCAGCCTCACATTCTTTGGTTTTGAGCTAGTTAAGAAAATGTGAAAATTAACTCTTGTTACAAAGTACAATTACCTACAAAGACCTGGAAATCCATGCCATGGATATGGAGAGCATTAGTACATCACTCTGTCCATAACTGCCATTTAGTAATTCTTCCTTCATCAAGCCTTTGGTACCATTGACCAAAGTTCCCTGGGTGAAATCTGCATTTCCTCCTATGCTTAGCATACACGCTAAATTTATAATTAGATCTTATATGCATATGACCTTTAAGAATTTATCACTTTCATTTAAACTGACCTTCAATCCTTACAATGCTGGGAAGTTAGTGTTAGGGTGATATAGTCTGGTTTTTACAAATTAAGAAGTTTAGGCAGGTAGAAATGAGAAGGAGGCAGGTAGAAAATAAATGTAAGTCTAATGTGCAGAGAAGGAGGTTTGGGTCGAAGGCTGGGAAATCATGTCAAATTCTACACTGTCTTAAACATAATGCATAATACACTTTGAAGAGCAGAATTGCCATTTCATGTTGAATTAACCACATGGAACACAGCTCAGGCTACCCCAAGAGAGATTAATAGAAGTGGAATTTGAGAAAATGCTCCTGAGCTTTTCTAAAGTACATGGTATTGTATATGAGGCTTTTGACAATTTTTTCCTGAACAAAGAATTAACGCATATATAAGTTTTCCACCAAACCAAGGGTATTTTCTGTGAAACCAGTAAGAAATCTAACCCTTCATGAGGTGTTTACCATAACAAATCACCTTAATATATTTAGCTTTGTAAGTTGCTATCCAATTAGTGTAATGTATGCCAAACCTGTGCAAGGAACTTGCTGAACTCAGTCTAAACCTACTGAAGAAATTTACTTATGCCTGAAAGTGACCTATTTTGAACACTGAGCCATATTTTCAGGGACAGACTAAGAAACTGATTTCAGCCTGAATGCAGAAGCCCCCTTTTCCCTTTAAATTAATCTATATGAATACTCTAGAACTTTTACAGTCTTCATTTGAAGTTTCAGCATGAAATGATATTCTGTTGAATGTTTCAGGTAGCCATGGCAACAATGATTAGCACCACATACTACCAACAAAAATACCACCTGCATCCACATCTATTCTAATCCCTTAATTAAAAAGAAAAGCCCAGTTCAAATTTACAGTTGATAAATTTGGAAGACAACTTAAAAAAAAACAAACACTGGGAAATCTATTTAGGTATTGTTTCCATGTTTGGTTCACAAAGTTCTCTTTTCTTTTTTCCAGGACAATTTAAGTCTGACTCTCTTCTTGCCCACATCAGAACCACCCCCTCAGTTTTCAGTAGAAACAGAGATTTCAATGTTTTGTTTTCTAAGGAGATCATCAGAAAATGCTCTTTTCAAACAATTGTCTATGTACATGAGAATTTTAAGATTGGTTTTAATTTCTATAATAAGGAAGGTGGTGGGTAGATGGAAAAACAGTACAAAGTCTAAAAAAGAAGTGAAGCTACAAAAGGAAAATGAATGAAGTAAGGAAAATGAGTCCAGGATCAAAAAAAGAGCAAGCTATTTTCATCTGTGAGGAAGAAGGCAAGGGGGAAAAATGTGCACAATTCATGGAAAGTGGAAACAGGTTTCATTAGAGGCTTAGAATGGAAACGTCTGTAATTAAGTGATTGCATAATAAGGCTCCAGTTCTTCACCCTTCGTTATTCCCATGCCTTCTCCTCTGTAGCTGAAATGCTTGCCCCTTTGGACTTCAGACCCAGGCATACAACTCCCTTTGACCTATGGCATATTGGCATGAATGATGAAAGTAAATCAGGCAAGAATAAGAAAGAGCTTAGAAATCTGAGGATCCAGTTTGACTTGGGGTAAGCACATCTCCTCTCCTCACCCCCAACATTAACTTCTAGTAATGGGCCTAATGCACAGGTTCTTTGCCTGCACATACTACACATATATACCATCTCCAAAAAATGCACCTAGCAACCCCATTGGGCGTCACCATATATCCTTTTCTAGAGAACACTATAGGTTTCTCTTCCCATAGTAATCATCAAACTTAAGACAGTTTTATTCAAATGTATTCATGACATATACAAAGAATAGGGAGTTCAATCTATCCTTAACGGTTTGGGGTACATACTCAGTAAGGCTGAAGTGTACCCTTGAGTAACTTTTTAAGGAAAAATAAACTATCTACCATCTTATCCCTTAGCATAACTGGGTTGCATGTGATTAAAGTCAGATGCAACATGGGAAAGTAGATGCACAGAATGGAAAAAATTATTAGACGACAAAATAGAGAACCACTCAAATGGCATCCCTTCATAACCAGTTTCTCTCTCCTTAGATCCCATAAAAAAACAGACCCACCCCAGGAGAAAACCTGGAATCCTTAAGTTTCTTTACTCATGTGGCCCACTGATTTCTTGCAATATATTCTGACTTTTCCATACCGTACTCTGAATCCAGTTTTCTTTGTGACTTTTGTGAATCTGAGAGGTCTTTCATTTTATTCTTGAATAAAAGTACAAGAACATGGACTGTAGAGATGACTCAGGGATTAAGACTCTACCTCACAAGCAGAGGATCTAAGTTCAGCTCCTTGACCCTACACAAAAATGCCAGGCAGGCCTTTGTCCACCCGACCGCGCCAGGTTGCCCCATGTTCCAGCTGCACCCAGGCTGCCTCTGGCTTTGGCCTGGGCCACACCCCGGGATCCCAGCACCCCTTCTCCCTCCTGCTCCGCCTTTGTCAGCCCTACCTCACTGCCTCTTCCCCACTCTGCCAGGCCCCCAGGTGAGTCCCCGCCCAGCCCCGCCCAGGTTGCCCCCTGTCCTGTTTTGGCCTGGGCCACGCCCCAGGCCCCGGGCCCCTTTCTCCCTCCCGCCTGCCTGTCCCCCCAACTGGACAGGGCGTGCTCACTTTCCTCCATCCCTCGAGCTTGGGTGGGGCACTAAGCCAAGTCCCAGGTCCAGGGTGAAGAATTCTGCCATCAACATCAGCCCCTCTGCCTCTCTGGCCCACCAGGGACCTACGCACGTGGTCTACAGAAGACACACTGCTACTCAGAATTCAATAGAGTCCAAAGAACAATCAAGCAAAGTTCTAAGGGTCAAAGGCCATACATCTGTAAATCTCTACAATCATCCTACCACATGGGAGAGATTCTTCACATCTAGCCCAAAGATAAGTAAACCTCCTTTTTTTCACCTTACTGTTCCTTTCTAATATTAACCACTATAGATTAACTTTACCATAAAGCCACCCCAAAAGCACATACAACTCCAGGGATCATACCACTCACCCTCACATATCACCAAGATACTACATCATAAAAGTGCACTATCATACTAATATTCACTCCTTGTCTACTTAACCTGTCTTAATTGATGTACTAACAACCTAACAGCCTCAACTAGGAAATAACAATAACAAAAGACAAACACACCCAACCCCAAGGCAAGCACTAGTAACAACTACCCAAGTGTAGGAATACCAACTAAATCAGTCAAAAACACACAGAAACTGAAAAGCCCTAGAAGACAAAACAACAATGCCCAAGTCAAAGTGCAGATCCATGAGAAACAAAACCCAAGAAGACCAATCTCCCACTGAAAGAATTAACCCCTTAAGGATGGATTCCAACCAGAACAAATTCACAGAAAACAGCCAAGAAAGCCAGACCCAAGACAACGACTTTCAAAGTATTATCATTACCATGATTAATACTATGAAACAGGAAAACCAAGAGGAGTTAAACAACTGCATCAACCACTTTGAACAGGAACACAACAGGCATTTGGAGAAGTTGAGAAAAACAGTTCAAGAAACAAAAATAAGCATAGAGCAGTAAAAATAGTCCCAGGCATAGTTTAAAATTGAACTAAAAGACAAGTTATATTCAACCCAAAACTCAACAGAGAGTCTTATCAGCAGAACTAATGAAGCAGAAAATAGAATTTCAGATCTTTAAGACAAAGTGGGAGAATTAACCAGCTCAATGGAAGAGATTGTTAAAGCCAAAAAGATACTTGAGAGGAACATTCAAGAGATATGGGACACCCTGAAGAAGCCTAACATGCGCATTCATGGAATACCAGAACAAGAATCTCAAAATACCACACCTGAGGAAATTTTTCAAATTATCATAAATGAAAATTTCCCTCAACTGAAGAATGAGAGGCCCATCCAATAACAAGACGCATTTCGCACTCCAAACAGATATGACCAAAATAGAAAATCGCCACGGCAAATAATAGTCAAAACACTCCACATGCAAGACAAAGAAAAGGTGCTGAGAGCTTCAAGAGAAAAAAAACAAGTCACTTTTAAAGGTAAACCTATAAAAATAACAAATGATTTCTCAATGGAAACATTAAAAGCAAGAAGAGCTTGGATAGACATACTTCAAGTATTAAATGAGCAAAACTACCAACCCAGATTGATATACCAGGCAAAACTACCTGTCATGATTGAGGGAGAAAGAAAAGTTTTCCAGCACAAAGACAACTTGAAGGGATGCATGTCTACCAAACCAGGCCTTCAAAAAATGCTAGAAATGATACGCGAACTTGAAGAAAATAACAAGCGTATCCAGGAGGACAGAAGGGAAGTATAATACCAAAAAATATAAATGTAAAACAATAAGCTTACAAAATCCACTAAACATAAAAAATGTCCAGAATTAGAAACAATTTCTCCATTATAACATTAAATATCAATGGGCTTAACTCACCGATTAAGAGAAATAGATTACAAACTTGGATTAAAAATCACAATCCATCAATCTGCTGCCATCAGGAAACTCATCTCACCAAAAAAGAAAGGCACATCCTAAAAATGAAAGGCTGGACCAAAATTCTGCAAGCTAATGGAAGCAGAAAACAGGCAGGGGTAGCCATTACATTATCAGACAAAGTGGACTTCAAACCCAAAAAAATCATAAGAGACACAGATGGATACCACATTATAGTCACAGGTACAATTCACCAGGAAGACTTCACAATACTAAACATATATGCACCCAATACGGGACAATCCACATTCATTAAGAAAACCCTACAGCGTCTAAAGCAAGAAATCAACCGCCAAACGATAATTCTTGGGGATTTCAACACCACATTCTCATCATGGGATAGATCAACAGGTCAAAAACTTAACAGAGATACTTTGGAACTTAATCAAACCCTGAAAGAAATGGACCTTACAGATCTCTGTCAAACTTTTCATCCATGTACCAAAGAATACACATTTTTCTCAGCAGCACACGGAACTTTCTCCAAAATACATCACATATTGGGCCACAAAATGAATCTCCACATATACAGGAAAGTCGAAATTCTAGCCTGTGCCCTATCAGACCACCACGGCCTAACGCTGGACATTCACAACACAACAAACAAGAGAAAATACACTAACTCCTGGAAACTTAACACTATGATGCTGAATGAGAACTGGATTCAGGAAGAAATTAAACAGGAAATTCAAGATTTCCTGAAAGTGAACAAAAATGAAAACACAACTTACCAAATCTCTGGGACACAATGAAAGCTGTCCTGAGGTAAGTTCATAGCTCTTAATACGTACATCAAAAAAAATGGAAACATCAGAAATAAACAACTTAACAATGCAGCTTAAAGCTTTAGAGAAACTAGAGCAATCTGATCCCAAAAGTAGTAGAAGAGAGGAGATTAGCAAAATAAGGGGAGAAATATCTGAAATCGAGACTAAGAAAACGATAGAAAAAATCAACCAGTCAAAAAGCTGGTTCTTTGAAAATGTCAATAAGATTGATACACCCATAGCTAAATGAACCAAAAGCAGGAGAGAGAAAACCCAAATTAACAAAATCAGAAATGAACATGGAGTTATCAGTTATCACTACTGATACCCAAGAAATCCAGAGAATTATAACATCTTATTTCAAAAACTTATACTCTGTGAAGTTTGACAACACAAAAGAGATGGAAGAACTTCTAAGTAAACACAACTTACCTAAATTGAATCAGGAAGTTGTGAATTATTTAAATAGTCCTATAACATATAAGGAAATTGAGGAAGTAATCTTGAATCTTCCCACCAAAAAATGTCCTGGACCAGATGGATTCAGCACAGAGTTCTACCAGACATTTAAGGAGTTAATAACACCAATACTCCTTAAACTGTTCCATCAAATAGCAAAGGAAGGAACACTACCAAATTCCTTCTATGAAGCTAATATCGTCTTAATCCCAAAACCTAATAAAGACTCATTTAAAAAGAAAACTATAGGCCGATCTCTCTGATGAACACAGATGCAAAGATTCTCAACAAAGTTTTAGCAAATCGAATTCAAAAACATATTAAAAAGATTATTCACGGGGACCAAGTAGGCTTCATCCCTGGCACACAAGGTTGGTGCAACATACGCAAATCAATAAATGTAATTCATCATGTAAACCAGACCAAAGTCCAAGAACACATGATACTCTCGATAGATGCAGAAAAAGCTTTTCACAAGATCCAACAGCCTTTTATGATCAAAACGCTAGAGACAGTAGGAATGGAAGGAACTTTATCAATATAATAAAAGCTGTATACAACAAGCCCACAGCAAGGATTGTGCTCAATGGGGAACAATTGGAAGCATTCCCACTTCGATCAGGAACTAGACAAGGCTGTCCACTCTCACCACTTCTATTCAATACTGTACTTGAAGTCTTAGCTGAAGCCATAAGACAAGAAAGGGACATAAGAGGGATTCAAATCGGCAAGGAAGAAGTCGAACTATCCCTATTTGCAGGTGATATGATCTTATACCTGAGTGATCCCAAAAACTCCACCAAGAAGCTCCTGGAACTAATTGAGAAGTTCAGCAGGGTGGCAGGATACAAAACAAATGTGCAAAAATCAGAGGCCTTCCTATATGCCCAGAATGAAAGAAGTGAAAAAGCCTTGAGAGAAACAATCCCATTCACTATAGCCCCTAAAAAAATGAAGTACCTTGGTATAAACCTAACCAAGGAGGTAAAAGACCTTTAAAATGCAAACTTTAAAACCCTAAAGAAAGAAATTGCAGAAGACACCAGAAGGTGAAAAGACCTCGCATGTTCCTGGATTGGCAGAATCAACATCGTAAAAATGACCATGCTACCAAAGGCAATATACAAATTCAATGCTTTACCAATTAAAATCCCAAAGCAATTCTTTAAAGAAGTTGACCAAACAATCTCAAAATTCATATGGAGGCAAAAAAGACCCAGGATAGCAAAGACAATCCTGAGTAACAAAAACACTGCTGGAGGTACTACCATACCGAACCTTAGTCTATATTACAAATCCATAGTTGTAAAAACAGCCTGGTACTGGCTCCAAAATAGACACACAGATCAATGGATAAGGATTGAAGACCCAGATATAAGCCCACAAAATTACAGCCATTTGGTCTTTGACAAAGGGGCCCAAAGAATCCAATGGTAAAAGAACAGCATCTTCAACAAATGGTGCTGGCAAAACTGGATCTCCACATGCAAAAGACTAAAGCTGGACCCATACTTGTCACCATGTACAAGACTTAATTCCAAATGGATCAAGGACCTTGATATCAGGCCAGAGACTATAAAAACCATAGTTGAAAGGATAGGGAACTCCCTCGAGCTGATTGGGCTAGGCCAACAGTTCCTAAACAGACATCCAATGGCACAGTCACTGCTACCAACTCTCAACAGTTGGGATCTTGTGAAATTAAAGAGCTTCTGTTCAGATAAAGAGATTGTAACACGAGCTCAAAGGCAACCCACAGAATGGGAGAAAATCTTCACTAACCACATATCTGATAGAGCTCTACTGTCCAGAGTGCATAAAGAACTTAGAAAACTAAACATCAAGGAAACCAATGGCCCAATTAAAAAATGGGCCCTGGAACTTAAACGAAATTTTACCAGGGATGAAATTAAAATGTCTAACAAATATCTTCAAAAATGCTTCACTTCTTTAGCCATCAGGGAAATGCAAATCAAAACTTCCCTGAGATATCATCTCACCCCGGTCAGGATGGCAAAATCCACAATACAAACAACAACAAATGCTGGAGAGGATGTGGAGAGAGGGGAACTCTCCTACATTGCTGGTGGGAGTGCAGGCTCATACAGCCACTCTGGTGAGCCGTCTGGAGATTCTTAAAGAAATTAAAGATTGAAATGCCATATGACCCTGCAATTCCACTCTTGGGTATAACCCCCATACAGCAGAGGTTCACCTCGATAGCACAAGTAAGACCATGTTCATAGCAGCACTGTTTACAATAGCAAAGTCATGGAATCAGCCCAAATGTCCAACAGTTGACGAGTGGATAAGGAAACTGTGGTACATCTATACAATGGAGTACTACTCAGCCATCAAAAATGATGAATTACTGGAATTTGCCGGGAAATGGATGTCATTAGAAACAATTATATTACGTGAAGTATCCCAGACCCAGAAAATTAAGGATCATATGTACTCCCTAATAGGTGGCTCCTAGTACCAAACCCACCCAGCCCATCTTGTGACACTCATAGGTAAATCTATGTATTACCTACAGTAATTGCAAGGAGTATGAACAGGAGGGATGGGGTAGGAGGGCCACACCAGAAACAAGGAGAGAGGGGACCATGTAACAGCAGAGAAAATAGGCCTCCATCAAGGACTGCGAGTAAGCAATGAGACATCTGGTTAAGTTCACAGACTTTTTGTTCCTCATCATCTACAACTGAGGGGGTTTGATCTCACCAGTAGGGGAGGGCATATAGTCTGGCAGATAATAAGTAACCATTTTGCAAATGGGTGATTGACCCCTCCCTCACTGTGATTTCCTACTTTTATTACATTTACCTTTGAATATACTCTTATAACAATACTCTAGTTTAACAGTTTTTTATCTCTGGCCAGGGGGTGATATCCAATACCCATCGGGATGGAGCAAAACTGCAAAAGAAAATCAACAAACCATAATCCAGAACTTCAGAGACTCTATATTAACCACTGAGAACTAGGTCAGCCTAATCTCTCCCCATCCTGAAGCTCAGGGACATTTGCGGAAGAGGGGGCGGTAAGAGTGTAAGAGCACAAGGATGGGAGGAGCAATGATATGCAAGATACTCCACACAAGTTAGGGCCGAAGCAATCATAATTGGACTTTACATGCCCTGCGCAATGTCCAACACACTATTGTCCCCTCTAAGTCTAGCATTTGCCAAAAGCACCAAGATCCTTGAATGCAAGGGATTGACAGCCAAAATAGTGTTCCTATGCTTAAGGGGAACACAGGAAAGGGTTCAGGGAAATGCCGCTGGGTCCTTGTATGTCATCGGAGAGGAGGACCCAGAGGACAGTAAGGCATGCACATTAAAGGATTCTCCGGAGATTGGGGGAGGGGAGGCTCTGTGGGGTGGGGAGGGAGGAGTAAGAGGAGGGCGAACAGAGGGGTGGGGGGGAGGAGGGAGGGAGGGAACCAGTGTACCTATTAAGTTTGTATGAGCGGAGATAATAAAAAATGTTTTAAAAAAATGCCTGGCAGAAATGCTATGGCCTGCACTTTAGGCCCTGGAAGATAGAACCTGGGAAATCCCAAAGAGAAACAAAAGGAGGTAGAAGCAATCCAGGATAAATACTAAATCACCCTTGGGCCTCAACATACAGTGGTTTTTGATATACACAGAAACATACACAACACACACATACATATAAACACACACAGAAAATTAAATTAGGAATGGAAAAAAGAAAATAATCACAATCTCAAAAAGAAGTACAAGAACATGAAAACACTTGGATAAGAGTCCAAACACTAGTAATATCAAAAGAGGCTTAGCAAGGACTTGTGCAGGTGCATATGTTTGCTCCTGCCCTTTACTGCTGCCAAGTGATAGAATATTCCTAGATTAGCTGGCTGGAAAGAATGAAATGTACATGGATCAGTGGCACTCCAGATTTCACAGTGAAGACCATCTGAGATCATCTGAGAGAATAACGAAGCTACTCAGCCAGTAACAAAACAGCTGCAACTGACAGCACACATTGGGGAGAACCCTCTCTGAATCCAATAAGTAAATGTATATTGTTGTAAGCCACTTTGGAGGTCTATTATGCACCATTACTTAATAGATAGCCAATACTGATGCGTGCTCTGTTCATCAAGGACCTCCATTCTACACCATTATATCAGACTTTCATCATATCATCTTGTAAATAGGTATCTAAAGTCCAGAGAAAAGATAAATGATGAGCCTAAAATAAATATAAGATGCATTTTTAAAAAGTGTAATAGATTGTCTTTAACCACCAAAATAAAACCCAGGATATTCTCCAAGATAAGGTCAATGGAATTCTCCAACCACAGAAAACTTGGAAAGAAGCTAGCCAGTCTTGTTTTAGGATAAATTGAATTTAAGTAATTAAAAGGACACAGGCAACCTTTATCCATATTCGGTAATGTTGCACCAACTAATAGACTCAAGAATCTGCAAATTCTCAGGTGCCCTCTTAATTGTGGCTGAATAGCTATACTCATAAAAACCATTTTCTTGAACTGTGGGCTTGCAGGTAAACAGAGTAGGTAGTCCCTGAAGAATATGCACTGCCAACTGCAAGAATGAAGGGCAACAGCTGCTATCAACACCACACTCCCCAGATCACCATAAAAATCACAAATGAATTGTCATCTGAACCAGGAAAAAAGAACAAGTGCTACCTTGAAAATGGATAAGGAAGAATGCTATATTCACTTTCTGTAAACTGAACTACCCCCCCAAAAAAAAAACACTACAGGAAGGATGAGAATGCAAGCTATTAAGATAGAAATGTTTCTCTTTCCTATACCTCTGAGCTCCATTTTCTTTCAAATGAGAAGCATTGGGGAGGAAGAAAAGGGGCTTGCTTGGAGGGTCATTTGCAAAGGGAGACAATACTCTCTGAATCACAAATAATGTGTTTAATCAAAGACCCTTTTAAGTATGCAGCTGAGTCAACTGAATAGCATCATGTTGAAATAACATAAAATGGATTCTTGATTGACTGCAGTAATCAGGAAACAGTGGCATGAACAATACTTGAATCATTTTCTCATGACCTTGGAAGGCATTTTTGATTGACACTAACTTGAAAGGAAGCTTTAAAAAGGCATGTTGGAAGAATATGAAGAATTTTAGTCTTAGATCCCAAGCCTTATTCAATGATGCTCCTGTGAAACTGGACCTCTCTCTCTCACACACACACCTATTTCAGGTAGATAATGAAGATAATGATCTTAGAAGCATTTCTGTGAATATGTAAGACGTGAGAAGAAAACTGACTTGCTTTGTTGAATCTTTTCCCTTTTTCCTAGTTTCTAATTGTGTCCAGGAAAATAGCTCAGAGGTAAGGAAATCTTAGGAAGCAAATGAAAAGCAATGAAGCTTCAGACCTCTTAAAATGGATATGTTCATTCATTCATTCATTCATTTATCCATCCATCCATCCATCCAAAAAGTCCATGCTAAGTGTTCTAAGCTCCTTGTTCTTCCTAGAACAGATGTTAGTCTGATGAAATGGAAACATGTAAATGGTTTTCACAATATAGCACCAGAGACTCAGGGAGTTACAATCAAGAATACAAGTTCTATAGGGAAAAAGAAACCATATCTACCTGAGGAGTAGGATGGGTAGAGAAAAAGCTTGAGCCCTTCCTAAAAAGTTCATGAAAAACCGAACAAGACAACGGAATGTTCTATACTAAGGACACAAGTGAATCTTATCTCAGAAATCTCAACAAACTCATAATGTCCTTAGACATCAATTAATAAATCTTAAAAATCTCAAATTTTGTGATTTAATACTATGAATATAGTACTGCTATATTCTGAGTAACTTGTCATTGCATGAGTCTGCAATATCTGTAGAACATTTTTTATATTTCCAAAATTGTTAAACCTTGGTGCTTTATTTGTTTAAAAGGGTCATGTACTGTTTATATTTCCTTTAATTCGTATGAAATCAGAAATTGATAATGATAAATTTGGCAGGCTCTCTGTGTCTACTTAAACAATGGAATTCACTTTTGATTTCACTTTTGATCACTAAAAATAAAGCTTTAATTTGGAGAAATAGTGAGGAAAATAAAATGAGATGTCCTCTTTACTGAAATTGCTCCTTCATAGATATTATGTTATACCAAGAGATCTAATCAGGTAGAATTTTAATGAAAATATTTTGTTTTCTTCATGTAAATACATTTTATTTAATTTATTTTCTGTGCCTTAAGAAGAAAGGCCAAGCCCTTTCACGCCACCCCGCTCCGCTGGTCCGGACGCGCACGCGGTCCAGCCAGGCCTCACCC
The DNA here is from genome assembly GCA_023101885.1 of Typhlomys cinereus. NCBI lineage: Eukaryota > Metazoa > Chordata > Mammalia > Rodentia > Platacanthomyidae > Typhlomys > Typhlomys cinereus. The sequence goes on along the minus strand of JALPQD010000367.1, from coordinate 1,274,735 downwards.
CGCGACTCTAGGTAAGCCCCGCCCGCGCCCTCCCACCAGAACCCCAGGTCAGCCCAAAGGGACCCGGCTCCGAATCCCGCCATCCAGCCGGAGCCGCGCAAAAGGCCAAGGGACCAGGAGGACCTCCCCTGCGCCCGGGCCCCGCCCCAGCTACCCTCGGGTTAAATGGCTCCACGCCAACGCCCCCATCCTCCCTTTCACCCCACCCCGCTCCGCCAGTCGGGATGCGCGCGCGATCCAGCCGGCCCTCACCCCACGACCTAGGTAAGCTCTGCCCGTGCCCGCCCACCAGAACCCCAGGCCAAATAATTCAGTTTAGTGAAATTGAAAGATCTTAAGAGTTAAAACGACAATGCCAAAGTCAAAGTGCAAATCCATGAGAAGCAACACTCAAGTAAACAAATTTCACACTGAAGGAATTAATCCCATAATGTTAGACTCCAACCAGAAAAAACCCGCGGAAAAAGGGCCAAGAAAGCCTGACCCAGGAAAACGACTTTCAAAATATGATCATTACCATGTTCAATACTATGAAAGAGGAAATCGGGGAGGAATTACATAATCGAATCAATCGCTTTGAAGAGGAACACAACAGACACTTGGAGGAGTTCAAAAAAACAGTGCAAGAAACAAAAACTGGCATAGAGCAGTTAAAACAGACTCAAGCAGAGTTTAAAACTGAGCCACAAGACAAGTTATCTTCAACCCAGAACTCCACAGAGAGTCTCATCAACAGAACTAACGAAGCAGAAAACAGAATTTCAGACCTTGAAGATAAAGTGGGAGTACTAGCCAACTCAATGGAAGAGGTTGTTAAAGCCAAAAAGATACTTGAGAGAAATATCCAAGAGATATGGGACACCCTGAAGAAGCCTAACATGCGTATTCATGGAATACCAGAGCAAGAATCTCAAAATACCACCCCTGAGGAAATTTTTCAAACGATCATCAAGGAAAACTTTCCTCATCTAAAAAAAGAGAGGCACAGGCTGGAGAGGTGGCTCAGGGGTTAAGCCTCCGCCTTGCAGGCGGAAGGTCCTGAGTTTGGATCCCAGATCCCACGTATAGACGCCAGGCGGAAGCCGGGGCGGCCTGCGCTTCTGGCCCTGGTAGGGCGGAGCCTGTGAATCCCGGGGCAGAAGGAGGTGGAGGCATCCATGGTGGTTCGCGAATTCGTCCGTGGTTCTACACATACACAGACACACACACACACACACACAGACACTCGCGCGCGCGCACATACACACGCATATGCACACAGATGAATAAATAATAATAATAAAAAAAAATTTAAAAAAAAGAGAGGCCCATCCATATACAAGAGGCATTCCTCACCCCAAACAGATATGACCAAAACAGAAGCACGCCACGGCAAATAATAGTTAAAACACTCCACATTCAAGATAAAGAACTGGTGCTGAGAGCTTCAAGGGAGAAAAAACAAGTCACTTTTAAAGGTAAACCTATTAAAATAACAAATGACTTCTCAGTCGAAACAGTAAAACCAAGAAGAGCTTGGAGAGACATACTTCAAGTATTGAATGAGCAAAAATGTCAACCTAGGCTGATTTACCCTGCAAAACTATCAGCCATGATTGAGGAAGAAAGCAAAACTTTCTAGCACAAAGACAACTTTAAGGGATACATGTCCACCAAACCAGGCCTTCAAAAAATGCTAGATATGATACTCAAGCGTGAAGAAAAAAAACAGCCATATCCAGGAGAACAGAAGGCAAATATAACACCATTAAAAGCAAAGCAATATACTTACAAAAACGACTAAACATAATAAATGTCTGGAATTAAAAATAGTTTCTCCATTATAACACTAAATGTTAATGGAATTAATTCACCGATCAAGAGACACAGATTACAAACTTGGATTAAACATCACAATCCATCAATCTGCTGCCTGCAGGAAACCCATCTCACCACAAAAGATAGGCACACTCTAAAAATAAAAGGCTGGTCAACAATTCTACAAGCTAATGGAAGCAGAAAACAGGCAAGGGTAGCCATTATGTTATCAGACAAAGTGGACTTCAAACCCAAAAAAATCATAAGAGACACAGATGGATACTACATTTTAGTCACAGGTACAATTCACCAGGAAGACTTCACAATACTGAACATATATGCACCCAATACGGGCCCATCCACATTCATTAAGAAAACGCTACAGCGTCTAAAGCAAGAAATCAACCTCCAAACGATAATTCTTGGGGACTTCAACACCGCCCTCTCAACATGGGATAGATCAACAGGTCAAAAGCTTAACAGGGACACTTTGGAACTTAATCAAACCCTGAAAGAAATGGACCTTACAGATCTCTATCGAACTTTTCACCCACGTACCAAAGAATACACATTTTTCTCAGCAGCACATGGAACTTTCTCCAAAATAGATCACATATTGGGCCACAAAACGAATCTACACATATACAAAAAAGTTGAAATTCTAACCTGTGCCCTATCAGACCACCACGGCCTAAAGCTGGACATCCAGAACACATCAAACAAGAGAAAATACACTAACTCCTGGAAACTTAACACTATGATGCTGAATGAGAACTGGATTCAGGAAGAAATTAAACAGGAAATTCAAGATTTCCTGAAAGTGAACAAAAATGAAAATACAACTTACCAAAATCACTGGGACACAATGAAAACTGTTCTAAGAGGTAAGTTCATAGCTCTTAATGCCTACATCAGAAAAATGGAAACATCAGAAATAAATAATTTAACGATGCAGCTTAAGGCTTTGGAGAAACTTGAGCACTCTGATTCCAAAAGTAGTAGAAGAGAGGAGATTAGCAAAATAAGGGAAGAAATATCTGAAATCGAGACTAAGTAAACAATAGAAAAAAACAACCAGTCAAAAAGCTGGTTCTTTGAAAAAATCAATAAGATTGATACACCCCTAGCTAAATTAACCAAAAGCAGGAGAGAGAAAACCCAAATTAACAAAATCAGAAATGAACATGGAGTTATCACTACTGATACCCAAGAAATCCAGAGAATTATAACATCATATTTAAAAACTTGTACTCTGTGAAGTTTGACAACACAAAAGAGATGGAAGAACTTCTAAGTAAACACAACTTACCTAAATTGGATCAGGAAATTGTGAATTATATACATAGTCCTATAACATATAAGGAAATTGAGGAAGTAATCTTGAATTTTCCCACCAAAAAATGTCCTGGACCAGATGGATTCAGCACAGAGTTCTACCAGACATTTAAGGAGTTAATAACACCAATACTCCTTAAACTGTTCCATCAAATAGCAAAGGAAGGAACACTACCAAATTCCTTCTATGAAGCTAATATCGTCTTAATCCCAAAACCTAATAAAGACTCACTTAAAAAAGAAAACTATAGGCCGATCTCTCTGATGAACACAGACGCAAAGATTCTCAACAAAGTTTTAGCAAATCAGATTCAAAAACATATTAAAAAGATTATTCACGGGGACCAAGTAAGCTTCATCCCCGGCACACAAGGTTGGTGCAACATACGCAAATCAATAAATATAATTCATCATGTAAACCAGTCCAAAGTCCAAGACCACATGATACTCTCGATAGATGCAGAAAAAGCTTTTGACAAGATCCAACAGCCTTTTATCATCAAAACGCTAGAGACAGTAGGAATGGAAGGAACCTTTATCAAGATAATAAAAGCTGTATACAACAAGCCCACAGCAAGGATTATGCTCAATGGGGAACAATTGGAAGCATTCCCACTTCGATCAGGAACTAGACAAGGCTGTCCACTCTCACCACTTCTATTCAATACTGTACTTGAAGTCTTAGCTGAAGCCATAAGACAAGAAAGGGACATAAGAGGGATTCAAATCGGCAAGGAAGAAGTCAAACTATCCCTACTTGCAGATGACATGATCTTATACCTGAGTGATCCCAAAAACTCCACCAGGAAGCTCCTGGAACTAATTGAGAAGTTCAGCAGGGTGGCAGGATACAAAATAAATGTGCAAAAATAAGAGGACTTCCTATATGCCCAGAATGAAAGAAGTGAAAAAGCCTTGAGAGAAACAATCCCATTCACTATAGCCCCTAAAAAAATGAAATACCTTGGTATAAACCTAACCAAGGAGGTAAAAGACCTTTAAAATGAAAACTTTTAAACCCTAAAGAAAGAAATTGCAGAAGACACCAGAAGGTGAAAAGACCTCCCATGTTTCTGGATTGGCAGAATCAACATCATAAAAATGACCATACTACCAAAGGCAATAAACAAATTCAATGCTTTACCAATTAAAATCCCAAAGCAATTCATTAAAGAAGTTGACCAAACAATCTCAAAATTCATATGGAGGCACAAAAGACCCAGGATAGCAAAGACAATCCTGAGTAACAAAAACACTGCTGGAGGTATTACCATACCAAACCTTAGTCTATATTACAAATCCATAGTTGTAAAAACAGCCTGGTACTGGCTCCAAAATAGACACACAGATCAATGGATAAGGATTGAAGACCCAGATATAAGCCCACAAAATTACAGCCATTTGGTCTTTGACAAAGGGGCCCAAAGAATCCAATGGTAAAAGAACAGCATCTTCAACAAATGGTGCTGGCAAAACTGCATCTCCACATGCAGAAGATTAAAGCTGGACCCATGCTTGTCACCATGTACAAGACTTAATTCCAAATGGATCAAGGACCTTGATATCAGGCCAGAGACTATAAAAACCATAGTTGAAAGGATAGGGAACTCCCTCGAGCTGATTGGGCTAGGCCAACATTTCCTAAACAGACATCCAATGGCACAGTCACTGCTACCAACTCTCAACAGTTGGGATCTTGTGAAATTAAAGAGCTTCTGTTCAGATAAAGAGATTGTAACATGAGCTCAAAGGCAACCCACAGAATGGGAGAAAATCTTCACTAACCACATATCTGATAGAGCTCTACTGTCCAGAGTGCACAAAGAACTTAGAAAACTAAACACCAAGGAAACTGATGGCCCAATTAAAAAATGGGCCCTGGAACTTAAAAGAAACTTTTCTAGGGATGAAATTAAAATGTCTAACAAATATCCTAAAAAATGCTCCACTTCCTTAGCCATCAGGGAAATGCAAATCAAAACTTCCCTGAGATATCATCTCACCCAGGTCAGGATGGCAAAAATCCACAATACAAACAACAACAAATGCTGGAGAAGATGTGGAGAGAAGGGAACTCTCCTACATTGCTGGTGGGAGTGCAGGCTCATACAGCCACTCTGGCGAGCCGTCTGGAGATTCTTAAAGAAATTAAAGATTGAAATGCCATATGACCCTGCGATTCCACTTTTGGGTATAACCCCCCATACAGCAGAGGTTCACCTCGATAGCACAAGCATGGCCATGTTCATAGCAGCACTGGTTACAATAGCAAAGACATGGAATCAACCCAAATGTCCAACAGTTGACGAGTGGATAAGGAAACTGTGGTACATCTATACAATGGAGTACTACTCAGCCATCAAAAATGATGAATTACTGGAATTTGCCGGGAAATGGATGTCATTAGAAACAATTATATTAAGTGAAGTATCCCAGACCCAGAAAATTAAGCGCCGTATGTACTCCCTAATAGGTGGCTCCTAATACCAAATCCACCCAGCCCATCTTGAGACACTCGCAGGTAAATCTATGTATTACCTACAGTAATTGCAAGGATTATGAACAGGAGGGATGGGGTTGGAGGGCCACACCAGAAACAAGGAGAGAAGTGACCATGTTACAGTAGAGAAAATAGGCCTCCAAGAAGTACTGCAAGAAAGTAATGTGACACCTAGTTAAGTTCACAATTTGTTCCTGATCATTTACAACTAAGGGGGTATGAATTCACCAGAAGGGGAGGGCATACAGTCCGGCAGATTAAAAAGTAACCATTTTGCAAATGGGTGATTGACACCTCCCATTGCCTAATGCCATATCACCCTGCGATTCCAATTTTGGGTATAAGTATTACATCTACCCTTGAATGTGCTCTTATAATAAGACTCCAGTTTAACAGCTTTCTGTCTCTGGCCAGGGGGTGACATACAGTGCCGATCATGATGGAGTGAAGGGCATTGCAGGAGCAACAAAACTGCAAAAGAAAATCAACGAACCACAATCCAGAACTTCAGAGACTCTATATCAACCACCTAGAACTAGGCTAGACTAATCTCTCTCCATCCTGAAGCTCAGGGACATTTGCGGAAGAGGGGGCGGTAAGAGTGTAAGAGCAAAAGGATGGGAGGAGCAATGATTTGCAAGATACTCCACATAAGGTAAGGCCAAAGCAATCATAATTGGACATTGTATGCCTGGCGCAATGTCCAACACATTATTGACCTCACAAAGTCTAGCATCTGCTAAAGGCACAAAGATTCTTGGAGGCAAGGGATTGACAGCCACAGTAGTGTTCCTATGCTTAAGGGGAACACAGGAAGGGGTTCAGGGAAATGCCACTGGGTCCTTGTACGTCATCGGAAAGGAGGGCCCAGAGGAGAGTCAGGCATGCATGCACAAGAAAGGACTCTGGGAATCGGGGCGGGAGGCATGGGGGGATGGGGCGGGAGGGGTGAGTGGAGGGGGAGCAGGGAATTAAAAAATAAAAAAAAAAATTTAAAAAAAATTTTTCATTTGTTCCTAAAAAAAAAAAAAAAAAAAAAAAAAAAAAAAAAAAAAGAAGAAGAAAGGCCAAGAAAGCTTGCAACTAGCTAAGGTGCGGGGACATAAATACAGTGTGTTTTCTCAAATGAGTTCCTTGAATTTATGGATTGATTGCATTGTGGACCAGGGAAGCAGAGTTTGTAATTACCTGAATTCTGCTTCTTTACTTTGTAGAACATCAATTCAAGGCTACTAAATAGAAGTCACTGTAATGTTTTCAAACATTTTCTAAAATTTACTTTGGAATATGAGCAAATTTAAGTCAAGGAAAATCAAGAAGGCATGTTTTGTAGGCTGGAATTGATAATTTCCAGTTCCCAGGTCTTTAAGTTCAAAATGAAGAGTAGTCATCTGTCATGGTTTGAATATAAGTTGTCCCCTACAGGTTCATGTCTTTAAATCCTTATGTTTGAAAAGGTTGTAGCAACTTTAGGAGGTGGAGCCTTACTGGAGGAAAGCACTTCATGGGGGTGGACCTTGAGGTTGGTTAGCCCCACCATGCTTCTGCTTCCAGGAGAGGTCTACTTTTGCAGTTTGCAACTCTCAATCTCCATAATCGAAGTGATTTAAGCTACTTCTAGCTTCTGGCAGCCAGCCAGAGATGCATTTCCCAACATAAAAGAAGGTATCTCCTCTATAGGACTGTAAGCTGAATAAATCTCCTTTTCTTCCTTTATTTGAGTGGTGTGTCACAGCAACAAAAGAGTAACTGGTGTATCATCTTATGGATCTCATTTAATCATGCCAAATAATCCTATAATGAATCATCTCTATTGTAAGATTGAGGAAACAGAGGCTCAAAGTTTTGAGTAAAGTATAAATGATGGATGGAGAGATGATTCAAGGGTTAGGACTCTGCCTGGCAAGCAGAAGATCCTGAGATCAGATCCCAGGTACCATGTAAAAATGACAGGCAGAAGCTGCAGTGCCCTGCACTTGCTGCCCTGGTGAGCAGAGCCTGGGAAATCCCAGAGCAAAGCAAAAATGAGGTAGAAACAATCCAGGATGATTCTTAAACTCAACCTTGGTCCTCCACAGGGACACACAGTGTACTGATACACACACACACACACACACACACACACGCACACGCACACGCACACGCACACGCACACGCACACGCACACACACACACAGCATTATATATGAAGTGGCCAAAACTAAATTATAAGACTGACAGGTTTCAAAAAAAAATTTATCTTTTCTACCATATTGCCTGTGACTAAACCATTTCTGTTTGACTATTCAATGTTACACTCATGGTGACAGACACCTATAATTTCAAGATTGAGGAATAGAAAGCAGGTGGATTGCTTTGAGTTCAAGGACAGTCTAGGCTGCATAATGAGTTTCAGATGAGCTACGAAAGAACGGTAAGAAAAACTTACATTCTGTTGATACAATACAAATCTCTTTAGATAGCTGAACTTGAGAATCCAGTAAAACTAACAAAAGACAGATTGAGATTATTTATTATTCACTACTGTTTAAAAAAAAACAGTATCAATCATCATGGAACAAGAATTGAGCTTGTATGAGCGGAGATAATAAAAAATGTTTAAAAAAAAAAGAATTGAATGTGCTTATCCTCTCCTTTCAATCAACCATCAGGGCAAAGAAAGTTAAAATAAGAAGGTAAAACGAGAAAGCAAAACAGAACAAAATGCTTTTCATACGTAGAAGAAAATTGCAGATGTGATGCAGAGATGACACAGCAATAAAAATTTAAGGTAGTATTATTCTTTTATGTATTTTTATTTTTCTACTTTTACAAGCATATTGGGTATTCATCCCAGGTCCCCTCCCTCCCCCTTTCCTCCCATTTCCTCCCTTCCCTTCACCATTCCCTCCCATTTCCTTCCACCTTTCCGCCTGTATGCTTCTATGGACCCCTGTGTTCACTCTAGCTTGTCTACTCCTGTGGGGTCTCAGGCCTCTGGGTATATCAAGTTACCTCTTCTTCAGGCCACCTACTGATATGTGCATTTCTCTTCACTCATCCAGCTTTAGACTCAAAGATTTCCATTGTGAGTTCCCATTCTATGGGTATAATAACAGCTACCTACAGAGCAGTTTGATGTACTGTCTTTCTATCTTCATATCCCAGAGAATAGCCCATTGGAAGGTATCCAAGAGAACAATAACCAAGACAATGAATTTCAAAGATCAATTATAAATATATTTAAACAGCTCCAAGAAGACACGGATAAATGCCTAAGCACATTTCAAGAACACAACAAACTCAGGAAAGAATTCCAATACACAAATGAACAAGACACAGATAGAATGAAAATAGAGAGCCTGAAAAAAGACCTAGAAACACTGAAAAAATAAACCCAAAGTGATCTACAAACAAACATAGAAACACTGAAAAAAAAAAAGACTGAAGCAACACTGGGACAAAAAAAATCTAAAAACGGTGCAATAAAAAATTTAACGGAAAGTCTTAAAAATACAACTGATCATGTAGAAGACAGAGTCTCAGAACTAGAAGATAAGATAGAATAGGGTCATAAGTCAATGAGAGAAACTGATAAGCTGAAAAATACACTTGAATGGAACATACAAGAATTCTGGGACACCATCAAAAGGCCCAACATACAGATCATGGGTATCCCAGAAATAGACACACAAAAAGGAAAATCCACCATGTATAATCAACAAGATAATAGAGAAAAATTTCCCTGACATTCTTTTCTTTTTGCCCCTGTGAAAATATTTAGAATGGAAATACAGTATTTTCATCATTTAAAAATACTTTATAGGGACTAAAGACATAGCTCAGGGGTTAAGATTCTGCCTCACAAGCAGAAAGACCTGAATTCAGATACCAGACACCACATAAAAATGCCAGGCAGAAATAGCAGCAGCCTGCACTTCCAGCACTTGAAGGGAGAGCCTGGGAAACCCTAGAGCAAAGAGAAAAATAAGTAAAGTAAACCAGGATGATTCCCAATATTACTCTTGGGTCCATAGGCACACACAGTGCCCTCTGATCATGCATACATGTGCACACGCACACATTAAAAAAAAACAATTTCCCCATCCTGGAGCTCAGGGACATTTGCGGAAGAGGGGGCGGTAAGATTGTAAGAGCAAAAGGATGGGAGGAGCAACGATTTGCAAGATTCTCAACAATAGTTGGGGCCAAAGCAATCGTAATGGGACTTTGCATGCCCTGCGCAATGTCCAGCGCACTGTTGCCCTCATAAGTCTAGCATCTGTTAAGGGCACCGAGACCCCTGGAGGCAAGGGATTGACAGCCATAGTAGTGATCTTATGCTTAAGGGGAACAAGAGAAAGGGCTTATGGAAATGCCACTGGGTCCTTATATGTCATCGGAGAGGAGGACCCAATGGAGAGTTAGGCGTATACAATAAAGGACTCTCTGGGAATTGGGGGGGAGGCACTGGGGGAAGGGGAGGGGGAGGAGGGGGGAGGGAGGGAACTGGTAAAAAATTTTAAAATGTATAATTAAATTTTTAATAAAAAAAAACAATTTGTGGGTTATTTGCACATCCATTATTATATTTGATTTTTGCAATTACTCTATAGATTAGAATTTATTAATGTTCCCATTTGGTAGACTGGGACATGGAGTTTCAAGCAGCGAGGCAACTTGCTGAAATTCCTAAGCCAGACACAACTGATATATCATGGAACTCTTAAGACAAATTACCCACAAGCACACATCAGCTCACGTCCAAAAGCACTTGGCATCAATTAGTATTGACAGTGATTTCTAAGAGATAAATTTTCTGTCATAAGGTCACAGTTTAAGACAAGTGAGAAAATATTTAATTGCATTTTAGGATATACTTTACAACATTTTAAAAAAACACATTTTTTGTATCTCTACATTATTTTGTACAACATTTTTGAAATACTAGATATAATAAAGGCCAACGTCACATGCTGACCTAGCATGGCTGATGACAGACACAGTGGAAAATATGCACTCCCTGTGTTCAGAACCAAGGCTTCAGTGAGGTCACAAGATGCAGCACCAGCAAGCCCAGCCAGAAACACCTAAGACTCATTATGTAATTTTTTCTTAAATTTGGTTTTGGTCTTCGTGCATTAAGAAACCTTTAGCTATAGCCAGCTTCCCCACAACCCCCAAATTCAGTTTTGTTATCCCCATTTGGGGTTATAACCTATAGTTTAAGAAACTGAGCATTAGACAACTTTTCAGTAGTAATGTTGGAAAAGAGCTCTAGTTTCAGTCCTGATGCAATATTATCGCCACTTTCAGAAAATTGCATGACCAAGTCTAATGTCAGTGAGCAAAGAAATATATGCTACATGGCATGTAGAAAGGAAGGGATATCTGTTGGATAATAATTTAAGTTGTCTCAACTCTTTTTGTCTAGTTAAGACTTTTCTAAGGACAAGCTTAGATAGATGGATGCTTCCAAAATGTCATATTCCTACTTAAGAATCAAACCAAAATAACTTAACATCATATGATTACTAACTAGGTCAACATCTATTACTACTATCCCCTCTTTCCCTTGAGACTGCAATTAGAGAGGCTAGAAATCCCAGGGTTGCCTTTCACAGCTTCTTTTTGCCTGTAGGTGTATGCATGTGGCCCAGTTTGGGCCAATGGAACAAAAACAAAAGTCCTACAAAAGCTTTTAGAAAAGCCTGTGTTCCCCTTAGAAAGGGCTAAGTGTGAGAAAAGAGCTAATGCACATCATCATTTTCTTCTGTTTCCTAATGTAAATGTAGATGTGGTGCCTGGAGTAATCACAGCTAGTCTGTGGCTATATTGTGACATGTACAAGTAGAGAAAATCAGCACCCTCAGGATTGGTTCTCTGGTGACAGATATCATTGGGCATCTTAACCTATATGGAAAAAAATTAACTTTTTTATTACCTGAGATGCACATATTATTATTTTTTTGAGATACACGTATTATATATGAGCTACCAATTTGCTATTGGATCAAACACTTTGCCAAGCTTGGTGGCACAGGTCTGAGATCCTAGCACTTGGGGAGGATATGGAAGAAGGATCCTAAATACAAAGATGGTGTGGGATAGAGAATCAGTTGAAGGCCAACCTGGAGTAATTCAGTGACTCCCTGTATCAAAATATCAACAGAAAGGGGACTAAGGATATAGCTCAGTGGAAGAACTTAGCCTATGGTAGGTCTTAGGTTGAATCCTCAACAATGAAAAAATTAAACTTTTCTGCTTGATACTTCATGTTTTTATTAACTTGTTCCCATCTGCCTAAGTACCCTTTATAAGTATGCATCCTCATCTTGCAGAAGAGGACTTGGCATGGTTTACAATGTGTCTCCCACAGTCTCAAAGATCATGGCACCTTTGAGAGGTGGAACTTTGCTGGAGGAAGCCAGTCACAAGTGGTGGGCCTTGGGGTGCATGAGTCCCACCCTATCTCCAGGAGAAGTCTGCCTTTGCAGCAAGCAGTTTTAAAGCTCTCAGCCTCTGGGATGGGTGTGACGTAGCTTGTCTCCAGCTTTGGCCAGCCAGCCATGTTGCCTCCGCCATGAAAGATGGTATCTCCCCTCTGGAGCAATAAGCTGAATAAGTCTCCCTTTCTCTTTCAAGTTGCTTGACCTTGGGTGCTCTCTCACAGCAATAGTTAAGAATAATCGTTACAGGGCTCTTTAATGGTTTTGTTCCCAGAATGTCCTCATTTCTCCCCTTTGCTACTCCAGATTCCTCCTTAAACAACCAGTTCATAGTCAGTGATCTCCATGTAATTCAACCCATGATAACCTCTTCCCTTTTCTCAAACCTAGTTGAGAGTTCATCTCAGCTTTATGTGCTAAAAGTCACCTTGAAAACTTTCTACATTATAAATAGCGAGCATTTCTAATGAATGGACCCCCAAGGTTCTCAGAAGTAGAGATCTTAACATGACAAATGTTTACTGAGTACAATAAATAAAACATAATGTCTACTTTACAAATAGGCTAGCATTCAAGTAAATTTTTGCAGATCAGCCGTCTAAAAGTTAGGATGTGTTTTGTACAGATAATCTAACATATCTTATTTTCTAGAAATATAAAAAAGAAAGACATTTGTCATTTCTTTGGCCCAAGGCAATATTCACCAATTTGTCTACATATCTATATATTAAGCTGGTACATAGAATATGTCACAGACCATTTATTGTGATGAACCACTGTTAACATAGGTCACAGGAGATTAGGACAAAGGATAACAAATTCAAAGCAAGTCTGAGCTAAAGATTATTGAGTTTTTCTCTCAAAAAAAAAAAAGAAGGAATACTCAAATGAACTCAATATGTGAAAGCATGAAACTATTAGAAGGTAAAGTCGGGCACATTAGCTTTGAATGCTCTCTCACAGTAATAGTTAAAAGTAACTATTACATAGGTATATATCCAAAGAAATTGATTTTGATGTACTGAAGAGTCAGCTGTTCTCCCATGTTGTCTTAAGCATTATTTCCAATGGCCAAGAAATGGAGACAGAAATGTCCATCTACAGATGACTGGGTGAACAAATATGGAATATGTACATAATGGAACACTATTCAGTAGAATTTTCTGCTTTTGAGAGGCTATTTATACCAACATGTGTGAAACAACAGGAACATTTGGCCAGGTAAAATAAACCAGCACAGAAGGAAAAAGACTTCCTGCAATATCCTTAAAAGCATACACAAAGTGTCAAAAATTCACAAATTGAATTGAATCAAACCAAAAAATACTACACATTAAGAAAAACAAAAAGGTAAAAATACAAAAGATCAGGAGAAACAATCCTAACTTATGATCATGCTAAAATAGACAAAGCACATACATTTCAAGCATATGACATTGCCAAAAGGTATATGAAAATGGAAAGCAATCTCTAATAAAAGACATCTCTGGAGCAAGTTAAAAACATACTGAGATATCACTTCTTGCCGAGATGGCTATTACCAAAAACATAAGAGATAACAAGTCTTGGTGATGCTGTACAGAAAAGAGAACTCTTTTCTCCTGTTCTTGACATTATAATTTTGTACAGGTACTCAAAAACAGCATGGAGGTTCCTGGGAGGACAAAAGTACAACCACCATATGATCTAGCCAGCCTAGTTCTAGGTTGTGATAGTTAATCCTAGGTGTCAACTTGCCCACACCTGGCATTAACTAAGATCAGCTGAGACCACCTGAAGAGATTATCTGGATCAATATATTTATAATATAAAGACCAGCCCTAGATCCAATTAGAACTTCTCAGTAGTGGACTAGATAAAAGGAACCACTGAACAGAAAACTGGGTAGAAAAGAGACTCTTCAAGAATCCTTCAGTCTTCACCTGTCACCCACTAGCCTACTAGATGTCTGCAGTGACTTAGCCTGCCTCTAGCTTCAGCCACCAGCCATGTTGCCTTACACCATGAAAGACTATTTCTCTCCTCTGGAACCATAAGTTAAATAAATCTCCCTATCTCCCTTAACTTGTTTGGCTTTGAATGCTCTCTCACAGTAATCGTTAAAAGTAACTATTACATAGGTATATATCCAAAGAAATTGATTTTGATGTATTGAAGAGTCAGCTGTTCTCCCATGTTGTCTTAAGCATTATTTCCAATGGCCAAAAAATGGAGACAGAAATGTCCATCTACAGATGACTGGGTGAACAAATATGGAATATGTGCATAATGGAACACTACTCAGTAGAATTTTCTGCTTTTGAGAGGCTATTTATACCAGCATGAGTGAAACAACAGGAACATTTGGCCAGGTAAAATAAACCAGCACAGAAGGAAAAAGACTACTGATCTCACATATAAAAGGTTAAAAAATATTCTAGTATAGCTCATAGGAAAGAGTAGAATGGAAGTTACCAGGGAGATGTTGGCCAAATTGTATGCAAAGAACAAGTTCCTATGATTTATTGAATATTATGGCAATTATACATACATACTGTGTTTCAACATAACCCAAAGAGAATTTTCAATGTTCTCACCACAGAGAAATGATGAGTATTTCAAGTAATAGATATGCTAGACTTGTGAGATCATCTCATAATACCCTGCCTGCACGTTGTTGATAAAGTCACAACAAAATGGCTTATGAGAACAAGAGGATTCATTTTAACTTACAATTTTCCACTCACAGCTCTTAGTCGAGCTTGGCAAGAAAGCTCACATGAACACCAGGGACAAGAAGAACTAACCACATCATATCCACAGTACCTTTGACCAGGGAAAACTCCACCTCCCATACCAGCATGTATGAGCAAAGAAGACCACCTTCATTAGCCAGCTCCCTCCATCTTATTCACTTCCCCAGGGCTTAGTTGCACCCACCATGGGCCGAGGCTTCCCCATCAATTAGACAATCCTATGCAGGCTTGCTCAGAATTAATTCAACTACTAATTCTTTACAAATATACCCTGAGTTGGAACCTCCAATTGTCAATTTGACACCTGTATCTAACTATGATACACATGACATTCCATTGAATTCCATAAATTTAGACAATTGTTTTTTAATTTAAAGCAAAGTTTAAAAATAGCGCTGCAACACACATTATTCATGTGCAAGACTTTATGTGGACAAATCTTTTCCCTTGGGTAAAAATCCAACAATAACAGCTGGGTCATAATAGGAACCTAAAATATATTTGAGAACTCAAAAATGATTTCTATGATAAACTTTTCTCAATTATTCCCAAAGAATCCTCAGACCATCAGAAGCCCTACAAGGTACAAATTTGATAACATTTAAATACTACATGTTTATAACTAGAAAACCATCTCTGCTTAGGAAATAAGTCTTAAGTAAGTCTCATGTTCTTTTATGTCTTCTGACCAAAGGCATTGTTAATTTGGGGACCATAAATGAAAAACTATGATGGGTCAGAGATATTTCCTTGCTTCAAGTTATAGTTTCTGGATTCTGGCAGATCTTTTCAAGGATGATTGCACAAGAGTGAGGTTAATGTGGCACCCACAGTTCCAAGTGTAAAGAGATACTTACTGCCAGGGTCATGCAATTAGCTGAGGGACAGAGCATGATGCTAAATCTCTCCTAAATTTTTAGTCATGGATATTTGTCTCACCCTCATCCTGGACCTGTGTCCCAACTTGACAGTTATACTATCTCTTTTGAGAACAGAGGGTAAATGGATTTGCTATCCACACAATACAGGCAATCTCCCCCTTCAAATACTTTAAGAGACTGGAATTTCCTGTATTTTTACTACATTTTTTGCCTAGTTATATAATATCAATAGGTACCGCCCTTCTTCTCCCTCCCTCTCCTTTACCCCTCATTGCCCCCCATTGTACTCTTCCTTCTTCCCACTCTCCCTCACCTCCCTCTCACCCCTTTTCCTTCCCTTTTCCTCCCTTGGTGCTTCCTATTTTCTCCTTCTCATCCTCCAGAGCATCAGCCCAATTAGAAAATAAGCCTCAGCTGCAGTAGCCATAATGGGAATTTGCATGACCTGCACAATGGCTGACATGCCAATGACCCCCCCAAAGTCTAGCATGGATCACAGGGGAGAAGGCTCCAGGCAGTAGCATCCTTAGAGGCAATGGATTAACATAATAACCCTGCTATTCCACTATTGGGAATAACCCCTCATAATGCAGAAATTCACTACAGTGACACAAGCACAATCATGTTCATAGCAGCACTATTTAATAGCAAAGTCATACTAACTAGGAGCCCAAGAAAGGGCTCTGGGCTATGCCACTGAGTTCTTACCCTTCAATAGGGTGGTGGATTCAGAGGGAGGTTTGGCATTCACACAAAAGGATGCACCAGGGGATGGGAGGAAGGGGGAGGCACTGGGCAAAGTGGAGGGAAGGAGGGGGTGAAAGGAAGGGGAAAAGGGGAGGAGTGTGCAAAGGAGGACTGGGAAGGGGAAGAGGGAGGGAAAGGACGTTGGTAAATGTGGGAGAAAAAAATTAAAAAAAAAAAGAAAATAGGCCTCAGAACTCAAAAAGAAACTTCAGGGACAAAATTGAAATGTCTAACAAGTATCTTAAAAAATGCTCCACATCCCTAGCAGTCAGGGAAATGCAAATCAAAACTACCCTGTATATCATCTCACTCCAGTCATGGTTGGCAAAAATCCACAATACAAACACCACCAAATGCTGGAGAGGATGTGGAGAGAAGGCCAATTCTCATACATTGCTGGTGGGAATGCATGCTGGTGGGAATGCAGGCTTATACAACCATTCTGGCAATAATTTTGGCGAATTCTAAAAAGCTAAAGATTGAAATGCCATATAACCCTGCTATTCCACTATTGGGAATAACCCCTCATAATGCAGAAATTCACCACAGTGACACAAGCACAATCATGTTCATAGCAGCACTATTTATAATAGCAAAGTCATAGAATCAACCCAAATGCCCAACAGTTGACAAATGGATAATGAAAATGTGGTACATTTGTATAATGGAATACTACTCAGCCATCAAAAAAGGTTAATTAATGAAATTTGCTGGGAAATGTATGGAATTAGAAGAAATTATATTAAGTGAGGTATCCCAGACACAGAAAGTTAGACATCATATGTACTCCTTAATAAGTGAATCCTAGTTGCAAGCCCACTTAATGACATACTTAAAGGTAAATCTCTGTAATACCCACTATAATCACAAAAGATTATAAACAGGAGAGAAGGGGAAAGAACCTCAAAAGAAAGGAGACAAAAGAAGACAATTCAATAGAGAAATTAGGCCATCTTCATATGCTGCATGTAAGTAGCGAGATATCTGATGCAGCTCAATCTCACTTCCCTTCCTGTTCACTTGGGACTGAACAGGTTTGATCTTCCCAGGGTATAGGGACTGGCAGATAGATGGTAACCAACCAGCAAATGGGAGACTGACCGTTCTTACTAGTCTGTCCTACACTATTCTTTCATCTACCTTTGATTGTCTTCTTATATTAAGATCTTTATTTAAACAGTCTTTTATCTTTGGTTTGGAGATGACCTCGACAACCAGGATGCAGCCAAGGGCAGTGCAGTAACAGCAAAAGTGAAAACAACAATAAACCATAATTCAGAACACCAAAGACCCTACAATATTCACCCAGAACCAGAACAGCCAAATCTCTCCCCATCCTAAAGCTCAGGGAATCTTGCAGAAGAGGGGGTGGCAAGATTTAAGAGCCTAAAGATGGGGAAGTATACCTTCCCCACACCGCTCCTCCGGCCGGTACGCGCCCGCGCAGTCCAGCCTGGCCTCATCCTGCGACCTAGGTAAGCTCCACCCGCGCACGCCCGCCAGAACCCCAGGTCAGCCCAAGGGACCCAGCTCCTACCCCACCATCCAGCCAGAGCCGGGCGCAGGGCTGAGGGATGAGGAGGACCTCCCCCTGTGCCTGGGCCCTGCCCCAGCTGCCCTCGGGTTAAATAGCTCCACGCCAACGCCCCCATCCTCCCTTCCCCACTCCGCTCTGCCTGCTGGGACGGGCGCGGTCCAGCCGGGCCTCATCCGCGACCTAGGTAAGCTCTGTCCCTGCCTACCCCCAGAACCCCAGGCCAAATAATTCAGTTTAGTGAAATTGAAAGATCTTAAGAGTTAAAATGACAATACCAAAGTCAAAGTGCAAATACATGAGAAGCAACACTCAAGAAAACAAATTTCCCACTGAAGGAATTAATCCCATAATGTTAGACTCAAACCAGAACAAACCCATGGAAAATGGCCAAGAAAGCCTGACCCAGGATAACGACTTTCAAAACATGATCATTACCATGTTCAATACTATGAAAGAGGAAATCTGGGAGGAATTACATAATCGAATCAATCGCTTTGAAGAGGAACACAACAGACACCTGGAGGAGTTCAGAAAAACAGTGCAAGAAACAAAAACTGGCATAGAGCAGTTAAAACAGACTCAAGCAGAGTTTAAAACTGAGCCACAAGACAAGTTATCTTCAACCCAGAACTCCACAGAGAGTCTTATCAACAGAACTAACAAAGCAGAAAACAGAATTTCAGACCTTGAAGATAAAGTGGGAGTACAAGCCAGCTCAATGGAAGAGGTTGTTAAAGCCAAAAAGATACTTGAGAAAAATATCAAAGAGATATGGGACACCCTGAAGAAGCCTAACATGCGTACTCATGGAATACCAGAGCAAGAATCTCAAAATACCACCCCTGAGGAAATTTTTCAAACGATCATCAAGGAAAACTTTCCTCATCTAAAAAAAGAGAGGCCCATTCATATACAAGAGGCATTCCGCACCCCAAACAGATACGACCAAAACAGAAGCACGCCACGGCAAATAATAGTTAAAACACTCCACATTCAAGATAAAGAACTGGTGCTGAGAGCTTCAAGGGAGAAAAAACAAGTCACTTTTAAAGGTAAACTTATTAAAATAACAAATGACTTCTCAGTCGAAACAGTAAAAGCAAGAAGAGCTTGGAGAGACATACTTCAAGTATTGAATGAGCAAAAATGTCAACCTAGGCTGATTTACCCTGCAAAACTATCCGTCATGATTGAGGGAGAAAGAAAAATCTTCCAGCACAAAGACAAATTGAAGGGATACATGTCCACCAAGCCAGGCCTTCAAAAAATGCTAGAAATGATACTCAAGCGTGAAGAAAAAACAGGCATATCCAGAAAAACAGAAGGCAAGAACAACACCGTTAAAAGTGAAGCAATATACGACTAAACATAATAAATGTCTGGAATTAAAAATAGTTTCTCCATTATAACACTAAATGTTAATGGAATTAATTCACCGATCAAGAGACACAGATTACAAACTTGGATTAAACATCACAATCCATCAATCTGCTGCCTGCAGGAAACCCATCTCACCACAAAAGATAGGCACACTCTAAAAATAAAAGGCTGGTCAACAATTCTACAAGCAAATGGAAGCAGAAAACAGGCAGGGGTAGCCATTATGCAATCAGACAAAGTGGACTTCAAACCAAAGAAAATTATAAGAGACACGGATGGATACTACATTGTAGTCACAGGTACAATTCACCAGGAAGACTTCACAACACTGAACATATATGCACCCAATACGGGCCCCTCCACATTCATTAAGAAAACCCTACAGCACCTAAAGCAAGAAATCAACCCCCAAACGATAATTCTTGTGGACTTCAACACCGCCCTCTAAACATGGGATATATCAACAGGTCAAAAGCTTAACAGAGACACTTTGGAACTTAATCAAACCCTTAAAGAAATGGACCTTACAGATCTCTATCGAACTTTTCACCCACGCACCAAAGAATACACATTTTTCTCAGCAGCACACGGAACTTTCTCCAAAACAGATCACATATTGGGCCACAAAACGAATCTACACATATACAAACAAGTTGAAATTCTAACCTGTGCCCTATCAGACCACCACGGCCTAAAGCTGGACATCGACAACACAACAAACAAGAGAAAAAACACTAACTCCTGGAAACTTAACAATATGATGCTGAATGAGAACTGGATTCAGGAAGAAATTAAAAAGGAAATTCAAGATTTCCTGAAAGTGAACAAAAATGAAAACACAACTTACCAAAATCTCTGGGACACAATGAAAGCTGTTCTAAGAGGTACGTTCATAGCTCTTAATGCCTACATCAGAAAAATGCAAACATCAGAAATAAACAACTTAACAATGCAGCTTAAAGCTTTAGAGAAACTAGAGCAATCTGATCCCAAAAGTAGTAGAAAAGAGGAGATTAGCAAAGTAAGGGGAGAAATATCTGAAATCGAGATTAAGGAAATGATAGAAAAAATCAATCAGTCAAAAATCTGGTTCTTTGAAAAAAATCAATAAGATTGATACACCCCTAGCTAAATTAATCAAAAGCAAGAGAGAGAAAACTCAAAATGAACAAAATTAGAAATGAACATGGAGTTATCACTACTGATACCCAAGAAATCCAGAGAATTGTAACATCATATTTCAAAAACTTATACTCTGTGAAGTTTGACAACACAAAAGAGATGGATGAATTTCTAAGTAAACACTACTTACCTAAATTGAATCAGGAAGTTGTGAATTATTTAAATAGTCCTATAACATATAAGAGTAGGAATGAAAGGAATCTTTATCAATATAATAAAAGCTGTATACAACAAGCCCACAGAAAGGATTATGCTCAATGGGGAACAATTGGAAGCATTCCCACTTCGATCAGGAACTAGACAAGGCTGTCCACTCTAACCACTTCTGTTCAATAGTGGACTTGAAGTGTTAGCTGTAGCCATAAGACAAGAAAGGGACATAAGAGGGATTCAAATCAGCAAGAAAGAAGTCAAGCTATCCCTATTTGCAGATGATATGATCTTATAAATGAGTGATCCCAAAATCTCCACCAGGAAGCTCCTGGAACTAATTGAGAAGTTCAGCAGGGTGGCAGGATACAAAATAAATGTGCACAAATCAGAGGCCTTCCTATATGCCCAGAATGAAAGAAGTGAAAAAGCATTGAGAGAAACAATACCATTTACTATAGCCCCTAAAAAAATGAAATACCTTGGTATAAACCTAATCAAGGAGGTGAAAGACCTTTACAATGAAAACTTTAAAATCCTACAGAACGAAATAGCAGAAGACACTAGAAGGTGGAAAGAACTCCCATGTTCCTGGATTGGTGGAATCAACATTGTAAACATGACCATCCTACCAAAGGCAATATACAAATTCAATGCTATATCAATTAAAATCCCAAAGCAATTCTTTAAAGAAGTTGACCAAATAATCTCAAAATTCATATGGAGGCAAAAAAGACCCAGGATAGCAAAGACAATCCTGAGTAACAAAAACACTGCTGGAGGTATTACCATACCAAACCTTAGTTTATACTACAAATCCATAGTTACAAAAACAGCCTGGTACTGGCTCCAAAATAGACACACAGATCAATGGATAAGGATTGAAGACCCAGATATAAGCCCACAAAGTTACAGCCATTTGGTCTTTGACAAAGGGGCCCAAAGAATCCAATGGAAAAAGAACAGCATCTTCAACAAACAACAAATGGTGCTGGCAAAACTGGATCTCCACATGCAGAAGATTAAAGCTGGACCCATACTTGTCACCATGTACAAGACTTAATTCCAAATGGATCAAGGACCTTGATTTAAGGCCAGAGACTATAAAAACCATAGTTGAAAGGATAGGGAACTCCCTCGAGCTGATTGGGCTAGGCCAACAATTCCTAAACAGACATCCAATGGCACAGTCACTGCTACCAACTCTCAACAGTTGGGAGCTTATGAAATTAAAGAGCTTCTGTTCAGATAAAGAGATTGTAACATGAGCTCAAAGGCAACCCACAGAATGGGAGAAAATCTTCACTATCCACATATCTGATAGAACTCTACTGTCCAGAGTGTACAAAGAACTTAGAAAACTAAACACCAAGGAAACCAATGGCCCAATTAAAAAATGGGCCCTGGAACTTAAAAGAAATTTTACCAGGGATGAAATTAAAATGTCTAACAAATATCTTAAAAAATGCTCCACTTCCTTCGCCATCAGGGAAATGCAAATCAAAACTTCCCTGAGATATCATCTCACCCCGGTCAGGATGGCAAAAGTCCACAATACAAACAACGAAAAATGCTGGAGAGGATGTGGAGAGAGGGGAACTCTCCTACATTGTTGGTGGGAATGCAGGCTCATACAGCCGCTCTGGCGAGCCGTCTGGAGATTCTTCAAGAAATTAAAGATTGAAATGCCATATGACCCTGCAATTCCACTCTTGGGTATAACCCCCCATACAGCAGAGTTTCGCCTCGATAGCACATGCTCGACCATGTTCATAGCAGCACTGTTTACAATAGCAAAGTCATGGAATCAACCTAAATGTCCAACAGTTGACGAGTGGATAAGGAAACTGTGGTACATCTATACAATGGAATAGTACTCAGCCATCAAAAATGATGAATTACTGGAATTTGCTGGGAAATGGATGTCATTAGAAACAATTATATTAAGTGAAGTATCCCAAACCCAGAAAATTAAGCGTCGTATGTACTCCCTAATAGGTGGCTCCTAGTACCTAACTCACCCAGCCCACATTGAGACACTCAAAAGTAAACCTATGTAACACAGTTATTGCAAGGATTATGAACATGAGAGATGGGGTAGGAGGGCCACACCAGAAATAAGGAGAGAGGGGACCATGTTACAGCAGAGAAAATAGGCCTCCATCAAGGTCTGCAAGTAAGTAATGAGAATTTGGTTAAGTTCACAGACGTTCTTTCCTGATCTCACCAGAAGGGGAGGGCATATAGTCTAGCAGATAAAAAGTAATCATTTTGCAAGTGGGTGATGGACCCCTCCCTCACTGAGGTTTCCTACTCTTATTACATCTACCCTTGAATGTGCTATTATAACAAGACTCCAGTTTAACAGCTTTTTGTCTCTGGCCAGGGGGTGACATACAGTGCCCATCACGATGGAGTGAAGGTCATTGCAGGAGCAGCAAAACTGCAAAAGAAAATCAACAAACCACAATCCAGAACTTCAGAGACTCTATATCAATCACATAGAACTAGGCCAGCCTAAGCTCTCCCCATCTTGGAGCTCAGGGACATTTGCGGAAGAGGGGGCGGTAAGATTGTAAGAGCAAAAGGATGGGAGGAGCAATGATTTGCAAGATTCTCAACAATATTTGGGGCCAAAGCAATCATAATGGGACTCTGCATGCCCTGCGCAATGTCCAGTGCACTGTTGCCCTCATAAAGTCTAGCATATGTTAAGGACACTGAGATCCCTGGAGGCAAGGGATTGACAGCCATAGTAGTGATCCTATGCTTAAGGGGAACAAGAGAAAGGGCTTATGGAAATGCCACTGGGTCCTTATATGTTATCGGAGAGGAGGACCCAGTGGAGAGTTAGGCGTACACAATAAAGGACTCTCTGGGAATTGGGGGGGAGGCACTGGGGGATGGGGAGGGAGAGGAGGGAGAGGAGGGGGTTCAGGGGGAGGAGGGGGGAGGGAGGGAACTGGTAAAAAATTTTAAAATGTATAATTAAATTTTTAATAAAAAAAGAAAAAAAATAAAAATAAAAAATGAAAGTAAAAAATAAAAAACACAATAAGGCAAAGCTAACTATAAAGTATCCATTTTACTTAAGTCAAGCTTTTTGTAGGTTGGTTTTTTAGATGCCTCCACCTTCCCTGTAATTGCCTATTTTCATTCCCAGTTCTTGAACATGCCCAGTTGGTTTTTCTCATAGTAATGTGCTTCTCCTTCCCTGACCTTTCCTTTCTCTTTCATATAGACATGACCTCCACAAGCCTATTTTCACTGCCCAAATCCCATCTTCAGTTTCAGTGACTGCTTTCAATTCTTTCAGCACTTCAGACACCCCCATCCCATCTCTGTCAAGGTTTTCCTGACTTTTCATTTTTGTTCAAGAAGTCTACTTGAATTGCACTTTTTTCTGCCTGCATGTCTTCCTAGATTCACAAGATTGTGAGTTAGGAGAATCAAAATTTTATCCATTTTTTTAATCAGTGACTCTCATGATGTTTGACATACAGTTTACTAGGCATTTGCTGAAGGAACAAAGGACTGCAATGTTGGAATGCATAGAATCATTGGTATGAATCCTGTTGGGTGATTTGCTTAAGAACATGCAGCAGGTGCTGGCACGTCCCAAAAGTTTTCTCTCTAGCTAGACCTCGAGATTGTACATCCCTTGTTCGGACTGGGAATTAAGAGTTGTGGCAGGTATAAGGTATTTCCATGCTCACAAGCTAATAATGCATCTGGCCATATTTTCATGGATGTGGGTAGAAGGAAGGAGGCTCCTGAATCAAATAAATTCATTTCTCCTGATACAGCTGTGAGCATGAGCTTTTTCTGCATGCGGTGGTGACTGAGAGGAAGATTTTAGTGCACAAAGTGGTTTGTTTATCTCCTAGATTAGTCCCCAAAATACAGGAAATCAGGACTCAGTGGCATAGTTTGGGGCCCCTTCTTGGGCTGCATGCTAGTATGGGAACTCTATTATGATTGTTTAATCCCTTGCCTCTAACATCCTATTGCCTGAAGCCTTCTCTCCTGTGATCTGTGCTAGACTTATAAGGTTGTTGACATGTTGGCCATTGTGCAGGTCAGGCAAAGTCCAATCACATTGTAGCTATATCCTGGCTGCTGCATCCCTGACTTGTGTGGAGTACCTTGCATATTGTTGATACTTCCCCATCTTTTTTTAATACATTTTTTATTATTATTTCAGCTCATACAAACTTAATAGGTACTCCAGTTCCCTCCCTCCCTCCTCCTCCCCGCGAACCCTCTGATCCACCTCCCCTCACCCCTCCCGCCCCATCCCCCCAATGCCTCCCGCCCCAATTCCCAGAGTCTTTTCTTGTGCATGCCTGACTCTCCTCTGGGCCCTCCTCTCCGATGACGTACAAGGACCCAGTGGCATTTCCCTGAACCCGTTCCTGTGTTCCCCTTAAGCATAGGAACACTACTGTGGCTGTCCCTTGCCTCCAAGAATCTTGGTGCCTTTAGCAGATGCTAGACTTTGTGAGGTCAATAGTGTGTTGGACATTGCGCCGGGCATGCAATGTCCAATTATGATTGCTTCGGCCCTAACTTGTGTGGAGTATCTTGCAAATCATTGCTCCGACCATCCTTTTGCTCTTACACTCTTACCGCCCCCTCTTCCGCAAATGTCCCTGAGCTTCAGGATGGGGAGAGATTAGTCTAGCCTAGTTCTAGGTGGTTGATATAGAGTATCTGAAGTTCTGGATAGTGGTTTGTTGATTTCCTTTGCAGTTTTGTTGCTCCTGCAATGCCCTTCACTCCATCGTGATCGGAACTGTATGTCACCCCTCTAGCCAGAGACAGAAAGCTGTTAAACTGGAGTCTTATTATAAGAGCACATTCAAGGGTAGATATAATACTTATACCCAAAAGTAGAATCACAGGGTCATATGGCATTTGGCAATGGGAGGTGTCAATCACCCATTTGCAAAATGGTTACTTTTTAATCTGCCGGACTATATGCCCTCCCCTTCTGGTGAGTTCATACCCCCTTAGTTGTAAATGATCAGGAACGAATGTCTGTGAACTTAACTAGGTGTCACATTACTTTCTTGCAGTCCTTGATGGAGGCCTATTTTCTCTACTGTAACATGGTCACTTCTCTCCTTGTTTCTGGTGTGGCCCTCCAGCCCCATCCCTCCTATTCATAATCCTTGCAATTACTGAAGGTAATACATAGATTTACCTATGAGTGTCACAAGATGGGCTGGGTGGATTTGGTATTAGGAGCCACCTTTTAGGGAGTACATACGGCACTTAATTTTCTGGGTCTGGGATACTTCACGTAATATAATTGTTTCTAATGACATCCATTTCCCGGCAAATTCCAGTAATTCATCATTTTTGATGGCTGAGTAGTACTCCATTGTATAGATGTACCACAGTTTCCTTATCCACTCGTCAACTGTTGGATATTTGGGTTGATTCCATGACTTTGCTATTGTAAACAGTGCTGCTATGAACATGGCTGTGCTTGTGCTATCGAGGTGACCCTCTGCTGTATGGGGGGTTATTCCCAAAAGTGGAATAGTAGCATCATATGGCATTTCAATCTTTAATTTCTTTAAGAATCTCCAGACGGCTCGCCAGAGTGGCTGTATGAGCCTGCACTCCCACCAGCAATGTAGGAGAGTTCCCCTCTCTCCACATCCTCTCCAGCATTTGTTGTTGTTTTTATTGTAGATTTTTGCCATCCTGACCGGGGTGAGATGATATCTCAGGGAAGTTTTGATTTGCATTTCCCTGATGGCGAAGGAAGTGGAGCATTTTTTAAGATATTTGTTAGACATTTTAATTTCATCCCTGGTAAAATTTCTTTTAAGTTCCAGGGCCCATTTTTTAATTGGGCCATTGGTTTCCTTGGTGTTTAGTTTTCTAAGTTCTTTGTGCACGCTGGAAAGTAGAGCTCTATCAGATATGTGGTTAGTGAAGATTTTCTCTGATTCTGTGGGTTGCCTTTGAGCGCATGTTACAATCTTTATATCTGAACAGAAGCTTTTTAATTTTACAAGATCCCAACTGTTGAGAGTTGGTAGCAGTGACTGTGCCATTGGATGTCTGTTTAGGAAATGTTGGCCTAGCCCAATCAGCTCGAGGGAGTTCCCTATATTTTCAACTATGGTTTTTATAGTCTCTGGCCTTAAATCAAGGTCCTTGATCCATTTGGAATTAAGTCTTGTACATGGTGACAAGTATGGGTCCAGCTTTAATCTTCTGCATGTGGAGATCCAGTTTTGCCAGCACCATTTGTTGAAGATGCTGTTCTTTTTCCATTGGATTTTTTGGGCCCCTTTTTCAAAGACCAAATGGCTGTAATTTTGTGGGCTTATATCTGGGTCTTCAATCCTTATCCATTGATCTGTGTGTCTATTTTGGAGCCAGTACCAGGCTGTTTTTATAACTGTGGATTTGTAATATAGACTTAAGATTCGGTATGGTAATACCTCCAGCAGTGTTTTTGTTACTCAGGATTGTCTTTGCTATCCTGGGTCTTTTTTGCCTCCATATGAATTTTGAGATTGTTTGGTCAACTTCTTTAAAGAATTGCTTTGGGATTTTAATTGGTATAGCATTGAATTTGTATATTGCCTTTGGTAGGATGGTCATTTTTACGATGTTGATTCTGCCAATCCAGGAACATGGGAGGTCTTTCCACCTTCTGGTGTCTTCTGCAATTTCTTTCTTTAGGGTTTTAAAGTTTTCATTGTAAAGGTCTTTCACGTCCTTGGTTAGGTTTATACCAAGGTATTTCATTTTTTTAGGGGCTATAGTAAATGGGATTGTTTCTCTCAAGGCTTTTTCACTTCTTTCATTCTGGGCATATAGGAAGGCCTCTGATTTGTGCACATTTATTTTGTATCCTGCCACCCTGCTGAACTTCTCAATTAGTTCCAGGAGCTTCCTGGTGGAGTTTTTGGGATCACTCATTTATAAGATCATGTCATCTGCAAATAGGGATAACTTGACTTCTTTCTTGCGATTTGAATCCCTCTTATGTCCCTTTCTTGTCTTATGGCTACAGCTAACACTTCAAGTACACTATTGAACAGAAGTGGTTAGAGTGGACAGCCTTGTCTAGTTCCTGTTCGAAGTGGGAATGATTCTAATTGTTCCCCATTGAGCATAATCCTTTCTGTGGGCTTGTTGTATACAGCTTTTATTATATTGATAAAGGTTCCTTCCATTCCTACTGTCTCTAGCATTTTGATCATAAAAGGCTGTTGGATCTTGTCAAAAGCTTTTTCTGCATCTATCGAGAGTATCATGTGGTCTTGGACTTTGGACTGGTTTACATGATGAATTACATTTATTGATTTGCGTATGTTGAACCAACGTTGTGTGCCAGGGATAAAGCCTACTTGGTCCCCATGAATGATCTTTTTGATATGTTTTTGAATCCGATTTGCTAAGACTTTGTTGAGAATCTTTACGTCTGTGTTCATCAGAGAGATCGGCCTATAGTTTTCTTTTTTAAGTGAGTCTTTATTAGGTTTTGGGATTAAAACGATATTAGCTTCATAGAAGGAATTTGGTAGTGTTCCTTCCTTTGCTATTTGATGGAACAGTTTAAGGAATATTGGTGTTATTATCTCCTTAAATGTCTGGTAGAACTCTGTGCTGAATCCATCTGGCCCAGGACATTTCTTGGTGGGAAGATTCGAGATTTCTTCTTCAATTTCCTTGTATGTTATAGGTCTATTTAAATAATTCACAACTTCCTGATTTGATTTAGGTAAGTTGTGTTTACTTAGAAATTCATCCATCTCTTTTGTGTTGTCAAACTTCACAGAGTACAAGTTTTTAAATATGATGTTATAATTCTCTGGATTTCTTGGGTATCCGTAGTGATAACTCCATGGTCATTTCTAATGTCGTTAATTTGGGTTTTCTCTCTCTTGCTTTTGGTTATTTTAGCTAGGAGTATATCAATCTTATTGATTTTTTCAAAGAACCAGCTCTTTGACTGGTTGATTTTTTTCTATCATTTTCTTAATCTCGATTTCAGATATTTCTCCCCTTATTTTGCTAATCTCCTCTCTTCTACTACTTTTGGGATCAGATTGCTCTAGTTTCTCTAAAGCCTTAAGCTGCATTGTTAAATTATTTATTTCTGATGTTTCCATTTTTCTGATGTAGGCATTAAGAGCTATGAACTTACCTCTTAGAACAGCTTTCATTGTGTCCCAGAGATTTTGGTAAGTTGTATTTTCATTTTTGTTCACTTTCAGGAAATCTTGAATTTCCTATTTAATTTCTTCCTCAATCCAGTTCTCATTCAGCATCATATTGTTAAGTTTCCAGGAGTTAGTGTATTTTCTCTTGTTTGTTGTGTTGTTGTGGATGTCCAGCTTTAGGCCGTGGTGGTCTGATAGGGCACAGGCTAGAATTTCGACTTTTTTGTATTTGTGTAGATTCATTTTGTGGCCCAATATGTGATCTATTTTGGAGAAAGTTCCGTGTGCTGCTGAGACAAATGTGTATTCTTTGGTGCGTGGGTGAAAAGTTTGATACACATCTGTAAGGTCCATTTCAGTAAGGGTTTGGTTAAGCTCCAAAGTGTCTCTGTTAAGCTTTTGACCTGTTGATCTATCCCATGTTGAAAGGGCGGTGTTGAAATCCCCGAGAATTATCGTTTGGGGGTTGATTTCTTGCTTTAGACGCTGTAGGGTTTTCTTAATGAATGTGGAGGGGCCCATATTGGGTGCATATATGTTCAGGATTGTGAAGTCTTCCTGGTGAATTATACCTGTGACTAAAATGTAGTATCCATCTCTGTCTCTTATGATTTTCTTTGGTTTGAAGTCCACTTTGTCTGAAAGCATAATTGCTACCCCTGCCTGTTTTCTGCTTCCATTAGCTTGCAGAATTTTGGACCAGCCTTTCATTCTTAGGATGTGCCTATCTTTTGTGGTGAGATGAGTTTCCTGAAGGCAGCAGATTGTTGGATTGTGGTTTTTAATCCAAGTTTGTAATCTATTTCTCTTAATCGGTGAGTTAATGCCCTTGACATTTAATGTTATAATGGAGAAATTATTTTTACTTCTGGACATTTTTTATGTTTAGTAGATTTTGTAAGCATATTGTTTGATATTTATATTTTGGTGGTATTATACTTCCCTTCTGTCCTCCTGGATATGCTTGTTCTTTTCTTCAAACTTGAGTATCATTTCTAGCATTTTTTGAAGGCCTGGTTTGGTAGACATGTATCCGTTCAAGTTGTCTTTGTGCTGGAAAACTTTTCTTTCTCCCTCGATCATGACAGTTTTGCCGGGTATATCAGTCTGGGTTGGCATTTTTGCTCATTTGATACTTGAAGTATGTCTCTCCAAGCTCTTCTTGCTTTTACTGTTTCCATTGAGTAGTCATTTGTTATTCTAATAGGTTTACCTTTAAAAGTGAGTTGCTTTTTTTCTCTTGAAGCTCTCAGCACCCTTTCTTTGTCTTGAATGTGGAGTGTTTTGACTATTATTTGCCGTGGCGATTTTCTATTTTGGTCATATCTGTTTGGAGTGCGAAATGCCTCTTGTATTTTGATAGGCCTCTCATTCTTTAGTTGTGGGAAGTTTTCATTTATGATGAATTGAAATATTTCCTCAGGTGTGGTATTTTGGGATTCTTTTTCTGGTATTCCTTGGATGCGCATGTTAGGCTTCTTCAGGGTGTCCCATATTTCTTGAATGCTCCTCTCCAGTATCTTTTTGGCTTTAACAATCTCTTCCATTGAGCTGGTTAATTCTCCTACTTTGTCTTCAAGATCTGAGATTCTATTTTCTGCCTCATTTGTTCTGCTGATAAGACTCTCTGTTGAGTTTTGGGTTGAAGATAACTTATCTCTTAGTTCAATTTTAAACTCTGCCTGAGACTGTTTTACCTGCTCTATACCTATTTTTGTTTCTTGATCTGTTTTTCTCAACTCTTCCAGGTTCCTGTTGTGTTCCTGTTCAAAGTGGTTAACACAGTTATTTAACTCTTCTCGGATTTCCTCTTTCATATTATTCATCATGGTAATGATCATACCCTGAAAGTCGTTATGTTGGGTCTGGCTTTCATGGCTATTTTCTATGGATTTGTTCTGGTCGCAATCCATCATTATGGGATCGATTCTTTTGGTGGGAGATTGTTCTTCTTGGGTTTTGTTTCTCGTGGATCTGCACTTTGACTTGTACGTTGTTGTTTTGTTTTTTAGGACCTTTCAGTTTCTGTGTGTTTTTCACTGAACCGATGGGGTTGGTATTGTTACACCTGCCAGTTGTTACTAGTGCTTGCCTTGGATTGGGTATGTTTGTGTATTGGTATTGTTATATCCTAGATGAGACTACTAGGATGTTAGTAGTCAGTTAAGTAACCAGGGGATGAATATAAGTATGGTAGTGCACTTTTACCATCTAGTGTCTTGGTGAAATGTGAGGGTGGGTGGTGTACTCCCTGGAGTTGTATGTTTTGGGGGTGGCTGTATGAGGAAGCTGACCTACAACATTGATACTAGAAAGGATCAGTGAGGTGAGAGAAAAGAAAAAAAAAAGGTTTACTTATCTTTGGGCTGGATGTGAAGAGTCTCCCATGTGATACAATGGTTGTAGTGAAGTCCAGATGTATGGCCTGTGTTCTCTTTGTTCCTTAGAGTTTTGCTTGAGTTTCCTTTGGACTCTATTGAATTCTGAGTAGCAGTGTGTCTTCCGTGGACCACGTGCGTAGGTCCCCAGTGGGCCAGAGAGGCAGAGGGTCTGATGTTGATGGCAGAATTCTTCACCTGCGACCTGGGGGGGGGCGGAGGGGCGCGGGGGCGGGAGGGCATGAGGGGCTGGTGTCCGGGGCAGGGCCCCGGAGGTTAAGCCTGCGGCCATGCGCGGGTACTGCTGGCCTGGCGGCTCGGCTGCGGGTTTGGGGGCTGGGCTGGGAGGGGCTCTCTCTCACCTGGGCGCTGGTCGGGGCTCCGTGCGGAGGGGGAGCTGGGGGCAAAGCCGCGCACGCGGGTGCTGCTGGCCGGGCGGCTCGGCTCCGGGGTGGCTCATTTTTTATTTTTATTTTTTAAGTAGAGAAATTCTAAGATTTATATTTATTCTGTTGAATTATGACAGTTTTTATCTATAAAATTTTTCCTCGCTAGCTTTACATTCTTTGTGGGAATACAATGGTTAGTCCAAAAAAAAAAATAAGCTGTTTGAACTAATATACCTCCTCAACGAATGGGTTGGTCTGTAAATACTAACTTCCCATATCGAATAATCCATATGTACAATGTACTTCAGCATTTCTTGCACTTTAATTAAAAACCCTAAGTGAAAACTGGGAATACTTCTGATGTTATTGAACAAATCACCATTCCAGGCAATTTTTTCCAAAAATTTTACTTACCTTCTTGCATTACTTCATTCACAAACTGATCCATTTTTATATCACTTCATGGAATACTGTCACATGACTTTTACTTTTTATATTCTTTTTATTAAATAGGCTTCTTTTAAATGTATGTTGCCATGTTGTCATGTATTATTAGTCATTCACAAGTCTTGGCTCACGCTAAAGATTATGTATCATTCCATGATACATATGACATATTTCCATGTGTCATAAGCAGTCATTTAAGTTAAAGTAAAATTATATTGAGCTGAGCTCAGAGCTGGTGAATGAAGCTCTCATTTCAAACTTATTTTGTGGTCATTTCCCTCTGCCAAATGTTATGGATGAAAAATCTGTCATTAGGATACTCATAAGAAACTCATATATCAATATGAATTTTCTCTTAAAATACTTTCCTGGGAAATGCAAATCAAAACTTCCCTGAGATATCATCTCACCCCAGTCAGTCAGGATGACAAAAATCCACAATACAAACACAACCAAATGCTGGAGAGGATATAGAGGGAAGGGAATTCTCATACATGCTGGTGGGGATGCAGGCTTATACAACCACTCTTACGATCAGTATGGTGATTTCTAAAAATGTTAAATATTGAAATGCCCTATGACCCTGATGTACCACTACTGGGACTAATTCCCTGTAATGCAGAAATTCATTACAGTGACCAGCATAACCATGCTCATGGCACCACTATTTACAATAGCAAAGTCATGGAATCAAACCAAATGCCCAACGGTTGACGAGTGGATAATGAAAATGTGGAACATTTATACAATGGAGTACTACTCAACCATCAAAAACATGAATTAATGAAATTTGCTGGGAAATGGATGGAATTAGAAGAAATTATATTGAGTGAAGTATCCCAGACACAAAAAGTTAGACACCATATGTACTTTCTAATAGGTGGATCCTAGTTCCAAACCCACAATGACATACTCAAAGGTAAATCTCTGTAATATCTACTATAATCACAAAGTATTATAAACATGAGGGAAGGGGAAGGAGGGTCCCCCTAAAAAAGGAGAGGGGGATCATGCTTCAGTAGAGAAAATAGGTCACCGTCAAGTATTGCATGTAAGTAGCGAGACATCTGGTGAAGCTCACTCTCACTTCCCTTCCTGGTCACTTGAAACTGAACAGGTTTGATCTCACCAATCAGGGAGGGTATAGGGACTGGCAGATATACGGTAACCATCAGGCAAAGGGACATTGACACCACCACCCCCAACTGCTATGTCCTACTCCTATTCTTCCATGTACCTTTGAGTCTCCTCTTACATTGAAGATCTTCATTTAAACAGCCTTTTATCTTTGGTTAGGAGGTGACCTTCAATTCCAATCAGTATGCAACCAAGGGCAGTACAGGAAAAGCAAAACTGAAAATAATAAATCATAATTCAGAAAACAAAAGACACTACATTATTCCCTGGAACCAGAACAGACAAATCTCTCCCTATCCTAAAGCTCAGGGAACCTTGTGGAAGAGGGGGCGGCAAGATTTGAGAGCCTAAAGATGGGGAGCATCAACGATATGCAAGGTACTCTGCACAAGTCAGGGCTGCAGCAGCCAGAATTGGACTTTGCCTGACCTGCACAATGGTTGACATGTCAATAACCCCCCAAAGTCTAGCATGGATCACAGGGGAGAAGGCTCCAGGCAGTAGGATCCTTAGAGCCAAGGGATTAGCAGTCATAATAGAGTTCCCATACTAACGGGGAGCCCAAGAAGGGGGTCTGGGCTATGCCACTGAGTCCTTACCCCTCACTAGGATGGGAGACTCAGAGGGAGGTTTGGCCTTCACACAAAAGCATGCTTCAGGAGATGGGAGGGAGGAAGAGGGAGGCACTCTGAGAGGGGGAGGGAGGGAGGAGGATGAAAGGAAGCTGGGAAGGGGGAGAGTGCAAGGGGAATGATTGGGAAGGGGAGAATGGAGGGAGAGGACAGGGGTACCTATTGAGTTTGTATGATTAGGAAAAAAAATAAAATGTGGGAGAAAAAAATACTTTCTAGTACTAAAAGTTTTGGTATGTGAATACAAAGTAGAAAACATTAACGGAAAATTTATTTCTCATGCACAAAGAACTTACAGTATATAAATATGGAGTCCACTGAAATCTTATCAGACTCTAAGCCTGTTTTATATTGACCTGTGGCTTGAAAGACCTTTAATATACTAATGTACAATTATAAAAAGCATAATCAAAATTTCTTATTTGTAATCATTACATTTCTGAAAATTCTTTTGAATATATAATTTGTCCACAATACTATACAGCATAAGTGCAGTATCCTTCTAGAGATATTTTCTTGTTTTAAAATTTTTCTTTTTAGACAAACAAAATAAGTGGTTTTCTTATGTGTAGAATATTATATATACTTACTTTCTATTGAGGTTTATCAGTTCAAATATAAGAAATACAGAACTTAATAGCTCTTGGGCAGTGAAATAGACAACAACCACCACTCAGAATGCAAAATACTGATGATCCTAAAACGCCCTGCTAGAATCAGGCCAATCAAATCTCTTCCTATCCTACGTTCAGGGACTCTTGTGGAAGAAGGAGTGGTAAGATTGTTAGAGTGTGTAAATTGTGTGGAGGTCCACGGATGGCCAGGACATTCCACTCAAGACAAGGTTTCTGCATCAGGATTCACTACAATGATAGTTATTCTCCCAGACATATACAATGGCTGACATATCAACATTCCCCCATATACAAGGGAGGAACTCAGGAGAAACAATTATATGCAGTGGGGGTATCTGCATCAGTAGGTCTACCCAAGGAAGGGCCACTTAATCTGCCACAGAAGCCTGAGTCCCCACTAGAGCAGACAACCAACCTGAAGGGAACCCTGGGGCTCACACAAGCAGACAGGAAGGAGGGTGGGAAGGAGAATGATGAATTGTGGAAGGGAGCAGGGGGTGGGAGAGGAACTGGTGGGGGGGCCAGAAATAACCACTCATTGTTTGTAAAACTAGAAAAATAAAAAAAAATTTAAAGAATAGCTTCTGTTACAGCTAACCCCACTGAGCTTCTTTGCCTAAACTTCTTTTTCCACCTGGAAATAGAAGCCACAGTTACTTCTCTCTGCTCATTCCTCTAAGGAATATTTCTTTCTTATTTATTTATTTCTTCCACTCATACAAAGTTGATAAGTACCCCATTCCCCTCTCTCCCTCCATCCCTCCCTGGATCCCCTTACTCCTCCCCCACTTTTTTCAATTTATTTATTTTTCTGCTCATACAAACCTAATAGGTACCCGTCCCCTCCCTCCCTCCACCCCTCCCTGCTACCTTCCCCCTTTTCCCCTTCTGTAAGGAATATTCCTTAAAAAATCACACCCCCTAACATGCTGCAGCAACTCTCACTAATGTTAATTGATGCCGTGCCTTATTTGCCCATTTTTAAAATAGACAATGTAAGGTGTAAGCAAAAGCCATGTTTGCTCTATCAGCCACAGTTTGGTGACACCTAGTTGTTTGTCAGAACCATTTGAATGAGCTGTAAATGATTCCAGTTTAGCCTCTACATTGCCCTATCGATATAACTTCCACCTGTGAACACAGCCATTACCCCCACACACACACACACTCCAGGTGTCCAAATGTCACAGCCATTACCCCACACACACACTTTCCAGGTGTCCAAATGTCACATGGAAACCAAACGTAAGTTCAGACAAATGCTCAGCACTGCTTCTGGTGATAACTCATTTTCAGGGGTCCTGGTGGAGCGCAGGGGACCTGACAATGGAGTCTTCTCTGTACCACTGTTTCTTGGCCTTGTCTTGTGATACCCCACAGCTCTCATGTGGAACACAGAAATAATGACTGCCTACCACTCATGGCAGCAAAAGCCTCACATGACTCAATACTGGGAACAATCTAGTCTGAATTCTGAATTATTTTCTCATGCATTAGTATTTTTGCTATTTCAAAATCATATGGAGATATGTCCTCCTGAAAACATACAGGAGTTAGGTGCAGTGGCTTAATATTTTTAATTTAATTCCAGCATTGGGAAAGTGGAGTCAAGAGGATGTTGTGGTTCAAGACTAGCTTGAATCATATAGCAAGGCAGTATCTGGAAAACATAAAAGGTGCAGAAGAACTGAAGGGTTAGTTAGTGGTAGAGCATGTACAGGATTCTGGGTTCAATTCGCACTAACGCAATAAGCAAATTTCAGGTATGGGAGGGCTGTTGCATTCATGATTTCACTGCAACTATATATATTTCCACAAAACCTGCATAGGAACTGTCCTATTAACATGTCACCACAAAAGGGGGAAAATGTCAAGACTGCCCTGAGAATGATGAGGGCAAACGCTGATGGTGAGAAAATGGGGTGTGTTTTCCTCAAGGGTGCACCCACGGATGTGTGACTCATGCTTCAGAAGGTGCTTGGGTACATGATATCAGGGGCAGAGCAGATGAAATTCAGTGAAGCACACATGCAAAAAGACTTGAAGGTGGGAAGAAGTCTGACAAAGGAAAAGAAGCAAAGAGGAGAGAGGTTGTGGGAAATTAAGAATTAAGGTGTGATAATATCTTGATATCTTAATCTTATGATAATATCTTCACTGTATTCATGTATGAAACACTGACATAAAAAATTTTAAATAAAAAATAAAAAATCTTGAATTTCTAGCCTCGGTCACATTACTTACCTCCCCCATCACAGAGTAACCAGAAGCTCATCGTAAAGCTTGTCATGTCCTTTCATCACCTTAACTCTATGAAGAGTTAACTTTTCCTTTTAACTGTACTTTGTTCTCCCATCATTTCAAATCTTTCATTGTATCAAATTTTCAATAGACTTGGAAGCTGTTTACAGTATTTTATTTGTAGAAAGAGTCCTGAAAAAAGCATCCTTGTTTTCTCCATGTGAATGTCCTTATGAGACACTACTTAGTGGCACATCTTCTTTATTATTATAGTACATTTGTTTTATGCTTGTGAGTCATAGTGCCCAACAACGTAAATGGAAATATTTATTTCCTTATATTCTCAATAATTGAAGACTGTAAAATTTGTTCATTATATTGGATAAAGAAATGACATTTTATAAACCATAGGCCAACAAATTTGACACTATAGAAGGAATGGTTAAACGCCGAAATCTGTACATTTTTGCCAGGGCTGAATAATGAAGAAATAGATAACTTTTGCAGACCAGTCTCAAACCTGAGCTATAAGGATGGTTCAATACATGCTAATCAATATATCTGCTATAGATTGTATCATAGAATAAATGACAAAAAATCTCAGTAGGTGCAGAAAAAGGCATTAAATAAAATTCATCACCATTACATAACAATGAATAAAATAAGTATACAAAGAAGAGCATACTTCAACATAATAAAAGACATTGATAATGTTATACTAGAAAGAAAGAAACCTAAAGTTTTCTTTTTAAAATCTAAAACAAAAAGGGTATTCACTGTCATCACTTTGTAATCAACATCAATTTGGAAATCCTACCAAGGGCAAGAGGAAAAACAAAGAAATAAATGGTATTCAAATAAAATGAAGATCAGGTTGCCATGCAAACATGATCATTCTGTGTGAAAAAATTCACTAAAAGTTATTAGAATAAATTAATTCAGTAAAACAGTAGAATACAATGTCAACATGGAAAAATCAGCTAACATTGCTTTATAGAAATGCCAAAATACCTAAAATAGTAACGAAGAAAGCAATCATATTTATAACAGCCATAAAAGAATAAATTTAATTGAATTGAACAATTCTACAATAAAACACATAATGTTGATGAAATAAATTGTAAAGGACACAAAAATCTGAAGATATTTCATGTTCATTGATTAGAATAATCATAATTATCTCGAATGTCCATGTTACCCAAGGCATTCATTACAATCCCTATTAAAATATGAATGGTATTCTTCAGAGGATTAGAAAAATCTAAAATTTAAAATTTAAGTGGAACAGGAGCTGGAGAGATGGCTCAGGGATTAAGACTCTGACTGGCAAGCAGAAGGTCCTGAGTTTGGATCCCAGGTCCCACGTTAAAAAAAAAAAATGCCAGACAGAAAAGCCTGCACTTCTGGCTCTGGTGGGTGGAGCCCAGGAAATCACAGAACAAAGTAAAAAAGAGGTAGAAGCAATCCAGGATGACTCCTGAAGTCACCCTTGGTCCTACAAGGACATACAGTGTCTCTCTCTCTCTCTCTCTCTCTCTCTCTCTCTCTCTCTCTCTCACACACACACACACACACACACACATACATACATAAACAAAAAATAAACAAAGGAATTATAGAAAGCTGTTGGTCAGAATGCAAACCAGTACCAACATTATGGAAAACAGCATGGAGATTCCTTTTTTTAAAAAAAAAAAAAAAAAGGGAACTACAAATACAATGATCCATTAAATCCAGTAATCTTACTCTTGGGTATAAATCCAAAGAAAGTGAATTCGACATGTCAAAGATCATTGGCATATTCTTCACAGCATCCAGGAAATGGAAACAGTGCAAGTATCCATCAACTAATGACTAGATTTAGAAAAAATATAAATGGCATATGTATACAATGGAATGCTACTCAGCCATAATGGAATAAAATGTTGAATAACCTCTCCATATCTGCTACTGTCATTCAATTTTGTGAATACTTTTCCTTCGACTTGTAAAAGTTTCTACATTATGTAGCCATGTGTATTGTTTGCCTTTTGTATATTGTATGGGCTTAGGGGATTTGTGTTTTTGAAAGCCTTGTATTCTCTGTTGCCATAAAGATGTAATTGCTTATGAATATTTTAAAAGATTTTTTAAAAATTAAACATTTAACTCCCCTGGAACTATGTTTTGTAAAAAAAAAATTACATATGAGAGATCTATATATTTTGTATGAATGTCATTTGTAATTCAGCCTCCCTCATAAAAACAACTTCCCAGTTGTTTCATGTTCCTATTTCTGATCCAATCTATTCCTACAGCAACTGCATACTAGAGTTACATGCCCTAACACTTGAGAAGTTCCTTTTATAAACATTTCTTTTCTGTCCATTTTACTACAGTAGAACTTTTGTTATTGTGGTGAATTCGCAAATTAGTTTGGAGAGGGTTGGACATTTTTAACAGCATGGAGTCTTCCAAATGACTTATGTAGTTAATATCTGCATTTATGAACCTTTTTATATCCTTCCACAACATTTGTTTTTTGTCCTTAAATACAATGCATATCTTTTCATAGATTTACATTGTTTCTTGTGTGTATTATGTTTTGTGATCCTGAGAACTCTTTCTTCTTGCCATTTAACTATTTTCAACTATTATGTGGAAACGCCATTTTCTTACACTGATTCTATTTCAAAAATCTAGGTGGTCCTTTTATAGAGTTATAATATAAATTGATCCTCTTGGGTTTTCTATAAGCACTATGCAAATAATGAAATTTTGACTTCTTTCTCCTTCGAGGTTTTGAAGTTCCAATTCAATATTGAGCAATAAAAATAATACAACCATCTTTGTCATGTCATGAGTACAAGCTTACTTGACAACATGAATTGCTATATTTGCTAACTCATGATTATATTTACTGTGGTTATCAGTCACCACTTTTGAAATTTCATCTCTTCAGTTATTGATTAGAATAAATGTACTTATCTAGTTTCTTTTAATTGGCTATCAGTGAATTCCATTGGTAGCTTTCATAGTACTTGAATAGCTGATTCTTCTGATGCAAATTCCTACTTAATTTTACAGTTTTGCTATTTCTCTTTCTAGACAATTTTCATACAGATGTCCATAAGTGAGGCAAACCTGTAACTTTTGCTTAATTGTATCTGGCTATAGTTATACCTGTATATAATGAATTTTATGAATTTCCCTCTAAATAAATTCTATGTCAAATTTTAAGCAAGAAGGGAATATGTTCATATAGCTACTGATTAAATTTTATTCAAAATTCTCTAGTATTTAAGTTATTTTGAAAGATAGACATATTTTAAATCACTGTTTCAATGTTTCTGCTGATTTCCTACTGAAGTTCATAACCACTCAGGGCAAGGATATTGTGTGCTACATTTTAGATGTCATTTATACAAGCAGCATCTAATTGGGTTTTAAATTCCAAATGGAAATCTTTAATTGGCGATCATGATCCACTTGCATTTTTGTGTTTATATTTGAATGTTATCACTACATTTCTATTCACCATGCTTGCCTTTAATTTCTACATTTTTGCCTTTAGCTATATTGACAATATTCTTTCTGTGTGTTTTCCTTGACCTTATTAATAGCCATATCCTATTTCTTTACTTTAAGGATTTATGCCTAATAGTTTAACATATGGAGTTAAACTTACATTTTGCCACCATATAGTACTTTTTTCACCATAGATTCCAATTATACATTTTCTTCAAATTCCAGTTCAAATTTTGTTATTAAGTCCTTGGCACATAATCTCTTCCCACTATTCTGGGTTCTATGCTTTTTCATCTGAAATGTCCTAATTTTTTTCTACTCAGGAACCATATCCTTCATCCCTCTCCAATGAATACTAGAATATCTTCTACAATATATCTATTTTATTTTTCATCTCTTTATATTTATATTGTGCTCTATCTAACCTTTATGTAATTTATACGAGATGCACACCCTAATCAAACTCACTGATGCACTGATGCACACACACACAAAGGTAAATATAGAGATCATGCAAAAAAAAATGCATGAGTCCATTTCAGCAGTAAGTTCCTTCTTGTGTATCTTTAGTTTTTAAAAAGTAAGTTATTTGACATATATCTCCTGTACTTCAAAAAATAACTAAAATTTGAGTAAAAGTACTGAATTGTTTTCACAATAAGAATACTCATGTTCAGGGGAAATTTAATCCCTTCAAGATTCTTTTTTTTTTTCTAAATTTAGGCTGGGGAGAGGTAGTCATTGACCTACAGGATTTGACTAAATTTAGATGAAGGCAGTTGTGCTAAGTAAGGGGTTTTTTTTTAATAGACAGTATGAGACAAAATCTGGTACATCCAATAAAAGATACAAAACCATTTATTTACAGAGATGATATTTTAGGAAATGATTTGATTGACATCTGGCAAATCTTAATTTTCATGTTAAGGAAATTGCCTTAAAGATGACAGCTTAGATGGACATTTGTTACAAAGCAGGGGATGAGGATTTTGAAAGTGTGGCTTTCATAAAGATACTTTCAATTCATGTCATGACTAACTCTTTATATTTTAAAGCATTTATAGATTAATTTTCTTCTATGATTGACAGTCAGAAGTAGAGAAATTATATAATATTGAAAATAATGGTGCTTAGTGAAAACTTAGTATGCTATTCAGCAACTAGTTGGATATTTCAGAGAACCTCTTAAACTTTCACACTTAAGGCTATTCCCCAGTGTGTGCTAATTAATGAAGTTGCATCTTTTGCCAAGATAACATTTGATTTTTGAATATCTTATAAACATGACCTTTTCTCAGTGTTAAAACAAATTTATGTTAGGCCACAAACATTGAAATTTTATTATAGGTGAGCCTCAACCTACTACCTAGAGAGGCTCTTGTGGGAAGTGTGCATCTCGTATAAATTACATAAGGGTTAGATAGAGCACAACATAAATATAAAGAGATGAAAAATAAAATAGATATATCGTAGAAGATATTCTAGTATTCATTGGAGAGGGATGAAGGATATGGTTCCTGAGTAGAAAAAAATTAGGACATTTCAGATGAAAAAGCATAGAACCCAGAATAGTGGGAAGAGATTATGTGCCAAGGACATAATAACAAAATTTGAACTGGAATTTGAAGAAAATGTATAATTGGAATCTATGGTGAAAAAAGT
Source organism: Typhlomys cinereus (assembly GCA_023101885.1). Lineage (NCBI taxonomy): Eukaryota > Metazoa > Chordata > Mammalia > Rodentia > Platacanthomyidae > Typhlomys > Typhlomys cinereus. Next base: position 1,232,840 of record JALPQD010000367.1, on the reverse strand, counting down.
ACTATATGGTGGCAAAATGTAAGTTTAACTCCATATGTTAAACTATTAGGCATAAATCCTTAAAGTAAAGATATAGGATATGGCTATTAATAAGGTCAAGGAAAACACATACAGGAGCATGGGCAAATTAAGAGTTATTACACTATAAAAGAAAATGCTCTCACCCCCAGCCAGCAACCCTTACTGTCTACAAATCCTGAAGGATGGGAGGGGGCCTTCTGAACCACTCCTCTCCAAAAACTCACTTTAGTAAGTTTTACAGTGTTCTTCTATATTGTGTTGTCTGTCTGCCTGTCTGTCTGTCTGTCTCTGTCTCTCTCTCTCTCTCTCTCTTTCTCTCTCTCTGTGTGCAAGAGAGTATGAGTGTGCCTGTGCCACAGCACAATTTTGAAGAAGTGGTTCTTGTCTTCAGCTTTTGACACAGGGTCTCTCATTCTTTGCCACTGAGTGGCTTACCCCAGACTAACTGGCCCATGAACCTCTGGCCAGGTCTTCTGTTTCCACCTCCCACCTTGCTGTACGAGTGCTGAGGTTACAGATGTGTGCCACCATATCTGGCATCTTATGCAAATTCTGGGGCTCAAACTCAGGCAGTCCAACTTGCACTACAAGTGCCCTTACCCACTGAGTCATTCCCCCAGCCTCTTATATTATATTTTCTCATACATGAATTTTACTTCTCAAAAAAAGCCTGAATATTTTGTTAGTAACCAGGCAGCTGAGACTAAGAGATTTCACGTGATCTGTTCCAGTCACCTAACCCAGTCAGAGACTGAATCCATAATCACTCATGCAGTCTAAACTAGGCGTTTGCAGCTTTTTCAAGTCTAGCTCTTTTTAAAACACTTCAATGAAATTCACAGGAACAAGCAGACTTGCAGAATTCACTTAATGGCTCCTTTTAAATGTACTGCAAAGTTTTGTTAAACAAAACTAGATTCATTTTATTGCAAACAGTCCTAAATTTAAACCATTAATTTTTTTAGTTGGCAATTTTCAGAACTTGGGCCCCTATGGAATACTTAAAAAATTCAGCAACCTTTTATCAAAATACAGTATTAAAATCCTCCATTCTCAATTCCTATTAATAGCCATAAACTAGGAATAAACATAAGTTAAAGGGAATGGGGGAAGGATACTAAAATAAGAGAAACAATGAGTACATTCCTTGTATTGTAAACCAAACCATAGGCCCTGAAACAGAGCAAACTCCACAGTGTTAACTATAAATACTTGATAATAAGCTTCCATATAAACACTTATTATACCCATAGATCAAAGAAGCACTCAGCACTCAACCAAGAAGAACTCGTGTGCAAAAGAAGATCTGCAACGCAGAAAACTGCAACTGACCAAAGTTAAAAGCAAAACCTGCAACAAATCAGCCCTCAAATCAGGACATATAAACCACCTCCCATCCAAAGCTCAGGGAACCTTCTGGAAGAGGGAGCAGTAAGAATGTAAGAGCCAGAGGACAAGAAGAGGTAATATCAGACTGTGGCATCTGTTCATATCAGGGCTGGTGTATCTTAGAACTCAATGCAATGCTGTCTATTTCTTCTAGACCTCTACAACAGTTGGCCTAGCAACACTTTGCAATGGAACAGAGAAGATCCCATGAGACACAATGCTACCCTGGGAGGTTTATGAGACTGGTCCCAGACAAAAAAGAGGGAAAACCCTCTCAACTATTCAGTTTGGCAGGTGTTCAGGCATTAATTAATACATGTATCCTAGATGGGACCCAGTGAATCACACATGTAGAGAGAACTGAGGGAGGGAGGGAAACAAGCTGGAGGGGAAAAGAGATGGATGGGATGGGAAGTCAGGTGGGGGTAAGTAATGGGAAATGAAAAAACACAAGCCCATTATTAATATAAATCAGAATAATTATAAAATCGTCTTCCATTCCTTCAATCAGATTTCTAATGTCCACTTACATTTATTTCTGTCCTCCAGTTTAATCCAAGGCAACAACTAAACTACTTTGTGTTTCTATAGATTTACACTTTTCTGGAATTGCCTAATAAGTGAAATTATATATCACGTGGCCTCTTATGCCTGTCTTCTTTCACAAACAATGCTTTTGGGATTCATTTATGAAAAGTACACATCAGTACTTCACTCCTTTATATGGCTTAATAGTATGTCACATTTTGTTTATCCATTATCAGCAAACATTGTATTTTCTGTCTTTTTAAAAGTCACCTTTACCGTACTTTGACAGTTTCTCTGTGCTCTATATTCTATGTTCTATGGCTTCCTCTCCAAACTCTGATATGCTACATGGCTGTATGGACACAGAAATGACCAAATCCAATACTTCAACTACCTCTCCCAACTTTGACTCTCTTGCGTCCCCAGTCCAGTGGCTTCTAGTGAAACTAGCTTTTCAGGACCAACTTGTCCATTTCAGATTGTTAGAACCATACTATAAGGAAGAACATTCCTATGACATGTTTTCAGCCCAAAATGCTCCTGTTGGAAAACTTTAATGTTAGTTTAAAAATAACCACACTTAAAACAGTTACTTAAAACAAATGAGTTATACAATATATATTACATATTATTACATATTTAAATGGGGGCACTAAAAGACAAAACAAGAATATAGAAACCTAAATGCTAAAGTTCAAACAATTTATCTCAGCAATGTATATAACCTCCAAGGACTGTACACAAGTCTAAACACAGCAGTAACATTAAAGATAATTGTGCTCAGTAATTGTTCTCAACTCAGGACACTTCTATGTCATGTCTTAGTCTCTCCTTGGTCTCTGTCACATTGGCCAATTCCATGCAACTGCAATAAAGTGGCAATATTTCTAAGAGAATAAATTTTGATTCCATCACGACTATTTCCAAGCTTTGTATATGCCATTCATTATCAAAGTAAATTGTCTAAAGTCTATGGTAGATTTATCCAATAAAACATACATATTTAAGCTTTAAATTTCAGATTAGCAATAAATATGCATATGTAGTGCAATATTTTGAGGCTTACTTATATTATGTGAAATCCAAATGAAAGCAGGGGTTTATAATTTATTTAGCAACCCTACAAAATTTACCCCCTCAGCAACTTGGAGAACATTAACAAAACCAAATTAAAGGACTGTGAGACTGACTAGGCTATTTCAAGGCATTAGTAAGTGATCGCTAGGAATATGCTCTCAATATAATTGTGCTTCTTCCTTAACTATTTCTTTAGAAGTTCAATTAACCTCTGAGTGTGGAATCCATCCTGAAACACAGCTAGTTTTAATGGAATGTTAACAAATCACTCAGCCCTTGCAAGCTTCATCTAATGGATAAAGTCTCTAACTGCACCATAATTTACAAGGAGACAATAGCTAGTCATTCCCTATGGCCTATGTTCTGGAAATTTCACATGAGGCAATTCCTGTCTGTGAAGGTGGATTAATTATACTCAGTTCCTCAGGTAATAAACACAACTATAGAATCAGATCTTCCACATAGACTCTCTGATTCCGTATAGAGTCCCACATGCTGAGGTCTATTCATGGTGATACAAGTGAAGACAATTCATGTACATTGTGTTTTTATCATATTTCTTAACCAGCTCTCCCAAGTATGTGTGTAACAGCAACACTAGACTATTCCCTCCTGACCCACAGATAATGGATCCAGAAAGCAACCATATCATTCAAGAAACTTTCCCATATTCATTTTTAATACTAAAAACAATGTAAAAGCAAAGTATGAAACAAAAAATTAAGGAACATGCAATTCTCTAGCCCTTAACAACTAGGAGAAAAAGTTTAAACAAATACTATGTGTTTTATGAACAGTATTATACTTTGCTCATCGTTCACTTTTATAAAAAAATTATGTTCATGCAAATATTTTCTAAATATGAGAAACTTTTGAAAGTGCATTAAATTTGTATATGCAGGTATGTGGGTACACTTATCCACAAGACACTTGTCGCCTGTATAAATTGGTTCCCTCTTTCCACCATACAGGTTCCAGAGATCAAACTCAGGTCATCACACTTGGTGGTAAGCACGTTTACTACTAAGTCATCTTGCCAAACCCAAAAATTGTTTTTTAAATGAGTGCCTAATATTTCAGTAAAGCTACAACCATCCTATATGGTTGACACTTACAATTGTAGATATTAATAAAGACCATCAGTTTATACAGATAACTTTACTAATACCACTAAGTAGGATACTGACAATTTCATTTACAGGTATCAATTTATACTATCATTACTAGTGAGAATAGTTTGGAAGCCTATAGTAATAAGTCCTATATATACACACGTCCAAAAATCCTTCCAATTTTAGGGGAAAGCCTATTATTGAGACAATAATGTAAATATGATTTATTTTACCCTGTCCTCAGGCTGATTTTGGGCATTACAGAGTAGCAGAGGTAAAGGACCAACCACCATGAGTTCACAGGTAAAGCCAGACCTATGGAGTGACCTATGGAGTTTTGTGACTAATACATGCACAAAAAATAGTTTGATGATCATGATGATCACTTTACAGAGATAAAGGTAAACACATAATTAAGAGCATAAGAGTATAGTCAGTAAGATAGTGAGAAAGTGAAGATCAGCGTGTTAAGTAACCAATATGCTTAGGTTTTGGAGTTTCAAGAATTCACCACTAGGTGGCCCCTTTATATTTGGCTCCAACCACTGGAGGATGGGCTATAGGTAAACATGAGCACTATGGATCTGGGAGAAGTATTGATCAAAACTGGCATTTATAAGTGATTGTGGAAAACACATAGTTTGGTCAAGAAACTCCAGTTACTTAATAAGGTATCAAAGCAGTGATTACATATCTTAGTCAATAATTGATCTGCTGTACCCCATTGCGCAGGAACAAGGAAATAAATGTGGATTTGTTTGAAGGACAGGCTTTGTGGAATGAGAAATGGAGTTCTTTTTTGCTGGAAGACATTTTTTAAACAAAGAATTATTGGTCTGGACTAGAAATCAGAGGATTTAGCGCAAGATAAAAGTTCACCACCTTGGAGAAAGTACCACTAGGTATGTAGGTAACACCTAAGCTTTAGTAAGAAGGATCTCCTACCAAAGTGCAGGAACAAAGTAGCTCAAAAGGCCAAGAAGATGGTAAATTTTTCAAAAGACATTCTTACTTGATTCAGGACACCTAGAAAAATGAGCATACTTAATCACATAGAGTTACATACAATTCTAGAGTAAAGTAAGTTCTAAGTCACTAACCTTCTTTCAATATCAGATAGGTACTACAGTAGTTCTCAGCAGGCCCCAATCAGGCAGTAAGTTTCCCTAAGTGAGAAGAATTTGAAGGGCCTCTCAGTGTAGAGGTCCTAACCTCATTCAAGTTCAAACATACAAGTTTTTTTTTCTTTTTTGGGGGGGTCAGAACCTTTCTTAGAAACACCTCTAAATTTGAGAAGATACACCCCAAAATATAATCTGAATCACAAGACTAGATTCTGATTATAATTATGGTCATTAAAATACACATTAATTGGTCCTTGACTTAAGAATGTAACGTGGCACAATAGCAAAAAAAAAAATCAGCCAGCATGCCCATCAACAGAGGAATGGATAATGAAAATGTGGTGCATTTACACAATGGAATATTACTCAGCCATCAGAAAGGATGAGATAATGGAATTTGCTGATAACTAGAAAATTTAATATTGAGTGAGGCATGTCAGACACAGAAATTTAAGCAACACATATTCCCTCTTAATATGTGCATGTTAGAAATGTTAGAACTGATATTCTGGGCAATGTATTTGTATTGGAACCACTGTAAGAGCCAGAAAATGTGATATCAAGGTCCTTGATCCTAAATTCCAAATGGATCAAGGACCTTGATATCAGGCCAGAGACTACAAAAATCATAATTGAAAGGATAGGGAACTCCCTCGAGTTGATTGGGCTAGGCCAACAGTTCCTAAACAGACATCCAATGGCACAGTCACTGCTAACAACTCTCAACAGTTGGGATCTTGTGAAATTAAAGAGCTTCTGTTCAGATAAAGAGATTGTAACACCGGCTCAAAGGCAACCCACAGAATGGGAGAAAATCTTCACTAACCACATATCTGATAGAGCTCTACTGTCCAGAGTGCACAAAGAACTTAGAAAATTAAACACCAAGGAAACCAATGGCCCAATTAAAAAATGGGCTCTGGAACTTCAAAGAAATTTTACCAGGGATGAAATTAAAATGTCTAACAAATATCTTAAAAAATGCTCCACTTCCCTCGCCATCAGGGAAATGCAAATCAAAACTTCCCTGAGATATCATCTCACCCTGGTCAGGATGGCAAAAATCCACAATACAAACAACAACAAATGCTGGAGAGGATGTGGAGAGAGGGGAACTCTCCTACATTGCTGGTGGGAATGCAGGCTCATACAGCCACTCTGGTGAGCCGTCTGGAGATTCTTAAAGAAATTAAAGATTGAATGCCATATGACCCTGCGATTCCACTTTTGGGAATAACCCCCCATGCAGCAGAGGTTTGCCTCGATAGCACAAGCACGACTATGTTCATAGCAGCACTGTTTACAATAGCAAAGTCATGGAATCAACCTAAATGTCCAACAGTTGACGAGTGGATAAGGAAACTGTGGTACATCTATACAATGGAGTACTACTCAGCCATCAAAAATGATGAATTACTGGAATTTGCCGGGAAATGGATGTCATTAGAAACAATTATATTAAGTGAAGTATCCCACTCCCAGAAAATTAAGCGCCGTATGTACTCCCTAATAGGTGGTTCCTAGTACCAAACCCACCCAGCCCACCTTGAGACACTCAAGGGTAAACCTATGTAATACAGTAATTGCAAGGATTGTGAACAGGAGGGATGGGGTTGGAGAGCCACACCAGACACAAGGAGAGAGGGGACCATGTTACAGCAGAGAAAATCGGCCTCCAAGGAATGCAAGTAAGCAATGTGACACCTGGTTAAGTTCACAGACGTTTGTTCCTAATCATGTACAACTGAGGGGGTATGATCTCACCAGAAGGGGAGGGCATATAGTCTGGCAGATGAAAGGTGATCATTTTGCAAATGGGTGACTGACCCTTCCCTCACCGAGGTTTCCTGCTTTTATTACATCTACCCTTGAATGTGCAATTATAACAAGACTCCAGTTTAACAGTTTTTTGTCTCTGACCAGAGGGTGACATACAGTGCCCAGCAGGATGGAGTGAAGGGCATTACAGGAGCAGCAAAACTGCAAAAGAAAATCAACAAACCACAATCCAGAACTTCAGAGACTCTATATCAACCACATAGAACTAAGCCAGCCTAATATCCCCCCATCCTGAAGCTCAGGGACATTTGCGGAAGAGGGGGCGGTAAGATTGTAAGAGCAAAAGGATGGGAGGAGCAATGATTTGAAGATTCTCCACACTAGTTAGGGCTGAAGCAATCATAATAGGACTTTGCATGCCCTACGCAATGTCCAACACACTATTGACTTCACAAAGTCTAACATCGGCTAAAGGCACCAAGATCCTTGGAGGCAAGGAATTGACAGCCACAGTAGTGTTCCTATGCTTAAGGGGAACACGAGAAAGGGTTCAGGGAAATGCCACTATGTCCTTGTATGTCATCGGAGAGGAGGACCAAGAGGAGAGTTAGGCATACACAATAAAGGACTCTCTGGGAACTGAGGGGGAGGCACTGGGAGATGGGGAGGCAGGGAGGGGGAGCAGGGGGTTTGGGGGGAGGAGGAGGGAGGGGGGAGGAAACTGGTCTACCTATTAAGTTTGTATGAGTGGAAATAATAAAAAATGTTAAAAAATTAAAAAAAAAGAAGAGCCAGAAAATGTGAAAGACCAATGAGTTGTAAGGTGGAAAGGAATGGTTAGAGTGAAACCTTTTAAAGGGGAGACTTAGGATACCATGACAAGTAGGGAGGGTGAGGGAGGGAATAATTGGGAAAAATAGATAGCAGGGAATGAGGAGATGGGAGACAGGAGGGATAGAGGAACTTACAGAAAAATCCTAAGATTGTGAGAAGTAACATCAAAGGAACCTCCTATGCTATAAATATGTCAAAAAAGCATGTCTTTTTAAAAAAGGAACAAGAATAGGCACTCCCTATGTAGAAGACCATAGAGTAAGGGGGAAAAAAAGAAAAAAAAGCCCTGAGCTGATCCACTTAGAACCTGGGAACAAAATTATACTGGAAGTAACAGAAATGTAACACTTCCTGATAAAATGTTCATTATAGAGGCTTTAAAGGTCCCCAAAACATAGTCTTTTGCCATTGCTTTTGGTTGCTCTCCAAAAAATGTCAGTAATTCACTGTTACTGAAGATGTAATACACATGACTCACAGAACATGGGCAAAATACATCAACTGGAACTGGTCTGTGAACTTCCTTCTTGCTGGACAGCTTACACGGTACCAAGGAATACTGTAGAAGCTTCTGGAGGAGAGAGATAATCACAGGCCCCATCAATGCATGGGATCTGTAAGTTGCAATAAAAATCACCATGGCAACAGGTAACCACCAATGTAATAGTGGCATGAATATCAAGGAGACAACCAACAGCTTTCTGATTGAACTCAAGACCTGCTTGTCAGAAAGGTACACATTCCTGTTACTGTTAACTAGAACAAGATTCTAAAAAAGAAAAGGAAATAGATCAATAGGACAAAATAGCCAATGAACCTCTAGGTAGGAAGACAATATTCAAACTACTCTGTAAATAGCTGCTCTTAAACCCATAGATTGTAAGAACACTTAACATTCAGCCTAGTATTCTTTTTCTACAACAGAAGAAGAAAATCTTAACACCTTAACAGGATGCAGCCTAGGGCAGCAGAAGAGCAGTGAAGTGGACACCAATGGCCAGACAGAATGCAGAGTACCAGTGACTCAGCAAGGCCACGCAGAATCAGGCCATCCTAATCTCTCCCCATCCTAAGGCTTCAGGAACCTCACAGAAGAAGGGGTGGTGAGATTTTAAGAACCTAAAGATGGGAAGGTTCACCATTGGACAAGACATTCCACTCAAGGCAGAACTGCTGCATCTAGGAACTCGCTACAGTTAGGCATGTCCTTCCCAGACCTGCATAATGATAAACATCAAATGTCTCATAGACTATCTAGGAACTCAAGAAAGAGAAGAACATACAGGGGAAACTTTGGGAACTAAGCTGGATGAGTGAAGAAAATGCCCCTATTAGTGAGGTAGCCCAAAGAGAGGCAACTTGGTATGCCAGAGGCCCAAACTCCCACAAGAGTAAACAAGCCAGAGGGAACCCTGAGATCCATAGAAACATACAGGCAGGAGGGTGGGTGGGATTGATAAAGGGAACAGAAAGGAAGGGAGGGAAGGAGAATGGAAGGAAACAGAGATGAGTACTCAATATGCTTACAAAAGTAGAAATATAAAAAAAATTAAAATTTGTGATTAAAAAAGAGTGTAACATGGCTTATCAGTATTGGTATTTCTGGTCTTGTCATTGCAGAGACCTAAAGGCCTTAAGGGTAAGTCAGGAAGCCAAGTCATGGGCTAATTTATGCAGAAGATTTTGGCTTTAACATGATTTTCTTTTATTATCTGAAGATTTTCACATTATTTATTTTCACATTTGTGTATCTTCTTGTTTATCTTCTTCACTCTTCAGGCTTCACAGCCTTACCACAGCGCAGGGCACCAGAACAGAGATGGCAAAATCACTGTTTGCTTTTTAATATTCCTTTCATCCATTTCAAGGTTGTCTTCGGCCTTCTTCTTACCCTTTTGCTGTAAGTGTTTTGGGAAGAATGATTCAACATTATCTCTGGAGAAAATAGAAGTGTCTAAAATTTCAAATCACAGCAGTTCACTAGATTTACTCATGGTTGTTCAACTAATGATGCTTTCTCTTCATTTTCCTCATTAGAAATTTCACAGATCTGTATTAATACTCTGCATTATTTATATGCTTGGGTTCAATTCATTAATTTGGGGATATTATTAGAGGAAGTCAAAGGAAGGATAGAATCCCTTAGAGTATGTGCATCTAGATTCATTTCTCTAAGCTTGGAACAAAGCCCTCCATTCTATTTCAGTGAACATTTAAATATGTTGTTGAATCATTATCTGCTACTTAAGATAAAAGTAAACCCAAGCTGGAGAACTGGATGGAAAGCTTTTGAAAAGACAAATTCCTAGCAATAACTGGTTATCAATAACCAATAAGCTAAATTTTTTCTTACCTGCTCAGTTTATTATCCATGAGTCAGCATTAAGACTTTCAGGCTAAATTCAACATAAAGATGTATTTTAAACACTTGGCAACTTTTTTTAACAATTTGTTGCCTTGCACAGGGAGGGAGGATTACCTTGAGCTCTGGGATGAATTTCCAAGAATGGATTTTCAAGCTCTAGGCTATGTCCTTACATGGCACCAGTCTGCTGCATCTCACAAGCAGTCCTCTTTAGACAGGACACATGCTCCCTGTTCACCACAGCCCTTGCTCATCCCTCCTACCACTCCTGTCCCACTTCTCTTTATTTATGTAACTTACTTGACCATTATAGGTATTTGAATGAGCTGGCCTCTATCCTAGACAAAGCATGCCTCAGCTTTTCTGCTTCTTCCATACAAGGGAGCCCTTAGCTTTTAATAGACTCTGCTTTATTACTGATCATGATAAGGAGGCTAGACAGCTCATTAGCCTGAGACATATAACACAACCAGTAAGTAGAACACCCTAAACCCCATCTCCTGTCCAGTTGAAATAAAAAGTCTAATGGTTAGGCTCAGGATTAGGCTCTGAACATGAAGAGAGAAATCAAGAGTCAGATAGGCAGTAAAACCAGTTAAAGCCACATAACTAATTTTCACAGTTACAGTAGACATAGGACCTAAAATTTTTGCTTTAAGAATCTGTTCATCAACAAGAACCTTAAGAAAGGAGAAGGAAATAGATCAATATGGAAAATAGCCAATAAACCTATAGGTTCGAAGACAGTACATCAAAGTGCTCTGTAGGTAGCTATTATTATACCCATAGAATGGGAACCTACAGTGGAAATCTTTGGGTTTAAAGCTGGATGAATGAAGGGAAATGCATTTATCAATGGGGTGGCCAGTAGAGAGGTAACTTGATATACCACGGAGGCCTAAACCCCCACAGGAACAGACAAGATAGAATTAACCCTGGAGTCCATAGAAGCATACAGGCAGAAGGGTGGCAGGGAGTTGGAGGGAGTGGTGAAGGGAAGAGGGGGGATGGGAGGGAACAAGGAGGGAGGGAACATGGGATGAATACTCAATATGCTTGTAAAAATAGAAAACTAATTAACAAAAGAATCTGTTCATAAGAAGACCAACAGGTAATGAAGAAATGTCTTTAATGGATTATTTTTAATCTCTGGGGGAACACAGATTTATGGAAAATGTTTATTATCAGTATGCAATATTCAGTAACTGTCCATCCTGACTTGCTAGTGAACTGTCATTAGAACAAAAAAGCTGAAAGCAAAACGAAGAATCCAACTCAAAAAAAGAGTTTGCAAGACCAAATGTGATATTTGTCACTTTTATTTTTAATTTCTACTTTTAAGTTCTAGCAAAAGGACCCAAGAAAAGAGTAACAAATCAAGCATCTGCTCATTCAATTTTGTACTGATGCTTTTTACCCAACCTCCAAGATATTAAAAGAGAATTGGCATAAGAAACCTTTTCATTTTCCATGATCAAAATTGTCTGGCCAGAAAGGTATGTAAGCCACAGAGTCTTCAGGAGAAAGAGATAAATCAATTCCCAGTTGACAAGAGGGTCACCTTGGTCATTTCTTCCCTTGCCTTAGGAAGCAAGCGGGTGAAGGAAGACACAGAATGTCCAATTTTAAGTGGCAAATAGATTCTAGCAGAAATCAGAGGACAGTCACACAGTTGACAATTCTGTGCCACAAACAGACTGCTGCTGTGCTTCTATTTATAGACTTGCACCCATTAGCATCACCTGGGAGGTTACTGGGAATTCCTATCTTCAGACCCTACCTCAGACTCAGAATCTTCAGGTGAAGCCTAGAAATGGAGTTAATGATTCCTCGGGGTGATCCTTGTAAACTTAAGATTGAGAAGCACTAAGCAACCCACATCTTTAGCACCTATACTAACAGAAAAATACTCTAGTGACATTTAGTCTTCACCCACTGAAACAGGGTTCTCACAAATGCCAGTAATTCATAGCTAGTAGAAATCACTTGGAAAGACCTTGCTCACACACACATATAATATACCAAAAAATATGTATATATGTACATATATAATGTATGTGTATATATGCATATATGTACATGTATATATGTACATATATAGTATATATGCATGTATGTATGTATATATATATGTGTGTATATATATGTGTATACACATATATATAGTCAAGAACTGATGTACTTCTAAGAACTGATTGTAAAATAAATAGGGGACCTCCAACCCCAATCTACTTTTAGACTTATACCTTCAATTAATGAACTCTGTACAAAATTAGATTAGTGTTACCTTTCAAGCAAATTGTTGCTGAAAGCTGGAGAACCTGTTACAGAATTTCAGGCTATTTAAGTTCAGGGATGAGACTTCCCTCTGACTTTTTGCCTTATTCTTGCTCATTACCCCATAGTTCCACCTCACTGACTGTCTAATGGTCAAAGGTGGGGAGCACTTGAAATGTCAGGCCATATTACAAAGATTAAGAGTATAAATGTTACACAGATTAAGCTGGCAGCGTACATCAAAACTCCCATTGGATTCTTAATTATGCTAGGAGAAACACCTGAAAGAATTTTAATTGGTAGTCATCTAAAGGGACTTGCAATTCACTTTCCCTGTTGATTGATGAAGAGACCAAGGCCCCATGTAATAAACTTGCAAGAAATTCTCCCATTATAAATGCTTGCAAAAAGAATTCCAGGCTAGCATTGCACCAAGCAAGTAAAATATAGTATTAGTTTGGTGTGGACCTAATCTAACTAGACCCCTTTAGGTTGTATTTCACTCGAGTCTTCGTAAGATCAGTGCACAAACCATGCTGAAGCATTTGTTCAATAGATTACCACAGTTAGAAAGGACTTGTCTAAGTAAGGTCTTAAAGGGTAAGTAATGTACACAAAGCCTGTAGACTCCTGCAGAATCATGGGCTGCTCACCAAAGGTCACATTGTTAGTCAGAAACTCATCCAATACAGGCTTGCCATAATGGCCTTACAAATGATAATAAGTTGCAAAATCCTGTCTTAGAGTTTGAGTTATGTTTCATCTTAGATCATCATAGAAAAGATTTTTGCCATCGATTCTTTCCAACATGCAGCAATGTCACCTATAAAACTGTATTAAAAAGAATATGAATACAAATTCAGTACATATAAGGTGGGATCTGAGACTAAATTTTTAAAAGCTCCCCTAATATGTCAATGCTGATAATCCTCAGGCTGAATACACTTTGAGTAACAAAGTCAAGCACTTTGGAACGGATTATTTAAAAAAATGTTTATCAACACAAGTGTGTCTGTTGACAACAACTAGGATCTTACAGTTCAGTTTCATTATCTTGGCACGAAAGCAATCATTCATATAAAAAGAAATAAGCTAGCATTGAGTCTCATAGTCTAAGGAAGATGGAGGGTTGGGTTGAAGGTCTGGAGATATATACAGAAACCAAGAAAGGGGGGTGAGTAAGCAAGAATTAAAGAGACAACAACAAAAGTAATTGATCAAATCAAGAATTCAACCTTTCAGAAGCAGAGATAAGGTAGCTGAGATTCCTGCTGAAGTCAAACTTAACTAACATTGAAGAATGGCAATAACATTTAATCAGGCCCAGGAAACCAAACAAACTCACTGACACAGGGCATGAAAACCTCCAAAGTTATAAGAAATGAGCACAGGCAACCAAAACAAAAAATTCCGGAGTGGCCATAGTACCACAGGCAGAGAGGTAAGCAAGCAGGCAGACACTGAAGTTTAGGAAGTGAACTTACCTGGCCATACTCAGCTTTCAGGATAAGTCAGCAAGCCAAGTAAAAGTATTGTAGTTGCAGAGTAACAGTCCATGCAGCAAGAAATCCAGGACATGCTAAACTACAGGAGCTGAAAACCTAGGCAAAGCCCCAAGCTTGTGACTCAGACACTGACTCAGGAGCAAAGTTATGAACCCCTAAGCCAACAACAAAAGGCCTTAAAGCCCTTTCTAGCATAGTCGGGTCCCAGGGCCTGAGTTGGGAGGAACCAACAAGTGTGATTGAAGTGGCTGCAGCTGTGAAAATTGGCAGAGTGCTCAGCATGCTTTAAGCAGTGAGCCTCCAGGTAGATTCCACAACAGTATCAGTGCCACCTGTGGCCAGTTAAATTCTGAGCCTCATCTCACACCTCTGAAACCAGTGACTGGGGATGAAGCCCAAAATAAGGCATGATTTTACACCCCCTCCATGGGATTCTGATGCACCATGCATACATTTGTGAAGTACCACATAGGGTTTCTGGAAGTGTGTGAATGGAGATAAAGCCAGATGTGGCAAAGGAAAGTCATTACATACAGGTTTAATAATGAGGCTTTCAAAGAGCTGGTGAAGATAAACTGATATGGAAGGTTGGAGGGGGGGAGGAATCCAGCAGAGATAAAATGAAAGAATAAAGAGTGCTTTGTGGATGGATAATATTCAATTATATTAAAAGACAGGGTTTAATCTATCAACGCAGAAGAATCATCCTACCATGTATAAGGCATTTGTATTTTTATGCTAATAATGAAAGAAATTATGAGTGTCAAGAGGGGTCAACTCCTAATACATATTTGAAAACTTTCTCATGCTGCATTTTTAAAAGACTTGCCTTAAAGAAGAACCATTTGGTGTCAAAACATGAGACATCCCCCTCTCACAGGAGGACAAACTTAGGAAAACAAACACCATAGTCTAATGCAATCCATCTGACAAGTATATTATGAATTTTGTTTTAAATATGAATACAAATGTAGGATGAAAACATGTGTAGGTTTTTAATTATACTCGTTAATTCAGCAAATATGTGCTAGGCATCTACTCTACTCAGACATTAAGGCCATGCAAATGAATAAAATATAATCTTCAAAATATTTACAGTGCAGTTCTATGGGTAGGGTACAGAAAAAGACAATAAATGAGCAGCTGGCACAGTTGTACTAGAGGCTTGCCCAGGGAGCTGTGGAACCACAGAGGTTCTCCGAAAGGCATCAGAAAACTCTTCTCAAAATAGAAGAGTGCTTAGTTTGAGTCTGAAAAACAATAGACAGAAATAACACCCAGGCAGAGAGCACTCTGTGTACAAAAAGAAATGTGTGGGGGCAGGAAATGCCTTCTGGGAAGTCTGGGAGGCTTGGGGTGGCTAGAGGCAGGGCTGTGAAGCTAGAATTAGTGGAGAAAGACCAACTCGTGTGGATGTTGAGTGTCAGACTGGTAGCAGAGTAGTAAGCCAAGCAAACGAGGAATAGGTAAGCACTTTCTACAGGCCCACCCTGCCTCAGTCATATGGTGAAGAAATTGAAAACAACACCAGAAAGGAGGCAGTCCAGATAAACCAGCTGAGACTGGAATAGAGAGATATACATCAGAGCCTGGAGATATGGAAATTATGCATCTTTGAAAGATGACATGACCCGTGAGATACACTGATGCCCATGAATCAATTGCAGGATGGTCCCTAGCAATTTGTTAACAATATTAGCAAGAATTGATGATCAATTTCATTAGGATTATAATTGGAGACAATTTAGGGCAACTCCTATAATGATTTAGTGTTATGTTTCAATCCACTTTCCAAAGTGAGAGAAGAAAGGTCCATGGAGTTCATAGTAATCATTGCCAAATCCGGAGCAAGGGATTTGGTCAAACAGCACCAGCAGTACAGGAATGGCTGTGTCCTAGCCCAAGTGCTCTCCGTATATGTCTGCAGGTAAACTTACCTCCTCTGCTGAAAGGGAGGAGAGGCAGGCAAGCAGGTAGGTAAGCAAATGAACCACCAACCCTCTTCTCCCTCTAACATCAAGCACTCTGGCAGTCACAAAGAAAGGTCATATTGTGGCCTCTGCCACCACAGGCCATGCTCTGGAGTTAGTCTTCCATGAGGGAATGTCATGGGAAATCTTTTCCTCCTGATGTTAGAGTCTTCCTTGGATGAGATTAGAATGAAGAAATGGAACTTATAAATGTCTTGGCTTGAAATGCCAATCAGGTAGAGGGAGAGGTTCTTAGGACAGGATAACCACTGAAGTTTGAACCTGTCTTGAGTTTCAGTGAGAGGTAAGAGGAGAGGGAAAATACAAAAGCAATTCTTGTATTTTGTGCAAAGTTTAAACTAGAGGATGAACATTTACTCAATACGAAGGCTTGACTCAGTTTTGTGTGTGTGTGTGTGTGTGTGTGTGTGTGTGTGTGAGACTCAATTTTCCTTGCTCACATCTCAACCTCTGAAACAGGGAGGACAGACACTGATTCTACTCCCAGATATAATTAATACCAAGTAGAATGTAGAGGAGACTGTAATATTCAGGAATTGAGATTTTAAATATTCTTTAGGACCTGGAGAGATTTTCAGTAAAATATTAAATAGCAGTTTTTCCTGAATGTTAGGATTTCAGGTGACTTATAATTTTCTTCTCTCTAATCATTGGAAACTTCCATAATGAATATGATTTCCATTTTTAAAACTATAAAATAAAATTACTTAAGATATTATTACCAGCCCTTTACCCCACGCCGCTCCGCCGGTCGGGACGCGCACTCGCGGTCCAGCCGGGCCTCACCCCGCGAACTAAGTAAGCTCCGCCCACGCCCGCCCACCAGGACCCCAGGTCAGCCCAAGGGACCTGGCTCCGACCCCACCATACAGCCGGAGCCACGCACAGGGCCGAGGGACGAGGAGGACCTCCCCCTGCACCCGGGCCCCGCCCCAGCTGCCCTCCTGTTAAATAGCTCCACGCCGACGCCCCCATCCTCCCATTCCCCCACCCCGCTCCACTGGTCAGGACTCGCGTGGTCCAGCCTGGCCTCACCCGCGACCTAGGTAAGCTCTGTCCCTGCCCACCCCCAGAACCGCAGGCCAAATAATTCAGTTTAGTGAAATTGAAAGATCTTAAGAGTTATAAACGACAATGCCAAAGTCAAAGTGCAAATCCATGAGAAGCAACACTCAAGTAAACAAATTTCCCACTGAAGAAATTAATCCCATAATGTTAGACTCCAACCAGAACAAACCCGCGGAAAAAGGCCAAGAAAGCCTGACCCAGGATAAGGTCTTTCAAAATATGATCATTACCATGTTCAATACTATGAAAGAGGAAATCCGGGAGGAATTACATAATCGAATCAATTGCTTTGAAGAGGAACACAACAGACACATGGAGGAGTTGAGAAAAACAGTGCAAGAAACAAAAACTGGCATAGAGCAGTTAAAATAGACTCAAGCAGAGTTTAAAACTGAGCTAAAAGACAAGTTATCTTCAACCCAGAACACCACAGAGAGTCTTATCAACAGAACTAACGAAGCAGAAAACAGAATTTCAGACCTTGAAGATAAAGTGGGAGTACTAACAAGCTCAATGGAAGAGGTTGTTAAAGCCAAAAAGATACTTGAGAGAAATATCCAAGAGATATGGGACACCCTGAAGAAGCCTAACATGCGTATTCATGGAATATCAGAGCAAGAATCTCAAAATACCACCCCTGAGGAGATTTTTCAAACGATCATCAAGGAAAACTTTCCTCATCTAAAAAAGAGAGGCCCATCCATATACAAGAGGCATTCCGCACTCCAAACAGATAGGACCAAAACAGAAGCACACCACGGCAAATAATAGTTAAAACACTCCACATTCAAGATAAAGAACTGGTGCTGAGAGCTTCAAGGGAGAAAAAACAAGTCACTTTTAAAGGTAAACCTATTAAAATAACAAATGACTTCTCAGTCGAAACAGTAAAAGCAAGAAGAGCTTGGAGAGACATACTTCAAGTATTGAATGAGCAAAAATGTCAACCCAGGCTGATTTACCCTGCAAAACTATCCGTCATGATTGAGGGAGAAAGAAAAATTTTCCAGCACAAAGACAACTTGAAGGGATACATGTCCACAAAACCAGGCCTTGAAAAAATGCTAGAAATGATACTCAAGCGTGAAGAAAAAAACAGGCATATCCAGGAGAACAGAAGGCAAGTATAACACCGTTAAAAGTGAAGCAACGTACTTATAAAAACTACTAAACATAATAAATGTGTGGAATTAAAAATAGTTTCTCCATTATAACACTAAATGTTAATGGACTTAATTCACCAATCAAGAGACACAGATTACAAACTTGGATTAAAAATCACAATCCATCAATCTGCTGCCTGCAGGAAACCCATCTCACCACAAAAGATAGGCACACTCTAAAAATAAAAGGCTGGTAAACAATTCTACAAGCTAATGGAAGCGGAAAACAGGCAGGGGTAGCCATTGTGCTATCAGACAAAGTGGGCTTCAAACCAAAGAAAATTATAAGAGACACGGATGGATACTACATTTTAGTCACAGGTACAATTCACCGGGAAGACTTCAAAATACTGAACATTTATGCACCCAATACGGGCCCCTCCACATTCATTAACAAAACCCTATAGCGTCTAAAGCAAGAAATCAACCCCCAAACGATAATTCATGGGGACTTCAACACCGCCCTCTCAACATGGGATAGATCAACAGGTCAAAAGCTTAACAGAGACACTTTGGAACTTAATCAAACCCTGAAAGAAATGGACCTTACAGATCTCTATTGAAATTTTCACCCACGCACAAAAGAATACACATTTTTCTCAACAGCACGAGGAACGTTCTCCAAAATAGATCACATATTGGGCCACAAAATGAATCTATACATATAAAAAAAGTTGAAATTCCAACCTGTGCCCTATCAGACCACCACGGCCTAAAGCTGGACATCCACAACACATCAAACAAGAGAAAATACACTAACTCCTGGAAACTTAACAATATGATGCTGAATGAGAACTGGATTCAGGAAGAAATTAAAAAGGAAATTCAAGATTTCCTGAAAGTGAATGATAACGAAAATACAACTTACCAAAATCTCTGGGACACAATGAAAGCTGTTCGAAGAGGTAAGTTCATAGCTCTTAAGGCCTACATCAAAAAAATGGAAACATCAGAAATAAACAACTTAACAATGCAGCTTAAAGCTTTAGAGAAACTAGAGCAATCTGATCCCAAAAGTAGTAGAAGAGAGGAGATTAGCAAAATAAGGGGAGAAATATCTGAAATCGAGATTAAGAAAACGATAGAAAAAAATCAACCAGTCAAAGAGCTGGTTCCTTGAAAAAATCAATAAGATTGATATACCCCTAGCTGAATTAACCAAAAGCAGGAGAGAGAAAACCCAAATTAACAAAATCAGAAATGAACATGGAGTTATCACTACGGATACCCAAGAAAACCAGAGAATTATAACATCATATTTCAAAAACTTATACTCTGTGAAGTTTGACAACACACAAGAGATGGATGAATTTCTAAATAAACACAACTTACCTAAATTGAATCAGGAAGTTGTGAATTATTTAAATAGTCCTATAACATATAAGGAAATTGAGGAAGTAATCTCGAATCTTCCCACCAAAAAATGTCCTGGACCAGATCGATACAGCACAGAGGTCTACCAGACATTTAAGGAGTTAATAATACCAATACTCCTTAAACTGTTCCATCAAATAGCAAAGGAAGGAACACTACCAAATTCCTTCTATGAAGCTAATATTGCTTTAATCCCAAAACCTAATAAAGACTCACTAAAAAAGGAAACTATAGGCCGATCTCTCTGATGAACACAGACGCAAAGATTCTCAACAAAGTCTTAGCAAATCGGATTCAAAAACATATTAAAAAGATCATTCATGGGAACCAAGTAGGCTTCATCCCCGGCACACAAGGTTGGTTCAACATACGCAAATCAATAAATGTAATTCATCATGTAAACCAGTCCAAAGTCCAAGACCACATGATACTCTCGATAGAAGCAGAGAAAGCCTTTGACAAGATCCAACAGCCTTTTATAATCAAAACGCTGGAGACAGTAGGAATGGAAGGAACCTTTATCAATATAATAAAAGCTGTATACAACAAGCCCACAGCAAGGATTATGCTCAATGGGGAACAATTGGAAGCATTCCCACTTCGATCAGGAACTAGACAAGTCTGTCCACTCTCACCACTTCATTCAATATTGTACTTGAAGACTTAGCTGAAGCTATAAGACAAGAAAGGGACATAAGAGGGATTCAAATCGGCAAGGAAGAAGTCAAATTATCCCTATTTGCAGATGACATGATCTTATACTTGAGTGATCCCAAAAACTCCACTAGGAAGCTCCTCGAACTAATTGAGAAGTTCAGCAGGGTGGCAGGATACAAAATAAATGTGCAAAAATCAGAGGCCTTCCTCTATTCCCAGAATGAAAGACGTGAAAAAGCCCTGAGAGAAACAATCCCATTTACTATAGCCTCTAAAAAAATGAAATACCTTGGTATAAACCTAACTAAGGAGGTAAAAGACCTCTACAACGAAAACTTTAAAACCCTAAAGAAAGAAATAGCAGAAGACACCAGAAGGTGGAAAGAACTCCATTGTTCCTGGATTGGCAGAAACAACATCGTAAAAATGACCATCCTACCAAAGGCAATATACAGATTCAATGCTATACCAATCAAAATCCCAAAGCAATTCTTCAAAGAAGTGGACCAAACAATCTCAAAGTTCATATGGAGGCACAAAAGACCCAGGATAGCAAAAACAATCCTGAGTAACAAAAACACTGCTGGAGGTATTGCCATACCAAACCTAAGTCTATACTACAAATCCATAGTTATAAAAACAGCCTGGTACTGGCTCCAAAATAGACACACAGATCAATGGATAAGGATTGAAGACCCAGATATAAGCCCACAAAGTTACAGCCATTTGGTCTTTGACAAAGGGGCCCAAAGAATCCAATGGAAAAAGAACAGCATCTTCAACAAATGGTGCTGATAAAACTGGATCTTCACATGCAGAAGATTAAAGCTGGACCCGTACTTGTCACCATGTACAAGACTTAATTGCAAATGGATCAAGGACCTTGATTTAAGGCCAGAGACTATAAAAACCATAGTTGAAAGGATAGGGAACTCCCTCGAGCTGATTGGGCTAGGCCAACAGTTCCTAAACAGACATCCAATGGCACAGTCACTGCTACCAACTCTCAACAGTTGGGAGCTTGTGAAATTAAAGAGCTTCTGTTCAGATAAAGAGATTGTAACGTGAACTCAAAGGCAACCCACAGAATGGGAGAAAATCTTCACTAACCACACATCTGAGAGAACTCTACTGTCCAGAGTGCACAAAGAACTTAGAAAACTAAACATCAAGGAAACCAATGACCCAATTAAAAAATGGGCCCTGGAACTTCAAAGAAACTTTACCAGGGATGAAATTAAAATGTCTAACAAATATCTGAAAAAATGCTCCACTTCTTTAGCCATCAAGGAAATGCAAATCAAAACTTCCCTGAGATATCATCTTACCCCGGTCAGGATGGCAAAAATCCACAATACAAACAACAACAAATGCTGCAGAGGATGTGGAGAGAGGGGAACTCTCCTACATTGCTGGTGGGAGTGCAGGCTCATACAGCCATTCTGACGAGCCGTCTGGAGATTCTTCAAGAAATTAAAGATTGAAATGCCATATGACCCTGCTATTCCCCATACAGCAGAGGTTCACCTGGATAGCACAAGCACGACCATGTTCATAGCAGCACTGTTTGCAATAGCAAAGTCATGGAATCAACCTAAATGTCCAACAGTTGACGAGTGGATAAGGAAACTGTGGTACATGTATACAATGGAGTACTACTCAGCCATCAAAAATGATGAATTACTGGAATTTGCCGGGAAATGGATGTCATTAGAAACAATTATATTAAGCGAAGTATCCCAGACCCAGAAAATTAAGCGCCCTATGTACTCCCTAATAGGTGGCTCCTAGTACCAAACCCACCCAGCCCACCTACATGCAGTAATTGCAAGGATTATGAACAGGAGGGATGGGGTAGGTGCGCCACACCAGAAACAAGGAGAGAAGGGACCATGTTACAGCAGAGAAAATAGGCCTCCATCAAGGACCCAAATAAGTAATGAGACATCTGATTAAGTTCACAGACTTTTGTTCCTGATCATTTACTACTGAGGGGGTATGATCTCACCAGAAGAGGAGGCGATATAGTCTGGCAGATAAAAAGTAACCATTTTGCAAATGGGTGATAGACCCCTCCCTCACTGTGGTTTCCCACTTTTATTACATCTACCTTTGAATGTGCTTTTATCACAAGACTCTAGTTTAACAGCTTTTTGTCTCTGGCTAGGGGGTAACATACAATGCCCACCAGGATGGAGTGAAGGGCATTGCAGGAGCAGCAAAAATGCAAAAGAAAATCAACAAACCACAATCCAGAACTTCAGAGACTCTATATCAACCACCTAGAACTAGGCCAGCTTAATCTCTCCCCATCTTGAAGCTCAGGGAAATTTGCAGAAGAGGGGGTGGTAAGAGTTAAGAGCAAAAGGATGGGAGGAGCAATGATATGTAAGATACTCCATACTAGTTAGGGCTGAAGCAATCATAATTGGACTTTGCATGTCCTGCGCATTTTCCAACACACTATTGACCTCACAAAGTCTAGCATCTGATAAAGGCACCAAGATCCTTGGAGGCAAAGGATTGGCCGCCACAGCAGTGTTCCTATACCTAAGGGGACCACGGGAAAGGGTTCAGGGAAAGGCCACTGGGTCCTTGTAAGTCATCGGAGAGGAGGGCCCAGAGGAAAATCAGGCATGCACAAGAAAGGACTCTCTGGGAATTGGGGCGAGAGGCACTGGGGGATGGGGAGAGAGGGGGGTGGGGAGGGGGAGTAGGGGTTATGGGGGGAGGAGGAGGGAGGGAGGGAACTGGTGTACCTATTAAGTTTGTATGAGCTGAAATAATAATAAAATATGTATTAATAATAAAAAATATTATTACCAGATCAAGGAACTCAGTACAAAAGACACATAAATATGGCACATATATACATATATTATGTATATGAGTACATAAGAAAATTGTATGTGTAAACTAATGAGCCCATGACAGGGGGAAAGTATTTTACAAAATTTACAAAAACTGATCATAGTTGAGAACACTGTGCATTCTATGTCTCAAGGACAAATAACTTAATTCACAAAGTAGAAGAACAGGACCGACTCCCAAAAATCATCCTAACCTGCATATGCATACTGGCAAAAACACACCATTACTCACAGATATATACATACATACACACAAAAATTTTTAAAGGAGTAATATAGGATCACCATATAACTTAGAAATTATACTACTAGGTATGTGGCCAAAAGAATTTAATACAAGAATTAATGTAGGTATTATACACAATAGTTGATAGCAGTGCTATCTAAAATAGTCAAAGAACAAAAACCAACATGTAAGAAGATATGATCAGATGAATAAATGAATGTGTTAAACACATGCAATAAAATTCTATTCATCCATAAAATAAATGATACATGCTACAGTATAGGTGAGTCCTCAAAACATTATGCCAAGTACAATGAACCATACAAAAGGAAGAAATATTGTGTGAGCCCACTTATATGAAATATCTAAAGTGAGGCTAGTGAGATAGCTCAGTGGGCAAAGTGCCTGCTCATAAACCTAGTGACCTGAGTTCAATCCCAAGAAGGCCACATGGTAGGAAGAGAAGCCTGACATCTGAAAATTGTCCTCTGACCTTCACCTGTGTGTCATTGCATGAATGTGCGCTCTCTCTCTCTCTCTCTCTCTCTCTTTCTCTCTCTCTCTCTCTCTCTCTCTTTCTCTCTCTCTCTTTCTCTCTTTCTCTCTGTCTCTCTCTCTCCTTTCTCTGAAATAAATAAATAAAATATTTTAAAAATAAGAAATACTTAAGGCAACCAATTTTTATACACCCAGATTACTAGGTTAAAGGTTAACAAGCCTAAAGGACATGGAGTTGGGGAGCTAAAACTTAGAAGTTACAGTTTCTTTTGGAGTGTTTCAAAAATATTTTGAAAGCAGTAGTGGTAATTGTGTAATACTGTGAATGTTTCTACTGCCATGGAACATTTTACTTAAAATTTTAATAATGACTTATTTCTGTTGTACATGGTTTACAACAGATTAAAATACTCAACAAATAAAAAAAAATCTACCTAGGAAAAAAGAGGCAAAGAACATGAGCAGAAAATTCACTGACAAATGCTGAAAATAAGCACATAAAAAGGATGTGAAACTTTATTAAGCATTAGAGATGTGAAAATTTTATCAGAATGAGATATCATCTCATCCTTATAAGATGGGAAAATTTTTAGGAAGAACTAATTCTGATGGGTAAGTGAAGCAATTGTATCTCTAAGACATCACTAATGGAAATATAAAATGGGACAGCTCTGGAAAATAGTTTGACAGCTTCTTACAAAATCAAATGTGGGCTGGGATGTAGCTCATTTGGAGGAGAGCTTGTGCAGCATGCAAGAATTCCTGGGTCCAATCCCCAGCACCACATAAATCAAACATGGAGGCATCTGCTTATTATCCCAGAATTTGGGAGGTGGAGGCAGGAATTCAATGCCACCTTTGCTTCATAACAACTTTAAAATTAGTCTGAACTCTATAGACCCTGTCAAAAGATTATAAGTTAAATTAACTTTTCAAATTTAAAAAAAATTAAACGACAAAGTAAACATGTTTATTGCAAATCAGCAGTCACTCTTGGTTCTTTATCTCAGACAAATGAAAAGTTATGCTCTTTTAAATCCTGCTTGTGAATTTTCATAACAGCTTTATTTGGGACAGCAAAAGCAGGAAGCAATTCAATGCCATTCGGTAACTGAATGATTAAATAAACCTGCATTCATCCATATAATGGAATATTACACAACCACAGAAAGGGTACAGAGTATCAACATGTACATCTAAATAGCAATATACTGAATGAGAAATTGCATAAAAATGTCACATGCAATATCATTTCATTCATATAAAATAATAAAATATCATAGAAACAGTGCAGATTGATAGCTGTGAGGGCATGCAAATACAAGGAAGTAGTTTGATGGAGTTAAGTTGTGATGGTAGAACAGTTAGTGATTGAGGTGGTAGTTACATGGATATGCACATAACATTAAAAGGCATAGAAATCCACATGAATGCTGGTCAAGATGGTGAAAACTGAACAAGATTTACAATCTGCTTAAAGTGTTATTACAACATCAGTTTCTTAGTTTGATATTCCACTACAAGCTATGTAAGATATCACCTGGTGAGAAGCACTAAAGGAAAAATATGCAAAATCTCTACTATTTTGGTAATATTCTGTTAACTGAGGATTATTTCAAGATAAAAATGTTTTAAACATATCTAAACTGGTACATGAACACCAGAGACATAGTGGCAACCAAATTTTATATACCCAGATACTAGATTAAATGTTCTTGCTTGCTTCTTTAGCAAATGGGAAATTTCTCATAAAATAATTTTAAACTGATAAAGTAGAAGAATGACTATAGTACAAAATTTGGTGTTGAGACAAAGGAACAGTTTGAGAATGAAGATAAGAATACAGGAAAACAACAGAAATTGTACCAACTGTAAAAACACCTAAATATAAATAATACTAAGTAAATCATATTTAAATATATACATATGCATACATATGTATATACACATACATATAGATGGTGCACCGAGTCTTCTCATTTCCCAGATTGTCCATGCACAAAATCCTTATGGTTGTGGTTCTATTTCTGTGAACAGAAACAAAATATATGTCACTCTTCCTAGAAGAGGGTGAGTGTCAATGAATATTCATTTTTAAATTAAAAAAAGGAAATTTGAAGTTGTAAAATGAACACAAAATTGAAGTGGGTGGCAAATCAGGAGTAGAGGACTTAGCAGCGAAACTAGGGAGAAACAAGAAAGAAGTTAAACCTAGATAGAGTTCAATTCAAATTTTGTGATGGAAAACTAGAACTCAGAAGAGAATTAGAGACAGGAAATGCTCATCAGAATGTCTTCTGAAGTTTGGTCACTACCTCCCCATCTCCTGTGAAGGTAGCATGCTACACATGCCATATTGTTCCCAGTAGAGTGAGGCAGTGGGAGGCCCGCGTCAGTGGGCTTCTGTAGCTGATGTGGGTGCATCTTAAGAGCAGAAACAATGAAGTGCAAACTATGACTCCAGACATATTGGAGAGAGTCACTGAGACCTTTCATGTCTAAGTAGGGAAAAAAAGACAAGGAAGGGAGGAGAAGGGAAATGAGGAGAGAGAGAGAGAAATCCAGCTCAGAAAAATCCCTTCCCCTGATTTTATATATGTTCTGACCTTGGTTCCTCTACCACTTCTTAGATAGAGGTGGGGACATGAGCCATTAGTGTCCTCTGTGGAGACTTCACAACAATACTGCAGACTAGGTACCATAATCACTATCCCCCTCCTCGTTGCACAGATGAAGAAACTGCAGCACAGCAAGCTTGACCTTGAACCCAGTCTCAAGTCAATAAGAAGGAACAAGAAAGAAATCAAAATAGGAAGTCTAGATTTCTCCTCCAAAGGAATGTTGTTGTTTTCAGCAAACATCGAACAATCGTGTTGTCTCTGTTTTGGTGCTGGTATTTCCTATTGAGCCCCATATCTTGAATTTATCAGAGCACTTTTCAGTAAAATGATTTCTGCTCAGAAAACAACTTCAAAGAAACTGAGTACAAAAACAAACCAAAAGAAATGAAAAATCATAAAGATGAAAATCTAGGCAAGGTAATCAGCAAAAACAGAGATGCAAAATTGCATGCTCTAACTTTGAATAATTATTCCAAATGACCAAAGTCTCTTGAAACCAGGCATACTGCAGCAGGTCCTATTTCATGTTCAAGAAAGATAATGCAATAATAATTTAACTGCTACCTCTGCCATGTTTTATCCAGTGGAACGTCACAGTGTTAGTACACAGCAGTGCTTCTTGAACTAAGATATGAGTTAATCAGAAGTACCTGGAGGCCTGAAGACTGCAGAGTCCCGGTCTCCTTGAAGTGGGGTAGAGATGAGGCTTTCGTATTTTACCGAGTTCTCAGATGTTTCTCATACTCACCAAAATTTTCAAACCAATGTCCAATCAACTTCTGGGTTTGCGCTCCTTCAGATCTCGAGGGATCCTGGAAAGAGGAAACTAGTAACTGACCAGCAAGAGGCTAGGATAGTAGAAGTGCTCTCCAGGCAATGTCAGGCATCCTAGTTCTTGGGTGCATGCCATCTCTTGGGCATGTCTATCACAGCTTTCATAAGTCTGTTATAGTGCCTATTGCCCTAATAAGCATATTCTCCCACTATGTGCTCTGTGTGGCCAAGGTAGTGTTTCCAGAATAGAACCTAATGTCTATGCAGAATGATTTTGAATTAAAAATTAGTTGGATGAATGAACTGATGGAAATCAACCAGCATTAACATTATAATAGTGCTGAAGGCAGCAGTGAACATTCTTTATAGATTTAACTCCAATAAGCCTATAGTTCAAGTAGTGAAACAGGTTTAAAATATATACAACCAGAAGTTATTCCCTTTAAACACCCAGGAGCAGCTTGGATCACTAGTAAATTCTGAACTTGCATTTTCTTTCATTTGGCAACTTGGGTATATATTAACCTCCTAGGGTTTCCTTTACTTCTTCCTAAAACATCGATTATCCTATTATTCATCCACACATAAGGGATATTTAAACTAAGCAATTAATGACTTAGCTACCTTAAAAAATACCAAGTTCTTTAAAATGTTTATTACATGGTCCTAGGCATAATAACACTGCAATGAGAATTTCTTTCATTGAATTAGATGTTATCTAAATGTAAAAGAATGACCTCTTAATCAGAAAATAAATTACTTGCTATCAACTGAACAAGAATAGTATTTTCAACTACTTGAGATAATCCCATTTAAATCACCAAATACGAAGAATGCATACAAAAAATGGTACCAAATTCATTCTGAATATGGTTTGCCCGAACAACACAGTTCCCAATCTGTTTGTGTCATACTGACATTGTCCACCTGTAGCAGTCTGTCTGCATGGTTGCTGATAAATGACCATCAAACAGCTTAAGGGAACAAGGGCTTTATTTCCTTATGACAGTCTGGTTACAGTTCTTAGTCCAGCTTGACAGGAGAGCACACACCAACAGTAGGGCCGAGGGAACTGGCCACATCATCACCACATAACAGCTGAAAGAGGGACGATCCTTCCTTGCCAGCCCAGCATGTCTGGCCAAGTGAACAGAAGGATTCCAACTCTCTCAACTAGCTCTCTGTGATTTATCCAGGGCCTAATCCCAGCCACTATGGGCTGGGTCTTCCCCAGCAGCTAGGCAATCTCCTTCAGGTTTGCTCGGAACCTAACTCAACCATAAACTCTCTACAACTGTGCCCAGAGCTCAAACCCTCAACAGTCAAATTGACACCTATGCCTAACCATGACACCACCTGTAAAGATGAGTAGGGGACAGGAAAAGATATTATCTTAAAAACATTAAATCCAAACTTATTTCAAGCTTGAAAATTCATTAAATTAAATTAGGTTTCAGTTTTTTCATAATTCAAATAGGGAAAGCAATCATATCTGTTTTAATGGATTCTGAGAAAAGATCACACATGAGAAGTGCTGGGTTCATTGCTTTAATAAAATAAGCGCTAATATATGGTTCATTGTTTGTTTTTCCCAAGTCAGTTGCCATCTAGAATGCATATCCCTAAGCTCCTTCCATCATCTCACAGCCCTGTCTAAGTCAGTTCTATACTAGTGGCCTAAATGGTTAGGGAGAGCATAACATTTCAACGAGACCTTAAAAGATGCACAAGATAACTAAAAGGCCCACTTACACGGGCACCGACAATCTAGTCAACTGTAGTCAAACAGCCCTGGAATCATAAGGAACAGAAGAATATGGCTGCCTAGGTGAGATTCCTCTTAGTGACACTCCTCAGGACTTTAATATTCATGCATCCAAAAGGCCCTACTGAACTACCTTCTTACCATTCTTCAAGCCAGTTAGCTTTCCTTACTTCCTTGATACACCCCTGTGCCTATGAGTGCACGAGTGAATGATGAAGTCATAATTCTAGCAGTGATCATTTTTTTCTATTTTATACAGGCTCCAAGATCTTTTTATCTGTGGCAGCAGGAAGCATTTCCATTTTCAATATGGGCCTGCCATCTGTCAGAAGGCTAGCTTCTAGAGCATCACCTTTTCTCCACTGCTATTTTTCCATCACATGGGTACATTCTCAACAGTCTCTTTCTCAGCACCATATGCAATAATAATTGCTATATCCTAGGTGCTGATTGTGAATCTTTACAGGCAATTCCTTGAGGTACACGTGATTGTCTCATTTTATCGGAATCCAAGACTCTGAGAGATTAGGTAATTTACCCAAAGTCATACAACCAGTAAAGATGAGCTGAGGCTTGAAGTGAAGTCTGGCTCACATTGTATATCAAGGTCCTTTGCTCTCCCTACTGTTTGTGGTCACGTTGTGAAAAGCCATTTTGCTTCGAGGTACATTTAAAGTTTTTTTTTTCCAAGCTGGGCATGTTATGTTCACGTCACTTCATTTCACGATGGCCACATAAGCAAAAATTGTTTAGAAACCTGCTGTCCCTGGACTGGGCTCACATCCAACTCTGGGCTGCACTGCGGGGAGGGTGGGGAATCGTGCTTCTATTAAATTAATGGGCCCCAACATGCGCACATCATTCCAGTCACCTGAGAATAGGAAAAGCTTTATCAGGAACTCACTATTCATTTTAAGCCACTTTAATCCCCTCTGGTTTGATGCAAATTCATTTCATTAATAATTAACAGCACTTAGCAGTGCTTTCCCTCAGTCCCAGTTCCTGGTCAGCATTCCACTTTGCTGAACCTGAGAGAAATCAGGGTCGAATCAAGGCAGAAAAAAAAAATGAGAGAGCCAGCATCTGGCATTAACCCACCCCACCCCAATCTCTGTGGAAAAAGCAAGCTGACTATTGAACCAATAGATATTGGCATTATCTGTGAAGCAGGGTGGGTGATCCCTGTAGTTCATCTTCTTCAATATTACATCTTTAATGAGCTCATCCAAGCTTTGATAGGGTGGCTTTAAACCTTCCTTTTTGGGTAGATATTATAGATCAGTGGTTTTCAGCCTTGGCTAGGAATCAGCATCTCCTCCAGGACTTAAAAAATGCACATAAAATCTAAAGCCGAACATGCATGCACCTTCTGACCCAACAGCCTCATTCTTAGGCATACCTAATAGGAATACACTAAAGTGTACCGAATGATATGTCAGGATATTCATAGCAGCATGGAGTAGCCCCAAATTGGAAGCTACTAATGATCATTAATATAAATGGGAAGTGCATTTTTACACAGTGAAACAACAGGCAGCATGCAAGTGAAGGACATGCAACTTCCACTAATATGGAAGATTCTCATGTGTATAATGTTGAGGATAAAAGCCAAACTTGAAGAAGGATCAAATGATAAAATGAAGCACAAAGGCAAGTTAAACTAATTCACAGTATTAGAAATTGGAAGAGTGATTAGAATTGCAGGTTAGTGATGGGAAGTAGTTTCTGGGCTAGTAGTTATGGCATCTCTCCATATGGGTATTCCTGCTGTGTGTTCACTCATGCAAATTCAATCTGCATATTTCATGATGTGCTTTGACACATATATGCTATCCTCCAATAAAGAGTTTAAAATGTATACACTTTTAGGACTTTTGTCCTCCTTCCAGCAGCCTCTACATGCCTCTTTGCCTCCCTAGGGAACCGCATTCAACAACTATCAGCATCATCTCAGTATCCTAGTTTCCACCAGCCTTCCAGAGCTCATAGCAGATGTCAGAGGCAATGTCATGTAATTCAGTTACCATCTGCATGATGCTAAAATGAAAGAACTGAAAAAAGATGAAATCGATATTGAGCAGAACCACAAACTGAGATTACTGTAAACTATTACAAAGTTAAATTTGTAACTATGAAAAAAGGGAGCCAAGACAGAACTCAAAGAACATTTTTGCTATAAAGGCTTAATAAGTATATCATCTGTCTTTGATGTAGTAACAATATAATCCATAGCTAATACATGTACAAGGCATCACTCTAAGTGGTTTACATAAATTAACTCATTTAATCTTCATGGCAATCATTTCAGATATATGACATTGTGCTCATTTGACAAATAAGGAAATTGGAGAACAGAAAATTCAAATAACTTGCACCAAGCCATGCAACATATAAACCTCAGGACCAGATTTCAATCCTAGCATTTTGGCTTACCAATTTGTTCTTCCTTGTATTTCTACATTTTTATGGTGTTCAGTATAATGTCAGTTTAAATTGACTCTGTTTAATACATTAATAGTGCCCACCCCCCGCTCCGCCGGTCGGGACGCGTAGGCGAGATCCAGCCGGGCCTCAACGCGCGCTCTAGGACCCCAGGTCAGCCCACGGGGACCCGGCTCCGACTCCCGCCATCCAGCCGGAGCCGCGCGGGGGCCCAGGGAACGAGGAGCACCTCCCCCTGCGCCCGGGCCCCGCCCCAGCTGCCCTCGGGTTAAATAGCTCCACGCCGACGCGCGCAGCCTCCCTCTTTCGCCCCACCCCCCGCTCCGCCGGTCGGGACGCGTAGGCGAGATCCAGCCGGGCCTCAACGCGCGCTCTAGGACCCCAGGTCAGCCCACGGGGACCCGGCTCCGACTCCCGCCATCCAGCCGGAGCCGCGCGGGGGCCCAGGGAACGAGGAGCACCTCCCCCTGCGCCCGGGCCCCGCCCCAGCTGCCCTCGGGTTAAATAGCTCCACGCCGACGCGCGCAGCCTCCCTCTTTCGCCCCACCCCCGCTCCGCCGGTCGGGACGCGTAGGCGAGATCCAGCCGGGCCTCAACGCGCGCTCTAGGACCCCAGGTCAGCCCACGGGGACCCGGCTCCGACTCCCGCCATCCAGCCGGAGCCGCGCGGGGGCCCAGGGAACGAGGAGCACCTCCCCCTGCGCCCATCCTCCCTTTTCGCCCCACCCCGCTCCGCCAGTCCGGACACGCACGCGGTCCACCCGGGCCTCACCCCGCTCCCTAGGTAAGTCCCCGTTCAGGCCCCGCCCACCAGTACCCCAGGCCAAATAATTCAGTTTAGTGAAATTGAGAGATCTTAAGAGTTAAAATGACAATGCCAAAGTCAAAGTGCAAATCCATGAGAAGCAACACTCAAGTAAACAAATCTCCCACTGAAGAAATTAATCCCATAATGTTAGACTCCAAAAAGAACAAACCCGCGGAAAAAGGCCAAGAAAGCCTGACCCAGGATAACGACTTTCAAAATATGATCATTACCATGTTCAATACTATGAAAGAGGAAATCCGGGAGGAATTACATAATCGAATCAATCGTTTTGAAGAGGAACACAACAGACATCTGGAGGAGTTGAGAAAAACAGTGCAAGAAACAAAAAGCGGCATAGAACAGTTAAAACAAACTCAAGCAGAGTTTAAAACTGAGCTAAAAGACAAGTTATCTTCAACCCAGAACGCCACAGAGAGTCTTATCAACAGAACTAATGAAGCAGAAAACAGAATTTCAGACCTTGAAGATAAAGTGGGAGTACTAGCCAGCTCAATGGAAGAGGTTGTTAAAGCCAAAAAGATACTTGAGAGAAATATCCAAGAGATATGGGACACCCTGAAGAAGCCTAACATGCGTATTCATGGAATACCGGAGCAAGAATCTCAAAATACCACCCCTGAGGAAATTTTTCAAACGATCATCAAGGAAAACTTTCCTCATCTAAAGAAAGAGAGGCCCATTCATATACAAGAGGCATTCCGCACCCCAAACAGATACGACCAAACTAGAAGCACACCGCGGCAAATAATAGTTAAAACACTCCACATTCAAGATAAAGAACTGGTGCTGAGAGCTTCAAGGGAGAAAAAACAAGTCACTTTTAAAGGCAAACCTATTAAAATAACAAATGACTTCTCAGTCGAAACAGTAAAAGCAAGAAGAGCTTGGAGAGACATACTTCAAGTATTGAATGAGCAAAAATGTCAACCCAGGCTGATTTACCCTGCAAAACTATCAGTCATGATCGAGGGAGAAAGAAAAATTTTCCAGCACAAAGACAACTTTAAGGGATACATGGCCACCAAACCAGGCCTTCAAAAACTGCTAGAAATGATACTCAAGCGTGAAGAAAAAAACAGGCATATCCAGGAGAACAGAAGGCAAATATAACACCATTAAAAGCGAAGCAATATACTTATAAAAGCTACTAAACATAATAAATGTCTGGAATTAACAATAGTTTCTCCATTATAACACTAAATGTTAATGGACTTAATTCACCGATCAAGAGACACAGATTACAAACTTGGATTAAAAATCACAATCCATCAATCTGCTGCCTGCAGGAAACCCATCTCACCACAAAAGATAGGCACGCTCTAAAAATAAAAGGCTGGTCAACAATTCTACAAGCAAATGGAAGCAGAAAACAGGCAGGGGTAGCCATTATGCTATCAGACAAAGTGGATTTCAAACCAAAAAAAATTATAAGAGACACGGATGGATACTACATTTTAGTCAGAGGTACAATTCACCAGGAAGACTTCACAATACTGAACATATATGCACCCAATACGGGCCCCTCCACATTCATTAAGAAAACCCTACAGCGTCTAAAGCAAGAAATCAACCCGCAAACGATAATTCTTGGGGACTTCAACACCGCCCTCTCTACATGGGATAGATCAACAGGTCAAAAGCTTAACAGAGACACTTTGGAACTTAATCAAACCCTGAAAGAAATGGACCTCACAGATCTCTATCGAACTTTTCACCCACGCACCAAAGAATACACATTTTTCTCAGCAGCACACGGAACATTCTCCAAAATAGATCACATATTAGGCCACAAAATGAATCTACACATGTACAAGAAAGTTGAAATTCTAACCTGTGCCCTATCAGACCACCACGGCCTAAAGCTGGACATCCACAACACATCAAACAAGAGAAAATACACTAACTCCTGGAAACTTAACACTATGATGCTGAATGAGAACTGGATTCAGGAAGAAATTAAAAAGGAAATTCAAGATTTCCTGAAAGTGAATGATAACGAAAATACAACTTACCAAAATCTCTGGGACACAATGAAAGCTGTTCTAAGAGGTAAGTTCATAGCTCTTAATGCCCACATCAAAAAAATGGAAACATCAGAAATAAACAACTTAACAATGCAGCTTAAAGCTTTAGAGAAACTAGAGCAATCTGATCCCAAAAGCAGTAGAAGAGAAGAGATTAGCAAAATAAGGGGAGAAATATCTGAAATCGAGACTAAGAAAACGATAGAAAAAATCAACAAATCGAAAAGCTGGTTCTTTGAAAAAATCAACAAGATTGATACACCCCTAGCTAAACTAACCAAAAGCAAGAGAGAGAAAACCCAAATTAACAAAATTAGAAATGAACATGGAGTTATCACTACGGATACCCAAGAAATCCAGAGAATTATAACATCATATTTCAAAAACTTATACTCTGTGAAGTTTGACAACACAAAAGAGATGGATGAATTTCTAAGTAAACACAACTTACCTAAATTGAATCAGGAAGTTGTGAATTACTTAAATAGTCCTATAACATATAAGGAAATTGAGGAAGTAATCTCGAATCTTCCCACCAAAAAATGTCCTGGACCAGATGGATTCAGCACAGAGTTCTACAAGACATTTAAGGAGTTAATAACACCAATACTCCTTAAACTGTTCCACCAAATAGCAAAGGAAGGAACACTACCAAATTCCTTCTATGAAGCTAATATCGTTTTAATCCCAAAACCTAATAAAGATTCACTTAAAAAAGAAAACTATAGGCCGATCTCCCTGATGAACACAGATGCAAAGATTCTCAACAAAGTCTTAGCAAATCGGATTCAAAAACATATTAAAAAGATCATTCATGGGGACCAAGTAGGCTTCATCCCCGGCACACAAGGTTGGTTCAACATACGCAAATCAATAAATGTAATTCATCATGTAAACCAGTCCAAAGTCCAAGACCACATGATACTCTCGATAGATGCAGAAAAAGCTTTTGACAAGATCCAACAGCCTTTTATGATCAAAACGCTAGAGACAGTACGAATGGAAGGAACTTTTATCAATATAATAAAAGCTGTATACAACAAGCCCACAGCAAGGATTATGCTCAATGGGGAACAATTGGAAGCATTCCCACTTCGATCAGGAACAAGACAAGGCTGTCCACTCTCACCACTTCTATTCAATATTGTACTTGAAGTCTTAGCCGAAGCCATAAGACAAGAAAGGGACATAAGAGGGATTCAAATTGGCAAGGAAGAAGTCAAGCTATCTCTATTTGCAGATGACATGATCTTATACCTGAGTGATCCCAAAAACTCCACCAGGAAGCTCCTGGAACTAATTGAGAAGTTCAGCAGGGTGGCAGGATACAAAATAAATGTGCAAAAATCAGAGGCCTTCCTATATGCCCAGAATGAAAGAAGTGAAAAAGCCTTGAGAGAAACCATGCCATTTACTATAACCCCTAAAAAAATGAAATACCTTGGTATAAACCTAACTAAGGAGGTAAAAGACCTTTACAATGAAAACTTTAAAACCCTAAAGAAAGAAATTGCAGAAGACACCAGAAGGTGGAAAGACCTCCCTTGTTCCTGGATTGGCAGAATCAACATTGTAAAAATGACCATCCTACCAAAGGCAATATACAGATTCAATGCTATACCAATCAAAATCCCAAAGCAATTCTTCAAAGAAGTTGACCAAACAATCTCAAAGTTCATATGGAGGCACAAAAGACCCAGGATAGCAAAAACAATCCTGAGTAACAAAAACACAGCTGGAGGTATTACCATACCAAACCTAAGTCTATACTACAAATCCATAGTTATAAAGACAGCCTGGTACTGGCTCCAAAATAGACACACAGATCAATGGATAAGGATTGAAGACCCAGATATAAGCCCACAAAGTTACAGCCACTTGGTCTTTGACAAAGGGGCCCAAAGAATCCAATGGAAAAAGAACAGCATCTTCAACAAATGGTGTTGGCAAAACTGGATCTCCACATGCAGAAGATTAAAGCTGGACCCGTACTTGTCACCATGTACAAGACTTAATTCCAAATGGATCAAGGACCTTGATATCAGGCCAGAGACTTTAAAAGCCATAGTTGAAAGGATAGGGAACTCCCTCGAGCTGATTGGGCTAGGCCAACACTTCCTAAACAGACATCCAATGGCACAGTCACTGCTACCAACTCTCAACAGTTGGGATCTTGTGAAATTAAAGAGCTTCTGTTCAGATAAAGAGATTGTCGCACGAGCTCAAAGGCAACCCACAGAATGGGAGAAAATCTTCACTAACCACATATCTGACAGAGCTCTACTGTCCAGAGTGCACAAAGAACTTAGAAAATTAAACTCCAAGGAAAACACTGGCCCAATTAAAAAATGGGCCCTGGAACTTCAAAGAAACTTTACCAGGGATGAAATTAAAATGTCTAACAATTATCTTAAAAAATGCTCCACTTCCTTCGCCATCAGGGAAATGCAAATCAAAACTTCCCTGAGATATCATCTCACCCCGGTCAGGATGGCAAAAATCCACAGTACAAACAACGACAAATGCTGGAGAGGATGTGGGGAGAGGGGAACTCTCCTACATTGTTGGTGGGAATGCAGGCTCATACAGCCACTCTGGCGAGCCGTCTGGAGATTCTTAAAGAAATTAAAGATTGAAATGCCGTATGACCCTGCTATCCCACTTTTGGGAATAACCCCCCAAGCAGCAGAGGTTCGCCTCGATAGCACAAGCTCGACCATGTTCATAGCAGCACTGTTTACAATAGCAAAGTCATGGAATCAACCTAAATGTCCAACAGTTGACGAGTGGATAAGGAACTGTGGTACATCTATACAATGGAGTACTACTCAGCCATCAAAAATGATGAATTACTGGAATTTGCTGGGAAATGGATGTCATTAGAAAGAATTATATTAAGTGAAGTATCCCAAACCCAGAAAATTAAGCGCCGTATGTACTCCCTAATAGGTGGCTCCTAGTACCAAACTCGCCCAGCCCACATTGGGACACTCAAAAGTAAACCTATGTAACACAGTAATTGCAAGGATTATGAACAAGAGAGATGGGTTAGGAGGGCCACACCAGAAACAAGGAGAGAGGAGACCATGTTACAGCAGAGAAAATAGGCCTCCATCAAGGTCTGCAAGTAAGTAATGAGAAACCTGGTTAAGTTCACAGACGTTCTTTCCTGATCTCACCAGAAGGGGAGGGCATATAGTCTAGCAGATAAAAAGTAATCATTGTGCAAATGGGTAATGGACCCCGCCCTCAGTGAGGTTTCCTACTCTTATTACATCTACCCTTGAATGTGCTATTACAACAAGACTCCAGTTTAACAGCTTTTTGTCTCTGGCCAGGGGGTGACATACAGTGCCCAGCAGAATGGAGTGAAGGGAATTGCAGGAGCAGAAAAACTGCAAAAGAAATCAACAAACCACAATCCAGAACTTCAGAGACTCTATATCAATCACATAGAACTAGGACAGCCTAATCTCTCCCCATCCTGGAGCTCAGGGACATTTGCGGAAGAGGGGGCGGTAAGATTGTAAGAGCAAAAGGATGGGAGGAGCAACGATTTGCAAGATTCTCAACAATAGTTGGGGCCAAAGCAATCATAATGGAACTTTGCATGCCCTGCGCAATGTCCAGCGCACTGTTGCCCTCATAAAGTCTAGCATCTGTTAAGGGCACCGAGACCCCTGGAGGCAAGGGATTGACAGCCATAGTAGTAATCTTATGATTAAGGGGAACAAGAGAAAGGGCTTATGGAAATGCCACTGGGTCCTTATATGTCATCGGAGAGGAGGACCCAGTGGAGAGTTAGGCGCACACAATAAAGGACTCTCTGGGAATTGGGGGGGAGACACTGGGGGAAGGGGAGGGGGGAGGGAGGGAACTGGTAAAAAATTTTAAAATGTATAATTAAATTTTTAATAAAAAAAAAAAAAAAAAAAAAAAAAATACATTAATAGTAAGCAGACGGAATGTCCATTTGAATATTAGTACTTGTGCTGAAAATCATATGTGAAATCACTAAATCCAATAACACAAATTTTGTATCAGTCCTCACCTGCTGGGAGAAATAAGCAAGTTAAACATGTTAGAGGAGGCCTTGACCTTGAGGATACCAGGATGCGTGTGTTATTTGCTCATTTGCATGCACTGAGTAGACACCCAGCTGGTATAGTGTACCTGACGGTGAGTGAAAGCAACAGCAAAGTCCAAGCTCCCAGAGATCTTCCATCTATCAGGCACATAAACTGTCCAAACGGCAAAGGAGCGAGCACAAACTACACATGTGATTATGGCCCATGAAAGTCTATACAAGAGGGGCAGCTTCCCACTCAAAGTCAGAGCAGCTTCCCTGAAGAAATGATGATTATGTAATATCTGAAAGAAGAAGAGGTGGCAAGGGCAGAGGTGGGTGGTGGTATAGAAAAAGCTACATATACAAGTATATACAAGTCAGGATAAACATATACTGTAAAAGGCATAAAAAAGCTTAGAGGAACCTCAGAGTCTCTTTCCTTTCTTGTTACAGAAATCATCAGAATTATTTATATTTAAAGGATGAACCCAGAACCCCTTGTATTACATTCATGGCTGGTCTCAAAAGCCTGAAACACAGTAAGACAAAAACCTGAAGGACAGGAATTTGAAATACACTTTCAAGTCAGCATATGCTGAAGGATTAGAGACATCAAAGTGAAAAGGAAATAATGGATGTCTACTTTCTTTCTAGAGAAAACTAGCAGCAAGAAAGGAAACAGGAAAAGCCCTGAGATGCTAAAACCTCCTTTCACCAATTGTATTCATACGAGTCCATAGGCCAGAACTTTCCTACTCACCATTGATAAAGTTAGTTAAATCCAAAACCTAAGGGCACTTTATTAGGCCAAAAGACTTTGTGTGTTTTCTCAAGAGTGTGGTTAAGGACACATACTTCCTGGTAGGCTCAGAATAGGCAAAAAAAAAAAGATTGGTCTTTGCACATCTAAACCAGTTCCTCTCCACTTCCTTGCATAACCACCATCCAAACTGTTCTTCATGCTGCAAGATGAATCAATGTGCTCTTTTGAACATCCATTGCTCCCACTGCTCATAAAGCAAAAGCATATGTTCTTAAAATAGCCTGCAGGTGTCCCCTGGTTTACTTTCTCCTGACCTTCCCAATCCTATATTGTACCTTGCTATTTTTTTTCTCTATACATTTTCCTCAAAACAGTCCTTCACTCAGTACATTTGTCTCCTCCTCCTCCTCCTCCTCCTCCTCCTCCTCCTCCTCCTCCTCTTCTTTATTTCTTCTTCTTCTTCTAATGTTCTCCTTGTTCTACCCTTCTCCTAATCAATTTCTATTGATCCTTTATCCCTTGATACTTGTTTCAAACAAGCCATCCATGAGTTCCCTATGAAAGTTTCTACATTTTATTTATTTATGTGTGTCTTATGTGTGTGCCTGTGGAGGAACATGGTGACTTCAGGAATCATCCTGGATTGCTTTTAATTCCTTTGTACTTTGCTCTGGGATTTCCTGGGCTCTGCTTTCCAGAGCCAGAAGTGCAGAAAGCCACCATTTTTGCCTGGAATTCTGTCTGGTGTTTTTACATGAGATCTGGGATACAAACTCAGGTCCTGCTTGCAAAGCAGAGGCTAAATCCCTCAGTCATCATTCCAATCCATACCCTTTTCATAATTTAGATATCTGTTGCAGTTCGCCTGCATAGTTGCTGATAAATGACCATCAAATGGCTTAATGGAACAAGGGGTTTATTTCCTTATGACAGCCTGGTTACAGTTCTCAGTCCAGTTTGAAAAGAGAGCATGCACCAACACCAGGGCCGAGGGAACTGACCACACCATCTCTATGTAATGGCTGAGAGAGGGATGACCTTACTTGCCAGACCAGCATGTTTGACCAAGTATACACAAGGATGCCAACTCTGTCAAGCAGATGACTATATTTTATTCCAGGGCCTAGTCCTACCCACTATGGGCTGGGCCTTCCCCATCAGCTAGACAATCTCCTGCAGGTTTGCTCCAGGCTTAACTCAACCACTGATTCTCTACAAATGTGCCCAGAGCTCAAACCCTCAACTGTCAAGTTGACATCTGTGCCTAACTATGACAGTACCTCTTCTCTATATCATATGCATTATGTGTAATTTTAAATATCTTGTTTTCATTGTTTAATGCCTGCCAGTTCCTTAAACACTAGGGTTTGTACTTTCTCTAGGTTTTATGAATATATCCACATTCCCAGGAACATTTTTTGACCCATCGTAGGTGGTTCACAGATGTCCACAGTACACAAAAGGAATTTCATGTTTTCCCTCAATTGCTATAATCTTTGGTTAGCTTACTGCTGCTTCCAGGTCACATAGACATTCTGGAAACCAGTATATTATACCCTTGCAAGAGGCATGGATGAATGTAAACAAAAGGTTGTGGTAATTTGCTAGTCTAGTCAAGTAGCACGCTTTTAATTATCTTAGTTACCCAGAAGGAACATGCAAACCAAAGTCTTACAGTAGATATCAGAAGGAAATAAATATTTAGCTGTTGAAATAAAATTTTAATCAAATGATATTTGTCAATAGCTGAATGAAGTAATTCTTTCATTTAATCCCAACACATTTGAGAAATGTTTTACCCTGATGTTAGAAAAGATCAAGTTCCTGTTATAAAGAACAAACAAACAAACAAAGCCAAAGAAGACAATAGTGGGATTTCAGGCCCTTTGCTGCTCATAATTTACATTTTAGACTATTGTTTGCTTTCCTCTTTTATAAAATTAAATATAATTATCTGTGCTCCCTACCTGCTCCATTGGGAGTCTGGAGGAATCAACGAGATGATGTTGGTGGATGTGTGTGGAGTCCTTAGAAACACAGTTAACTAGAATGGTTAAGTAAAATGCTTCTGGTAACCCATAGGGTAACTACCAGATAAGAAAGGCTGACATTAGAAAGACACAGCAAAGCGAAATCTTAAACACACCCAAAAATATGTTACTTGGTGATTTTACAGTAAGGAAAGTCATCCTTGCTTTCTCACTTTCTAAATTTCCATCTTCACTCTCCAATGTAATAGCCACTAGCCACACAAGCCTATTTATTTAATTTAAAATGACTTCATTTTACATTAAGTAAATCTGTTCAGTTTACTTTTTGGAATTCACACTGTGTCAGGTGACCAGTGACTTCTGCACTCAATAGTATATACACGGAGCGTTTCCATTATTGCAGAAAATTCTACTAGGAGTTATAAATCAATGAGAATTTTTTTCTCTTGATTCTTTGCATGTGAATCCTATTATTTGTCACTTTTAAGCCCTCATCCAGAATAGGGACTTGGTACCTTATAAAGAAGAAAGATTATCCTTTTTTTTCCTACTTTTATAGACATATTGAGTATTCATCCCAGCTTCCCTCCCTCCCCCCTCTCCCATCTCCTTCCTTCCCTTCATTATTCCTTCCCACTCCCTCCCACCTATCTGCCTGTATGCTTCTATGGACTCTAGAGTTAACTCTGTCTTGTCTACTCCTGTGGGGGCTCAGGCCTCTATGGTATATCAAGAAAGATTATTCTTGATAGACAAATGGTTTCCTTTCAAATTTGTTACGCCCTTTGTGTATTGCCTCTGCATGGTAGGCATTAAGAACATGTACAGCAGCGCTGGAGAGGTGGCTCAGGGGTTAAACCTCTGCCTTGCAGGCAGAAGGTCCTGAGTTCAGATCCTAGACCTCACATATAGACGCCAGGTAGAAGTGGGGACGGCCTGAGTTTCTGGTCCTGGTAGGGCAAAGCCTGTGAATCCCGGGGCAGAATAAACAAGGAGGAGGTGGAGGCATCCATGGTGGTTCCTGAATTCGCCTGTGGTTCTACCACACACATACATACACACACGTGCATACACACACAATTGAATAAATAATAAATAATAAAAAATGTTAAAAAAAAAGAACATGTACAGCAAGGAATGGGTTAAATGTTTTTATCAGTGTCCTCACTATATATTCATTAAAATCTAGGTGGACAAATTCCTCTGTAAATAGTTGATATTATACCCACAGATTTGAAGAACATTTAACACGCAGCCTAGGAGTCTTCTTCTATAACAGAGGTAGAGGATCTCAATACCCTGAGAAGATGCAATGTAGGGTGGAAGAAGAGCAGTGAAATGCACAGCCATGGTTGCCATAATGTAGAGTACCAGCAACCAAGGAGGGTTCATCCAGAACCAGGCCAACCTAATTTCTCCTCTTCCTAAGGTCTTGGGAACCTCATGAAAGAGGGGGCGGTGAGATTGTAAGAATCTAAAGATGGGAAGGTTCACCATTGGACAAGACATTACATTCAAGGCAGGACTGCTGCATCCTGGAACTCACTGCAGTGAGATTGTCCTTTCCAGACCTGTATAATGACTGACATACCAACATGCCCGCATAGAACATCGAAGATATCAAGAGAGAGAAACACATACAGTGGAAACCTTAAGACTAAAGCTGGATGAGTGAAGCTAAATGCCCCTATTAGTGGGATGGCCTGAAGAGAGACAAATCGGTATGCTACAAGAGGCCTAAACCTCCACAGGAGTAACCAAGCCAGAGGGAACCTTGGGGTCCATAGAAGCAGACAGGCAGGAGGGTGAGAGAGAGTGAGAAGGATTGATGAAGGGAAAGGAACAGAATAGGAG
The DNA here is from genome assembly GCA_023101885.1 of Typhlomys cinereus. Classification (NCBI taxonomy): domain Eukaryota; kingdom Metazoa; phylum Chordata; class Mammalia; order Rodentia; family Platacanthomyidae; genus Typhlomys; species Typhlomys cinereus. Next base: position 1,189,850 of record JALPQD010000367.1, on the reverse strand, counting down.
GTAGGGGGGAATGGAGGGAGCAGGGATAAGTACTCAATATGTTTGTAAAATTTGAAAAAAATATTTAGTAAATCATCTGAGTGACCAGACAGAGGAGATGAGGAAAACAGACAGAGACACACACACACACATACACAGACACACACACACACACACACACACACACACACACAGAGAGAGAGAGAGAGAGAGAGAGAGAGAGAGAGAGAGAGAGAAGGGAGGTAAGAGATAGTAATCATAACTTTATAATGGCTATCTGATTACTTGTAAGATTAAAGATAGGTGATTAATATATTCTCATAGAGAACAAGTCCCCCCAGGTATGAAAGGCTTCTGCATCTCATTTTTCCCTTTATACTATTTTAATCTTGTTGGATTGGGGGTGGGGTCGAGAACAGAAATGAGCCCAGTGCATTCTGACTTTGTGTGGGTGCCTCTCTGGCTTGGTTACTAAAGAAACCATTATGTTCCATACTATTCGAATAATGGCTTTACTAGTGCTCTAAATACTTTATTCTCTTCTAACCTGACTGCTCTGCAGATTTAGAGCCACCATCTGTTGGCCGGCACCAAAGAAGGTTTTCTGGAAATGGTGTGGCTCTCCCTACACTGTTCTAAGCCTCAGGCTCAAGATTTCATGGCTAAGAAGTCTGTTTCTGAAACCAATCAGGCCCAGGTCCCTGACTTCATGCACCAGTGCACTGCCAAACAGCATAAGTGAAAGGTATTTGCAGACATCCTGTGAGGCTGCCAAGCTTCCTGCCACCCATGCTGCCAGGCATCTCTCACTGCACTTGTCATGGCCTTCCTGTTCCAAGCCCAAAGCATGGTAGGAGACCTGGCTGGGAAGAGTATTTATCTGTAACCTGGTCCCTGATGTCACTCTCCCATGGATCTTCATGGCTGGGCCCCAGACAAAGAAGGAATGCAGCATCTGAGACCACCCATTTTCAAGGCTGCCAGGTTAAGAGCTGTGCCCTCCAGAGCCTCAAAGCACAACTCATGAACCCAGGAAGCTCAACACCCCCCGTGAGAGACTTTCTGGAAAAAAGGCTGTTTTCACACTCTGATGACATTTGCCCTTTGCTTTAAAGTGTACAGAGGCAGAGTGTACTTGGCAAATTCCATAGTTACCTGAGGCAGCCAGGAAATACAGCAAGAGGTCTTCCTGGAAACCTCTAGGTCTCTGCTACAAAACGGTCTGACCATTGCTCTCAAGCAGTATGACCACCCTTTCTGGGGTTTTCCATAGGCATTAGAGGATTTCCTAACTATTTCTGTTCTGTGCATCATTTGGAGTCTATTCCATGAGACCTTAACGAAGGCCACATGTGTTGCTCATTGATAAAAAAAACTGTGGGGGTGCCCAGCACAATACCACCACACCACCACCCCTGACAAGAAAAGCAAGTGGTGCTGGCCACAATTTTAAAACAAGGACTACTCTGATGCCAGTGTTTGGTTCCATTAAGATGAATGTGTACAGCCCTCTTCCTTATGCTTTCTTTTTTTACTAGCTTACAAAGAATTAGGTTCCACTACTGCATTTATCAAGCAAAAATTTGTTTTCTTTGCCTCTCTTCCCACTATCCTAACCCCTGGTGCCCTTCTACATTATTAGCCACCTATTACTCTTACTCGTCTCTGCTGCTGTGAGACAACACTCATTCAATCGGTTTAAGGGAGAAAAGGGAGATTTATTTGGCTTAAGGTTCCAAAACAGATGAGACCATCATCGCAGAAAAGGCATTGTGGGCTGCAAAACCTGGAAGGCTGGTTCAGGACACTGTAGCATCATGGAGGCAGAAGAAGCAAAAACAAAGTGCAAGAGCTCCATCTCCTAAAGATTCTACAAACTTCACACACATAAATAAGGATACAATGAGCCTGTGGGGAGCAATTCACATTCGAAACATGAAATCTGCTTTCCACTGTCATGTCACATGTCATCTTTTTTGCCTTCCCCTCCTCCCCCATGTCTCAACAACTCTTGCTTCCCATTCATGGTCTCTTATATCTAGTTTCATAGTCAATACTCACTTCCACAAACCCTTATTTACATATATGCAAACATTAAAAGTTGGGATCCCCAGATAAGAAAAAAAAGTTTCATTTCGATGCCCTGTTTTCTAAATCAGTGCCAAAGACCCTTTTACTCTTTTAAATCAAATGCCCTCTCTGTACAAAACATTTTGTACTTTCAAAATGCATGTGCTTTGATTTATAAAATACATAAATATTCTGGCACAGAAGTATACTACCCTTATAAATGCACTCTCAAAGTATGAATCTTAAAAGCATTAAGGTAAAAATGCAATAATTTAGAAATTATATTTAATTTTGTTTCTTTTACTTCAGGTACAAAAAACACTTATGCTCTCATTGGAAAAAGGTGACATTTGTAATGAGAGAAATGAGGACAAAATTTGCTTGCTTGCTTATCTGTTAGCCTAGTCTAAAAGTCTTCATTAAATTTCACTTTGTAACACTTGTTTTAAAGACTTTTTCTGATAAGAAATTGAGAGAATATGGCTCCTCCCTTCCCCCACTCTGCCATCCGGGACATGTGCAGTCCAGCCGGGCCTCACCGCAACCGAGGTAAGCTCCGTCCCTGCCCACCCCCAGAACCCCAGGCCAAATAATTCAGTTTAGTAAAAAACGCACAGAAATTGAAAGAAGATCTTAACAGTTAAAACGACAATGCAAAAGTCAAAGTGCAAATCCATGAGAAACACCACTCAAGTAAACAAATCTCCCACTGAAGGAATTAATCCCATAATGTTAGACTCCAACCAGAACAAACGCACGGAAAATGGCCATGAAAGCCTGACCCAGGATAACGACTTTCAAAATATGATCATTACCATGTTCAATACTATGAAAGAGGAAATCCGGGAGGAATTACATAATCGAATCAATTGCTTTGAAGAGGAACACAACAGACACTTGGAGGAGTTGAGAAAAACAGTGCAAGAAACAAAAACTGGCATAGAGCAGTTAAAGCAGACTCAAGCAGAGTTTAAAACTGAGATAAAGACAAGTTATCTTCAACCCAGAACTCCACAGAGAGTCTTATCAACAGAACTAATGACACAGAAGACAGAATTTCAGACCTTGCAGATAAAGTGGGAGTATTAACCAGCTCAATGGAAGAGGTTGTTAAAGTCAAAAAGATACTTGAAAGAAATATCCAGGAGATATGGGACACCCTGAAGAAGCCTAACATGCGTACTCATGGAATACCAGAGCAAGAATCTCAAAATACCACCCCTGAGGAAATTTTTCAAATGATCATCAAGGAAAACTTTCCTCATCTAAAAAAAGAGAGGCCCATCCATATACAAGAGGCATTCCGCACCCCAAACAGATACAACCAAAACAGAAGCACGTCACACCAAATAATAGTTAAAACACTCCACATTCAAGATAAAGGACTGGTGCTGAGAGCTTCAAGGGAGAAAAAACAAGTCACTTTTAAAGGTAAACCTATTAAAATAACAAATGACTTCTCAGTCGAAACAGTAAAAGCAAGAAGAGCTTGGAGAGACATACTTCAAGTATTGAATGAGCAAAAATGTCAACCCAGGCTGATTTACCCTGCAAAACTATCCGTCATGAACGAGGGAGAAAGAAAAATCTTCCAGCACAAAGACAACTTGAAGGGATACATGTCCACAAAACCAGGCCTTCAAAAAATGCTAGAAATGATACTCAAGCGTGAAGAAAAAAACAGGCATATCCAGGAGAACAGAAGGCAAGTATAACGCCATTAAAAGCGAAGCAACATACTTATAAAAACGACTAAACATAATAAATGTGTGGAATTAAAAATAGTTTCTCCATTATAACACTAAATGTTAATGGAATAAACTCACCGATCAAGAGACACAGATAACAAATTTGGATTAAAAATCACAATCCATCAATCTGCTGCCTGCAGGAAACGCATCTCACCACAAAAGATAGGCATGCCCTAAAAATAAAAGGCTGGTCAACAATTCTACAAGCTAGTGGAAGCAGAAAACAGGCAGGAGTAGCCATTATGCTATCAGACAAAGTAGACTTCAAACCAAAGAAAATCATGAGAGACACAGATGGATACTACATTTTAGTCACAGGTACAATTCACCAGAAAGACTTCACAATACTGAACATATATGCACCCATTACCGGCCCTTCCACATTAATTAAGAAAACCCTACAGCATCTAAAGCAAGAAATCAACCCCCAAACAATAATTCTTGGGGACTACAACACCGCCCTCTCAACATGGGATAGAACAACAGGTCAAAAGCTTAACAGAGACACTTTGGAACTTAATCAAACTCTTAAAGAAATGGACCTTACAGATCCCTATCGAACTTTTCACCCACCCACCAAAGAATACACATTTTTCTCAGCAGCACACGGAACTTTCTCCAAAATAGATCACATATTGGGCCACAAACTGAATCTACACATATACAAAAAAGTTGAAATTCTAACCTGTGCCCTATCAGACCACCACGGCCTAAAGCTGGACATCCACAACACAACAAACAAGAGAAAATACACTAACTCCTGGAAACTTAACAATATGATGCTGAATGAGAACTGGATTCAGGAAGAAATTACAAAGGAAATTCAAGATTTCCTGAAAGTGAATGATAATGAAAATACAACTTACCAAAATCTTTGGGACACAATGAAAGCAGTTCGAAGACGTAAGTTCATAGCTCTTAATGCCTACATCAAAAAAATGGAAACATCAGAAATAAACAACTTAACAATGCAGCTTAAAGCGTTAGAGAAACTAGAGCAATCTGATCCCAAAAGTAGTAGAAGAGAGGAGATTAGCAAAATAAGGGGAGAAATATCTGAAATCGAGACTAAGAAAATGATAGAAAAAATCATCCACTCAAAAAGCTGGTTCTTTGAAAAAATCAATAAGATTGATACACCCCTAGCTAAATTAACCAAAAGCAGGATAGAGAAAACCCAAATTAACAAAATTAGAAATGAACATGGAGTTATCACTACTGATACCCAAGAAGTCCAGAGAATTATAACATCATATTTCAAAAACTTGTACTCTGTTAAGTTTGATAACACAAAAGAGATGGATGAATTTCTAAGTAAACACAACTTACCTAAATTGAATCAGGAAGTTGTGAATTATTTAAATAGTCCTATAACATACAAGGAAATTGAGGAAGTAATCTTGAATCTTCCCGCCAAAAAATGTCTTGGACCAGATGGATTCAGCACAGAGCTCTACTAGACATTTAAGGAGTTAATAACACCAATACTCCTTAAACTGTTCCATCAAATAGCAAAGGAAGGAACACTACCAAATTCCTTCTATGAAGCTAATATCCTTTTAATCCCAAAACCTAATAAAGATTCATTTACAAAAAAATAACTATAGGCCGATCTCCCTGATGAACACAGATGCAAAGATTCTCAACAAAGTCTTAGCAAATTGGATTCAAAAACATATTAAAAAAGATCATTCACGGGGACCAAGTAGGCTTCATCCCCGGCACACAAGGTTGGTTCAACATACGCAAATCAATAAATGTAATTCATCATGTAAACCAGTCCAAAGTCCAAGACCACATGATACTCTCGATAGATGCAGAAAAAGCTTCTGACAAGATCCAACAGCCTTTCATGATCAAAACGCTGGAGACAGTAGGAATGGAAGGAACCTTTATCAATATAATAAAAGCTCTACACAACAAGCCCAGAGCAAGATTATGCTCAATGGGGAGCAATTGGAAGCATTCCCACTTCGATCAGGAACTAGACAAGGCTGTCCACTCTCACCACTTCTATTCAATATTGTACTTGAAGTCTTAGCCGAAGCCATAAGACAAGAAAGGGACATAAGAGGGATTCAAATCGGCAAGGAAGAAGTCAAGCTATCCCTATTTGCAGATGACATGATCTTATACCTGAGGTATCCCAAAAGCTCCACTAGGAAGCTCCTCGAACTAATTGAGAAGGTCAGCAGGGTGGCAGGATATAAAATAAATATGGAAAAATCAGAGGCCTTCATATATGCCCATAATGAAAGAAGAGAAAAAGCCTTGAGAGAAACAATCCCATTTACTATAGCCCCTAAAAAAATGAAATACCTTGCTATAAACCTAACCAAGGAGGAAAAAGACCTTTACAATGAAAACTTTAAAACCCTAAAGGAAGAAACAGCAGAAGACACCAGAAGGTGGAAAGACCTCCCTTGTTCCTGGATTGGCAGAATCAACATCGTAAAAATGACCATCCTACCAAAGGCAATATACAAATGCAATGCTATACCAATTAAAATCCCAAAGCAATTCTTTAAAGAAGATGACCAAAAAATCTCAAAATTCATATGGAGGCACAAAAGACCCAGGATAGCAAAGACAATCTTGAGTAACAAAAACACCATACCAAACCTAAGTCTATACTACAAATCCATAGTTATAAAAACAGCCTGGTACTGGCTCCAAAATAGACACACAGATCAATGGATAAGGGTTGAAGACCCAGATATAAACCCACAAAAATATAGCCATTTGATCTTTGAGAAAGGGGCCCAAAGAATCCAATGGAAAAAGAACAGCATCTTCAACAAATGGTGCTGGCAAAACTGGATCTCCACATGCAGAAGATTAAAGCTGGACCCGTACTTGTCACCATGTACAAGACTTAATTCCATATGGATCAAGGACCTTGATATCAGGCCAGAGACTATAAAAACCATAGTTGAAAGGATAGGGAACTCCCTCAAGCTGATTGGGCTAGGCCCACATTTCCTAAACAGACATCCAATGGCACAGTCACTGCTACCAACTCTCAACAGTGGGATCTTGTGAAATTGAAGAGCTTCTGTTCAGATAAAGAGATTGTAACACGAGCTCAAAGGCAACCCAGAGAAGGGGAGAAAATCTTCACTAACCACATATCTGATAGAGCTCTACTGTCCAGAGTGCACAAAGAACTTAGAAAACTAAACACCAAGGAAACCAATGGCCCAATTAAAAAATGGGCCCTGGAACTTAAAAGAAATTTTACCAGGGATAAAATTAAAATGTCTAACAAATATCTTAAAAAATGCTCCACTTCTTTAGCCATCAAGGAAATGCAAATCAAAACTTCCCTGAGATATCATCTCACCCCAGTCAGGATGGCAAAAATCCACAATACAAACAACAAATGCTAGAGAGGATGTGGAGAGAGGGGAACTCTCCTACATTGCTGGTGGGAATGCAGGCTCATACAGCCACTCTGGCGAGCCATCTGGAGATTCTTAAAGAAATTAAAGATTGAAATGCCATATGACCCTACTATTCCACTTTTGGGAATAACCCCCCATAAAACAGAGGTTCACCTCGATAGCACAAGCACGACCATGTTCATAGCAGCACTGTTTACAGTAGCAAAGACATGGAATCAACCCAAATGTCCAACAGTTGACGAGTGGATAAGGAAACTGTGGTACATGTATACAATGGAGTACTACTCAGCCATCAAAAATGATGAATTACTGGAATTTGCCGGGAAATGGATGTCATTAGAAACAATTATATTAAGTGAAGTATCCCAATCCCAGAAAGTTAAGCGCCGTATGTACTCCCTAATAGGTGGCTCCTAGTACCAAACCCACCCAACCCACTTTGAGACACTCATAGGTAAATCTATGTATTACCTACAGTAATTGCAAGGATTATAAACAGGAGGGATGGGGTTGGAGGGCCACACCAGAAACAAGGAGAGAAGTGACCATGTTACAGTAGAGAAAATAGGCCTCCATCAAGGACTGCAAGTAAGTAATGTGACACGTGGTTAAGTTCACAGATGTTCGTTCCTGATCATTTACAACTAAGGGAGTATGATCTCAACAGAAGAAGAGGGCATATAGTCTGGCAGATAAAAAGTAACCTTTTTTGCAAATGGGTTATTGACCCCTCCCTCACTGAGGTTTCCTACTTTTATTACATCTACCCTTGAATGTGCTCTTATAATAATACTCCAGTTTAACAGCTTTTTGTCTCTGGCCAGGGGGTGACATACAGTGCCCAGCAGGATGGAGTGAAGGGCATTGCAGGAGCAACAAAACTGCAAAAGAAAATCAACAAACCACAATCCAGAACTTCAGAGACTCTATATCAACCACCTAGAACTAGGCCAGACTAATCTCTCCCCATCCTGAAGCTCAGGGACATTTGCGGAAGAGGGGGCGGTAAAAGTGTAAGAGCGAAAGGATGGGAAGAGCAATGATTTGCAAGATACTCCACACAAGTTAGGGCCGAAGCAATCATAATTGGACTTTGCATGCCCTGCGCAATGTCCAACACACTATTGACCTCACAAAGTCTAGCATCTGCTAAAGGCACCAAGTTCCTTGGAAGCAAGGGATTGACAGCCACAGTAGTGTTCCTATGCTTAATGGGAACACCAGAAAGGTTCAGGGAAATGCCACTGGGTCCTTGTACATCATCAGAGAGGAAGGCCCAGAGGAGAGTCAGGCATGCACATTAAAGGACTCTCTGGGAATTGGGGCGGGAGACACTGGAGGATGGGGAGGGAGGGGTGAGGGAAGAGGGAGCAGGGGATTCGGGGGGGAGGAGGAGGGAGGAAGAGAACCGGTGTACCTATTAAGTTTGTATGAGCAGAAATAATAATAAAAAGTGTTAAAAAAAACAATACATCTCATATACTTGAAAAAAAAGAAATTGAGAGAATATGAATCTACAAAAATGCATAAACCCAGATGGGACGAGTAAAGCTATTTTAAAACTTGATAATACCTACTCTAAAAAAAACTAACACATATATAATGAAATATTGGTATATATAATATTTGTAAACCTGATAAAATTCAAATGTTTTCTAAGAAATACATAAGACTGTGCATATGTATGTAACTGAATATTATTTTAATGTGAGAATATCCCTTTGGAATGTAACAAAATTTGATTTACTGAAATTCAAATGTAAATATATATGCTACAATTATCTAGAAACCCTGCATACTAGTGAGATGTAATTTCCCCTCTGTTTCATGAGCTTTGAACAAAAAGTAAATATAAATATTATAAAAATCATTCTTCCTGCATGGTCAGCAATGGAGAGTATTCATAAGAAACCATCACTAGAGATCCTTCCTAAACCAGTACTCTACTCAAAGTTCTAGAAGAGACGTATGCTACTAACAGCCTCCTTTCACTCAAGTCCCTTAAACTACCCTTCCCGCCACCCTATACCACACTATAGTGGCCTCCTATGTCTGTGCTCTGACTGGTACAGAACCTTGTCATTCTTCTGGCCAATAAATTTATTTAAGGAGAGAAGAAAAATTAGATATAAGACAGCAAGATGTTTGAGTCATCCATATGGCTACATCCGTCTACTCATCTATGCACATTTGGCCTCTGGCTTACAGAGGAACCAGCAGGTACATTTTTCCCAAGCCACCCACTACACTGGTACCCAAGATGCCAATTAACATTGAAAGAAACGAATTCTGAAAATGTAATGGTTAAGCCTCAAAACTTCCAGTGATGATATGGTTGGAAGCGGTGTCTCTGTGCATTTACACTGTAGAATTCTGAAGGGTAAATCTAACACGACCAGAAAAAAAATGACGCATTCTATCTTCCCGCATACTATGGATAAGAGTATCTGGCATCAATATCGCATGGTGAACAACCTCTGAGACATTCGTTGGAAGCCAGTAATCATTACACAATGTATCATGAGTAATGTATCATGAGTAATGAAGTACTCAGCATTAAATATAGCGCTCTAGGGAACTTTAGGACAAGTCAATCAGGGAGATTTCAATATAAACATGTTCCAAGGAATAATGACATTGGGACTATTACTACAATTGCTACTTCTTCTCATAAAATGTTGTGGCAATGAGATATCATCTAGAAATAGCACAGTTGACAATAGATGATATTTAGACCAAAACAAGAAGAAATAAAGACTGAAAATGACAGTCATCATGTTCATTGACTTGATAATAGACAAATACAAAAATACAGAATCTCTACCCATTAGACAAATTTTCTACATCTCATTGGCTTATGAAGTCAGGGGGATATATATGCATGCATGTGTGTGTGTGTGTGTGTGTGTGTGTGTGTGTGTGTGTGTGTGTGTGTGCGCGCGCGTGCATACACACATGCATGCAAGTGTGTGCAGATGCATGTGCATACACTCAGGTACAAAAGTTAGATGTTGGGTGACCTACATCATTTTCTGCCTTAGTCCCTTGAGAGACCGTGACTGTGATGGAACCTAGAACTAGGTTGATTACCAGCAAGCTCCAGCAATTCTCTTGTTTCAGTTCCCTGTGATGCTGTGGTTACAGGTATAACTGAGGCCAGGTCTGACTTTTTTTTACCTGGTTTTTAGGAATTTAAATTCAGGTCCTCATGCTTGCTATGCAAGCATTTTTACTAACTGAACCATCTCCCCCAGCTCAAAACATGATTGTTGTAGATAAAAAAGGATATTTGAACAGAAATGCATATATCCACCAAGGTCCCATACAAAATGTTTGCTAGTAAAGAACGTCTGTGAACTTAACCAGGTTTCTCATTACTTACTTGCAGACCTTGATGGAGGCCTATTTTCTCTGCTGTAACATGGTCTCCTCTCTCCTTGTCCTGATCTCACCAGAAGGGGAGGGCATATAGTCTAGCAGATAAAAAGTAATCATTTTGCAAATGGGTGATGGACCCCTCCCTCAGGGAGGTTTCCTACTCTTATTACATCTACCCTTGAATGTGCTATTACAACAAGACTCCAGTTTAACAGCTTTTTGTCTCTGGCCAGGGGGTGACATACAGTGCCCAGCAGAATGGAGTGAAGGGAATTGCAGGAGCAGCAAAACTGCAAAAGAAAATCAACAAACCACAATCCAGAACTTCAGAGACTCTATATCAATCACATAGAACTAGGACAGCCTAATCTCTCCCCATCCTGGAGCTCAGGGACATTTGCGGAAGAGGGGGCGGTAAGATTGTAAGAGCAAAAGGATGGGAGGAGCAACGATTTGCAAGATTCTCAACAATAGTTGGGGCCAAAGCAATCATAATGGGACTTTGCATGCCCTGCGCAATGTCCAGCGCACTGTTGCCCTCATAAAGTCTAGCATCTGTTAAGGGCACCGAGACCCCTGGAGGCAAGGGATTGACAGCCATAGTAGTGATCTTATGCTTAAGGGGAACAAGAGAAAGGGCTTATGGAAATGCCACTGGGTCCTTATATGTCATCGGAGAGGAGGACCCAATGGAGAGTTAGGCGTACACAATAAAGGATTCTCTGGGAATTGGGGGGGAGGCACTGGGGGAAGGGGAGGGGGAGGAGGGGGGAGGGAGGGAACTGGTAAAAAATTTTAAAATGTATAATTAAATTTTTAATAAAAAAAAAAAACAAACAAAATGTTTGCTAGTGATTCTGTACACCACTGGGTAAGCCTAGTGCCATTAGTCTAAGTTCTGAACTTTACCACATGCACTTTCATACTACGGGCAAGTGAGTAAATATGAGTGGTAAAAATCCACCTGGTTTAGGCAGGGACCTGGGGACAGGTGGCATGACCAGCAATATCCTTGCAAATTTATTTGTTTCAATTGAAGATCATACATTGCAGCACTTGCTGCCGGCTCCCTTTAAAGAGAACACTGAACAAAATCTTTCTCCCCTTCATCTGACTTCTACCAAGACAATCTAGAAAAGTGATCATTAATCTCTCCCGCAGAAACATAAAGGGTCTGTTAACTAACAAGTTCATGTCACACAGAATATTCATGTTGACAGAAGGTAGAGGACATCAGAAATTCTGTCCTCTCTCTTCCTTGCCCAATTGTCCCTTGACCTTTATTTCTAAGGTGCATTTTAATCCAGTGATGCACAGGCTAGAGATAATGGGAAGTCAACTTGTAACAATGTGTGTGTGTGTGTGTGTGTGTGTGTGTGTGATAGAGAGAGAAAGAGAGAGAGAAGAGGAAGAAGAAAAAGAAGAGGAGGAGGAGGAGGAGGAGGAGGAGGAGGAGGAGTAAAAATGGAAGTTTCCAGGGTCTCAGTCTCAATCAGGTTCTTTGTTCATTTTTTTTTTCTGTAAACTAAGTACATCGGTGAAATCTGAAGACAACAATGAATAAAACAAAACCCCTCATATGGTTAACTTTCAATTATAGAGAGTGTTGAGAATAAATAGTACAAGGAAAGCAGTACAGGTTCCTTCTTATAGTGCTGGTGGTACATATTTAAATAGGGTGATCAAAGAAAGCCCAAGTAGGGATGGAGTATGTTGTACTGACCAAACTTTTTTTTAAATTTATACTTACTTATTTTTCCCCAATCATACAAGCTCAATAGGTACCCAGGTCTCCTCCCTCCACCCTTTCCCAGTCCCCCTTGCACCCTCCCCACCTTTTCCCCTTCCTTTTACTCCCTCCCTCCCATTCCCCGGAGCATCCTTTTGTGTGAATGCTAAACCTCCCCCTGAGTCCTCCACTCTGGGGAGGTGTAAGGACTCAGTGGCATTGCCCAGAGCCCTTTCTTGGGCTCCCCTTTAGCATGGAAACACTATTATGACTATTACTCCCTTGCCTCTAAGGATCCTAGTACCTGTGATCCATGCTAGACTTTGGGGGGTCGTTGACATGTCAGTCATTGTGGAGGTCATGCAAAATCTGACTATGGCTACTGCAGCCCTAACTTGTGTGGAGTATCTTGAATATCATTGGTCCTCCCCATCTTTAGGCCTGATGAAACTTTTTGACCAATAAGACCATTTATCATGAAGTGTCTCACAGAAGTCAGGAACTGCTGTTTTTAACAAAGGAGAAGAAACACATCAACTGAGTGCTAGTAAAGCAAATATAAGTGATTTAAAAAAAAATAGAAGTAGGATGGGAAGATGCTCAATCCACAAAGTGCCAACCTTGAAATGTTCATTGCACAACCTGATTTTAATGATGACTTCTACTCGACAATATGTCAAATATACAAAAAGCTGATTATGGTGGCTCTTGTTTGTAATCCAGTGCGGCAAGTCTAAAACGGGAAAATCCCTAGGGCTTACTGTCCAATCACTTTTACCTACTTGATGAGTTAGTTGTAGGACAGTGAGAGATCCTATATATTAAATAAATAAATAAATAAATAAATAAAGCTGAATACTACCTGAGGCTGTTCTCTGACCCACACACACACAGATACATACATGTACTCTTGTGTACCTGCACACATATGTAACTTCACACATGCAAACATATCTATGTATACACACACACACACACACACACACACACACACACACACACAAAATAAGTTGAATTTTCGTTTTCATTCATCAAAAAGCTGAGGCTTACAAAATCTAGAGCTGTGGAATGCTTCCATATTGTCATCAGAGACTCAAGACTCATTTGAGTTTTCTGCTCCAGCCTTCTGAATTCATGGCTTCTAGCCTCAAGCTGGTTTCAGTCTCCGGTGTTTTCCCCATCTCCAGCCTTCGCCCTGGACTCAAGAGAACTCTCCTTTCTACAAGTCTGCTCCTAAGTTCTACCCAACATATTTTATGTGCATTTTATTGGCCATCCCTAAATGACCACAGCATCTAGCATGTAATTTAACCAAAATGGAATCTCTCATGGTAAGACTAAGTTTTGTTCATTTACTCATTTGACTAAGAAAAGAGAATGATAATTAGCAAACTGCCTCAAAAAGGAAGGACTAGAAAGGGAAAGGGTTTTCCTGTATAAGAAAGGAAAATTTTCGTTTTTTATTTCTGTTTTCTTTTTGAGACAGTGTCTCATATATCTGAGACGCTCTTCAAGGTTGCTATGTATCTAAGGATCACCTTGAATTTTTAATCCTCCTACCACCACCTTCCTAATCCCTGCTGTACTGCCACCGTGTCTGGTTTGTGATGCTGGAGATTGAGCCTGAGGCTCTGAGCATATCAGGCAAGTACTCTACCTAGCAGGCTACATTTCCAGGTCCAAAAACATTCTATTTTAATGAGCCAAAGGGTGTACCATCCCAAAATCAGTATTGCCACTGCAAACCTCATGTTTCTTAGGAAACATGTAGTCAAAACCTTGTAGAACATAACTACCAATATCCAGATCACCATACTCTCATTCTATGGGGCTCCATGCCTATTATGTCCATTTACTACAAAGGAGGCAGAATGACAGTCTAAGGCCCTGCGAATATCCTAATGTCATTTCCCTACTTACAATCTCTAGAAAAAAGTATATATATATGAAATAATCCCTCATTATGCTTAGAATAAAATCAAACACCATGAAATGAGCAATGCTTGTCTCTGGCTGCTTCTTCACCACTCTCCCCTTTCCTCTTATACTTCGGTCACACTGTCTTTGTTTTGTTTTGCTAGAGGGGAGGCAAATTTCATGTTATTTTGTTTGTTTTATACAGTAGTGGAGAGTAACCCATGTCATCATGCTTGCTAAGTAAGCATTCCACCGCTGAGCTTTACCAGCACACTGGTTTGCTATTTTTATGCCAGGGTCTCATCATGTTGCTGAGGCTACCTTTCATCCTGTAACCTCCCTGCTTCAGCCACCCACATTACTGGTATATGCTGCCACTTTGGGCTCTTGGTACTGAAATACACCAAGGTAATTCCAACCTTAGGGAGTTTTTCTGAAATGTTCTTATTAACATAGCTGAATGTTTTCTATCATTCTAATCACTATTAAAACACCTTTCGAAAAACATTCCCCAGGCCATCTAATGAAATCCCATTGCTACTACACATTCCCTATCACATTGTTCTATATCCTTCATAACTAGTTAACTTCTGCAAGCCTAAGCATTTGTTTTCTTATTTTTTTAATCACATTATAAAGCTCCCTAAAGGCAGAAGTAGCTCTTCTCTTATTATTCCCATCTCAGAACCATAATGAATGGCACAAAGTAGGCCTTCCATACTGTTGACTGAATGATTTGATTTGAAGTATGTTCGCATCTTTTCATTCCTCGTTTAACATCCCTCAAGAACCTGGTAGAAATCAGCTCCAGCTAACACAACTCAATTCTTAAAAGTGCATCATTAGCAAAGAAGAGCATCATAGTCTTGGGCATGTTCTACTGCTATCAGCACTGTCTCATTATCTGGCTTAGAAAACATATTTATTCATACAGACTCATGTATTGATTTTTGAGAATATTCAGGAATAGATTTCCCAATATCATAAATTAGTGCCTTATATCTCGCCATGTGACTATGTATGATCAAAGCCAAAATATTTACTAAACCACCATTCCCCTGATTTTAATGGTAATTTGTATTTGAAGACTTTATCTAGAAGATTTCACATAGAAGACTTGCTGTTTATTCCAAATGAGAGTGAGGAATGACATACAGACTACAGTACATTCACAAAACACCATTTTCTTTTCATTCTAGGAACATAACTGGAATTCATCTAGAAAGGGACATATTACAAAATCTATCCAATGAAATGTGGATAAAAGTGACCTATGCTATATGATGGAAGGGTCTAGAACCCAATATCACTCAAGGGAGTAGAATCATCTATAATTTCCACCTGAGTTAAAAAAATAATATAAGTGATAAACTGTCATTGAATTAAGCTCTTGAGATGTTTGGAATTGTTATGACACTTATCCTACTCTGAGGTATACATAGGAGCAAAAGAAAGATCAGGCAATAAAATAACACTAAATTAACTTTAAAAAAGAAAAATTCAGGGCTGGAGAGATGGCTCAGGGGTTGAGACTTTGTCTTGCAGACAGACGATCCTGAGTTCAGATCCCAGGTCTCACATAAAAAATGCCAGGCAGAAAGGGCAGTGGCCTGCACTTCCGGCCCTGGTGGGCAAAGTGTGGGAAATCCCAGAGTGAAGCAAGGAGGTAGAAGCAATCCAGGATGATTCCCGAAATCATCCTTGGTCCTCCACAGGAACACACAGTGCCCTCTGATACACACAACACACACACTCACATATATAAACAAACAAACAAATAAATAAATAAATAAATAAATAAATGAATGAATGAATGAATAAAATAAATAAAATTATTTTTACAAAATTAAAATTCAACTTCCTGCAATCTCAGACTTTTTGGACTCTTACAAATTACACAGTTTTAACATCAATAGCAGACTAGAAAAAAGCTAATGGCTTCTTACATGACAAACCTACTGTATTTACTTTTCAAGTACTTCAAATGTTTCTATCTAGAACATGAAAGAAATATTTTAGTAGGATGACTTCAGGAAAATGCACAATGCGAAGCACCCAAAGTGTTTTTCAAAAAGGAAAACAACTCAGTATGCTCCCAAAGTTCTGCTCAGATATTAATCAAGGAACGTTCAAAGCAAAGTAAAATTGCTGTGCTTACTATGAAATTTAAGAATTTTTTTCTGGTAAGGGTAGAATGCTACTTAGTTATCATTTAATTTAATATCTATCCAAAGTCTTTAAACTAGAAAGAACTTTTATATCTTTAAAAGATGCCACCTTGGGATTCATATGCTTAAACCAAACCTATCTTGTTTATGATCACACTTCAAATATTTCTTGCTAAAACATATTCAGTCCATTGTGACTTGCAGAAAATGAGAAATTTCTGCAAAATTTCAGTTTTCCAGAATTAATTTTCTCTATCTATATATTAATAAAAATAGTAACATCTCTAACGTACCTAAGAATTGACAAAAATCATATCTGTTATGAAGTTATAATTTATACTCAGAGGAATACAGAGAAGAGAAAGAAGAAAAAGAAAAGAAAAAGAAAAGGATTTATTATCATCCTTAATACTACTCTACCTAATTAATCTTCCGAATTTAATGAACAGCATTTTAAATTTTAAATTTTTTCCATGTTTCTTGGACTACCACAAACTAATAACATACAGTATGCAATATAATGCATTTTACTTGCAGGATATGGATGTTTTCTATAACAAAAGCATTAATTATTCCTACCAAAAGTTTAACTTGACATGATTTTAAAAACTACATACGCTCACCACATTTTTACTGCTTTTAAAAAAATCCACTATTTCATTTAGCACTTTGAATAGGACCATTCATTTGTCCAGTGGTATCAGTCCCTGGTTTAAAATTTCCAAATGTTTTAAGTATAGGAGGAAAACCACAGAAAAATATTAAGTGAGTAGAGACAAAAACGTTCTCTCTGTGTAGTATGATTGCTTTCTGATTTGTGCTAATTTGGCCTTTCTAAAACTTTTGCACTGAGCATATAATTAATTTTACAAGATAAAGTTAAAACTAATTAAGCATAAAGTACCTTTTTTAGTCACCTAACTTTGGGTTTGTAATTATATCTAAGGGCTGGTTTTAATTCATTTTGGCTTAGAATTCTCTTGTTCTCAAGTTTATTTTCAAAAAGAATGATAGAGCAAAATGCACAGTGTCAAACAGAATTCTTCCTCCTTCTCAAGAGAAGACTGTTTAGAAACGAACATCTTTTTGAAGCACCTGTTTCCTTTCAACAGGGTTGACAGATAAAGTTTGATTGAGAGAAATGCCAATCGTGTCATGAGGCAGATGGATTAACGTTCTAACATGTTTTTTCTGACAGAAAGTCTCAAGTTTTACTTCTATGCTTAGCAAATTATTTTTAGAAATATCATTTGTTCAATAGAGATGATGCATTTTACTACTTCTTAGAGCAAACCATTGATCCCTATCACCGTGGCATTAGGTAGGCCTCACAAATCATCCAGGCATCTGCCCTTAGCCTCAAATAAATCACTGACAGAGCAGTAAAGAAAAGGAAAATGCCAATCAGAGCTGGGAAGTCAACAGAAAAAGAATTCATGCTACTTCTATGTATGTCATTTTCTTAAACATATTAAATTATTCTAATTTCAGTTGCAATTTCCTCTTGAGAATTTCTCTCATAAAATATATTTTAATATAGCATAAATTTTACCAGCAGGTATTTTTGAGTTGTGGAAAGGTATATATAGATGTATGCTAAATCCAGAATACATCTTAAAGTAAGTGTTTAAGCAATGATAAACAAAATGAGAATAACCAGAATTCATCAAATATATATGGATGAAATTGGCAACAGAAAATTTTAATAAAAGTTACATAAAAGAATAAATTTTAGATATGTATATGTGTACATTCATTGGTATTTAGCATTCCTATATTTCAAAAATTATCAATTGTCCAACCTAAAAGCTCTTACCTACTTTGTTTTATTATCAAGAAGGTTGATGGGGAGAGAAATAATCACAAGCCCCATCAATGGCATCAGATCTGTAAGATGCAATATAAACAACATGTGACCACCAGTGTAATAGAGACATGAGTACCAAGGAGAAAACCAACAGTTTTCTGATTGGATTCAAGACCCACTTGTCAGAATGGTACCCATCTCTGTTACTGTAAACTAGAAGAAGAACCTAAAAAAGGGAAGGAAATAGATCAATAGGGAAGACAGCCAATAAACCTATAGGTAGGAAGACAGTACATCAAAGTGCTCTGTACGTCCCTGTTATTATATCCACAGAATGGGAACTCGCAGTGGAAACCTTTGGGTCTAAAGCTGGATGAGTGAAGGAAAATGCATAAATCAGTGGGGTGGCCTGAAGAGAGGTAACTTGATATATCACGGAGGCCTGAGGCCCCCACAGGAGTAGACAGGCCAGAGTGAACTCAGAGGTCCATAGAAGCATACAGGCAGAAGGGTGGGAGAGGGAATGGTGAAGGGAAGGGAGGGATGGGAGAGAGGGGGGAGAGAAGGAAGCTGGAACAAATACTCAATATGCTTGTAAAAATAGAAAAAAAATAATTAAAAAAGAAGGTTGAGAATAAATTGTTTGAACACAGAAAATCTCCCTCAAAGCTAATGTCACCCCTGATGTGATCTCGGAAGTGCTAGAAAGTTGCTTCCATAAACAAGGTAAATTCCATTGTCTGCTACCTCATTCTAAAAGGTTTTCCTTTTCTCCTCCATAATTCCAAAAGGTTTTCTTCCACTGAGGTGAAGAGAATACCATAGTTCTGGGACTTTCTTGTAGCAAAAGGATAGAACAGAAAGGGGTGCCGTGCTGGTCCCTAAGCCCAAGATTCCTGATTAGACAGTCAAGATTGAGCCAGGTTCTACTGTAGTCAATGAACCTAATCACAGAACTTCTGGGCTACTGTGCTAGTTAGATATACAAGAATCAAATTGACAATTGAATACTGAGCTAAGGGCACATTTGCGAAGAACTGGTATGTAAGACAAGCCCAAAGAAAACTTGCAGAAAAGTATCTACTTCACATGGAAAGACCTAATCCATGGTTGGTGGGATCATATACTAGACAGGTGGATGGAGCTGGTTAAGTAGTTTCAGCATACTGACTCAAAGTCTTACAAATGAGGCTTACCCCTCTCTTAGCAGTCCTGTGGACATGGTGAGGCCAATTCCTTCAGTTCCTGGTATCGGTATGAATTCTCCTGCCAAGCTGAATTATGAACTGTAAGCAGAACTGTGAGCAAGAATAGAACCTTTTAACCCTAAGCTGGTTGGTCATGAAATTATCAACAACATGCAGAAGAACTGCAATAATTACCCATATGTAGTTCTGATAGAGAAAGAGAGAGAGACAGAGAGACAGAGACAAAGAGAGAGAGAATTTGGCTTGAGCAGAAAATAAAATTAAATCAAAATAAAGATCAGTAAAGTCTGATTCTAATCATTTCACTTAGATATATTCTTTCTTATATTATCTCTACAGAATTTCACTGTCACTCTATTCCCAGACAAGAAAAGGGATCTGGGAAGACAACAGAAAGTCAAAGTAAATAAATATTACTCAGAGTCATAAAAGAACCAAACTTATGATTGGTAAGGAGAAAATTCACACTGCAGGGGTAAAAGATAACCTGGTGGAGGAAATAAACTCCCAAACATACAGTAGTTCAGACAATGAGATTGTATTCTTTGTTCACATGACCACATGAAGTACATTTTCTCATCAGTGAGTAACGTCTCCCATTTAAGTCAGGAATTTAAACCACTTACCCTGTGACTTTAGATCCTCACAGCCTTGAAGAACAATTGAGTAGCATTTCCATTCACATTCTATTGGTCTAGTCACAGGACCACACTCAGGGGAGGCTGGGAAATTCAATCAAGTTGTGTGGCCTAGAGGAAAGGAAAAAAATAATTGGATAAGCAGTCAGAAACCTCTCATATCCAGAACTTCAGAGACTCTATATCATCCACATAGAACTAAGCCAGCCTAATCTCCCCCCATCCTGAAGCTCAGGAACATTTGCGGAAGAGGGGGCAGTAAGATTGTAAGAGCAAAAGGATGGGGGGAGCAATGATTTGAAGAGTCTCTACACTAGTTAGGGCTGAAGCAATCATAATAGGACTTTGCATGCCCTGCGCAATGTCCATCACACTATTGACCTCACAAAGTCTAACATCGGCTAAAGGCACCAAGATCCTTGGAGGCAAGGGATTGACAGCCACAGTAGTGTTCCTATGCTTAAGGGGAACACGAGAAAGGGTTCAGGGAAAGGCCACTGGGTCCTTGTACGTCATTGGAAAGGAGGGCCAAGAGGAGAGTTAGGCATACACAATAAAGGACTCTCTGGGAATTGGGGGGGAGGCACTGGGAGATGGGGAGGGAGGGAGGCGGAGCAGAGGGTTCGGTGGGGGGGGAGGAAGAGGGGGGAGGGAACTGGTCTACCTATTAAGTTTGTATGAGCGGAAATAATAATAAAAAATGTTAAAAAAAAAGAAACCTTTCATATAAGTGGTCTACATCTTTCTGTTTTACTCATTTTCAAATCCCTAACAATTTTTGTTCAATGTGATAAACATAGTTAATTTGATAAAATTGTGGAGTGGATGTTGCAAGTCAGAAACTGAATCATTGTGATATTTCAATTTTTATTTCTATGCTTTATATATTTTATTATTTGCTCTAATCTGATATTTAGTTAATATTATTTTAACATTAAGGCAAGCAAAAGCATAACATTACCCATTTTAAAATTCCTACTTCATATTTGACTCAACATCTTTCTTTGACCCTAGCTATCTAGTGATCACCTTATCACAGGTGCCAGACCAAGATGTAGGGTGATGCTGTCTCACACTCTGCACTCTGTTCTGCCTGGAAGAAGAGAAAAAAATAACTTTTTCCTTCCCGTTTCTTTTGCTTTGTTGTTGATAACTTCATGGTGAAAATCACCACTATTATGGTCAATAGCCTTTACAGTGTCTCCATTTTTTTCTTTCTTTTTAGTGTGTGTGGAAGGGGGGGGGTCCATATGCACAAATGAGTCTTTTTCAGTTGCTCTCCGTTTTATTTATGGAAGCAGGGTCTCTCAATACAAATGCGAAGCTTGCCTGGCTTTCACTTGGGTTCTGCGGATCTGCACATGTAGACAAGCACCTTACCACCAAGCCATCTCTCAGGCTCTCCACTGCCATCTGTTCTGGGATCCTTCTGTGGTGCAGGAATTCAAACATCATTTCTCTGAGGAAAAAGAACAGATTCTTCAGAAGACCCTGGGGGAGACTTGCCCTGAATGGTGTCCTAAAATGGAAATTCAGCTTCACTCCTTAGGATCTTCTTCTTGGAGACTTGTTGATAGAACTCCCTCACAACTCTTAGGGAGATAAGCAAGAGCATTTCAGCTTATTTGAACATAGAGGATACTATGCACCCTTGCCATAACAAAGAATGGGAATGTGCACTGCATCTGACATTTTGCCCCTCAGATTGTTGTACAAAAGATAATCTCACTCCCTAATCACTGGCTGAGATAGTGAGAGTTCGGCTACCTTTGGTCTTGGGGGTAGTATGAGACGAGCTGAAAGCTCCACAAAGGGGAAAAAGGAAGGAATGGTTGTCACTTCCCCAACCTCTAATCCCCCCAAAGATGGTCTTACATACAGAAGGAGTGTTGGCACCTGATATGCTAAAATGGTGCCTCTCAGCAGGCAACCCTTAAATGCTGTTCCTAGGGACAGAAAATTCTCTGAACTCAAGGCACAAGAGATGTGGTGCCTTTTGTTCTCAGATATGAGTTCTAGTCAAAATTCCAGGAAAAAGTCTATTTTGCACTTCACACCATGACTCTGAAATCATTTCTTTGTCAATGGAAGCTTTGACATTTTGGAGCATTGAACTTGATTTTTGGCTCTCTAATCTGTGGGGTATCTCCAAGGAAATGATAACAGTCCCTTATCAGAAAAAAAATGTAACTGTTCTGTACAGATAATTTCTGCCATCCCACCCAGGAAAATCACTGACGTCATTTTAACATACTGCCCTTCAAAAAGCAAAATTTACAGCACTTACACTTCTGATTTTTTTCTAAGATAAATACAAAATCTTGGATATGAAATTCATGAGGCACATACTTAGAAAATACCACGTAACTGAACCAAATAACCAGCAAGAAAAGGTTTTAATTAATGTATATAATTTGATTATGAACTATCTCCTTAGGGCCATGGAAGGAAACTTGGGACCCACGAAGAGGACAAAGTAGGGTAATTAAGGGATCCATCGAATACATGATATATGTATATGAAAATGTTAAAAATAAATTATATTATATCATGAATAAAAACTAATGATTTTTTTTAAAAAAATACTTAACTTTTAAAATGGATTAAATGCTTTGTTCCAAAAGCAGATCTGAAAATCTCAAAAAGAGGTCCAAAATAAATACGTAAAATGCCTATCAGAGTTAGATACAGGTGTCAACTGGATGGTTGAGGGTTTGAGCTCTGGGCACATTGGTAGAGAATTAGTAGTTTATCCCAGAGTAAGCCTGCAGGAGATTGTCTAGCTGATGGAAAAGCTTGGCCCTTGGTGGGTAGGAGTAAGCCCCAGACAGGTGAATAAAAGAGAATTGGTTGAGAATAGAGCATCCTTCTGCATACTTGCCCAGACATAGTGGTCTGACAAGTAAGAATTGTCCCTTTCTCAACTGTTATGTGGAAATGGTGTGACCAGTTTCCTCAGCCCTGGTGTTAGTGTGAGCTCTTCTGCCAAGCTGAACAAACAACTGTAACGAGAAATAAACCCCTTTTTCCCTTAAGCAGTTTGATGACGATTTTATCAGCAACCATGTAGAATAACTGAAACAATGCCTATTAATATATAGGCCAGTTAGTTTAGGCATATGTATGCCCATTCTTTCTACTATTTCATATACAGGCATATATACATGAATATATATGCTCCCCCTCCCTCCCTCCCCATCTCCCAGTGCCTCCCCCCCAATTCCCATGAGTCCTTTATTGTGTATACCTAACTCTCCTCTTGGTCCTCCTTTCCGATGACATAAAAGGACCCAGTGGCATTTCCCTGAACCCTTTCTCGTGTTCCCCTTAAGCATAGGAACACTTCTGTGCCCATCAATCCCTTGCCTCCAAGGATCTTGGTGCCTTTAGCCGATGTTAGACTTTGTGAGGTCAATAGTGTGATGGACATGGCGCAGGGCATGCAAAGTCCTATTATGATTGCTTCAGCCCTATCTAGTGTGGACACTCTTCAAATCATTGCTCCCCCCATCCTTTTGCTCTTAAAACCTTACCGCCCCCTCTTCCACAGATGTCCCTGAGTTTCAGGATGGGGGGAGATTAGGCTGGCTTAGTTCTATGTGGATGATATAGAGTCTCTGAAGTTCTGGATTGTGGTTTGTTGATTTTCTTTTGCAGTTTTGCTGCTCCTGCAGTGCGCTTCACTACATCCTGCTGGGCACTGTATGTCACCCCCTGGTCAGAGACAAAAAACTGTTAAACTGGAGTCTTGTTATAATAGCGCATTCAAGGGTAGATGTAATAAAAGCAGGAAACCTCGGTGAGGGAGGGATCAGTCACCTATTTGAAAAATGATCTCTTTTCATCTGCCAGACTATATGACCTCCCCTTCTGGTGAGATCATACCCCCTCAGTTGTACATGATGAGGAACGAACGTCTGTGAACTTAACCAGGTGTCACATTACTTACTTGCATTCCTTGGAGGTCAATTTTCTCTGCTGTAACATGGTCCCCTCTCTCCTTGTGTCTGGTGTGGCCCTCCAACCCCATCCCTCCTGTTCACAATCCTTAAAATTATCGTATTACATAGGTTTACCCTTGAGTGTCTCAATGTGGGCTGGGTGAGTTTGGTACTAGGAGCCACCTATTAGGGAGTACATACGGCGCTTAACTTTCTGGGAGTGGGATACTTCACTTAATATAATTATTTCTAATGACATCCATTTCCCAGCAAATTCCAGTAATTCATCATTTTTGATGGCTGAGTAGTACTCCACTGTATAGATGTACCACAGTTTCCTTATCCACTCGTCAACTGTTGGACATTTAGGTTGATTCCATGACTTTGCTATTGCAAACAGTGCTGCTATGAACATAGTCGTGCTGGTGCTATCGAGGCGAACCTCTGCTGCATGGGGGGTGATTCCCAAAAGTGGAATAGCAGGGTCATATGGCATTTCAATCTTTAATTTCTTGAAGAATCTCCAGACGGCTCGTCAGAATGGCTGTATGAGCCTGCATTCCCACCAGCAATGTAGCAGAGTTCCCCTCTCTCCACATCCTCTCCAGCACTTGTTGTTGTTTGTATTGTGGATTTTTGCCATCCTGACCGGGGTGAGATGATATCTCAGGGAGGTTTTGATTTGCATTTCCCTGATGGCTAAAGAAGTGGAGCATTTTTTAAGATATTTGTTAGACATTTTAATTTCATCGCTGGTAAAATTTCTTTTAAGTTCCAGGGCCCATTTTTTAATTGGGCCATTGGTTTCCTTGGTGTTTAATTTTCTAAGTTCTTTGTGCACTCTGGACAGTAGAGCTCTATCAGATATGTGGTTAGTGAAGATTTTCTCCCATTCTGTGGGTTGCCTTTGAGCCGGTGTTACAATCTCTTTATCTGAACAGAAGCTCTTTAATTTCACAAGATCCCAACTGTTGAGAGTTGGTAGCAGTGACTGTGCCATTGGATGTCTGTTTAGGAAATGTTGGCCTAGCCCAATCAGCTCGAGGGAGTTCCCTATCCGTTCAGTTATGATTTTTATAGTCTCTGGACTGATATCAAGGTCCTTGATCCATATGGAATTAAGTCTTGTACATGGTGACAAGTACCAGTCCAGCTTTACTCTTCTGCATGTGGAGATCCAGTTTTGCCAGCACCATTTGTTGAAGATGCTGTTCTTTTTCCATTGGATTCTTTGGGCCCCTTTGTCGAAGATCAAATGGCTGTATTTTTGTGGGCTTATATCTGGGTCCTCAACCCTTATCCATTGATCTGTGTGTCTATTTCGGAGCCAGTACCAGGCTGTTTTTATAACTATGGATTTGTAGTATAGACTAAGGTTCGGTATGGTAACACCTCCAGCAGTGTTTTTGTTACTCAGGATTGTCTTTGCTATCCTAGTTCTTTTGTGCCTCCATATGAATTTTGAGATTTTTGGTCAACTTCTTTAAAGAATTGCTTTGGGATTTTAATTGGTATAGCATTGCATTTGTATATTGCCTTTGGTAGGATGGTCATTTTTACGATGTTGATTCTGCCAATCCAGGAACCTGGGAGGTCTTTCCACCTTCTGATGTCTTCAGCAATTTCTTTCTTTAGGGTTTTAAAGTTTTCATTGTAAAGGTCTTTTACCTCCTTGGTTAGGTTTCTACCAAGGTATTTCATTTTTTTAGGGGCTATAGTAAATGGGATTGTTTCTCTCAGGGCTTTTTCACTTCTTTCATTCTGGGCATATAGGAAGGCCTCTGATTTTTGCACATTTATTTTGTATCCTGCCACCCTGCTGAACTTCTCAATTAGTTCCAGGAGCTTCCTGGTGGAGTTTTTGGGATCCCTCAGGTATAAGATCATGTCATCTGCAAATAGGGATAGCTTGACTTCTTCCTTGCCGATCTGAATCCCTCTTATGTCCCTTTCTTATCTTATGGCTTTAGCTAAGACTTCAAGTACAATATTGAATAGAAGTGGTGAGAGTGGGCAGCCTTGTCTAGTTCCTGAACGAAGTGGGAATGCTTCCAATTGTTCCCCATTGAGCATAATCCTTGCTGTGGGCTTGTTGTATACAGCTTTTATTATATTGATAAAGGTTCCTTCCATTCCTACTGTCTCCAGCGTTTTGATTATAAAAGGCTGTTGGATCTTGTCAAAGGCTTTCTCTGCTTCTATCGAGAGTATCATGTGGTCTTGGACTTTGGACTGGTTTACATGATGAATTACATTTATTGATTTTCGTATGTTGAACCAACCTTGTGTGCCGGGGATGAAGCCTACTTGGTCCCCGTGAATGATCTTTTTGATATGTTTTTGAATCCAATTTGCTAAGACTTTGTTGAGAATCTTTGCATCTGTGTTCATCAGGGAGATCGGCCTATAGTTTTCTTTTTTAAGTGAATCTTTATTAGGTTTTGGGATTAAGACGATATTAGCTTCATAGAAGGAATTTGGTAGTGTTCCTTCCTTTGCTATTTGATGGAACAGTTTAAGGAGTATTGGTGTTATTGACTCCTTAAATGTCTGGTAGAATTCTGTGCTGAATCCATCTGGTCCAGGACATTTTTTGGTGGGAAGATTCGAGATTACTTCTTCAATTTTCTTATATGTTATAGGGCCATTTAAGTAATTCACAACTTCCTGATCCAATTTAGGTAAGATGTGTTTACTTAGAAATTCATCCATCTCTTGTGTGTTGTCAAACTTCACAGAGTATAAGTTTTTGAAATATGATGTTATAATTCTCTGGATTTCTTGGGTATCAGTAGTGATTACTCCATGTTCATTTCTAATTTTGTTAATTTGGGTTTTCTCTCTCTTGCTTTTGGTTAATTTAGCTAGGGGTGTATCTATCTTATTGATTTTTTCAAAGAACCAGCTTTTTGACTGGTTGATTTTTTCTATCGTTTTCTCAGTCTCGATTTCAGATATTTCTCCCCTTATTTTGCTAATTTCCTCTCTTCTACTACTTTTGGGATCAGATTGCTCAATTTTCTCTAAAGCCTTAAGCTGCATCGTTAAGTGATTTATTTCTGATGTTTCCATTTTCTTGATGTAGGCATTAAGAGCTATGAACTTACCTCTTCGAACAGCTTTCATTGTGTCCCAGAGATTTTGGTAAGTTGTATTTTCGTTATCGTTCACTTTCAGGAAATCTTGAATTTCCTTTGTACTTTCTTCCTGAATCCAGTTCTCATTCAGCATCATATTGTTAAGTTTCCAGGAGTTAGTGTATTTTCTCTTGTTTGATGTGTTGTGGATGTCCAGCTTTCGGCCGTGGTGGTCTGATAGGGCACAGGTTAGAATTTCAACTTTTTTGTATATGTGTAGATTCATGTTGTGGCCCAATATGTGATCTATTTTGGAGAAAGTTCCGTGTGCTGCTGAGAAAAATGTGTATTCTTTTGTGCGTGGGTGAAAATTTCGGTAGAGATCTGTGAGGTCCATTTCTTTAAGGGTTTGATTAAGTTCCAAAGTGTCTCTGTTAAGCTTTTGACCTGTTGATCTATACCATGTTGAGAGGGCGGTGTTGAAGTCCCCAAGAATTATCGTTTGGGGGTTGGTTGATTTCTTGCTTTAGACGCTGTAGGGTTTTCTTAATGAATGTGGAGGGGCCTGTATTGGGCGCATAAATGTTCAGGATTGTGAAGTCTTCCTGGTGAATTGTACCTGTGACTAAAATGTAGTATCCATCTGTGTCTCTTATGATTTTCTTTGTTTGAAGTCCACTTTGTCTGAAAGCGTAATTGCTACCCCTGCCTGTTCCCTGGTTCCATTAGCTTGCAAGATTTTGGACCAGCCTTTCATTCTTAGGATGTGCCTATCTTTTGTGGTGAGATGAGTTTCCTGAAGGCAGCAGATTGTTGGATTGTGGTTTTTAATCCAACTTTGTAATCTGTGTCTCTTAATCGGCGAGTTAATACTATTGACATTTAATGTTATAATGGACAAATTATTTTTAATTCTGGACATTTTTTATGTTTAGTAGATTTTGTAAGCATGTTGTTTGATATTTATGTTTTGGTGGTATTATACTTCCCTTCTGTCCTCCTGGATACGCTTGTTCTTTTCTTCAAGCTTGAATATCAGTTCTAGGATTTTTTGAAGGCCTGATTTGGTAGACATGTATCCCTTCAAGTTGTCTTTGTGCTGGAAAACTTTTCTTTCTCCCTCAATCATGACAGATAGTTTTGCCGGGTATATCAGTCTGGGTTGGCATTTTTGCTCATTTAATACTTGAAGTATGTCTCTCCAAGCTCTTCTTGCTTTTACTGTTTCCATTGAGTAGTCATTTGTTATTCTAATAGGTTTACCTTTAAAAGTGAGTTGCTTTTTTTCTCTTGAAGCTCTCAGCACCTTTTCTTTCTCTTGAATGTGGAGTGTTTTGACTATTATTTGCCGTGGCGATTTTCTATTTTGGTCGTATCTGTTTGGAGTGCGAAATGCCTCTTGTATTTGGATAGGCCTCTCATTCTTTAGTTGTGGGAAGTTTTCATTCATGATGAATTGAAATATTTCCTCAGGTGTGGTATTTTGGGATTCTTGTTCTGGTATTCCATGAATGCGCATGTTAGGCTTCTTCAGGGTGTCCCAAAACTCTTGAATGTTCCTCTCCAGTATCTTTTTGGCTTTAACAATCTCTTCCATTGAGCTGGGTAATTCTCCCACTTTGTCTTCAAGATCTGAAATTCTATTTTCTGCCTCATTTGTTCTGCTGATAAGACTCTCTGTTGAGTTTTGGGTTGAAGATAACTTGTCTTTTAGTTCAATTTTAAACTCTGCCTGAGACTGTTTTAATTGCTCCATACTTATTTTTGTTTCTTGAACTGTTTTTCTCAACTCCTCCAAGTGCCTGTTGTGTTCCTGTTCGAGGTGGTTGATACGGTTGTTTAACTCTTCTCCGATTTCCTCTTTCATAGTATTAATCATGGTAAGGATCATACTCTGAAAGTCGGTATGTTGGGTCTGGCTTCCATGGCTATTTTCTGTGGATTTGTTCTGGCCAGAATCCCTCATTATGGGATTGATTCTTTCGGCAGGATATTGGTCTTCTTGGGTTTCGTTTCTCGTGGATCTGCACTTTGACTTGTACATTGTTGTTTTGTTTTTTAGGACCTTTCAGTTTCTGTGTTTTTCACTGAATCAACGTAGTTAGTATTGTTACGCTTGCCAGTTATTACTAGTGCTTACCTTGGATTGGGTATGTTTGTGTATTGTTATTATTATATCGTAGATGAGGCTACTAGGCTGTTAGTACGTCGGTTAAGTCAGGTTATGTTTCCAGGGGGTGAATATTAGTTTGGTAGTGCACTTTTACGATTTAGTTTCTTGGTGAAATGTGGGGGTGAGTGGTGTACTCCCTGGAGTTGTATGTTGTGGGGTGGCTGTATGAGAAAGTTGATCTACAGCATTGATACTTTAAAGGATCAGTAAGGTGAAAAGAAAAAGTTTACTTATCTTTGGGCTGGATGAGAAGAAACTCGCCCACGTGATATAATGATTGTAGTGGAGTCCAGATGTATGGCCTGTGCTCCCTTTGTTCCTTAGAATTTTGCTTGAGTTTCCTTTGGGCTCTATTGAATTCTGAGTAGCAGTGTGTCTTCCGTGGACCACGTGCATAAGTCCCCGGTGGGCCAGAGAGGCAGAGGGTCTGATGTTGATAGCAGAATTCTTCACCTGGGACCTGGGAAGGTAGGTGCGGAGAGGGGCGGGGCCTCGGGGGCAAAGCTAGCGGCTGTGCAGCGTGGTGCTGCTGGCCGGGCGGCTCCTGGGTGGGGGGCGGGACTGGGCTGGGCTCTTTCGCTCCCTGGCTCAATGGCAGAATTCTTAACCTGGGATCCAGGGGGGTGTCTAGGTGCACAGGGGGCAGGATGCCAGGGGCTTGGGTCCGGGGCGGGGCCCAGGCTAAGCCGCAGTCGGCCTGGGTGCTCGCTGCTGCCGGGTCGCGTAGGGCTCCGGGTTGGTTGGGGGCTGGGCTGTGCTCTCTCTCTCTCTCTCTATCTCCAAAAAATACTATTTTCTGAGAAACATTCTTTTGTGAAATATTTTGTTCTGCAATGAAGTCAAATAAGTGAATCATTATGGGAATCCCTAGTAACAATGTTAGTAGATGGCATTCAGCTATTTCAAAGTCTACTACTTTTTTCCCTTTGCACCTCCTACGAAATGTACAAGACACATAGTTGGTACAACTGTCTTCACTTTACCTATTTGTTTCAGTGACGCATTTTAATGTTGACAGAAACACTGTTAGTACCTGGATCTCCTGATGCATAATTCTGGGCACTTTCTTCTGTGATTCCCTATCTGACAGCTACTTTTGAGGGAGTTGATATAAGAAAATGAAATGGGTATCTAAGAACAGCTGGCCATGCAACACCATTTACTCATTCACTCATTCATTCAACAAATGCTCATTAAGCATCTGAATCAGTCATTGCAGGAAAAGTACCATACAAAACACTGAAAACCACACATCTTTAACCAAAAGTCATAATACTCACATGCATCCAAGTGGAATGAGGGTTAGCTGATTTAGTCAGGGCTCTGCTGAATGACTCTGTTGACTTCACTGGAGACAGGCTGACCTGCCCCAGCTTAACTGGGCCATGCATTTTTCTCATTTCCATCCTTAGATTAGCATGTATGCCAGATTCTCAAGACAAATATTACATATTTACTGTCATATAGAGCATATATGTAGACACCACACCACACCATCTGACACATGTGCATATATGAAAGACCACTGTGCTAGGGGAGAAAAAGGCCTAAGTATAGAGAAGAAGGGGAAACGAGAAAATACAATGAAAATACATAGGAATGAAAGTAGAAAGTGGGACTATTAGAGGAAGAAAGGGAACTACTAAAGGGCAGATGAATATATATATATATATATATATATATATATATATATATATATATATAATGTCAAGCATTCTGAAACATTTTTATATGATAACTAAAGAAATTTTTGAAAGAAAGTTATTTCAATTATACTTCAGCTTCACATTCAAGGACTTTCTAAGCTTTTGGTCTACATTTAGACTCTTTGGCCTGCTTACATCACATGAGCCAAAGCAGGCTTCATAGACGACTTGATTGCAAGAGAGAAAAATAGGTGCTGCCTCTTTATTGGTGCATACTGCAAAGGAGTCAGATGGCAAAAGATATGAATAAAGAGTGAAGAATTGGACCAAGGATGCAATGGATGATTCACACCTCTCATATTCCAGGTAGGTCAGACACAAAGGAAACAGCCAATCATGATAGAAGCTTCGCTCCTGGAGCTTACAGTAACATCATCCCTCCATATGAATTCCACTGCAGTCTGCAACAGTTGCAATCAAAATTTAGTAGTTTAGTAATTCTGAGAGGAATATTCATTGAGGGATTATCTACGAATTGGAACTCTGGACACCATTCCCTTCTATTATCATGTATTAGCAAGATGACCTCATATGATGTAGTATTTGCTCAAATGAATAGTTGTGTTTTGAGATCTGAAAGGATGGAGCTTCCAGCTCTTTGGACTATGTGTCAGTGTGAGAGTCACAAAGTCAGATGGAAAAATCATCACCTTAAGAGGCAAGATCTCCATTTCATAGCCCCATCCCTCACATATTGTACTGACAGTCCTGCTTGCATAGTCAGAGGCTTTACTTAATTCAAAAATATTTAATGAAAATCATCTGTATCTCTATACCAAGGGTTTTTTTAGGGTTTTTCCATCTAAGACTCCTCTATTCTTCATGATAATCTTATAAGAAAAACTAATACATAAAATACTAATATATGATAACCAATATTCAACAAGTAACTATAAAAGCACTAATTAATATGCCAGGTGCCAGACCTGCCAAATGAGAAATATATATCTCTGGCCCTGTAGAAATCACATTCTATTATAAGAGACAGACTTACAAACAATACAATTAAAATATAATTAGGTTAAGTACTTTTATAGAAGACAATGTACTTTAAGACATTATGCAAATACAAGGTATTATAATTAGGCAGAGCTGTAGGTCCTGTTTTCAGAAATGTAGGTCTTGTTTCAGAAAATGTGTGATACTGAGACAATGTAAAGTAGATAGAGAATGCCCTGATTCTCAAAAAATATGCCATCACTAATTCCACTTTCTGAGAAAATATGATTAAAAAGGGAAAAAATCATGATGCTTGCCAGCCCAGCAGATAAATGGCAGTTTTTAAAGGTTCAAGGGAAGACTCAAGAAATACAAGGACCCTGGACAAGGAATAGGAAAAGAGAGAAAAAATTGAAAAGCCAAAGTATTGAGGGAACCCAGAGCATTAAACCTAAAAAAAAATGAGTGTGCAGCACAGAGTGACCTTGTCTGGGAATTACTTGAACTTCCTTGATAGAAAATCAATGCCTGTGAATTCTAGTCACAAACAAGTTTGTTTATCAACTCTGACACAAAGGCTTGTTGAACAAGCAACCCACCTAAATGTCTCCCTACATACTTTTCACTTCCACTAACTTTCCTGCCTTCCCTAAATATTTCCTAAACGAAAACATACTAAAACTAAAATATGGAAGGTACATGGTGACATCAGCCACTGTATCAGGTTTGCTTTTCCAAAACTTTCACTGACAGATATAAAATGGTTTTAAGGGCTAGAGAGATAGCTCAGGGGGTTAAGATTCTCTGTGGCAAGGAGAAGTTCCTGAGTTCAGATCACAGGTCCCACGCAAAAACACCAGGCAGAAACAGTGGTGGCCTGCACTTATGGCCCTAATGGACAGTCTGGGAAATCCCAGAGTGAAGTAAAAAGGAGGTAGAATAACCCAGGGCGATTCCCTAAGTCACCCTTGGTCCTTCAACGGAACACACAGTGCCCTCTGATACACACACACACACACACACACACACACACACACACACACATGTACACACAAAATGAATAAATCAAGTCTAAAAATGTTTAAAATGATTTTAATAAATTGCATATCTTCAGACATAAAAAGTTACCTATCACAAATTTAAAACCTTTAGAAGCATAAATCACTGGTGACTAGAAATGTTATTGAGAATCTTAGTACAGCTTTCATGAAATGACTTTGCCAAAGTTATGAAAACTTCCTAATTCCCATGAAAAATAGGTGTCTCTAACAATACCATGTATAATTAAGCATATACTGATATGCAGTTGGAAAATGTCATTGTCATCTACATCAGCCTCAAAAATCAATTTGCATACATAGATCAAAGAGAATCTTACCCCTGGCTGGTTCATTTAAAAGTGAACCAAGAGGATTTTAAGACCTTATTAAATCCCTTAAGTGAATCAGAATAAGAATGTTTTGACTTGTGAACAGTCAAGTGTTTTATAAGGGATTATTATGAGGGAGACCATGGTCATCTGTTGCTGGAGTTTAACCTTCCTGGTGTGTTAACTTTTATTCTTTGTCTCTTTCAAGCCTCAATATTATTAAACATTGTTCAAATTAATGACATATTTTAAAGTCAAATCAAAATGACATTATTCCATTTAATTTAGCATATGAAAGATTTTCCAGAGGTACAGGAGTGAGCATGATATTACTGACATAGAGTAACAACTAAGGCCCTCTCATTCACATTTTGTGCAGCATCCATCCCCATTTCTTCCCCCATAAGGAGTACTCCACAGACTGAGTTCTGGGAATGTCAAGGAGAAACCAAGGTGAAGGATGACTCACTTCTGTAAGTAATAAAAATCCTCTGAAAGGGTCCTTTACTTATTGTAACTCCCAGTCAGACCCAGTCCTACATGCTGCCCTGTTATCATAAGGCTGGAACTCTGCAGACATCTGCACAGTTCTCTGACTCCTTCACTGGCTTCCTTTCCTTCTCTCACAGATTGAACCAGGCTGAACTTCTCAGGGGGTTGGAGCATAGTAAATGGGATGAGGAACTTCCTACATTTTACCCAATTTCTTTTTCAATTTTTTTTATTCTTTGACACCCTCATACATAATACAATGACTTGATGTATTTTCATCCCCTTTCTCATTGATCACATGCCCCCTTCCTGTCTCACTTTAGACCTTCTCTTTTCTAGTCAGTCTCCCTCCTACTTGCACATCTTTCTGCATGCGTGGCCTCCTGGGTCTCAACTTGGCAAGTGCCTGAGGGCCTGCTAATTTTGCCCAGTTTCTGTGGGTAACTCTCTAAAAGCCTCACACCCTCAGAGATGCTAACGGCAGCTGAAGGACCAGTCACCGGTGCTCCCTAATCCAGTAGATCATGCCATCAGAGCTAATAGAGTTCCCATTGGACTACCCCCTTGTTGGCCCAAATTTTAGGGTACCTGCTACACAGAAACCCAGGTAATAATCTGTTATAGTCTGCCTTCCAAGACCCTGGATTCTAAAACACCCACATCTTCCCTCCTTTCCTTCTGGCCCAGGACTAGTAATGGTTTCCTGAAATTATTCCTCATATCTCACTTTTCAATGTTTCATGTTTTGTTCTTTATCTTTCCAACATGTATGTAGTCAATTTCTGTTTTGAAGTCCTCCCATTTAAATTCCTAGTGTAGTCTCTCTTCCCTTAATTAAATCCTGACTGATATATTCACCAAGGTGGTGATTGTCAATAAAGTAAGAGAGCGGATTTTTCCATTACTGGTGAGAGATTGGAGGAAGAATCAATATGTTATTTTTAGAAGCTGTAAAGGTGATTCTGATAATATTGCAGTTCCCCTCCACTATTCTTTCTTATCCTTCAATGGTAATGTAGTGTCCAGGTCATCTTACAAAGGAATACTGTGTGCATCTAAAGGTGCCCCTAGCAGAAGAGTCTGCAAGGAGTCCCTTTGTCCATTCACTCCACAGAGAAGTGTTCTAATTGCACATATGCCCACAGTTGTAATTTGTAACGATGTTGGAACAAATGCGATCATACTACCTCACCATTCTCTTCAAATGTTACCCCATCTTCCACTAAAAAAAGTTGCACACAAGGTATTAGCCTTCACATGAATTAGAAACCACCTATATCTATACTCTACTGTGAGAATACAGACAGACAACTCCACAGATGATAACTAAACAACACTTTAGCCCACAGATTAGGTAAGGTTTCCAAGATTTGATACTATTTAACCCTATTCACAACTGTACTTTAGTAAACAGGCCTGAAGAGCTGAGGAGATTGCTCTGTGGGTGAAGTGCTTGGCTTGTTTTGCAAGCACATGAGCCTGTGTTCAAAGCTCCACCACCCACATAAAAATCAGGC
Organism: Typhlomys cinereus; assembly: GCA_023101885.1. NCBI lineage: Eukaryota > Metazoa > Chordata > Mammalia > Rodentia > Platacanthomyidae > Typhlomys > Typhlomys cinereus. The sequence continues at coordinate 1,154,587 of JALPQD010000367.1, read as the reverse complement.
ATATATGTATGTGCCTATAGCCTTAGCACTAGGGGGTGGAGACAAAAAGATTTCTAGAACTCACTGGCTGTCCAGTCTAGCCAATTGCAGAAATCGAGTTCAGAGAGATTCTGTGTCAAAAGAAATAAGTAAGGTGGAGAGAGACAGAGGAAAGACACGCTATCAGTCTCTGACCTCCACACAGACACATTCACACCACACACACACACACACACACACACACACACACACACACACACAAATATGGGAGCGACAGACAGACAGACACAAATACAGAGAGAGACAGAGGGAGGAAAAGTGACAGAGGGAAATTATAAAAAGAAATTAAATATTCAGCATTGCACATATTATACCCCAGTATAGATCATTAAGCAGAAATGAGCTGAAGGACTTTTTTAAAATCATTTAAAAAACTGGAAACTCCTTTATATTAGTTTTCACACATGAATGCCATAATTATGTTGTTATATCTGTAGGATATCTTTATTTCTTTAGTATGTTGGTTGTACTATATTGTGATTAAATATTAACCAAAGAATATTTCAAAAAATGAAGGAAGATGATTCCATAAGTAAATAGGTTTGGTTTTTTTTCTAAAGATTTCCTGCTAAAAATTATTAATGCGATGAATTGAGATGAGTGTTTGAAAACTAAACTTAGGCAGACCGCAGCATGTAGCTCCCCTTCCTGAGTGTCACCAAGCCCCTCATGCCCAGAGCTAATATGACCTCAGGAAAATGAAGCCAGTTTTTAGTTCACTGATTTAGAGGCAGTAGAGAGAGTTGGGAATAAATGCTAATAATGGTTTTTAGTCAAACCCAAGCAAAATGCGAACCAGCCAAAGTAAACATTTTTTTCTTATGCTTCCAGTTGACGTTTGTGTGGCAGGATAAGGCCTTACCATGATAATTTTTTGACTTAACAGCCCTGCATTAGTTTACCTTTTAGTGGGGAAAAACACATGAAATCATATAAAGGAAATGGAGCATAAGACAAATGTTTCAGAGTGGTTCGTTTTTGTTTATCAATTCCTCAGACTAACTGTTGGCTCATATTTATTTAATGCTATTCTTTCTCACCCTACGGGGACTCCACTGTACACAGCATACAACCCTTCATGCATTTCAAGCTGTCCATGTCTTCCCCTGCTGTATTGTTTAGCCTCCGTTCTGTTCAACTCTTCTTCCTGATAGAAGAGTCAGACTGGCATCATAATCATAAACCCTAACTAATAAGGCAATTTGTATTTGATTTAATTACTATTCAGTTGTATCGATGAAGCAGCAAGCTTACATTTTGAGTATATTTGTCGTGAGTGTGTGTGTGTGTGTGTGTGTGTGTGTGTGTGTGTGTTGCCGAAGATCAGACCCATGGCCTCATACTTGCTAGGCAGGTACTCTGCCACTGATTTGTATCCCCAGTCCAAATCTGATAGTTTAAATTGGGTCATACTTGCTTTGTCAATTTCAGAAGAGCTGTATATAAAGTATGCATGTAATGATGCACGTGTCTTCATAATAGTTAGATGGCTTAAATCTGCCCCCAAAGCCTACAAGTTTATGTGTACAATAGCAAAGGACATAATGTTGTCTTGTATAACTTATCAGTTTGGTTATGGAGTTCAGCTGGCCTTAATTTGTCTACTTCTTTGTACTTGAAGAGACTTATGTGTCTTGGACATATATATCCTTTAGGTCTGTCTGAAGTAACATCATTTTGAAATACAACCTACCAATAAAGAATTTACCTTTGGAAAACACACACACACACACACGAACACGCAAACTCACACATGTCTTTGGTACAGCAGATGCTGTTGGCACCCTACACGAACCTTCTTGCCACACATTACTCTCTAATGCAACTTTGTGACTTTTTGTCTGAAGGCTCTCTCTAGGCTCCGGGGCATGCTCTGTGCACTCACAAAGTAGGCTGAAAGGACCAGTAACAAACATTCCACCTCCAGGGTCTATCATCCATCAATAAGAGACTGTTAATGTTGTCAATTGGACAGGATCTAGAATCATGTAGAAGACAAATCTCAGGGCACATATATGAGAAAGTTCTCAGATGAACTTAGTTGGGATGGAAAGACAAGCCCTACTGTGACCAGCATGGGCTAGAGTCCTGGACTGAATCCAAAAGAGAAAGCTATGTGAATGCAAACACTCATCACGCCAATATGACCAGCCGTCTTCTCCAACTCCTGCTAGCACAACTTCTCCACCATAGTGGACTGCATGCTCAAACTGTGACCTGAAATAAACCCTTCCTTCCTTGAGTTGCTGAAATCTAGGCATTTTGTCACAATGAGAAAAGTAAGCAACACAGATATACACCCAGCTTTCTGACTCCTTAGATGAAGCAACTCTGAAGCTGACTTTACAAAATATCCTGAAGTTCTGTAACAAGACTGAGTCAGTAACCAACAAAAGCAAACATATTATTAATGTGCCTGTATTAACTTCCTTCGCTTCCATGTTTCACTTTCTACCTCCCCTCCCAAGTCTTCCTGGAATCACCTCCCAAATATACAACTTATCTCAAGATAAGATATGGCTTATGAGGAACCCTGCCCAAAATCACTCAACAAATATGTTTAGTGTTGTGCATGGGTTTCTATACCTACAAACTTAAATATGAAAAGCCTCATATTTTGGAATGGAGAAATAAAATGGCCTTGGATCTTTGTCAAAATAACTATCAATTCTCCCACAGAAAGTACTGATAATTACCAAGATTGTATTAGTGCTAATAAAAATGCACTTTTTACCCCCAGGCCAATAAAATATTTTAGAGTATTTTTTTTAGAATTTTTTAATTTATTATTTATTCAATTGTGTGTATGCGTGTGTATGTATGTATGTGTGTGTGCGTGTGTAGAACCACGGACGAATTTGGGAACCACCATGGACCGCCTCCACCTCCTCTTATTTACTCTGCCCCTGGATTCACAGGCTCCACCCTACCAGGACCAGAAACGCAGGCCGCCCCCGCTTCCGCCTGGCATCTATACGTGGGCCTAGGATCAGAACTCGGGACCTTCTGCCTACAAGGCAGAGGCTTAACCCCTGAGCCACCTCTCCAGCCCCAATAAAATATTTTGATAAGTAAACACCTTGAATAAATTGAAACCTGGGTCAGAGGTATTAAGCTGTCTATGCCTCCCCTCAATACAGACATCTGTAATACTGCATGGAAAAATGATCCCAGCAACCCAATCCAGGAATTTATACTGAAGCAAGGTATCTCACATAACAGTCCAATATCCAAATCTTTTCTCTATGGGCTCCAGCTTTACTAAAACAACTGGGCAGTCCTGAGCAATATCAGGTAAATTGAAAGTATGATGAGGTCATAGAGTCATGGAAAGTGACCCCTTGACTGGATGCAGCACACAGGATTCAACATGAAAGACAGGAATCATTTGAAGTTCTCTAGGAATCTAACATTAGACTCTGTCTCTGTCATGGACTACATTTGATTAAATCTAACACTAAGGGGGAAAGTGTCCTCTGTTACACTCATTCAACAAATATGATGGTGGGTTAAGCACTGATTACCCAGTAGCTAAGAAAACAAGCTGTTTCCTGCCTTTAGGGAGCTTACGATGGACCATACAAAGGTATTTAAGCTGGTCAGCTGCCAGCCAGCTGGTAGATACCAACAAAAGTGAGTAACAGAAGAATCTAAATAATATCTAGATCCATAAGTTTTCAATACATAGGGGATAAACAGAGGCAGAGCCAACAAAATAGCATGCTTGAAGGCAGGGAGTATAGGATTTTCAAGGAATAGAAAGAAGGTCAGTGTGGTTACAATATGTGTGGGGGGTGTGCTGCAAGAATTTAGAATATTGACAAATAGTAAGTGTGCACTAAACATTAGCTATTGAGGGAATCTTTTAAAAGCTCTCAATTCCTCAAATCTTTCCAAACCCCAACATTTTTCTGAAAGTGCTACTGCCTTCTTGAGGACCATTAATTAAACTACAACTAGCCCCTGATTTAATAGTTGGTCATTAGAAATTCCTGGGAGCTTTTAAAAGCACTGATTTTCAGATACACTCCCCAGACCAATTAAATCAGAAATATGAGGCATCAAGACCTGAGCCTGAATGTTTTTTAACGGTTCGCAGTAGTACTTGTGTGCGATTGACTTGGAGAAGCAGCCTTTGCATGTGATTTAGCTCATTCGTCAACAACTAGTCAGACTTCCCGAAAGCAGGCCTTAAACGGGATATGAGTGAGGAGAAAGAAAACCGAAACCGGGATGGATTCACTGGGATCCTGGTCTGAGTTTGACGCTCTGATTCATTATGTTCTTTAGTCTCCAAAAAAAAAACTCCGAGACAAGTCTTTCCATCCCATGGCAAAGATACTAAGCCATTTCTATTCAGAGAAACAAGTCTCACAGATCGAACGAGTAAAGGGAGAAATCAAGACTCAAGCACCAGTCATATGAGTGTCAAGACCCTCTTTAGATCTTTGGACTGCTTTCCAAGGAATAAATGCTCAACCACAGCTCTTGAGAAACTGCAAAGAAAATTAGCGAGTGAGGAGATGGCAAGATTGAGAAAGGCTACATGGGACAAGTATCAGAAGATACAGGAATATTCTTATAACTCACTATTTTCCTCCATGGACAGTACAATTGGACTCAACAGACTACTTTTCCCCACCTTACTGGGAGGTATCCTCTTTCTCTCATACCCCATAACTAATTTCATCAGTAAATTTCTCTTATGCCTGTAAAATATCTCTAACTATCTGGCAACTTGCATCTTCACAATTAGAACCTTTGTTTTAGGATTAAATTGTTCTCCCAAAATCTGTCACTTGAAGCTTTGGCCTCCCTTGTGATGAGATGAGGAGGAAGGACCGACCTTTGAGGAGTGATGAGGTCACGTTGAGCTCATGAGAGTGTGATCCCATCACAGGCTTGGCACCCTTATGCAAACAGAAGAGACTGAGTTTACTGTCCCTTTGCCAGATAAAGGAGGCATAGCAAAGGAGGCCAGGAACTGAATTTTCCATCACTTTAACCTTCACTTTTGGTCTTCAGAGTTATTGGAAGTAAATGTGTGTTGTTTAAGATACCCACTGTATGGAAGATGCCTAGTCCAAGTCTCCACAGCCCCATCCCTCCCAGCCCAGTAAGTGCTTCTGTCTTTTGCCTCTAGACAGGGTGTTCTCACCCAGAAGCCAGAGCAAGTATATGTAGAAACCAGTGTATGTCAATCAAGCAGCTTGCTCATCAAATCCTGTCGTCACTGCCCACTTCAAACAGACCATACTCTCCAAGGGTGTGTGAGTCCCCAGCCCCATTCCCTGTTGTGCTTCCTTCCCTCTGCAGCATATTGGCCTTGGCCTGTCCTTCACCAATTGCTGCCAATTCTGGTCATTCCCTTGTTCCAGTTCTTTAGTCTGGAGTGCTTTTACCTAGATCTTTGCAAAGAAAATTGCTTCTCATTTACCTTCCAGCTCCGACTTCACCTCCAGAGACAGGCCTTGCCTTACCATCATAACTAGGAAAGACCTTTGGTCCCCATCTTGCTGGTCATGGACCAAGCATCTAGGAATTATTTGCCTACTAGTGGGCATGCTTTTATAAGTATTATCACATCTATGGCCAGGAAGATTATGATTCTTCAGTCAGAAATTCTCCTCATCATACAGTGCTCTTTAGCCACAAACTCACAGCTAGTTCTCATTCCTTAGTTTGCAAAATAAGAATAATGATTAAATAAGTCTTAAGGTGACCTTCTGACTTTGGGCTCGATGTGTGTGAGTAACTGCATTCTCAATGCCATGTTTACAAAGAGACAGTCCTCAAAGCCAAACCCTTCCCTTACACTTTTTCCCTTTGCATTTGATGTTGGCTTTGCATTTGCATTTAGCACACTGATGACAAAGGAAGCAAGCACATCACACTGGCTGACACTATGTTAACACTCATCAGATTCTGGTCAAGGCAGGAAAACTTGAAGCAAATTGGCATGAGAAAGTTTAACAGACTCAGACCAGACTCTCTAAATCCATTCATCTCTTGCAAGATCGTGAAGTCTATAATAATAATAATAATAATAATAATAACATCAACACAGCGGTGGAGAGATAGCTCAGGGGTTAAGACTCTGAAGGACCTGAGTTTCGATACTGGATCCTATGACAGAATGTTAGGTGGCACTGGCAGTAACCTATACTTTAGGCTCTGGAAGGTGGAACCTTGGAAACTCCAGAGTGAAGCAAAATGAGGTAGAAACAATCCAGGAGAACTTCCAAAGGTAATCTTTGATCCTCAAGAGGTACACACCAGTGCCTTCTAACATACACACACACACACACACACACACACACACACACACACACACACACACACACACAAAATGTTTAGAAAACATCAACACCATTTCCTGAACTTGGTATTATCTAAGAATTGAAATATGACCCAGAATGTTGTCTAGATTCTGCTGGAGCTCTTCCAGGAAAAGATGAATCTCATCTAGGGTCGAGAACAAAGTTGTTCTAGTGGTTAACATTTGTGTCTTCTTCCCCATCCTAAAACTCAGGGAAACTTGCAGAAGAGGGGGCGGCAAGATTATAAGAGCCTAAAGATGGGTAGGGCCAATGATCTGCAAGATACTCCACACAAGTTAGGGCTGCAGTAGCCATAATCGGACTTTGCATGACCTGCACAATGACTGACATGTCAATGACCCCCCAAAGTCTAGCATGGATCACAGGTACTAGGATCCTAGAGGCAAGGGATTAACAGTGATAATAGTGTTCCCATATTAAAGGAGAGCCCAAGAAAGGGCTCTGGGCAATGCCACTGAGTCCTTACACCTCACTACAGTGGAGGACTCAGAGGGAAGTTTGGCATTTACACAAAATGATGATCCAGGGAATGGGAGAGGGGAAGGGAGAGGCACTGGGAGAAGGGGAGGGCGGGGGGGGGGGTGAAAGGAAGGGGAAAAGGTGGGGAGGGAGCAAGGGGGACTGGGGAAGGGTGGAGGGAGGGAGGGGACCTGGGTACCTATTGAGCTTATATGATTGGGGAAAAATAAATAAATATGAATTTTAAAAAATTGTGTCTTCTACTTACCTCCCTAATTGCAACAATAGCTTACTATACCTTCTCCCCTTTATCTCTTCTATGACTAAAATCTAAGGGGTATGTAATTTAAATGGGAAATTTTTACACCTCGATTTTCTGAAGTCTCTAGCTAAAATTTGGTGTTTCCTTCATTTCAACATAGGCAAGAAGCTGCAGCAGTACTAACAGTGCCTGCGACTTTGTCACCAATAAAATTCACAATTGTCTTCATATCACATTTCTGTGGTGCAGATATCTCAACATGAAATCCTGTTAACACTCTTCACTACTTCCAAATTACAGCACTTATTAGATTTGTTGCTAGATCTCATTATTTAACATGTTAATAAAGAAACTCTGCATTAGTCTATCACACACATGACTTTTATAAAAATATTTTCATAGCTGTATGTCAATAGAATTGATTTCATTTGGTATCTATATATTTTATTTAAACAAAACAAAAAACATTTTCTGAGGGAAAGTTCACAGGCTAGCAGTCTTAAAAACTGTGGCACTAAAAAGACTCAACACCTACCGTAGCTCTGATCATATTAAAACAGCCAACTCTTCTCACTGATGCATCAAAGATATTTCTAACCTAGCCAACTTGAGCATTTTGTCTTACTTATCTCCACCCAATGTCCTCCCTATTCTGGGTCACTACTCCTGGAAGTATATCTCAGCCCTTGTGAGCTAATGCTACTCTCTAACAAACACACCCTATCTTAACTGCTCACTGAAATTCAAGATAAACTGGTGAAAAACTGCTCTGTGGGACAAAGGTTTTTGACTTAAAGTCTGCACTTGTCAAATTCACCGGAAACACTGATCTCTCAGTGTCACCAGCAACAGTAGAAATCCCCTCTTTCGACTCCCCACCTCTGCCAGGAAATCTGGTTTCTACAAAATCCTCAAGCCTGGGCAGGTTGGCTTCTCCATTCCCTGCCTGGGAGAGGTAAGAAAGGGAATCTCATCAGTATTGTTGATTAACTTCTCTTTCCCTTTCTCCTTTAGTACTGAGACAATAAGTACAAAGTTTCCAAAAAAATTACCAAGACACTAAAGGGAAAGACAAAAAACATGTAGAAATTCAGAATTCCTGTGTCACACTTGTTTTCAGAGAACAGAATTTTTTTTTTAAATCCCAGGTTGATTCTTGTCTGGCTTCACACCAGCTGGCCTGGCCATGATCACTGGGCGCTCAGGCCCCTGTTATTTTTCCTTCTCTCTGACTAGGATGGGAGACTTGGCAACTCCAAACCCTACCCACGGAGAGTTCATGGTTGGCACAGTTGCTGCCAATGTCAGCTTCCTGAATTTTCTCCAGGTGTAAGCAAAGTGACAAGAGACCAATGGCAGAAACCAAGGGAAAAAAAGCAACTTCGAGAATGCAGGGAAAGGATAAGGATCCATAGGAAGAGAGAACGAGAAGAAATGATCATGGGAGGAGTTACTCCCAAAGTCATAAAATAAGCATTATATAGGTCCCAGCTGAGTGGCCTTCTCTTTGGTGCCCCCTCGAGGCTACTTTTGGTATTGCATCTAACTCTAGCCCAGGCCACTAGCAATCCTAGTATTCCTATACAAACAGAAACCCACAGAGAGAGATAGACATCCTAACTCCTTCTTACTCCTTCCAGCACTCATTTCAAGTCTCCTTTCTGCTTTTCTGGGAATCTGAAAATCTAATCTCTCTCCCTTTATCTCTCTCCATTTTAGATGTGGGCATGTACCATTAATAAATAAAAGAGAGATTGTTCAGTTTAATAAAAAAAAAAGCATGAAGACCTGGGTTCAGAGCCCCAACACTCACATTTAAAAAAATCCTGTGGGTAGAGAGATGACTCAGGGGTTTAGGCTCTGCCTTGCAAGCAAAAGGACCTGAGTCCAGATCCCAGTTTCCACATACAAATTCTAGGCTGAAATGGCAGTGGCCTGCACTTCTGGCCCTGGAAAGCACACTCTGGAAAACTCTAGAGCAAAGCAAAAGGAGGTAAAGCAATCCAGGATGATTCCCAGTGTTACCCCTAAGCCTCCACAGACACACACATCGTGTTTATCTTTGTGTGTGCATGTGTGTGTGTGTGTGTGTGTGTGTGTGTGTGTGTGTGTGTGTGTGTCACAGGGTGCTGGGTGTGTCTGTGGAGGCCCAAGAGTAATTTTCAGAATCATCCTGGATTGCTCTACCTCCTTTTGCTTTGCTCTGTATTTCTGGAGCTCCCTGACCAGGCTGACTGAATCAGTGAGCTCCAACTTCAGTGAAAGACCCTATCTCAGAAGCAAAACAAAACAAAAAATTGGTAGATAGAACAAATAAGATGACTTCAAGAGTGAAGGCACATGTGTGAAAACCTGTCATCCCAAGTTTGATCCCTGGAGCCCACATGATGGAATAAGAGAACCAACTTCCAAAATAATGGAGCCTGTATGGTAAAAGAAAAGAACTAATTTCCAAAAGTTGTATTCGCTCACATATTGTAGCTTACATTTTCTCTCTCTCTCTCTTTCTCTCTCTCTCTTTCTCTCTTTCTTATAGAATAAAATATATTTTTAAAAATAAAGAGTCATTGAATACAAGACACCTAATATTGACCACTGACTTCCACATGCATATGCCCACATATGCCTGGACACTCACACACATTCATGAATGCACACTTATACATATATCACACACAGACAAAGGTAAGAAATGAGTGGAAATTGACTTGGGTGATTATTGATTGGGAGGAAAAAAAAGTTACCTTATTAAGAAATAGATATAACTAGGGGAACTTGTGGTGAAACAACAGTGCATCTGACTCAAAAAATGAATATTACTTTCCCTCCTTCTTCATGTCTTAAATGCGAACCTTATTTCTAGAATAGCAATAGTCATATTTCAACCATAATGGAAAAGCCAAAACAATGGAGAAAAGCTAGCTAATCCTTACAAAGTGAAACCACTGAACCAATGTCCCAGAGGTTACCCTTGTATTTAGCTTAAGTGGGGGAGGGCGAATCCACTTTTTGGTTAAATTCACTCTCAGTTGTCTCTTGCAGACAAAAACATTCTTAACTCGTATACCAGAAGAGTCCCTTCTGTCCTATATCTTTCCGTCAATTCTAATTATACCACTCTGCTCCCACGCTCTTATTCTGGGAGGTCCACCCCTATCCCAACAACCCTTTAGCTCACATACGCATATTGATAACTCTGGTGACACCCTTTGCATAATGACACTTGCTGCGTTCAGACTAAACAGCAAGCCAGTCACCTCTGGTTAATGATAACTAATCTGACCATACCAAATCTCAAATTTCTCATCCTGACATCCTACTGAGCATTTCTCCAATGTACAGATGCAGAGTAGCCAGATCCTTAGTTTTTGTTACATCAACTTGTATAGTTAATCTTAAGCTGCACTCCTCCATGAAATCTCCCCTCTTTTACTCAGCATGAAGTTATTTTTCCCTCCGGCTTTCAGTGCCACTTATGTTTGCATGACTCTGTTAGTGTTGAACACACATGGTATGGACATGCATTGCTGTTAGTTGTTGTCTATCTCCAAGAATCCTCCCTCAATTTCTTAGGGTTTTTTATTATGACTTTTTATCTTTTTAATACTATGTACATGAATATGGCGACTTTATAATGTTTCCAACCCTTAATCCCCAAATCCCATCCCCCTTCCTTTTCCCCTCACAACCTTTCATCTCTCATGCCAGACTCCCTTTATTTTCAGATCTTTTCATTTGTGTGACCCTCTCTGTTAATTCTAGTCATACCATTGAGGAAAGCATCCTCCTTCACTTTCCCATGAGCATTAGTCCTTATCAATCTCTCAGAGAGATGTGGAGCTTCTTGAGACCTTTCTGATGTTTTGGTGAGATATTGATAAGACAGTTCCCATTCAATTCGTGTTACCATTCAATTCATCTTCCATGAAATCTTGTATACCACAACTATGTCATGTTCATGAGATAATGCATGACTCACCACCATCCCATTTCAGGCTCTTATAATCTTTCTACCCCCTCTTCCGTGACATTCCCTGGGATTTGGGATGGAGTTAGGTGAGGCTTATATGTCTTGTTGAGAGACAAGCAATCTGCAGACCCTTAAATGCAGACCCTTAAATGCAGACCCAAAATGCAATCTGCATTTTGGCAAGTCACTTTTTTTCAGCAACCCTTCTGTTGTTGAAGGCTTCTAGGTTGAGTACTGAGTGCTCCTCCAATCTGTGGGTATAATAACAGGTATTCACAGAGCAGTTTGGTATATTGTCTTCTTACCTAAAGATTCATAATCTGTTCTTCCCTTATGAGCTTTTTCCTTTCCTTTTGCTGGTTCTTGTTCTAGTTAATAGCAACAGGAATGTGTCCCATTCTGATAAGTGGGCTTTAAATGCAGTCAGAAAGCTGTTGGTTGTCTCCTTGATACCTGTGCTATTATTACAATGGTGGTCACCTGCTGCCATGGTGATTTTTATTATAACTTGCAGACCTCACAGGTTGATGAGACTTTTGATTATTTGTCTCACCCAGTGGCTTCTACAGTATTCCTTGATATTGTGTAAGCTATCCAACAAGGAAAAAGTTCTCAAACCAGTTCTAATTGGTGTATGTTACCCATGTCCTATGATTTATATGTGTTACATCTTCAGTAATAGGGTCTTACTGTCAGCTTTTTGGAGGGCAGCCAAGAGCATTGGCAAAAGCCTATACTGTTTCCCCCTTCAATCTCTTAATCTGAGTTTGCCATACCTCATACTCACTCTTACAATACTCCATGATCCCTACCAGTAAAGACTTTACCATATTTTCACTACTTGATGTCAACTTCTCCACATTTTTCAATTATTCTTCTTAAAAGAGCAAAAAATGGCTTATTTATCACATAGATCAGTTATTAACCTAGACCTGGCACATATTAGTTGCTTAATACATATCTGTCGAATGAATGAAAACTCTTATCTCCTGTACCTAGATATTGAGCTCTTTTTAGTGTTTTGCCTCCTCATAATCCCCCACTAGTATATATACAGTCTCTTTATAATAGTAGGACAGTGATTTATATTGAAATAAAGTTATGTTTTACTTAAAATGTCACTTAACAACTAAGGAATATGATTTTGTATATAAACATAAAAAATTATCTAACTATGAAATATGTTACATCTAAATACATCTGATAGTAATTCAAATGGTATCAAATAAAAGCTTGGCCTGGTATTTTTTTATTGCCAAAAGCCAGAGTAAATTCACCCTTCTACTTTTTCTTGCATCATGCAGACATTTCTGACTAAAACTTTCTAACTAAATCATTTTCTAACTAAAAACTTTCAACAGAAATTACTAACAATTCAAAGGAGTCACCTCTGAAAACCTATCAAATTAAGTAGCACAAGATGACAAGGTCTTATCACAAGTAAGAGCAAGGTGCTTTCTAAGGCCAAGTTGAGCTCTGGCTTTATTCACCAAAAGCCCAGTGTGATTGTTAGTATTAATTGTCAACCTAATTGCTAGGAGACAAGCTTCGGAGTCCAACTGTGAGGGGAACAGTCTAGATTAAAATTACCCTCAGAGATGTTTGTGAAGTATTCTCTTTATGGTGTTAATTGAAAGGGAAGATTCATCTTAATTTTTGCAGGATCACCCCCTGGGCAGGGGATCAATCACAGAATGTATAAAATGAACAAGGCAAGCATTAACACTGAACACTAGCATGCATTCATTGCTCTCCTATTGTGAATGCATTGTGAATGCAACGTGATTCAGGTGCCTCAAGGTCCTGCCTCCTTGACTTCTCTGCCACAATGAATTGTACTCCTGAACTATAAGTCCTTAAATTGCTTTTTTTTTTTTTTTAAGGGAGAAAGGGAGGTTTATTCAGCTTACAGTTCCAGAAGGAAGGTACAGTCTCTCAAAGCAGAGGTGGCATGGCTGGCTGGCCAAAGCTGGAGGAGGCTAAGTCACCGCAGACATTTTGGAAGCTGAGAGGTGCCAGACTGTTTGCAGCAAAGGCAGACTTCTCCTGAAGGTAGGGTGGGACTAATCCACCTCAAGGCCCACCCCTTGTGATTGTCTTCCTCCTGCAAGGCCCCACCTCTCAAGGTACCATGACCTTGCCAAACACATGAGACTGTGAGGGACACATTTCAAACTATGACACTCCACCCCTGGCTCCCACAGGCTCACTACCATATCATTACACAAACCATACTCAGTCCAACTTCAAAAGTCTTCATAGACTACATCAGTAGTCCCAACAGTCCAAAAGTCCAAAGTCCAAAGCCTCCTGTAAAATCAAAAGACAAGTAACATACTTCCAACATACAATGGCACAAAATAAACATTCCCATTCCAAAAGGAAGGAATGGGAACATATCCAGGAAAGATCGGTCCATAACAAGCCTGAAAACCAGCAGGACAAACCCCAAATCTTGTAGCTCCAAGTCCAACAGGTAAGCCTCTCTTTGAAATCATCTCAGTTCCAAAGGGCTTTGGTTCCATCCCTCCAGTACATCTGCCCATAGAACACATCACTCTCTTGGGCTGACTTCTCCCAGGGTATACAGCTCTCCTTAGCAGGTGTCCCATATTGTCTCTGGCATCTCTAACATCTTTGCTTCTCAATGGCAAACCAGGCTTTAATTCCATGCACAAACTGCCCTTTTTGGGCCTCTAAACTGCAGGCTTCTTGCCTCATGATGCCTGGATTCTGCCAATTTTTGAAATCTTGGAGGAGGACTCCACAATCTCCTCCCTCTTGCATCACTGATGCCTCTAAAACCAGAACCATTGGGCGACTTTGCCAAGACTGACCCCCTTGAATCACAGCTGATTCTGCTTCTGTGTATTGACCATGTCTTTTACTCCTGGGCAGTTGCTTTGTAAGAGAAACCAACTCTTGCTTTGGAACTCCACTGTTTAGCTCCAGTCTTCTGAAAGGATTTGCATTCTTATGAGTGGGAACCTTCCCTGAGGATCTTGCCTCAAGCTAGGGCCTCTCCTATTATCCAAATGCAGAGCAAGCTTTGATTTACAAATGGAGCTAATCTCTTTAACAGCCATTTTGTTTCCTGCTTCTTCCTGGTTCAACTCTTTAAGTTTGGCTTTGTGTTTTTCATCATTAGATCTTACAGTTTTTGCTTCTTCCAGCCTGATTTTTTGCTCTTTTTCATAATTTTGAAGACAACTAAAAAGTAGCCATATCACATTGTCAAGACTACACTGCTTTGAAATTTCCTCCACCAAGCACTCCAGTTTAACTTCAGGCAAGCTTTCAGGACGAAGGCAAAACTTCACTAAACTCTTGGCCAACACATGGCTCCATGTGTCACTAGTCCAGTTGCAAACACAGTCTCTGTTCCCCTCTGGACCATCACAAGCTGGGCTTCCACTGCCTGTGTCTCTCACAGCTTTGTTCTCTGAGCTTTCATGAGAAAGGCCCATTTGGCCTCCAAAGACTTTCCCACCACAAAGTCCCAAAGTTCTCCATATTTCTCCCAACAAACAGTTCCAAAGGCACACTAGCCACATCACAGCATTGGCCATACTTCAGGGTACCAACTTCTCTCAGCTTCACAAACAACTTCATGTTGTGGTACCAGCTGTTTTTAATCTCACAGCAATATCCCACTACCCTATACCAATTTCTGTAACGGTTACTCTTAACTATTACTGTGAGAGAACACTCAAAGTCAATCAATGAGGGAGAAAGGGAGGTTTATTCAGCTTATGGTTCTAGAGGGAAAACAGCTCTCAGCTTCCAAGATGTCTGTGGTGAGACTTAGCCTCCTCCAGCTTTGGCCAGCCAGCCATGCCACCTCTGCTTAAGTTGGTTTTATCAAGACATTTTATTACAGCAATAGAAAAATAAATTAAGATACACAACAAGACATTGCTAGTTGTTTTCTAGAAAGAGATAAGCTTGCAAAGAACAACTCCTCATTCTAGCATGAGCTAACCACTCAGAGGCAATGGTTATTACAAAAATGTTGAAGATATTGAAAAAAGAGAATCTCAGTCTCCTTTGCTTCAGATGAGAAATGGGAGCCAAGTGATTTTCCCAAACCCAAGTGGAAAATGAAGTAAGGGAGAGGATGGGGTGACGATGACCATAACTTAGGCTGGAGAAAAAGATTCAGTAAGTAAACCAAACAGCTAGGGCACATGCTTCAAATAAAATAGAAAGGAAGACTCTGAAAGGGCATTTGAGAATTCTGGGGGCAAGAGTTGGAATCCTGCCTGTGAGTGAAAATTGTTTTATAAAAGAAAAGAAGAAGAAGGAAAAACAAAGGGAAGGGAAGGGAAGAAAAGAACTTATGGATCTTTTACCACAAAAGTTCAAGATGGACTGGAAAAAAATATGAAGCATCCAACATAAGACCATTTTGCATTTCAATTTTTCACCCTAGATAAGATGTAAAGCATACTCAAAAAGTGTGAAAGTTCAGTCAAGACAGTAATGTATATCTGTGATTCCAACACAAGTGAGAGTGAGACAGAACAGTTGAGAACTGGAGGTCAGCCTGGGCTTCCTAATGAGACTCTGCCTCTTCCCCTTCTTCAAAACAAGTGAGCATTTTACCAAATAGTATGATAATTTTTAGTATCTGCTCTCTGAAATGTGGAAAGAAGTATGAGTCAAAAAGGCATTAAGTTAAAAATTGGGACTATATTACTAGCATTCAACTGACAGCAGATTTATCGAAAATTAAGTCATTCTTTCTACTTTGACTTATCTTCACCCAAAGCCATTCATTTCAAACTTTCTTTGCCATAACTTCCAGACTGCTGGTCCCCTATCAAGATAGTATTGATCTCTCACCAGAGTTCGTAATTTGAAATGTGTGCCTACAAGACTCACAGGATGAAGTACTAAACTTCTGTATTTCAGAATGTGACCTTAGTTGGAAATAGGGACATTGCAGATATAATTAGTTAAAATGAGGTCATACTAAGGTAGAATGGGCCCTAATCCAAGATGACTTGTATTTTTTAAAAGGAAATTTACATATATTGTCACAGATGAATGAAGAAAAACACAGTGTAAGCAGCTAGCATGACATACTTATAGGTTTTCCAGCAACAGAAGAAACCAAGTGAAAGCTTGGGAGGAGATTCTCCCTCACAGTCTTCAGAAGGAACCAACCATCTCAGACATCTTACCTGTATAACTATCAGGTAAAGAAGTCAGGCTCTTTAGGTTACCTAGTTTGGAGCATTTAGTTATGCAAATCCTATATTTTTAGTATACCAGATGGATGAGCAAGACCTCTTCTGCTTATATTCCCAAGGCTATCACTTCCACGGACTGTCTTAACACTACTAATGAATTACCACTGCCTCTAGTTAAAGAATTTCTTCTATATGTTGCCTTTCACCTTTAGCCCCTTCTTATGTATTTACTTCCATTCCATGGCTAGAAAAATCTGTGTTTACTAATTTCAGAGATGAAACTGATGCAAAGCCATCTGTTAAATGAGAAATATTCCTGTATACATGAGATAATCAACAAACACAGTTCCAATTAATGACTTTTTAAATTACTATTTAAATGTTGACTTGTACTGATCCCATATAATGTCAACATAACTGATTTGCATGTGAATAACTCAAACAACTTGCTCTTTTGTCAATATAATGCCAATTATGCGGATGCTCTAGTTGCAGACTGACTGGTTTGACCACCAGGTTTTGGCATCATAAAACATAGCCTAGATTCCTTTATGATTATCAGGAGGCCAAACCAGGGAAACATTAAAAAGGTCTTTCTCTTCTTTAAACTTCCAAGGCCTATTAATAAGAAAATATTACAGTAGAGGAATTGTTCCATTTAGAAAGTATCACTTAATAATATTAGCTAATAGTCCTTCCTGTGGAATTTTGTCACCTCTTTATTTCACCTTTATTATTCTATTGGGAAGTTTATTACTGTGGGTTAGGTGGTCCTGTTTTAAAGAGATCAAAGTGTTAGTGTTCTGGGAGAAGCAAAGTAAATGGTAGGCCTATGGAACTAAAGCTAAATGGAGAGAGGTGAGGGGAACAAAGAGGAGGAAAGGTAATGAATATATGCATATGTTCTCATTTTCCACTTTTCCCTATTCCCAAGTATGATTCACCAACCAGTGATAAAATATAGGGTGAACTGGATAGAGGAAAGTGGAGAAAATAATTTGAAAGGAAGACAGACGAATTTGGTGTATCAATTGCTTCCTGTCACTATAATGAAATAACTGAGATGATTAACATAAGGGAAGAGGTTTATGAGAGCTCACTGTTTTGGAGGCTCTACTCCAAGATTGGGCAGGTCCACATCTGTGAGCTTCTGATGTATGCTATATAGCAATAACAGGAAATGCAGAGTAGAGCACACTACTGACCTCATGGCAAGGAAGAGAAAGACTGTGAGGAAGAGAATGGAGTCCCATAATGCCTTTTGAGGGTATGCCTCCTCAAAAACCTAGGGATGTACCTCTAGGTCCCATCTTCTAAAAGTTCCACCACTTCCCATTAATTTCATGCTAAGGACTAAAACATTAATACACTGACCTTTAGAAGACATTCAACATCCAAAATATAACACACCAGGCAGGCTTTCTAGCAGGTCCAAAGCAGACTACTACTGTTATTCAAGCAATAGGTTCCTGGCTAGCATCAAACTTGCAAGTAGGCATCAGAGGTCATGTTTATCCATCTGGCTTAATAAACCACAATGCCTCACACCACACAGTTTAAAGAACATAAATCTGCAAGTTGCCACATTTTCTCTTTGTCATCTTGACACAATTCTGAGTATTTTACTTTCTTTTGATCCTCCCTATCTGTCCCTTTTGGGTAAAAAATAAGTCTATAGCTCAAAACAATCCTTCCAAATTGGAGGCTTTGTGAAATGTTTGGGATGCCACAGTAAGCTGTGGATGTGGCAATCTGAAATTTCAGGTCTCCAGACAAAGTTTTTCACACATCTAATTAAGTAAAAAAAAAAAAAAAAGATAAGTGTAATTCAATATATTTTCTAGATAATTTCACTTACTTTTTACACTATTATAGGATTTTCAAGTAACATTTTAAGATATTAAAAAAAGGGTTTGCCAGCAAAACATATTTAAAATGTAGACAAATAGAATTTGTCTAGAATCAGATTGCAACCCAGGTATCCTAGGTCAAACCTGTAATACCAGACATGAGGATTGCTGTGAGTTCAAGGCCA
The DNA here is from genome assembly GCA_023101885.1 of Typhlomys cinereus. Lineage (NCBI taxonomy): Eukaryota > Metazoa > Chordata > Mammalia > Rodentia > Platacanthomyidae > Typhlomys > Typhlomys cinereus. Next base: position 1,136,286 of record JALPQD010000367.1, on the reverse strand, counting down.
CTGTTGTCTCCATGGTAAGTTTAAGGCCAGCCTAGACTACATAGAAAAATCTCTGTCTCAAGAAAACAATAATAATATTGCAGAGATTTTTGTGAGACTAGATTCTAAGAATAAATAAAGAATATAATAATAAGTAGTAATTTTAGGCTTGCAATCCTGGCATATAGGAAGAAGCTGAGACAGGATGATCATGAGCTGCAGAATAGCTTGGGTTGTATCATTAGTTCCAAGACAGCCTGGGCTACATAGCAGGACTGTCTCAATCCAACAAGAATAGCAAAAACAACAACAACAAAAACTTTAAAAGCAAATCCAAAAGATGTGTGATGGGAATGTAGCATGGTTGAAGCCCTTTACAAGAACTGTTTTGGCTCTCTGTCATGATTTGAAAGGCGCATGGTCCCCCACAGGCTCATGTGTTTGGATCTTTAGTTGTTTGAGAAGATTATGGCACATTTAGAAGGTGGAGCCTTGCTGGAGGAAGGCATTCCCAGGGGGTGGGCCTTGAGGTTGGTTAGCCCTGCACTGCTTTAGTTAATTAATCTGCTCTTGCAACTTGCAGTAACTCTCTGCCTCCATGATGTCGGCAGTAACTTAAGCCTCTGTCAGCTTCTGCCAGCCCACCATGCCCTTCCTGTAGTAATGAACTGTATCCCCCCTCTGGAACCATAAGCTAAATGAATATCCCTTTCTCTTTCTCCCTTAAATTGTTTGAACCTCACCAGTGTCTTATAGCAACAGAGAAGAGTAATTGCTACACTGTTCCTCAAAATGTTATGCATAGAGTTACTACAAGCTTAATAATGGCAACAAAAATTGAAGTTTGTACAAAAATTGATGCAAGAATGCACATGGCAGCATTATTCATAATAGGAATATTATGAATATTCTCATACATACAGTGCCCCCACAATAGTGTTAATAAAAGTCTTTCAACACTACAACATGTTCTTATTGTCTTCAATTTGATTACTGAATGAATTAAAACAAGTGTAAAGGGTGTATGTGTGTGTGTGTGTGTGTGTGTGTGTGTGTGTGTGTGTGTGTGTATGTGTGTTTGCTAACAAAAGTATAAGCTGTGACCGACGATGAAGCTTATGTCTTATGTATAGAAGATACAGTCTCTGGTTAATTCTTGGAATAGATTATTTCACGTCAGCAAAAAGAGAATCCCTGAGTATGAAAATAACTGAAATGAACGGAAAAGAACATTTTCCAGAGATTCTCATCCATGAAAACCAAATATTTCCTCTTTCACCTTCCCCTTCCTTTTCTGCCTATTCTTTCATTTCACCTTTTTCCTTCTCCAAATAAAGTGGCCTTACCTAAGCAACTAGCCCCAAAATCCGATTCAATTTCTTTGGAAGCAAAGACATATGTTAATCTATATGAATCTGCACCTGTACTTTGTGGGCTCCTCCAGACCACTGGTCACTCTAGCCAGCTCTCAAACTCACACCGCTGCATTTGCCATAGGTTAGAGACTTAACACAGTGAGTTTGTCTTCCTTTCTCATCCTGACAAGAAACTCTGTTCCCCCAGAGCAACTGGGTAAGAATAAACTAACCTCTCTCAGGTTGATTACAGTTTGGCAAAGCTGTTTAGAATGATAGTGTCTTCAGAAACTGCCAATCCGTATCTTATCTCCATTTTCCTATCATGTCAGTCCTACCAATTCTACACCCTTCCCCCAAGGAAAAAAATAACAGCCGCTCCTCTTCTTTCCATCCGACTGGCTTCTGCCTTGCTTCAGGCCCCAATCTCTTGTCACAATTATCATGCTGTCTAAACTGGCTTCTATCTTACCAACCTTCTATGTGGTCACTAGCTTATAAAACATAATCAAGTATAAACCTGGCCAAAATTTTCCTACTCAAATCCCTGAAATGATTATTCTTCGTCCTGCAAACAAATACCCGGCTCTTTAGCTCAGAAGTTCCTTCTTGAACACAGTTCCTGTGGACTTTTCCAAACCTGGCCTCTCCATCCTGAACTACTTGTAGTTTTCAAAACCAGCTAAACCATCTAACTATCCTCATCATCTCAGAAGTGATTCCCTTGGACTGAAATATTCCTTCCCTCCATACTGGGTTGCTTAACCCTTTTATATGCAGTTTTACTAAGATATAATTTACATACTATTAAATTCACAAAGGTGGACTAAATAAAGGCTAACCGTTAACATCCATTTCACTGTCCTTTCTTGTTTATAATTAGGTTCACCCATGACAAGTTTCAAAATAAAACATGTGGGTAAAGTGGATTTCTCTTTTCCTCTCTCTTTTTCTGGTTTATTTTTTGGCCAGGAGAGTTATTTGTTTATTCATTAGGCTGATGTGTGTGTGTGTATGTACAAGAAGTCACTTGAGTGTGTGTGTGCCTATGGAGGCCCAACAGTAACATCAGGAATCATCTCAAATTGATCTACCTCCTTATTGCTTTGCTCTGGGGTTTCCCAGGATCAGAATGACAGACCATAGCCATATCTGCCTGGCATTTTTACTTGGGATCTGGGGAGCCGAACCCAGGTCCTTTTGCTTGGAAAGCAAAGGTCTTAAACCCTGATCCATCTCCCCAGCAATTTCCCCCCAGCCCTTTTGAGATGTTAAATTGCTAGAAAGCAGAGTGAGGGAAATAGAAAAATCCAATAAATAGGGATAAATGTGATGAACATGAGCGTCTAAATGCTATGGGCAACTAGGGTTCCATTCTACTGGCAATTCTTTGAAAACTTAGAGGAAATGTACCTCTAAGTGCCCTAAGCCGGGGCACTTATCTGTTTTTCCTCATTGAGAGTCACTTATAGGGATATTGAGTCTCTGATATCTCCAACATATTCCATAGCTAAATTACTTTTTCGGACAGAGAGAGAAAGGAATCCATTGGCATACACATGAACTACCTCAAGTGAACTTCCAGGGCAGGACAAAAGAATTATGAGGTACTATAAAACATCTGTATACATTCTCTTTAAAATTTTCTCAAATCCCACCGCTGTTTTTCAGGCAGGGTTAGGAGCACTTTTTTCATAATTTTCTTGCTTGACTTGGCTCCAGTCTACTGGAGAATAGACACAGTGTCTGCATTTCTTTCATACTCCACAAAGTGCTTTGGCCCAAGCAGGTGCATAATACAAGTGATTATTTCAGGCCTTTATATTCACCATCAAATTTACATCTGAAATATAAATTTCAGTAAAGATAATCTTTACTGAAATTTACCATTATCTTTACTATTTCCATTGTAAGAACATAAATCTGAAATACACTTACATAACAGCAAGATGGAGGACCACATCTGTTAGTGACTAGCCCAATATCCAGACAACTTTAGCTCCTGCTGCTTCAAACACCACGGGGGGTAATGGTATTCACCTGAGGCTAAATCTTTCAATTTATGGCAAAACAGAACTTTCCACCTCTAGAATAATCCCCTATATAATATTCAAGAGATGCCGGAAGGTAGAAGCAAAGCTGCCTAGAAATGCTGTCTTGTGCCTTTTTGAAAAGGGAACTTTTAATTTCTCTGCTCTTCCCCAATTTCATCTCTTCCAGGAGCTGCCTCCCGATTTAACTTTTCCATAGCTGTAATATTTGTAAGTATACAAATTAGAGTTTACCATTCATTAATTTACCAACATAATGCATTCACCAGAAGGAAGAGATCAGCCATGGGGAACAGAATGCCTGGTAGCTTTGTCATTTTAAAAAGTTAAACTGAGAAGTAACATAGTTTTCATAACAAAAGGAATGAAGTGCTTTGTTCTATGGTTATGCTCTGGAGGATGATTTTTAAAGGGATTAAATATATAAAACATCAAAGAAAGAGTGCCCTGAAGCTAAGAGTTGTATCAGGAAATCCCTGCTTTGTTATGTCCCCTATGTTCAAGCATAAGACAATGGATCTGGTGATTGGAATGGCAAAATAAAGGAAGAAAATTAAAACTTTCCCTTAGCAATATAATGAGTACTGGTAAACCACTAAAAAATGGAAGCATTTCAACATGCATAAGGTCAATGTCTATTTGGTTGCTTTTGATAGTATATATTTTAAACTACTTGACAGTTTTTCATTTAACATTTTAAGGGATTTTTCTCAGTAGAATCCAGACTAGGACTGCAGAAGTTTTGCCATCTGCAAAAAGAGTGGGTTGGATTAAATCAGCAAACATTTTGGGTTCTATAACAATATTTTTGTTGGTCCACAGACCTCCTCGAAGGAATAGCAACATCAGAAATGAATCCAAACACTGAAAAGCTAATTAATGGAAAGACCACAATATTGCCACTTTACAATACTATTAAATGATTAGCATATACAGAAATAGCATTCAATCATTTGTAATATTCATAGCTCATTATGTTATCTGATTAAGATTTTTTTTGACACATTATGATATCCAGCCAAGGCATTTTAGAAAGAGAAGTCAAGAATTTTCTTTTTAAAAGCAGAGCCACTGATGTTCAGTGTGTAAGGAACCTGCTACAAGCCTCTAGGCCTACCGCGATCCCTAGAAACCCACTTGTTAGAAGGAGAGAATTGACTTCCAGAAGTTGCCTTCTGACCTCTATCCTTGTATCATATATGTCTTCTCTCCTCTCTCTTGTGTTCTCTTTCTTCTTCCTTCCCACCCTCTCACCTGAAGAAAAGAAAAAAAAAAGAAAAGAAAGAAACATAATGAACTAAAAACTATCTATTTTAAAATCCAGTAGTTCTGGGTTGCATTTAAGCTTCCATTACAGAATAACCCTCAACGATGCAGTTAATTTCCTTAATCTTCAATTTCCTCACTTTAAAATGGGCTTCACAATAATTAATGACCCATGCTGTGATTTTTGCAAACTATATAAACAATGAATACTTGAAAGTGCATTGGGTTAACTTGACACACCAAATTTTCTTTCCCCCATTTTCTATCATGATGATAGATTTTTAGTATAATTACTCCTAAAATATAAAATAATATTTTTGGTCATTCCTCATGTCTCTTTTTAAATGTTCTCCATCTAAGACAAACAGATCACACATGCATTAAGGTTTGAGCAGAATATGGAATATATTGGATTAATGCTCCACCAATTTAAATTTATCTCCAATTTAAACTTAGAAAAAAAAGGTAACAGATTCCTGAATTCTATCAATGAACCTTCTGGGGTCTCTGAAACGAACTTACAAGTGATGGAGGCTGAAACAGGTAGAGTGATTTGATTAAATCAAATCTGTCCCTTGTGATGAAAGGGAATGATGTACAAACTGCTCCTCATTCAGATGCAGTGAAGGGAAAACTAACTTGGTTTGATAAAAAGCTTGAATTGTACTTTGCTTGCTATTAAGAAAGTGCCGTTATTCAGGGACCAACTATCATAAAGAAGTGATGGCCTCCTTTGACCAAGATCAAGATTTTAGGTCCATACCAAAGAAGAGAGAGGAGGAGACCTCAAGCAGCCCAGTAACAGATATGCACTAAAATTCAATTTCCTTTTCACTTAATTACATTACAGACTAGTTTAAAATGCATGTACACTTTGCTGTCTTCAATGTCCCCGGTGCTTCAAAATGTCCTTTGTTTAAAAAAAATTATTCCATTCTGCCTAGTTTAGGAAAAACATGCTCATTTATAATTAGCAACATTCATTTGCATATTAAAATGTGTTCATTTAATTTAAGAGTTTCTCTTAAATCAGCATCCCCATCCATCTTATTTACAGCCCAAACTTCTCCTGGAGACTAACTTACACTTCCAATACATGAAATCAGAATTACTAACTTTTCCTTTTTTAAAATCTTCTATCATTGGCTTCAGTAAACTAACTTCCAAAGCCATTTTCTGAATCTGGCAACACCATCATATTCCATGATCAAATCATGTGTTTGACTGTAATAAGCCACCGACACGTATTAACTTAAGCATGTTCTATGTCAAGTCCTGACACTGAGGCTCTGGAAGTAAAATCAAAACAATGGAAACTAACTAAACATCATCTCTGCCAACTATGTGTGAGGAGGATGGGGAGTGTTGCTAATCAAGTCCACTAGTAATATGGAACTAAATCTCCATTTCCACTTATGCCATTAATGAAACCCCACACACCGGAGGAGTGGAACCTCTTCTACAGGATAACCTTATTCTTTTTTTAATTTTCTGTATTTTTTCTCGACTCTATTAGCCTTCAAATTCATTAAGAGGAATTTTTCTCAATTCTCCTTTTGTCAACCATAATAGGGCCCTTATCATTGATAATAATCCACATAAAATTGTTGAAGTGAAATTAATGAATATTGGTTGTGGCAGTCTGAGAAAGTTTACTAGTTACATGAAGTGGTATCTTAAGAGGACCTTGAAGATTTGGAGGATTTTGAAGTGAAGAAAATTTAAAGCTATACTTTCTATTAAGAAATAAAAAGTGAAACAAAGGTTTGGGTCTGGCCTCCTAAACCCACCATTATCATTGTGAGCACAAACACTCAAACTGTATGCAAAATACTTTCCCCCGCACCAATGCATGAAATATTAAGCCTGATTCCTATGTTTATTCAGGGAAACAATACTCATGAAATTTACTCTTAGTCATAATGAATCATTCAAAAAAAAAAAAAAAAAAAAACTCAGGATGATACTGAGACCCTGCTAAATTGACAGAACATCTTTAAAGACCTATACATCCAGCACACTTTTGACCAAAGATCACCTACACAAAATTTCTCTTCATCTTAGACATGCCTGTTTTCTCTCTTCAACTATAAGTTTCAAATATCTTTGGATGTTTTCTTTGGGGTACCATTAGAAGAAGTGCAATATGTAGATTCAGTAAACATCTCAGAGCACATCCATACTCAAGGTAACACTTATTTTTGTCAGGTGTGTTTGCTTACTGGGAATGGATAGTTCCATTTCATGTTTTGGCCTTCCCTGAATGTTTATGTTCTCTGTGAAATTTCCACAGATCTTTAAGGTTGGAAGATACAGCAATAGATCACTGACTAACGTAATTGTTACTGAGGCTAGGATGGTCATAAAATAATGACAGGCATGCCTGACTGCATGCCACCTACAATTTCAGCTTCTTAAACTTAATCCTTTGCAGGATCCTATGTAAAGTGATTTTGTGATAGACAAAGAACTGTTTGGATTTGAAATATATATGTGGAATTATTTTTATATTTTTCTCAATCGGAAAATGGTGGTGCATCTGAAAGCTAATGCTTAATACTTGACAAAAGTAGACTCCCGTTTCTTACCTTATAATACCAAATGACCTTTACTTTTGAATCCACACTCTATGCCACGATCATTGTCTCTGGCATCCAAGCAAGACTGAGCCACGAGACTGATTTCAAATGTAACAGATGATAGAATTCTCTGTAAAGTTGGACTATTTCAATATTTTATTAAAGAATTTAATCCTGTAAAGCATCATCCTTGCTTCTTTCAATTTAACAATAAGTAGAAAGTTATCTGTTATGAAGGTTCTACTTAAAATGTAGTGGTGTATATTTGACCCTAATAAATAAAAAGAGATACAGTCCAAGGTTTATGTACAAGATGTTCAGTTCAGTGTTATTTATAATAGAATTGCTATAAAATATTCTAAATAAATAAAGGTTTAGCTACACAATGGCATTCTATATAGTGATTGAAATCTTGTATAACAATATTAATTGATAGAAGAAAGTGCTCATTGCCTTAATGGAAAAATAATGCCTATTATCATCCTAAATTTTAGAAAAAGAAAGTGTCTAAACATTGTGTATATGTTATCTCTGCCAAAGACCACCAGTACTACATTATTGATTGACCAAGGTGCATTAGTTTTTATTATGGTAAGGGAGAATACATCAGGAAGATGTAAAGGGCATTTCAATAAGAAATTATTATACAGACTCTGAGTTGTATTAAGTGATTTGGTTGTTTTGCCCGATTGTCCTTGCTCCAAAGCAGATGTTATCAGAAAGCAAGAACGGTTTTATGGCTGGGTCTCTAATAAATCTTTATCTACAGGGAGAGAAGTTTGGAATAACTTCAAAACTGTAAATTATTTTGGAAGACTACAACAGTTCATTATATTAGCCAGGATATTGACCTCTTTGGTCATTTTTTATGAGTTGGACAATGTTCATGTTCTGTCTGTGTTCAGACATGATTATGGAGTTGTCCTCATTTCTTAATCCATCACAGTTACAGAATGCTGTTTTCTGACGTTAATGCTTTGTGAAATAGTTTATGCTCAAGAAGAGAACACCAAAGCTTAGCTGTGCATGCCAGGCCAGCAACACCAAGGTTCAGCAGAATGCACCAGGTCAGCTTCTGGATGTCAAGGACTGATTTTCTTTTCTCTCCCACATAGAAAAGAAAACCAGAATTACAGTGAGTACCATTTTTTAAAAGATTGCTTTCAGATGATTTTCTTTTTTATATTTTTTCCTAGTTTTACAAGCATATTGAGTACTTATCCTGCCTCCTTCCTTCCTTTCTTCTTTTCCCTCCTTCCCTCTCCTTCCTTCATCAATCCATTCCACTCCCTCCCGCTCTCCTGCCTATTCACTTCTATGTGGCTTGTCTACTCTTGTGGGGGTTCAGGCCTGGTAAACACCATTTGTATGTATTTGTGATATCCTTGGCACTCTCCTAAGTGTTCTACATATTCTAATCTATTTGAATCATCACAGCGACTCAATAGGATAGGTACTATCCTTATTCCCAACTCCCAGAAAAGAACTGACAGAAAGGGGTAAACTTATTCATCTGACATGTGTTGGGTGGGAAGTAGTAGAGCAAGGTATCAACTCATTGGTGACAGAGCAACCACCAGCAGCCTTAATTCATAATATTGCTTATATGTGCAAGTAATTTTCCCCTTTGAAAGGCAGCAGGCATATTTTGGGATATATATGTCTTTTTTCCCTTCTTTTGTTTACTTTCTACATTGTATGATATTGATATTCATTAAATTTCCATCAGATAAAGTAGCAATCTGTGATGGAAGCTCTACTGCCAATGTCACTGTCTCAAATCCAAACCTGAGTTCTTGGTGGTGAAGATGCCTCCCTGCAAGTCTAAAAGGAGGAAAGCTAAGAGGAGTGCTTGCTCTCTCCCATCTCCCTCCCTCCCTCCCTTCTTCCCTCCCTCTTTTTCCCCCCTATTTCCTTTCTTTTTGTCCTTCTGTGTTTAACAACTCAATTTGCATAAAATGAATTGCTTGAATACAAGGTCATTGAAGATCCACTGTCAGGAGGTTCTGACAAGGTAGAACTGTGTAATCTAGGACTCACCCACAACCCAGCTGATAAAGTAAAGGACAGTTAGAGACAGACTGGAAGAACTAAAAGCCAAAACTGTGGTCTCAAAACAGTCCTCTGCATGCCCAGAGATGGTACTCTTACCCTAGTCAACTGAGCAACATAAGTATCTCTCCTAAGAGTCAGCCCAGATATTGAGAGAAGGGGCATCCCTGCTTTTTTAATTTGCAGAAGGGGTGGCACTAAAACACAAACAACTCTTGAGGTGAAGCAAAGTTAGGTGGGGACTGCTTGCAAAGACCAAGATTTCAGAATGAAAAGAGCTTTGCCCACATGTTAAAGGTTCAAAGTAGACCTGTGGACTGCTTTTTCTTCACTTACTTTGTTGTCCCGGCGCTGGCACCAGGGTACATGAAAGGGAACGGTACGTTCCCTGAGCAGAGACAAACGTTAGGCCTCCCAAGAAATGCCCACCCACTCGCCGTGAGTGGCTCAGTGGGAAAAGAGCTATGCTCACAGTCTTTCCCACTGTCACTAGCACACACACACCACCACCACCACCTTTGTGTCTTTTCCTTTGCCAGGACTTAGAGCAAGGCAGAGCATCCATCTAGCCTCCTAGTACCTCCGCTGCTCTCTCCGTGGTGGGTGGTTTCCCAATGCACGTGCCCTTGCAGCCGCTCGCTCGCGTTCGCCTCGCAGCTTGCAGGAGCACAAGTCAATGAGGCTTTTCCCTCCACGATCACCGTGAATCAGCAAAGCGCTGCAGAGCAGCGCAGGCTCGGCAAGCGGAAATTAAGATGCTGGGGGAAGGGCACGAATGGAGTGTGGCAGGGGGATTTCAGTGTGTCCTTCTGAAGGAGGACCATTCAAAGTGGTGTGTGGTGTTTGGTGGGGATTAGCTTGAAACTGTTGGACTTCGGTGTTCTGGGGAGCCTCTGGAAAGAGCGAGTTGTCCAACAGCAGGAATAAGCAGAGTGAGAGGGAGCTAGAGACAGGTGGAAAGACCTAGGGATCTCAAGCCAAGGAGGACAAGTGCACTCCCAGGGTGGGCAGCGCAGCCCTGGCAGGCGGCTGAGTGAAAGCTGGCATGGTTTTAGGAAAGGGGAGGAGAAAATCAGAAAAGGATTCCCCCAGCTCGCGACTTCCTGTTTCCAACGTGCAAGTTCTCAAGTTCAGTTTGAGAAGTGGGAGTGGTGGGCTGCTGGGCTTTAGGAGTCTAGGAAGAGAAAGAGGATATTAAGAAAATGCCCCCCCTTTCTTCGTGTGTGTGTGTGTGTGTGTGTGTGTGTGTGTGTGTGTGTGTGTCTGTCTGTCTGTCTGTCTGTCTGTCTGTCTGTCTGTCTGTCTGTGTCGGTCTGTCTCCCTCTCGCTCTCTCGTTCTCCGGCTCTTTTCCCTATTCTGTCCGTATTCCGTCTTGCTTTGGCTCGATTAATATGCAACTCCATACCAGGCTCTGTAGTGTGGGCCACACTCCAGGGACCGCGCCTTGGGTCGCCACCACCTCCCATTCGACCCTTGGTGCTGGGTACTGAGTGGCCCTTCAGGAGCGACCAGAGAAGCAAGGGCTGGGGGAGGCCCAGCGCTTGGCGCGTGGGACCGGAGGACCCCCTTTTCTGGCTCCGGTTCCAATCTCTCCCCCCACACACACCCTGGCCAGACTGGGCGCTTCAGTGACCCAGACTCGTGGATTCGGCTCGGTCCGCGTTGCAGTGGAAGGACCCAGGGGCTCAGAGCGCGCCAAGAAACGCGCTAAATTGTACCTGTGCGTGGCCGTTCCCGCCGCCGCCGCAGGTCTATCCCGGGCCGAAGCCGGCGCCCGCCTTCGCGGGGAAATCTCCCGAGGAAGAGTGCGAGGGGGAACCACGGTGGCCGCCGGCTAGCTCACGGCTGGCGCGCACACGCACACGCCCAACTTTGCCAAGCCGTCCGCGCCCCCCGGGCTCCCCCGCGCCCCTGCGGCTCTGCAAGATCGGAAACCTGTGTGCCTTCAGATTTGAGATAATATCCCCCCACCACATTCGAACACCCTTGTGTGGGGAAGGAGAGGCAGATGGAGTAAGAGCAAGAAGGGGGGGGGGCCTAAAGCTCGCCACTCCTGACCAGCTCTTTTCAAGCACTCTATACCCGCAGGGACGCCCGCGCCAGCTCTGCCGCACCAGGTCCCCCAGACCTGCCGGTGACGACAGAGAGAAGAGGAGGAGGCGGTGGGAAAAAAGAAGGCTGGGTGGCTGGCGACAGACGGCTTCGCGGACCTACTGTCGTTATCAGCACTTTTATTGTCAGAGGACTGGGTGGCTAGGGTGGGGTGAGGGGGTACGCATAGCCCAACTGCCCGACCCAGTCCACTCTGGAGCGATCCTAGATGTGGGGCATAAGAAGAAAGCATCTGCTGGGACACATCTCGGGTGGACGTGCTCCCCACGCAGCCCCGGAGCCCAGGGTCCCCCCCAGAGCTGCAGAATTGGGGCTCTGGGAAATGGCTCTTACTTGGGGGGAGGCGTGATCTCCGCGCCCTGGAGTCTCTGCTCCCCACCCCCTCCCGGCACCAGCCAGTGCGCCGCACCACCTAAGCCTGGCAAGAGCCTGGGCGCACGCAATCTCCTGCCTGCTCCTCTCTGCTACAGAAGAGACTCGGCTCCCAGAGGGTCTGCACGACGCTCCCCTCCCCTTTCGCAAACCCCCCACCCCCCGCGGGAGAACTCTTTACTTTTTGTTTGGAGAATCCGTACGGTTTCTTTATTTATCTCTGGGTCTCCCCGGAGGAGGGCACCGGAGGGTAGGGCGAGCTGGCGTGGCGGGCCGGGCCGGGGGAGGGGAGCGCGGGGAGAGGAGGGGACTGGGTGTAGCCTGGAATTCTCTGTCCTCGTGTTCCTGGGCTGGCGCGCACCGTCTCCGGCGCTAGCGTCGCCGCTGCCGCCGCTCCCCCGCGCCACCCCGTCGTTGGCCTCGGGGATCGGGTGAGTGGGGTCATGACGCGCCGCGGGGGCCGCCCCCGGCCCCGCCCGCGCTGAGCGGGGCAGCAGGCCGAGTCGCCCCGAGCCCCCCCCCCGGAGGGGGAGGGAGGAGGGAGAGGCGGCGGGGGGAGGAGGGAGGAGGGAGGAGGGTGGGAGGGCGCACGGGTTTGGGCGGGGTGAGGGGCGGTGCGGAGGCTGCCAAGCTGGGGGGCTCGGCGTGCGGGCGCGGCCGCGGGCGGGAGGGCGTGTCTCCAGCCCGAGGGGACCCTCCGGAGGCGCGGCGCGGGACTCCCCGATGGTGGTGCCGCGACTTGCGGAGAGCTCAGGGTCTCGCCGCCGCCGCCGTCGCCGCCGCCGCGGGCGCCACCAGCACCGCCGCCGCCGCCGCCGCCGCCGCCACCGGAGCCCGCGCCGAGCGTGCGCCTCGCCCTCCTCCTGCGCCCGCTCTGCTCTAGGATGCTGCGGCAGGTTCTGCACAGGGGCTTGAGGACGTGTTTCTCCCGGCTCGGCCACTTCATTGCCAGTCACCCGGTCTTCTTCGCCTCGGCGCCGGTGCTCATCTCCATCCTGCTCGGCGCCAGCTTCAGCCGCTACCAGGTGGAGGAGAGCGTGGAGCACCTGCTGGCGCCCCAGCACAGCCTGGCCAAGATCGAGCGCAACCTCGTCAACAGCCTCTTCCCGGTCAACCGCTCCAAGCACCGGCTCTACTCGGACCTGCAGACCCCTGGGCGCTACGGCCGGGTCATCGTCACGTCCTTCCAGAAAGCCAACATGTTGGACCAGCACCACACGGACCTGATCTTAAAGGTGAGAGGGGGCGGGTGCGGACCACGTTCTCGGCCGCGGCGACCCGCCGGGCTGCGCGCGGGGTCCCGGCCGAGGGCGCCGCCTCTCTGCAGGGGCTCTCCTGCACCGGGCGCCCCTCGGGCGGTCGCCCCGGAGGCTCCCAGTCTCCGCGGCCAGTGTGCGTGGGGTCCCGGCCAGGCCCTGCCCGCAACCGCCTCCGTCGCCACCCCGCAGCCCGCTGCAACAGTTGGGGCGGCGGCGGCTGCGGTACTGTGGTCGGTGCGATTGTTTTGGTGGCAGTAGATGGAGTGTGGGGGCTGATGCTTGGGGTAACTGGACTAAGAAAAAGCTGAACTAGAGAAGACGATCAAGAAAGTCCCGCTACTTGAGAACAAAATACTATGTTGGCAGCGGGGAGGGCGGGGGGGTGGGGGCTGTCCCGAAGTGTTTAAGGGAAAGGATGTCGGGGGGGGGTGGTAAAGAGGAGACAGAGGAATGCAAGGTTCCTGGGGTGGGGAGGACATGTCTGCGACCTGACCCACTCAACCCATCAAAAGTGCGGTCCCTGGTGGGGACAGGGGCTACCCGGAGCAAGATAGCCATGTCTGGATTCCAGAGTAGGAAATGATGCTTGTAATTCGCAGTTACTTCATCTTTCACAGTACTTCTAGACCTCCGAAATGCAAAAACTTCTTTAGGAAAAGAGAGAACAGATCGATCTACTTTTACTGGGGTTCATCTGGAGGGGGGTGAGGGGCAGAAAGCAGGCTCTATAGTCTTGAGATCACAGGACCCCAAGCTTGCAGTAAGCGGTCTTGCTACTACCAGCCCAAGGTGGGCATTTGATGTGAAAAGTGAGGTTCATGATGATAACTTTCAAGAAGTTCCACTAAAAAGCCGAGGAGTGAGAACTAGAAATGGTAAAGTGGAGACCATGGAAGAGAAAACCAAAAAAGAAAAAAAAAAATAGGTGAGAATGTTCCATCTGAATTCCGGGTGGGGACTCTGGGGTTTGTTTACTTCTGTTTTTTCCACTGGGGAGGGCAGACAGGAACCGGTCCCAGCCTAGGTGGCCAATGCGATGCAGAGGGATGAGGATTGCTGGTTTTGTGTAGCTCTCTGCAGGAACCTGGGACTAAGGCTGGTTACATTTCTAGTCTGCTTATCCCAAGGGGTGTCTGTTAGTGAACCTGGGGAACTCTTTCCTCCAGTTCCTCCTCTCCAGGTCAATCCCTAGAGAGGAGCTCATTTTCCTCTACCATTTCCCTCCCTCTGTTTGTTGACATGTTATCCATTAGAGATTAGCAAAGAGGGAATCTGGCTGAAGACTGAATGGAATTAGGACTTTCTCACATTGAGGGGATGTGGTATTTTTAATGGCATACTAATCACTGCACATATTCACTTATTACAGAATCTTAAGTATGTGAATCCCGGTGATGGCTTTTCTCATTATCCTTCCAACATCAAAGTGCGTTTTTTCCCATGCTTGAGTGAACATATTTTGACACACAGATAAACACTGTTCCAAATGCTTTCCCAAGAAAGCATGTAGTAGATTCATCATAAACTTAAGGAAACTATAATTTAATCAGTCTTGACAATTAGAAATGCCCCATTTTTTGAGAGATAGTTTACTAAGCGATGTTTCTCTGTGGAATTTTTCCCCTGAGGAGATGTTTCCACTGGCTTTTCCCCTACTAACAAAGGGTCACAGCATTGTGACAGGGCATTCTCCAGTACATTCACTCGAGGTTAGTGAGACATCAACAGGCACATCAGATCTTCTTTCAGTTGTATGCCCCCTGTTTGATTTTGATCCATTCAGGAGAGAAAAAGCATATTATAAGAAAAGGGAGGCTGGCTTTGTCTATTTGCCAAAGGACAGTCTATGTCACAGGACTGTTTTAAGAAATAGGATTTTTTTTTTCATGTTCTAGGTAGATGGGTAAAACCAAAGCTAAATAAGTGATCAGAACTCATTTCCAGCTTATGCCTCTCTGGTCAAAGGAATTCATACAGCTTTCACAAACTCAAATTTATGAAACACAGGGAATTACCATTGATTTTAAATGTATATCCATTTTATTCTGTATGCATCTAACCCCTATTTTTGGTAGATAAGGAGCAGGGGATAGGAAATGGTTCTTTAGTAGTCATGGTAATGTTAAGGAGTGGGAGTGAGCACTTATTTTTTTTTCTTTTTTTCCATTTGGAGACATGATGACTTGTCCTTTTTTTAAAAAAATAAAACACATTAGGAGTGAAAGTGTTGAAAGTGTCACTGTTGTTGTCACTACTAACATTTTTCTAATATGGTTATCAGCATCAAATATAGTACCACGGACAGTTAACATTGTACAGAACACCATACAACCTCTGCCTGTTTTGCAGCATCTCACTTCAAGTTAAATGAAGTAGGCAGAGCATCAGCAAAGCCTGAGGATTTCTGGGAACTGCCAAATTGGAAAAAATAACTTGTAGAGCTGTGTAGATCACTTCAAGCATGATGTTCCTCACTTCATAAAGGTTTGTGATTATACCTGCCCAATGAAGAATATACTTCAGATATTAATGCAGCTACTTGTTGACTAAAAATAGGATGATAAAAAAATGAAAAAACAGGTTAATTAAAAAAACTCAGTGAAGAGAATAATAAAATATCTAAGTTTGAAAATCCCACTGATCAATAATTTAAAGTGCTTTTTCCAATTTGTGCAAAGGATGTGTTCACCATACTCTGAGAGCGTAGCAAAGAAATTGGTTCCATGCTATAGAGGATGATTTTGTCCTAGCAGTAGTTTTCTCTAAAGGCTGTGAAGCAAAGATGTAATTTTGGGCAGAAGTAGACGAAGCTTGATAGTTGTGGGAAGTCTTTGGCAATTAATTTGTTAACCCAATTAAATGAATGTTAAGTTTCAAAGTCTTTATTTTTCAAGAAAATTAAATTTAGCTCACTACCACTTTTAACAGGCAATCAATGATGTTCATCTCTGCAAATTTCAAAGTGTGGGGGGATCACAAGCTTTGTGGCTATGCAACCTCATGGTTATACAAGGAAGTTCAAGAAGATCCCAGACTGTGACCAACTCAATACTGAATTATCCCAGAATTATCTGTGTAGAGCGATGAATCAGTGTAGCTGAGTCCTCAGGATGATGCTGTCACCTTCATACCACGTTAATGGTCACAAGCACTTCTACCAGCGTGTTTAAGTATGCTGGGAAACATTTTGTTATCCTAGCTTGCAAAGGAAAAAGATACTCTTTAGAGATTAAACACCTTGTCCTTGAACACACACACACACACACACACACACACACACACACACACACACAAACACACACACACAATGCACGTTCACACATGTGCCCTCTGACAGAACTGGGACTGAAACGCACAGATTTGTATTCAGAGTCCAGTGTTCTTTTCATAATGATTCCTCTCATTCAAGTGCCTTTTATATGATAAACTATTTGAATGATTTAAAATGAGCATTTTTGTCACTCAAGTGAAGTATATTTTATATCCCTTCTTATATGCTTTTGCTCTAATTAGATAATAAGGACATTTTCCTGGTTCATTTTTCTCTGGTGCCAATGAAAATAGGCATATAGAAATGCCAAATCCCAAAGCAATATGTGTAATTAACAATATACAGAAATAAGGGCTGGAGAGGTGGCTCAGGGGTTAAGCCTCTGCCTTGCAGGCGGAAGGTCCTGAGTTCGGATCCTAGACTCCACGTATAGATGCCTGGCGGAAGCCGGGGGTGGGGGGGGTGGCCTGCATTTCTGGTCCTGGTAGGGCGGAGCCTGTGAATCCAGGGGCAGAGTAAACAAGGAGGAGGTGGAGGCGGTCCATGGTGGTTCCCGAATTCACCCATGGTTCTACACACAAACACATACGTACACACATGCTCACACACACACAATTGAATAAAATAAATAAATAAATAAACAATATACAGAAATAAATACATATTTTACTGAGAATCACTAGGTGATTCCATTAGAATGCTATTCACTAACAGGATCCTGGGGGATTCAAGCCTAGGGCATCACATAGTACCTGGTAGACATTAGCTATTCAGTAAATACTTGGTAAATACACATTCCCTAGTTTACTAAAGCATTTATTGAGTAGAAAAATAAAATTCTATAAAAGCTAGCTTGAAATATATTTTTGTATTTTTACAAGTTTACAGGGAGTTCCTAGTCTTCTTTTTTAATCTCCAAATACCATTTTCCCTTTCTTGATAACCTTTGTAGTCATATCGGAATATATTTTGGCTTTAAAATTGAGTAGGAGCATTTCTTTTGCATGAAGTCTGCTTCTTCAAAGGAACGTCATTGGATGTTTAATTTGAAACCAAGGAAAGGACAAATTCTGACTAAGGAGGTGGTTTCTATTTACTAGGAAATCTCATTTGGGTTTAAATATTGAGGTTCTATTTTATTTAAGCTGTTTATATTTGAATACATTAGACAGAATTAAATTACATACAAGATTAATAGAAATTAACTTTGAGTTATTTGATTAGGACACTCCAAGAAAGGCAGCACAACTGATAGCTTAAGGTTGTAAAGACACAGAAGCTAGATCAAGATCCTAGTCTGTCCCCCCCGACTCCCAGGTACTAGCTCAACATTATTCTTCCTTTACAATGTAAACATCATGAAGTTCTAACATTTTAGGACAAAGAAGGTTTTTTTTTTTACATTGTTTAAAGAATATTTTAAACAAAACAGGAAGACAATGCACCAAGCACCATATGGGGGTCACAACATCTAAAATCTTTACCATCTGATTCTCTATATAGAAAGTTCCTATGTAGTATTCCTGAAGTCCATAGCTAGAGCTATTTCAGAACATTAAATACTATTAAATAACTTACAAAGCAATAGCACACAACTGTGATGATTGTGTCCCCCAAGGGGATGTTTAACAAAACCCTGGAGATATTTTTTTTGTTGTTTCTCACAACCATGAAGGAGGTACTGTACTACTGACATTCAGTGGGCAGAGGGCAGAGATGAGGCTAAACATCCTATTATAGCCCCCAGAGCAAAGAATTATCTAGCTTCAAGTGTTAATGTGGAGAAATCTTCCTCCTTACAAGTTTATATTTATTAGGAATTTTTCAGCTACACTAATTTTCTAAAATGGAAAAAAAATGCCAAAGAGAAGTTCACATTTGAAAATCCTACAGAACTTTGGGGACAAGTGTTATAACCTCTGAGATGATGCTGGCTTGGGGAAAATACCAGGTTTTTCAGTGTAATCTTTCCTGTTTTCTCCTCTGAATCTATTCCCTATAGTCTAATCCTACCTACAGAAGAGGAAGCTACAACATCTAATGCAAAGAATGTAACTCCTTGACTGGCAAAGCTGTTGGCTGGATACTAGCCTTTGAGACTTTTCAGGTGGTGCAGTGTTCATTATCAGCCTGTCTGAAGCCTCAATCTTCAGCACTTGCCCATTTAGGCCAGGATTCTTCTGACCATGGATAAGATCCTGCTATAGGTAGAGATCTGTCAGGGAGAGCAGCAGGCAACTCTTGGCTCCCTCTCCTAAGCTGTTCTGCTTTCCTGAGCATAAAATAACAAAAGAAGAGCTTCATCCAAGGAACGTGGAATCAAAAAACCTTGAGTTTGGAAGGTACAGTAAAGGTCATCTCTGCAGACACTGATTCTGGAATCTGCTCTTAGCATCTCTGGGTGTTTTGTCTGGTGACAGGTGCTATAATTCCCTAGGTAGTCCAGGCCCTTCTATGAATTATCCAGGTGGCAAGTACTTTTTAAAATACTGAGTTTTAGCCTGAAAGGGCAGCATTTATGCACTTGTCCAGCCAGTAAATTTCTTTCTATGTGTTATATACATACTAGGGAAAATTAGGAAGAAAATGAGGATGATTCTTATTTTCATCTTAGAGTAGGTGTACCAAAATAATTTAGACAAAATCTCATTCTTGTATTGTCTGACCTTTGACCTTGCATTCAAGTAGGTGATATCTTAAACACTTGCTTACCTTTCCCATTTAAATTTGAGGAACAGGACCAGATGAGGCAGTTGATCCCTATAATTCCAGCACTTGGGAGGTGCAAACTGGAAGCCTTCAAGATTATTCTTGGCTACTTGAAGAGTATGAGGCCTCATCTGGGCTACTTAAGACCCTATCTCATTTTTTTAAAAAATTCAAAACAAACAGATATGAAGAATAATCTTTTACCTTTGCTATTCAGGTAAGCATTTTGGATAAATTTTGGTTATTATTCTAACGTAAAATGAAATTTTGATATATAGCCAAAAGGGAAGTCAAATATGTTAATGACACAGGATCTTGATAGATGCCATAGTAGATTTTTAAAAAGATGATTTTTCCCCAATAGAATCAATAATTAAACATCTCAGGAGTTACCAGCCCACAAACCTCAAATAACTTATATGATTTCCCTGGTGACACCTTATGAAAAATAAGAGGAGAAGGAAGTAGACAGAACCTATTTGTTTTCCTCCCGAGAGACTGAAGCATCCCTTGGCACAGGAGCTAGGGAAATGTGAGATGCAGGTGAGCTGATCAACTTTGACTTGGAGGGATATGCCATCTGGTGCCTGACTTTGGGGCTCAGTGTGAGCCCCAACTGATACTGGAGATAGGCTTAAAACAGACCTTTGAAGTCACCTGCTTGCTAGTACATCACAGCAAGCTGGCCTGTCTGCAGCACTGCCTGTGTCTCTGCCACATATCCAGAAGGCCACAGAACTACCAAGGTATCCTGCCAGACTGATTTAATGACCAGTAAGTAGGGGAGGTGAGTAATCTCTAACCTTTAAAATATGGGAAAAAAAGAATAAAGAAAATCAACACCAGTTGTTGCTTCATATGGGAAGCCCTGAATAATATGTCTGAACATGGCATGCCTTCAAATTCAGAATTCATATTTTGAATAAAAGGGGGTGCAATGAGGGACTAAAGAGTTATTTTTATCTTCTCACTTTCCAAGAAACCATCTTAAAAGGGCTGGAGAAATGGCTCAACTGTTTAGGCACTTGCCCCAGCAAGCTAAAGAAAAGTAGTAGGGAATCCCAACATCCCACATTGTTAAAAAATGCCAGGAGTTTGTGGTGGCTTATAATTCCAGCCCTAGAAGGCTAGAATCTGAAAATCCCCAGGGCAAGCTAGTTAAGAAGACTAGTCCTATAGGTGAGGTCTAGGTTTCATTAGAAACCCAAGCTCAAAATAGTAATGTAGAAGGGCAGTCCTACATCCTGCCATCAAACTCAGGCCTCTACATACATGCACACTCGCATGCACACGGACACACAGTGCTCTTCCCCCACATGAAAATACACATTTATGCATGTATCCCTTACACACACACTCATAAAATGGGGGGAGAATTCTCCCTGGAAAATGTTGTTTCTGTTGTTTTTAAAGGTCTCAATATTAGGCCTTCTACTTTAACTCACGGGCTCTTAAGAATAGTAAAAACAAGATTTGACTTAGAAGCACAATTTTTGGCAGGTGAAATCAGAAGATACCAAAAGGGAAGTAAAAACAACAACCACACACACACACACACACACACACACACACTCACACACACACACACACACACAAAACACAAGAAGTTGCAGGACGGGGCTGGAGAGGTGGCTCAGGGGTTAAGCCTCTGCCTTGCAGGCGGAAGGTCCTGATTTCGGATCCTAGACTCCTAGACCCCACGTATAGACGCGGTGGAAGCAGGGGGGGGGGGTGTCTGCATTTCTGGTCCTGGTAGGGCGGAGCCTGTGAATCCAGGGGCAGAGTAAACAAGGAGGAGGTGGAGGTGGTCCATGGTGGTTCCCGAATTCGCCCGTGGTTCTACACACACACACACACACACACACACACACACACACACACGCACGCACAATTGAATAAATAATAAAAAAAAAGAAGTTGCAGGAAACCAATCAGGATAAGTGTCCACTGTGAACAACTAGGGCTTCTCACTGGAAATCTCAGGGAGACACCATGGAACAAGTGTCTGCACTACTGTGTGAATAACTGGATAGTTACTCCTTTATTCCAGCTGATGTAGTTGTATATGGGGGCAATAAATCATAGGCATTTCCATATGCAGATTTTTCTCTCTTCTACTAGAGTTTGTTTAAGCTTCAGGTACTTGTATATGTGACCTTGGCCATGTAGAGGTGATTGTGATCAGAGAGGGATCCGAAAAACATCTGTCCTAATGTCTTGCACTCAGACAAGCCCAATTCCTACCCATCTTTTCACTAAATATGATTGCTGCAACTTCATCTCTTATGGATTTTAAGATTATAAAACAGCGTAGTTATTCTTCAGGTTTACGAGTCACCATATTCTGGTTAAGCATGATTCCAAAAAGAGTTTTAATGTCACTCGAATGTAGTTTTAGTGATTGGACCTCCACTCCACGTCTAAATGACATATGTCCAGCCATTCTTTATTAACCCCCAAATCTGTAGTTCTCCATCTCAGTGCCTGCATCTGAACATATCTAACTAGTATTTTCCCTGGAAATGCCCTCCTGATTTCCTGTCAGATTCATGGCTCCTTCTGTCTCCCTTAGATCTAATAGAGTTGCACTTGCATGCAATTCATTAATGCTTAACAGGAGAATATTCCACGATTTACCATATTTTCATGATGCAATCTCTTAAGCAAGATCATGAACTTTTCAAGGACAGGAACAATGCCTGATACTGATAAATATCTCCCTGAGTCTAACATAATGTGGACTGTGCAGTAAGTACTTAGTAAATTGTTGGTGGTTGATAGCTTAGAGGATGAGAAGCATACTTTCCCTCCCTACTGATTTATTAGATCAAAGTTTGTTCTCACTGTGATTTCTTTACATCTCTCTTCATTTTTTTCATCCGTGATGAAACTTGGTTTCAAACTTGTTGGTAGCCATCTACTATGCTTCCAGACCTACTGGTTGGTGTTCAGTTTGAGAATTTTTTAGAAAACTAAGTACCTTTCCATCTTCTTCTGCTTTGTGTACAGTTCAGAAAGGCATATACTTGGTCTTATTTCTCATTAAGAAATCCATTCCCATCAAGAAGGTGCAGATCTACAATTCACATCCAGTATATGTGAAGCTAACTCTCTACACTAAACATATTTATATTTACATTTACTTGGAGTAAAGTTTCAAAATACAGGTCACACCCATACTCAAATGCAACTATGAAATACTTTTTAAAAATCAAGGATAACTGATTTTCAGAGTCGTATTATACCTGTTGTAGAAATCATCATTCATATGGTAATCAGTCCCAATCTACTTTTTCTTAATTATTTGATTACATTTGTTTATGTGAATGTGTGTGTGTGTGTGTGTGTGTGTGTGTGTGTGTGTGTGTGTGAGTCAATGGGCAACTTTCATGAGTCAGTTCTTTCCTTCCACCATGTGGGATCCAGGGATTGAACACACTTCATCAGACTTGGCAGACAGCACCTTTATCCACTGAGCCCTCTCACTAGCCCTTCTTAAGGGAAAGGATGGTGGGAGAGAAAGAAGGGGTAGCGGGGAGGGGAATGGGACATAAACTCATTTTGTTTGCATATGAAAAATTCTTTTAAAAAGGGTGAACCTAGAGTAACAGGAAGTTCAAAAAGGTAAACTTAAAAAACAAAAATGGATACTGATATGAAAATCAACATATCTCTTTGAATTTAATGAAGTTCATAAAACTATTTCTTTGAAGATAATTATTCTTTTACTGCTCTATAAGCTCTCCTGGTGTCACTAATACAAGATTTCGTCGGTTTGTTTTGAATGTTTCAAGAAAAAATGCATTTCTATTATACATTTATCAAGTTAAATGTTCAAAATAGCTTTGCAATGTTTAGTAGCTTAATTTTATGAGGTTTGAATTGAATTTTGCCTTCGTTCTTGTACTGGTATAGCATCTGCATAAGTGGTACACAGAGTAAAACTTATTATCATGCTTGGACCTTTTTAGTGTGAACACACATCACCCAAGCTTCTTGTTAAACTATAGATTCTGATTCAGTGGTTCTGGAGTGGTACCCATTAGTTTGCCTTTCCTTTCCTTTTTTCTTTTTCTTCTTTTCTTTTCCTTTCCTCTTCTTTTCTCTTTTCTTTTCCTTTCTTCCTTTCTTCTTTTTTCTGAGACAATGTCTCACATTAGCCCTGGCTGGCTCAAACCCAAGGTAAAAACATAGTTTCAGCCACCGGAATGAAGGGAATATGGGTATGAATCACAACATCCAGCTCAACATTTCTACCTAACTCTGAAGAAGCATTGATGCTACTGGTAGTGAACCACATTTTGAATACCATGACGCAAATTTATCTGTTATGAACAAAACACTGGCTATAAAGAAAGCCAAACTGAGGCCACAATTCTTCTAAATATGTGACTTAAGTAACTCAACCTTCTTAAGGCACTAATAGGTCGTTTGCACTAGGTGGAATGGCATCTCCCTCGCTCCATTAAGGTAAGGATACAATGAGATAAGTATGTGAACACACTGTGAAACCACAATTCACTGTAGGTTGTGTAACCATTGTAACTATTTGCTTTGAAAATATTATTATTTCTTCATAGGTGCCAGTTCTGAGTAAATACACATTAGGCATCTTTTTTTTCTTTCACATTAGGCATCTTTTCTCTTTGATCCAACAGACAATAATAGGTGCTCGAGCTACATTCTCAATATTCAGATTGGCAATTTGTTGGTCTTTAATGACTCCGCCTGAGTCATTGTAGAGTATTGGATTCATTCTATTGCTGAGCAGCTTCTCTTGCACGAAGTTCTTAGACAGGCAGAACTGCAGATGGGGCTGCCTGCTTTACATTACAGCTCATCATCTTGGTTTCTCTATGTTCAGAATCTCATCTTCATGCTTGACAGAAGCTTTCCACATGAAGGAATCCTTCAGTTCCTGCCAAGGGAAGTGACATTGGATTTTGAAGCTCTGAGATGCTGTGGGCTCGGGGTTCAAGGTTCTTTTCACCTTTCCAAGTAGGCTACAAAGAAAAGGGACTGATCCTCCCAGCACTTTAGTTGAAAGGGTAGTTAATTCATCTCTCTCAATTTATATAACTGCACGTTTCCCACACTTTAAATGAAAAAGTGATGTCTGAATTGCCAGAAATGCAGAAAACAGGCAAGTGGTAATGTAAGAACTTTTGAAATGGAAATATTGGAAAATTTTGCTGACGGCATTTTAATCATTTAGGTCAGTGTACCCCCTACCTCCCCCTTTTTAGAAGTTCTTTTTATAAAATTCTAAAATAGATCAATAATTCAGCAGAAACCAAAGGTACCAGTGCAGATTTCATTGCCTACCTAGTTCTCTCTGCCTAATATCTTCAAACAGAATGTGCTTCACTGTTAAGTGAGAGCTAATGGTGCTTCTCAGAATCTCTGTGAATATGTAGGGTCTAACCCAATATGTCTGGGGAAGCAGACTTAGAAGATGTTGATGCTACAGATCCGCTGATTTCACATCGAAGAGAGCAGTGGGTTAGTGGACCAGAGGAACCTTGCTGGGCCTTTGTGTGCTATTATACTGCCTCAATAAGCCAAAAGCAGTGGCTCTCCAATTTGAGCCTATAAGAATTGTCTAGACACAGACTGGATTTCCACATCCAGAGTTTCTGAGACTGGTCTGGAGTGGAAGGTGAGAATCTGTGCTTAACCAGTTTCCCAAAGTGATACTGTTTTTGTTGATTCAGGGACTACACTTCGAGAAAACTAGCATTAGCTGGCAGAACTAATTCCCAAAAGGCATTCTCTTTCTGTATAGTTTAACAGATATAAGCAAGACGCAAGAGGTATTTGTTCAGTGGTTAATTCTCAATGATGCTATAATAGCTATGACACAAAGGGTACTACTTAAATCTGAATATTTGAGGTTACAGTGTAAGCCAGGTATGTTAGACAGAGGTATACTTAGCTGCCTGTCTCCTGCTGCTATAATAATTCAGTCAAGGGGCTGAGCAGAAGAAAACACACAGAGGAAGAAATGCCAAAGTGTGTGTGTGGGGGGGTTAGTGCCACCATCACCACATATTTGATTACCAAAGTTTCCTTTCTCCAAAGGACTTTCAACACTGAGTTATTATCCATTTTCTTTTATACAAACTTCCCTCAAAGCAAATCAGAAGGCACAGCAGACACAAATAGCAACTCCATGTTCTAAGACAGAACCCTCTGTGGTTGTGTTGAAGACTCACAGCACTTGTAGAGGAATATAAAAACAGATAAAGAAGAATAATATTATATAGGTGGCAGGAAAAAATGATACAATTGGAAATAATCATGTTAATGAAATAAGCCAGACTCAGAAGGACAAACTTGCATTCTTTCTTTCAGAGATCAGATCTAGATTTTTACAGTTACATGTACACACATATATGTAATATTAATGACATGAAATAGAAAGGGAACAATCATTTTGGGGGGGAGAAATGGGACCATAATAAAGAGAAATAGGTAATAAGAGAGTAATCAGAATTATGATCAAAATGTATGAACATATGACATACATGTATGAAAACATCATACTAAAACCTACCATTTTGCACATGAAACAAAAATAATTTTAAAATGATAAAGATTTTATTCAGGGAGAACTCGTGAAATAGGTATAAGATTAGGTGTGGTACCTTCTGGTAAGAAAGAAAGATCCAGTTCAAACCCTAATACAAGGAAAAGTGGGAATTTATAGTCAAGGCCAAGTGAGAATTAGTGAATAGAAAATCTTCAAGAAGTATGAGGACAAATCAAATAGATAGGATTTCTGATGGAGACAGGCTAGCATGACCAGACATGGCCTGGGGCATGCAGGAAATAAGGAATTTGGTCAGATCCCCGCTGTAATCATATGAAGGAGAGTGGGTTTTGTGGTTAAGTAAGCTTTTTGCCAAAACTACTAATATAGGGATAGACGAAGAAGTCTAAAACCCAAAACCCAGCTGGGAAGAAGATTCAGAAATGATTATAGTTTGGTAAAGGAAATCCTTTGTCAGTTGCTGGTAGTAAGGTGTTTACAAGGAGGATCCCATTAGCTAAGATTCAGTCTTAACAACTATTTGATCTTAGTGCTATTAGAAACAGATGCAGTTTAGTAAGTTCCAGTTTTGGCTAGTGGAATAAGCATTGCTTCAGAACCTTGTACCTCTGTGTTTTGAGACTAGTCTATTGAAGTGTCATTGAGTCACTTATCAAACCACTCTAGGAATCTCTGTTTTGTCATTAATTATTCATATTGTCATTATGAAATCTACTAACTACGCTCCATAATAAAGTCCTACCATATAGGGCAAAAAAAAAAAAAAAAAAAAAAAAAGAGTAAAATTCTGAAACTTTATCTTGGGTTCCTTATTTCTAAAGCCCCTTCAACCCTTCTGTTAACTTACTTAAGGTGAGACTGGATTGAGGGTAGAACCAACAAGGGTCAGAGATTCCACAAAGTAGACTACACCACTGAAAAAAATACTCGTTTAAGGTTCACAGGCCTAAAGCACATGCTCACTAAAAGACCGAGATTTCTTTGAAAGATAACATAGATTTTTCCTTCTCATGTTTTTTAACCACCTCAACGAGACTCCAGTTTAATAGTTCATTATACTGAAAAAGCAACAAGATGCAGACTCTCTTATAATACAAATGTAAGAAAGTCCAAAGTCAAGAAGATGAAAGCAAGAACAATGGGGGAATTGGATGCTTCTGGTACCTATAGCTCTGATAAACAGTAAAAGGAATGCAGGCACCTAAATTAACATTAATTTTCACTGCACAGGCCTATTTATCTCAGACTCTATTAACTGATACATGCCTATCTGTGGGAAAAGTATTTTACTCTGAGGAGATAAAGGGAACATCATAACCAGACTGATATGACATGGTTACTAAAATTATTGAAAAATTAATTTAAGATAACTATCATTAATATGTTAAGGACATTAGTGGCAAAAGTAGATAACAATCAAGCACAGATGGGTACATGAGTAGAAAGTTTGGAACTCTCAGGATGAATCAAAAGCAAATGCTAGCGGAAATAATAATAAAAAATGTTTAAAAAAATCTTAATTCTAAAGACCAGAGTAATACTGAATGGCTTTAAACATTAGCTAGAGGACTTTATACAACACCTAAGAGTTAATTTCCTTTTAAGAATAATTTCTTAATGTTTTATTGTTTTTTTTCTGGTTTTCAAGTAATATATACCTACTGAAAGTTTAGATAATTGAGTTTGTTCCATTGCCACAGAGACCCTGGTAATATTTCATTGTTTGCCCAAATTGTTAAAGAACTTGATTGATTTGAATTAAAAGAAGGAATGCCTGAATTAAAAAAAAAAAGAAAAAAAAAAAGCAAATGCTAGAGATAAAAAGAAGCTAACAGGGACTGAAGAAATGGCTCAAGGGTTAATACTCTGCCTCACAAGCAGAAGGCCCTGAGTTCAGATCCTGGGTCCCACATGGAAATGGTTTAGGCCTGCACTTCGGGCCCTGGTGGGCAGAGCCTGGGAAATCCCAGAGTGAAACATAAAGGAGATAGAAGCAATTCAGGATGACTCCTAAAGTCACTCTTGGTCCTCCACAGGGACACAGTGCCCTCTGTGAAGGGACACACAAAGAAGCTTCACAACAATCAGTGAGCTTGAATGTAGAGCAATAGAAACTCCACAAACTTAATTCAGCAAAAAGAGTCAAAGAGTGAAAAAAAAAATCCTAATGGAACATCCAGTCATTACACAATAACAAAAGGTGCAACATACATACAACTGGAATACTAGAAGAGAGAGGAAAATGAAGTAGTGGCTATAATAAAGTAGTACTGGCCAAAAATCTTCCAGAATTGATAATGTACACAATACCATTGATCCAGATAGCTCAGAGAACCCTGAAAAAGGATAAGTTCTCATAATACTACACATACAGGTCATATTCAGACTATAGCAAATCAAAGAAAAAGGAAATTTTGAAGGACCTTTGGTAGTGGCAGTCTTATAAAGGAACAAAGATAAGAATGGCATTGCTTTTATCAGGAAAAACAGCATCATTTATTCAATTACTATACAGTAAAATATTTAAAGCATTGAAAGGAAAAATAAACCTACCAGTGTAAAATTTATATCCACCAAAATCATGCATCAAAGTGAAGATGTAAAAACTTTCTCAGCCAAAACCTGAGAAAATTCATTACTTACAGACCTGTCCTGGACGAAATGTTGAAAGAAAATATTCAGGCAGAAAAAAAAATGATAGTTTAGAAACCCAGATTTATATAAGAGCATTGGAAAGGTCGTAAATGAAAACTCACTCAAACTTCTATTTTTCATATTAGTGGATCTAAAGTTAATTGTTTACCTAAAAGCAATTTTTACAATGCACTGAATGTTTAAAACAGATGTGTGAGCCACTAAAGAAGTGGCTCAGGGATTAAAGTTTCTACTTCACAAGCAGAAGGACCCGAGTTCAGCTCCCAGATTACAAATATTAGGAGCAAATGATAGCAACCTGCAATTCCAGCCCTGAAAGGCAGAGCCTAGGAAACACCAGAACAAAGTAGGAGGTACAGCAATCCAGGGTGATTCCAAATGTCACCCTTGGGCTTCCACAAATACTGAAATGCCCTCTCGGTACACACACACACACACACACACACACACACACACACACACACACACGAAAGATATTGAAATGAATGGCAGCCATGTCACATGATACGTGAAGAAAATGAGAATACTCTATTTTAACTGGACTATATGTGAAGTAAGGTGGACTTAAGTTACATATAAATATGTATGGTAAGTGTCAGATCAACTACTAATATGTTTTAAGAAAATATAATTGATAAAACAAGAATATAAAATTCTCAGAATAAGAGAAGACAAAAAGATAGGGGGAATATAAAAAACAAGGAACAATTCTATGTTGTTTACAGAATATCCATTTCAGATATAAAAATTCATGTAAGTGAAAAGTGAACAGAAAGATATGCTATGTCAATACTAAAGAAAGTTCAAATAGCTATAGTAAATTCAGTTAAAATTTTCTTCAGAACTAGCAAAATTATCAGGGAAGGACAGTCCCTAATGACTAAGAAACATGTATGCAGTTAACAAGACAGTGTCAAAAAGTACAAGGCAAGAACTGGTAAGACAGACAGGAGAAATAGATAAATCCATGATTGTAAATGCAAACCTCAGAATAAGCAGGGAGGAAATATGAATATGGATGACCTGGGCAAAGAAAGGGGCAAAATGTCTACTTCTCTCAGAAGTGTCATGATCAGACTTCTATAAAGGACAGCTCATATATGGGTGTAGAGGTTAAATTGTATAACCAAGATATTAGAACTAAGGAGACCCACTCTTCTATTCAGGGAACTGCTGTAAAATATAAACAAGAGGCTTGGGATAAAGTAGCTATAGAAGGAAGGAATAGGATTGCAGCTCCATTTTCCAAAATGTGTTTGAGGAAAGTTTCTTTTGGTACTGCAATATAATCAAACTCTGTAGCCAAGTAACTTTGGCAAATAAGTCATGCTGTCCCCATGTAGGAGTCTCTTAGTGAATGTGCATTATTATACTAAAGGCTCTAGAAACTTCCTCCATTAAAACTAATTCAGCCCAGTTTATCATTTCTCAGAGTATTTCACATAAATGCTTTTTGTGGCCCTAATGACATTACTAGGAGCTAGCAGATTTCAAAATATACACTAAAACTACTAGCCCCTAGGTAGAGAGATAAAATCAGTATGACGGAAGCTAGGGAGATGGCTCAGTAATTCAAGTACTTCCTGCACAAGCCAAAGGACTGAAGTTGGGATTCCAAAAGCCTACACTGATAAGTGTCACGTGGGTATGGTAGCCAATTGTAATTCCAGCTGGGAAAGGCAGAGTTTGGAATCCCCAAAGCAAGCTGACTTTTTTATTAGAGACTTCATCTCAAAAAGAAAAAGATGAAAGAACAATCGAGTATGATTCCTGACTATACACACATGTACATCCCCATACACACATACACATGGGAGCCTATACACATATGTACATGTATACACACACAAAAACGGAAAAAGAAAATAGTAAAACCTGGGAGTAAACCAAAGGGAAAAGATGATTTGGGCTTAGAAGTATCCTACCTGGGTGAATGGAAAGAAAGTGATAGTATCAACCATGACAGCAAAAGATTCAGTCCCTGAATATATACCATTTAGAATATTACCATAGGCTGTATTTATAAGTCTTCAGAAGGCAGATGGAAAGTCAGATCTGGAGTTTGAATGAGAGGTAAAGTATTGATGTGGTCAGCATGAAGATGAGAAATCGAATTATGGAAGTGGAATTTATTATCCATGAAAATTTAGTATGAACTGACAAGATCAGAGGTTCTACTGATAATATCCCGAGTAAATCCAATTTTGTAAACAGTTGTAAAAGATAAAAGGTCCAGTTAGAGGGAAACAAAGCCAAGCAGAGAAATAGGAAAAGAGGTAAAATGTTGAGTCAGGAAATTTGAGTGCTTAGGTTTGCCAGACAGATAGTAGGGAGAAACTAGTAGAATCCCATTTCCGACATTTTAAGTCCTCTTTTAACTTTGCATTATTGATATTTAACTATGGATATCTGCTGAAAGTTTAGCTTGAAGACTAATGGATTTATGTTCTGAGAAGTCATTGTTGAGTTTCAGTAGAGTACTGGAAGAGTCTACACTGGAATAGTTTTGTAAATGAGTTTAAAATGCAGAAGTAAATTATCAATCATGGATTATTTTTCTTTTTACAATATATCACTTGCTAGGTAGCCTGAGGTTGCCTCAAATTACTAATCCTCTTGCCTCAATTTCCTGAGTATTGAAATTATGAGCATCTGCCACCAGCTACTTTTCCATGTGTTTGCTGAGGGCAGCAAATGTAAAAAACTATTTAAGAATGAGTGATACAGCAAATGTAAGAAAGTGCATCAGGTTAGTGAGGCCTTTGTAAATATGGGAGACATACCTACTTCAAATATAATGAGAAAGAATTAGTAAAAGGAGTTTGAGAATGGGGAGAAGGGATAAATTAAACCGTACCAAGATATAAGCAAAGATGGAATCTTATCAAAGGAATTATCCTTTAGACAAGCAGGCTTAAATCCAATCAGAAAGCTGTTGGTTGTCTCCTTGATATACATTGCACTATTACACTGATTTTCACCTGTTGTCATGGTAATTGTTACTGCAACTTGCATATTTAACAGATTGGTGAGATTTTTCTCTTCCAGTAGTTTTCATATAGTACTCTCTGGTAGTGCGCATACTATCTAGCAAGAAAGAAACTTCCAGATCAGTTCCAGTTGGTGTTTTTGTCCTATGTCCTATGATCCATGTATGTTGCATCTTCAGTGATAGGGACTTATTGTCAATTTTTGGAGGGCAACTGAGAGCCGTGGCAAAAGCCTATATAGTTTGGGGAAGGCGGGGGGTGGAGGCTGTGAGACCTCTCTGACCAACAACTTATCAAGAAGTATCACATACCTGTTACTTACAGCATTGTTTTGTCACTGGGTTCTAGATGGATCATTCCAGGGCTCCTGTGCTTCTCTGAACAGGGACGGTCCATTCTTATTCCCTTTTTAAAAAGAATTTTTTTGAAACATTAATAACATATTAATCATTAATAATCTGATCACATCCAACAATCTTAGGGTTTTTCTTTAATTCATCAGACCATCTTACTTCCCATTTCTTCCCCTCATCCTCTTTAGGTATTTTCTCCCATTTTTCCCTCTCTCATACTACCAATCATGGTATCCTAGATATCCCCTTCCAAAGATTTCATCTTAACCCCCCCTCATCGGTTCCTTTCAAATTTTCTGATTCTTTTAAGAATTCCAAGCCAAATAGTTTAGTCAGGTAGTCAATGCTGCATCTGCATATAAGAGAGAACATGTGGCATTTGTCTTTCTGTGCTTGAGATACCTTGCTCAATATTGTACTTTCCAGTTCCATATATTTACCAGCATAATCTCATAATCTCATCCTTTCTGATGGCTGAATAATATTCCATTGTATGTACATACCACATTTTCATTATCCATTCCTCTATTGATGGACATGCTGGCGGATACCATTTTCTTGCTATTGTAAATAGTGTTGCAGAGAACATGAATGAACAAGTATCTTAATAATAGGATGTAGAGTCTTTTGGAAATATTCCCAGAAACGATATAGCTGGGTCATACGGTAATTCCATTTTTAGCTTTCTAAGGAACTTACATACTGATCTCCCTTTTCTCCAAATCCTCGCCATCATTCTCTGTTGTTTGTGTTCTTAATCTTACTCATTCTGACTATAATGGTATCACAGAATAATTTTAATTTGCATTTCTCTGATGACCAAATAAGCTGAGCATATTTTAAGATATTTGTTTGCCATTTGAATTTCTTTTTGGTTTTTTGTTTTGTTTTGTTTTTTAATTTTATTTATTTATTTATTCAATTGTGTGTGTGTGTGTGTGTGTGTGTGTGTAGAACCATGGGCGAATTCGGGAACAACCATGGACTGTCTCCACCTCTTCCTTGTTTACTCTGCCCCTGGGATTCACAGGCTCCACCCTACCAAGACCAGAAACACAGGCTGCCCCCCGCTTCTGCCCAGCCTCTATATGTGGGGTCTAGGATCCAAACTCAGGACCTTCCGCCTGCAAAGCAGAGGCTTAACCCCTGAGCCACCTCTCCAGCCCCTGAATTTCTTTTTGTGAGACGTCTCTGTTTAGTATCAGAGCCTATTTTTAATTGGGCTCTTTCCTTCTTGGTGTTCACTTTTCCGAGTTCTTTGTATACTTTAGAGATTAATCCATTGTCAGATTCATAGCAGGCAAAGATTTTCTCCCATTCTGTGGGTGGACTTTTTGTGTAATTAACAGTTTCTTTTGCAGAACAGAAACTTTAATTTCATGAAGTCCCACTTGTAAATATTGGTTTTAGTTCCTGGGCATTTGAGGTTCTGTTCAGAAACTCTTTATCTAGGCCTATAAATTCAAGTGTACTCCCTACTCTTTCTTCTAACAGTTTTAGAGTTTTGGGTTTAACATTGAGGTCTTTGATCCATTTGGAACTGATTTTTGTGTAAGGTGAGAGGTACCAGCCAATTTTCATTCTCTACATGTAGATGTCCAATGTTCTTAACACCACTTGTTAAAGATGCTGTCTTTTCCCCAGTGTATATGTTTGGCATCTTTGTCAAAACTTAAGTGACTGTGTGTGTAGGAACTTATATCTGGGTTCTCTGTTCTAATCCATTGATTGATGTATATGTTAACTAGAACAAGAACCTACAAAAGGGAAGAACATAGGTCCCAGGAGAAGAGCAGACTATGAATGTTTATCTACGAACAGTACACCAATCTGTTTTGTAAATACCTGTTATCATACCCATAGAATGGAAGAGTATTCAGCACCCAACCTAGAAATGCTCTTCTACAACAGAAAGTGTTTATTACTGACTGAGAAGCACAACCTGCCAAAATGCAGAAAATAAGTGATTGTGAACTGCTTGTCCCAAAACAGTACATATACCCCTCACCCACTCTTACCCCAAGGCTCAGGGAACATCACCGAAGAGGATGGTAAGATTGTTAGATCCTAAAGTGGGGCCGTAGTGAACCAGACATTATCTTCTGGACTCAACAGGGTTGTTATATATAAAATTTCATGGCAGGTATGTACACTTACACAAGAATTCCATGGGAACTGTCTTATCAATACTTCACCATGAAAATAGAAAGATGCGAAGAAACTCCACAAATCTTTGAGAGATTGATGAGGACTAATGCTAATAGGGATGAAAAGGAGGAATCTTTCCTCAGTGATATATCACTTATCTCTTGCTGGAGCATGAGTCATGTCAGGCATATATCATCAAAGACAAACTAGATGAAACCTAGTAGAAAAGACTGAAAATAGGTGGGAGTCTGACAGGGGAGATGAAGGGTTGCAAGGGGGAAAAGAAGAGAAATGGGTTTGGGAACTAAGGGGTAAAAATATTATAAATTCAATATATTCATGTATGAAACATTAAAAAAAAAAAGAGAATGGAAAAAAAGGATTGTCCTTAGGAGAGCAAGAAGGTCATGGATGCAAATGTAGGTATGTTTATGGATTGGGAACAATGAGCTGACTTTAGCTTCCATTCCATAGCTGGAGTTTTCTCTTCAAAGCAGAAAGGATCCAAAACTGAAAGTGAATCTTGTCAAGTCCTAAAGAAAGTGAACATTCTAATATCTGTGGACTTGGCAATGGAATAATAAAAATAGGTAGTAATTTGGAAGTAATTTCTTTCATAGACTGACTGTGAAAGCAACAAGACATCATCTCCTCATTTGTTCTAAGGTAGGCTTTCACATAGAAGAATTTGAAGTGAAAGTGAGGAAAGTTAAAAGGACTTACACAGTACATGCTCAGGTTCTAGAAAAAATATGTATTATACACAGAGAAGAATTTCTGCAAGGGATTTTTGGCAGCTGCATACCTCATGGAAAGACACTGAAATGACCTAGAGTGGCTTAGACAGAAGCTGGGATGGTAGACTTCAAATCCCATCATATATGAAAGGAATTATTAACTGTTGCTACAAGTTATAATCATCAAAGGAATTCAAATAAATTGTGCCAGACCTCACACCTACCAGTTCTTATCCCACTGACCTAAGTAGGATGTTCTGAATATGGTCCACAAACTGGCAGCATATGCATCCTTGTTTCTACAACAAACTTTTTTATTTC
Source organism: Typhlomys cinereus (assembly GCA_023101885.1). NCBI lineage: Eukaryota > Metazoa > Chordata > Mammalia > Rodentia > Platacanthomyidae > Typhlomys > Typhlomys cinereus. Next base: position 1,101,523 of record JALPQD010000367.1, on the reverse strand, counting down.
AGTCCTGTGACCAGATCCATCAAAAAAAAATCCCCCCCTCAGATGATCTGTGTAGACATTAAAACCTGAATAGTGGTGGACTAAAGCATAGTGTATAATGGAGGCCCCACTTTTTGAAATTCACGTGGAAGATTCTAGTGTACCTGCAAGGACAGAATCCCCCTGATGGATAGAAAAGGTTATGTTAAAATTTCACAACATTCTACGCATACATAGAAAAGTATATGAAAAAATATCATGAAATCTAAATGAGACTTAAAGTGGATAGCATTAAACCTAAATTAGTTTGATTGTTTTGAAAGTGTATTGTGATTGTGAGCGATCTTGTCACAGTGGGAAGTTGAGTGATACATGGGAACTCTCACTTTTACTCGTGGCCTCTTGTGAGTCTTACATTGCTTGAAAGTCAAAAAAAATTAAGTAAAAGAGATTCTACCTGGGATAAGAAAAGTTGTACTCTGTCATCATCTAAGAAGTGACCAGGCTCCATCATTCATTGCAAGGGAGGCACTAGAGTTTTAAACATAGGGAAGACAGATTTCGATTTGTATTATAGAAAAATAAATCTGGTGGCAGCCTTGGAGAGCATGCTTAAAGCAAAAATGATGAGTTTGGCAGCCATTCCTGCCATCCAGATAGACTTCAAGAACTAGAATTGAATCAGGAGCAATGGAAGCGGGGTAAAGAGGAACAAATTTGGGAGATTTGGAGAACGAACCTGATGAGATCTGATGAAGGGTACAAGGGTCCTCAGCTTCATTTGTATGTTACAGTCTCTGGAAAGATTTTTAAAATACAAATGCTATGATATTGTGAATTAATGCAAGAGTAGGTCCAGGTGTCTGATTTGGTGCAATTCCATGGGTAGTTCAAATGAGGAGATTTGTGTAAGGTGGTTCAGGGTCTAAGGCCGAGGATGGAGAAATGAGAAGCACTGGTTAAACCTCTCACGTTTTCCAGGTGCCCATCCAACATGGGGGAGGGCAACAGCAAAGATATGGCCAAGAGAATTTAAGTAGGCTGTTCTTTGCTATCAAAACATAAAACCTCAGTTCTTTTGGGCAAATGCTCTAACACTGAGCTATATCACCATCACTCTTTATTGTTTTTTTTGTATTTTAAGGCATGATCTTAGTAATAAGTGGTCTTCGAATTACTCCATACTTCAGGGAAACCTTGACTTTGTGAACCTTTTTCCCTTAGCCTCATAAGGAGCTGTTGTTTCAGTCCTGTGACCAGATCCATCAAAAAAAATCTTTGCAAAACTTTTGAGTTAAAATGTGTAAAGTCATAATTCCTGAAATGAACCTATCCTCCCATTGTCTATCTAAACAAAAACATTTTTAAAAGAACAAAAAAAAAAAAAACAATCCAGTTGTTTTGCCAGTTCATACAATCCTGACTCATTTCACAAGGGGAAATTCTTCAATTTGCAACTGTTTTTGCTGGAAGGCCCTCACATCTTTTTTCCTAACGTTCACACAGATGCTGTTTCCATCCTCCTCCACGTAAGTGTTTTCTTTGGAGTTGGTTTGGTCTTGCTCCTGAGCAGCTTTCTTTTGGAATCCAAAAGATTTTGGTTCCTCTTATCTCCAGCCTCTGGACAACAAAGTTGAGCAGGCCTGCAAACCCTCTGCAGCACTCACTGCTGAGAAACTCTGAGATTCCACAGGTGTTCTTGGAACACTCACCCTCTCCAAGACTGCAAAAGAAAATCAAGGCTAATGGCTATTGTACTCTCTTGCACGGTGTTCAAAGACACTAGTTTCCACCATTATGAGGCCTTCTCATCGAGTTCCTTTCTTCTTGTTGGGATCTCCCTTTGTAAAATTATATGCAGAGCATAGTGAAAAAGTAGTCCACCTCAAAATGGTCTGCTTTCCAGCATTTCAAGTTTCCTCCCTTACTACTTAAAAAGAAAAGTTGTCAAGTTTGCTACTATTCAATAGGTACTAAACACATGACAGACTTTTAAAACCTATTTTTACTTGTTAATATTACATGAAACATAGTGGGGTAGCATTCATAAGTATGCTGCAATGTTCTATGTTTTTATATTATATCTCTGCATTCACAAGAGTGACCCCAAGATTGTACATTATTTAAGTGAACTGCAAGATCATTTGAGATCTGCAAGCTGTTTTATATTGATTCTGAGAAAGCTACCTGGAAAGAAGAAATGATTTTTAGAGAAATTTGAAATCTGTTTAATTCTTTTCTAGAAATGCATGTACTAATATCTGCATGTATATTCCTTGAGAAGCAGACTAGAAAAGCATTGCCATACTTTCTTGGTTTTGCCTATGAATTGCCACAGCATCTTTACTTAGGTAGACCTGGAAGTACTAGTATTTACTTTAACAGTATTCTGAAATTTTTCTGCATGTTTCCTTCTGTTTTTTGTTTGCTTTACTTTTTTATCCTTAGTCTTTGAGAACAAGCTAGTACTCACTAATTACCTCTCAATATTTAAGTAGTTATCAAGATGAGCAAGGAAAAGCTGCTTGATGCATGCTGGTGATGCAAAGACTGTGTAAGAGTATGTTTTCTTGCCCAGAATGTTTCTTTTAAGAATCATATGCCTTCTTTTGCATTCAGTGTGCTGGGAGGGAAATAATGAGCCTTGGCTCCTTCTTTAAGTAGCTAAAGGAAGATGGCCATTATAATATGGCAGGTGATTAGCTAGATGTTTCCACATACAAGGGACTTAAACTTTATTCACAATGTAGGCTTTCTGGAAGAAGTGATATCCAGTCTAGCCCCTCACTCTCACAATTCCAAACTAGAAAGGAGAGCAAGAATCAATGACATGTCTACTCACTACGCAAACTTTTAAGAAACATTCCATTTCTTATTAATGCTGATTTACAACAGCTCTTTGTCCCAAAATAAAGGATGCTGAAGTCTAAAAAGCACCATGTAGACATTTTCTGTCCCATATTAAATAAGTCAATTGAGAATGTCATATTAGTAGACTTTGCCACAAGAGGACAGTGCTACTTCTCACAAATAATACATCCCTCATACCATGAGAGAGGTAGTTTCTCTATGGCAATAACACCATTAGATAGCCAGGAAGAATATGAGATTTCTGGGCATTCATTTAAACCATCTTGTGTCTCATGAATAGCAATGTCTGATGTCAGCAACATTTTCTGATTGGGACAGGGAAAGCTTTATCAGGGCATGGAAGATTAATTGAATACTTCTTGATGGTTATTCCTGATGAGCGCTTTATGTTTTTTCATTCAGGAATCAGCAACACTGTAAGATAGTAATCCAAATTTATTGATAAGTAAAGTGTAGGTCCAGCAGGGTCACTTGCTCAAGGTCATCAGGAAATGACAAGTATATGAATCTAGTACCAGACTGTTGGTTCTGACACACCAGGCTACTTCTACTTCACCTTTCTTTAAGTTTATCCAGTGAGCATCACTAACCTTGAACTAATTCATTTTCTTGCAAATCAGTGAGAGAAAGACAGGATAACTAAATGACCAAAAGTGCAAAAGACTTGAATAGGCATTTTGGACAAAAAGCCACAGGACTAGTGAACATATGGAAACATACTAAGCTTAGGTCGCTGTGGAAATGCAAATTAAAACCCAATTGAGGTACCAGTAAACAGTCGTCATAATAGTAAAAATTAAAAAGATAGATGATATCAAGTATTTTTGAGGCAATATAAATATGAGGCAACTATAAATCTTTATTAATGATGAACAGGTGAAAGAGTATAATTAATTACTCCAGAAAACTTATTCTAAATATATGCTTGTTTCATGTTCCTCAAAAATCTATATAACCTTTGGTGCAGGGACTGGCTCCTGAAATCTGATAGGCCATATCAAGCTACCTTTAGTAACTTGAAATTGGCTAGGGTGGAAGTATTCAAAAATCTCTCCCTCACTGAGGTTTCCTACTTTTATTACATCTACCCTTGAATGTGCTATTATAACAAGACTCCAGTTTAACAGCTTTTTGTCTCTGGCCAGGGGGTGACATACAGTGCCCAGCAGGATGGAGTGAAGGGCATTGCAGGAGCAGCAAAACTGCAAAAGAAAATCAACAAACCACAATCCAGAACTTCAGAGACTCTATATCAATCACATAGAATTAGGCCAGCCTAATCTCTCCCCATCCTGGAGCTCAGGGACATTTGCAGAAGAGGGGGCGGTAAGATTGTAAGAGCAAAAGGATGGGAGGAACAACGATTTGCAAGATTCTCAACAATAGTTGGGGCCAAAGCAATCATAATGGGACTCTGCATGCCCTGCGCAATGTCCAGCGCACTGTTGCCCTCATAAAGTCTAGCATCTGTTAAGGGCACCGAGATCCCTGGAGGCAAGGGAATGACAGCCATAGTAGTGCTCCTATGCTTAAGGGGAACAAGAGAAAGGGCTTATGGAAATGCCACTGGGTCCTTTTATGTCATCGGAGAGGAGGACCCAGTGGAGAGTCAGGCCTACACAATAAAGGACTCTCTGGGAATTGGGGGGAGGCACTGGGGGATGGGGAGGGAGAGGAGGGGAAGGAGGGGGTTCGGGGGGGGGAGGAGAGGGGAGGGAGGGAACAGGTAAAAAAATTTTAAAATGTATAATTACATTTTTAATAAAAAAAAAGAATTAAAAAAAAAAGAAAAAAAAACCTAAAAAAAAAATCCAAACTAGAGCTTCTTTTATTAGAACACTACCAAAAGAACTTTCTAGGTATATACCTGAAAATAGTAAGTATGTAGGTTCTCCAAAAGCTCTGTCCACATATGTTTCATGTATTAAACCCACAAATTGTAAGTAACCAAAAGGTCCAACAATAGAATAAGAAAATAAACTGAAGCATCTTCACACAGTGGAATATTGAACAGTGGATATAAGGAAAAATAACTACTGATGATCATCACAGATGAACCTGGAAGGTTATTATTTTTACTAAAAAATGAAAGACTGCATATTGCATGATTCTATTTATAGGAAGCTCAAGAATAAGTAAAACTAATCAATATCAATAGAAATCAGAACAGTTTTCCTCTGAATGATGGCAGTATTAACTGGAAAAGGAAATGAAGTATCCTTCTGGGTATTACAGAGATATTCTCTCTCTTGATCTAAATGATGCTTTATGGGTGTGTACATATGAAATACACAAATTATACATTTAAGACTTGCATATTTTACTATGTATAATTTATAGCACAATCTCAGTAGATGAGGTTTCAGGCTTTGGTGTGCTACACACACACACGCACACACACACACACACACACACACACACACACACACACACACACACACACACCCTGTATTCAGTGACCCTGTCAGTAAGGCAAAAGTGTTGGACCACCATTTCAACAAAGGATCCAACCATGGTGAGTGCCCACAAGAAGAAAGGCAGCCCAAACCTTGGCAGACAGATCAACTCAGTTTTCCTGAAGTCCAACACACTGCTATCACAAAGACTTTCAACACCTGTCCTGGCAGCAGTGCCGATGCATGGAGAATTTGTCTCCCCCAGCACATACTCCCTAGGCACATCACTGCCTGGGAAAGAATCCAGTGAACACATCAGTTGTCTCTCCCACACACCTACTGCCATAACAGCAGAAATCCAGAAATGTAAAGATAGGGACTTTCATCCAACTTGGGCAACATGCCAGGATTTGTTGTCAACAGAGAACACTGAAGCCTGAGACCTCACCTACTGCGATGTTCCAGAAGGATGCAGAGGTTTCTATCTACAATGCTAAACTTGTTTTTGTCTTCCAAATAAGGATAAGCCAAACAGTGTCTGCTTCTGTTAGCAGACAATACCAGAGATCAGGTCATTCTACATTCTTCATTCCTGGCAGGATGCAATCCTAATCCCTTCTTCAAGGAGTGAAGGTGCATTCTTATCGTTGATATACCCTGAACTACTGTGTGATTAGCTTTGATATTTAATGAAAAGGTTGGACTATGCCCCCAAAGAAGAGCAGCTGAAAGCATACCACCACACATACTGACTCCCGACCCCTCGGAGTAGAATTTGTATATGATGTGAGGTAAAAGGTTTAATTTCATTAATCTGTGGGTGGAACTTACCAGGGTTACTTGAAGAAATATTTATTGCATATCTACTAAGTGCATCATTGGGAAAAATGTGTACACACGAAAAGATCGAGTGTGAAAACAAGATCCTGTGATTTTAACCTCACTCCCTTAGAGCTAAGTTTCTTCACCACATAGCCGTATCTGAATACTCAAGACATGTGGAAGTTGGTTTTAGAACCATTTGATGTTTTGGGGACACTAGGAATCACATATTGTACAGGCATTGAGTACTGATGGACATTGTTTTAGTATGGATTCCCCTAGAAGCCAACCCTGAATAAATCTGATAAAAGAAGTTTCTTTGAGGGGTAAGTGGTAATAAGAGAGAAAGTATAGGAGTAACCCAGAAAGGAGGAAAAGCCTATGAAAGGATGTGTAATTAATCAGGCTACTGCTGTAGGCAACTGCATCATGATGCCACTGGGGAGGTTCTGTAGACCAGTATAAAACACTCACCCCAGCATGATCCCACCCACAGGAAGGGAGCTGGATTCTGAAACACCATGTCCCATCTGTCATTGGTTGAGGACTGCTCCCAAGGAGTGTTAATTTCCAGGCACTCCTGGCCTGCCAAGCAGATGGTAAAGTGGGCTCTCTGACAAAAAAGTGTGGGTACTGGCATTTGAAGTTAGGCAGGTGTGCTCTCAAGAGATGAGGGCTTGAGGATATGAACAGAGTGCCAACCACATCTGCTATCAAATAGCTTCAAACAAGTGATCAGGAATTTCTGTGCTTATATGATCTATACCTGTATTTTGGAAGTATACATACATACATATAAGAAAAACAAAAGGCCACAAATCAACTAAGTCTATACATTTAAATGAACCTATAAGTGATAGGTGGCCCATTAAAAATCAGCACTGGGAAATCCAGCCCAGACATTCAATGAATATCTTGGAAGTGAAAGCTGTTACTATCTGATTTATTTCCTAACATAAACTGTCCAGATTTGTAAAATGATAAGGATATAAACCTATCTCCTTCAACACTATGTAACCACTGGGTTCCAACCTTCCTTTTACCAGTGCACTATGCCTTGCAATGGCATTTCATGCCATCTCTCTGTCTCCAGCTTCTCGCCTTCCCAATACAGCTGCCACATTGAAAGCAGACTGATCATCTCAAGAAATCATGCAGATCATCCCACATCCTGTTAAAGATCCTTCTTTGGCTTCCAATTGTCTGCAAGAAAAATTCAGCGGACAAGGCCTTATGGACTTTTCTTGGCTCTTTACTCTTTCTCTAAGTTTTACTACCAGCCCAAATTACTTTCATTCCCTGACATCCTTCTGTCTCTGACATTCGGCCCATGCCTGATATGCTCTGCTCACTACTTCCACACTGCTGGGGCCAAACCTCCGCAGTGATGAACTCCTTCGCCTTTTGAGTCTCTAATTCAGAAGTGACTTTCTCTGAGAAGTGTTCACTAAATACCTTGCACCTCTCTCACCTTAGAAACCCACACAGATTTTGTAATTGATCATTGTCATTGTCTCCCATAATTTGAATGCTCTAGGAGGGCACAGCTATCGGTTGTGTTCACAAGGTCTGAGTTAAGATGTTGCTAAGAAGTTTCACTGACTGGATGAGAAGATTCTTCCTGATCTAGTCCATTTCATCTCCAACACTGTATTTCATTGTGCTACCCACATGCTTGTGCACAGATAATCTTACAACCCCCTCAGCAACCCTCATGCAGATTGCACACCAACACAGTAGACAAATTCCCTGTATTCCACTGCATCCTTTAATTTCACCTGTCACAGAAATGTGGCACTTCTTTCTAGTACACCTGTGCTAACCAATTCAGAGAATCTGCCTAAAGTCTCTCCACTATAAGCTTATTGATAGTACATGTTTTAAATACTCTTTATCTTCCCAGGTTTTATGCAATGACCAACATGGTATAAATACTTATTTATAATATACATCTCTAATGTATAAATGGATCATTGCTGTAACTGGTGATAAGATACAAGAGATTTCCTCTTTATGAACTCTAATTCTCAACAAAGCAAAAAGACTCTGCCTGACTGACCACCTGCCCAGTGTCTGAAACCCAGCACAGGCTTTACATCAATCACCAAGCACTGTTAACATCAAAGATAGACTCACCCAAAGTGATAACGTTGAATACTAAAGTAGTTTTTCCTCCTGGTTGGATAAACCACTATCAGAAGGCTGTTAGTGACACAACTCAGTGGAAACCACATGTCAGTTACAGTAGAGCTGATATACTCAGGGAATGTAAGTTAAATGTTCTAAGAATCCTATGGATGCACACCATCTCTGCAGTAATAAGCAAAACTAAATTGCAGGACAGCTGAATATTGCATAACATCACAGCCTTGTAATAGAAGGAAGTTGCAATGGTGAGAAGTAAGTGTGGTTACAAATTATTAGAGATATAAGGAATTTTTTTCAAAATTCATTTCCTGGAGGTCTTTATGATGATATCATAGCATCACATGTAATATTCTAGGTTCCATCAGTGGTCATATCCTCTAGGATATTGATGAGAAGAATATGATCCTAGTTTATCTGTGATAATCTTACTTCATTCTTGTTCCTGTGAAACAGACAATGTGTTCTTGCATGCTGTATATTTTTGCCAATATACTATACCCCAGCCTTATATGAAATAGAGAAATATGATTCAGGAGAATTCATGGAAAAATAAGTAAAATGATTTAACAACTTATCATCCATTTCTAATTTGGTTTGCTTGCTATGTAATGTAAGTGAAATACCAACTTTTTTTCCTGTGTCCTTCCTATTTAAGCTAACATGAAATATGAAAAAGTTCTCCAGTTTGTGTGATAATTTTCATGGTCACACTAACAATCGACATCATTAACACTACAGACATAATCTTTAAATGTACATTAGATGATAGATGCACAAGACTTTTTCAGCTAGTCACCAGAATACATTATGCATGAAAGATTTAAACTGCCCTGTAATTAAGCATAGCACATAATTATTTCAGTCCCCAATCACTTGCCTAAGTTGTTCCTCTACTCTTGTATTTTTTAAGTGTATAGTCTAATGATAGCCATTTGTCTAATGAGAACAACCATTTGTCTGCAGCATGTAAGCAATATGACCAAATTCAATGTCATCTGTTTACTTAAGATGTAAATGATATGCATGTAGCACAGTAGCCTTTGGGTACAGATGAAATATTCTTCAATGTCACCAGGGAAATTATAAATCAACAAGAATGAATGAACACTGAAGGTTCAGACAGCACATCTTTGTGAACCGGGATCTAGTCTAGGTGCCTAAAACACAAGATTAAATGAAACAAAGACCCTGCCTCTGAGACCCAAAGAGCACATATATCTAGTGTTAAATTGCCTTTGGGGAAGACTGATACTCTCATCTTCTAACAGCTATAACTTCAATCAAGTATTTTGCAATACATCCCCTAGCTTCCATTGTTTGTTACCAACACATAAAGTTCTCTCCACTCTCTCCCTCTCTGTCTTAGAGGAAACGCACATGATAGAAAGGATGCTTTCTGGATTCATCATTTTTTATATCTGTTTTCTCTCCATCCTGTTGAGCTTATTTTATCATTACTATTCAGGTTGCAGAATACCTCTAAGGTTTCTGTTGTAAGTATCTGGCTTTCACTGAGTTTTAGTATTCAGTTCAAGTCAGAATGTTGTTGTTGGTCCTAGTCTACTGTATCATATAAGAGCCCTTGACTTTGCTATGTCGGTATTTTCCATGATGGGGTCAACCATGCATAAGTCTAATAGCTGAAAGCAAATTTATCAGTATTTAAGTGTCCATATCAGAGATATTAAGAGATAAATAGTCTTTACTTTGCAAAAGGAACTCCTAGTAACAGACAATATTCTGGGCCTAAGATTTGAATCTAGGCTGAACCACTTGATAAATTTGTGACCTTGAGCAGATTGTTTAAACTCTTAGAGGTTGCTCCCTCATCTACAAATGGGAATATACATCTATTTCCTTTGGTGTGAGGATGAAATGAGATAATAATACGTGTAATATCCTTTGCACAATGCTAAACACTTAATACCTTTTACAGCCCCTCATTTACATCCACCATCTTTCCCTGTTTGGTCTGCTTGACAATAGTTATCTCACTAGGGAGCAATCTTAAAGTCCACGGGATAGTTTTAGGCTGAGAGTCTGTATCGGAATTTAACAAGTGTCAGCTTTCAAACACACACTATCCAGCTATTCTTTTAAAAGGTTTATACTGATGAATGTCCAAAATGTCACTTAATTGATTCTCAAAAATTTGCCACCTTTACATTTCATTGAATATACTTTCCAAAATCAACTAAGGAGGCTCTTTGCTCAAAGGAAGAAAATGTGAAATGGTATGGGAAAACAGAAGGTAGAAATAGAATGTTCTGTATGTTCCTTTTGGCTCTGCTTTTGGACATTTTTTGGATACCACGCGTGTGTCTGAAAGTGTGCTGAGATACTTTCATTTGACCCTTTACTTATCCTCTAACAATTCTAATAAGAGAAGTATTATTGCTGTTGTCTCCATTTTAGAGATGAGGGAACTGAGGCACACATGCACTAATGCTAAAGCTTAGATTTGAACCCAGGTGGCATGTCTCCACCAAAAAGCACAGAAATAATAATCATATTTGTGACCATTTGCTATCAGACCTCTTTTAAAATCAGTGGCTGAGACAATCCTTTAATTTTTAAGGGTAGTAGCTCTGTAGAAAGACCTTCAAGAGAGGAAAAAAAAAAAAGCCTTTTCAGGGAAAAAATGTTATCAGGTAAAACATGATTTGCATCAGGGACTTCTTCTAAAGCTCATGGCCTGTCATTCAGGAGAGCAGTTAGCATTTCATTAGTTGGAACCTTTTACTTATTACTTCTTTCATCAGTCCTAATTTTCATCGTTTTCAAGTTTAGTGCTTGTTTGAAACTTAGCAAATTCAAGGAAAAACAAAACATGCCAGTGACTTCATCTGATGGGTATAAGTTTTGACAATTTTTTCACTAATATTGTTATTCTTTTAAATTTTAGATATTTCATGAGTATAGTGCATATAAAGTTTTGGATTTTTCCTCCTAAATTTGTGAACTTCAGGTATATTCAAGTCTCATGTACAGAATGGCTACATCCTTACTTTCACTTGTAGAAAAAGGAATAACTAAGTAGATGAATATGTAGTAACTCTCCTAACCTGCAACTATGGTCTTCGTCCTAAAATTCTGACCTAGTATCACCAAATGGTTGAAATCCAACTTATCAGAAACTTAGGTTTTTGAGACTCCCAATGAAGAAGAGGCCACTGGGATGGAGAACACTCATTCCCTGAAGTGCAGATGATTCACATAAAATTGTCATTGCCAAACCAAAGTTAAACCTATAGAAAGGACAATCTCTAAACAGCACTCCAACACTACAGTCCAGCCCAGGCACTTTTTTCCCTTTCATGTATGTGTGTATAGTGTGCGTGTGTGTGTGTGTGTGTGTGTGTGTGTGTGTGTGTGTGTGTTTGTGTGTGTGTTAGTACATTTGAGTGTGGGTCTGTGGAGGCCTAAGGGTGGTATCAGGAATTATTTTCAATCATTCTTCCACCTTATTGTTGTGGGTCTCTAATTAAATCTGGAGCAGCCATTAAGGTTAGTCTGGCTTTGGGGATTCACAGGCTCTGCCTTACAGGGCTAGAATTACAGTTTACCACACCCACCAGCATTTTTACATAAGTAATAGGGATCTGAACATAGGTCCCTTTGCTTGAAAGGCAAAGGCTTTAACCACTGCGCCAATCTTCTCATCCCTGGCCAGGCACGTTTTTATATGTTATCTCAATGGTCCTGTGAGGTAAAAGTTATCTCCGTTTTACAGATAATGAAGCTGAGTTAAATATCTAAACTCATTGTCTTTGTTGGATTCCCTGAGAAGCTTATTTGGAGGTAAGGATTCCACACAATTAATGCATTTGGGAAGCTGTCCCAAGAAGTGTTGGGAAGAGAAACACAATGTAAAAAAGGCAAGGGAAGCAGTCAGTTATGACCTCATGGGTAAATGGAACTCAGTCCTTCTGGGAACACTTGATGGAACAAATGCTGTAGGGTTATCACACCTGGGAAAACACGTGATCTGAATTGTTTGTACACAAAGTGTCTTTAATATAGGTCCACATTACTTGGAACCAAGATGTAGGTTAATGTCAAGTGCCATATTATGCTAGAACTAAGGCTAATGTGCAACTGAAATAGTAAGGATGAAAGAAGTTGCACAGGACCTAGTTGTGTCTGTTAGACTCTCCCATAGCTGATACTGACCAGGATTCTACATTCTGGCATTCTAATCTTATAACTTTTGTCCTTCATATGAAGAAAAGATGTTAACAAATTAGAAGCGATCAGGGATTCAGTCCAATTGAGACTCAGCTCTAGACTATGTCTATGAGACCACTAGCCAGAGATACCATCTACACTTTCAACTATATAATGATAGCAGTTACATCCCTTTGGCCATCGAGTGTTTACAGAATTTATGAACATCCACTTAGACCTCATCTTCTCCATGAGAGAGATGGTAAGGTCTTACAGGGCTGGAGACATATTTCAATTGGTAAAGTGATTGTGATATAAACATGAGGACCTGAATTCCATCCCAGGCCCCACTAAAGAAGTGGGTACAGTGGCATGTGCTTGCACTTCCAGCACTAGAAAGGTAGAGGCAAGTGGATCTCTGGGACTCATTGGCCAAGCAGTTCAGCCTATTTGACAAACTGAGCCAATGGGAGACCCATCTCAATAAACTAAATAGATGGTTCCCGAGAAACAACACCTCAGGTTGACCTCTGGTATCCACATGCATGTGCACCTACACAGACACTTGCCCCCACATATACATATGTATATAAAAGTTCATTCACTCCTGAGAATCTTTTTTTTCCCTTTTTTTAATTTCCTTTTTTCCCCAATCATACAAGCTCAATAGGCGCCCTGGTCCTCTCCCTGCCTCCACCTCTTCCCAGTCCCCCCTTGCACTCCCCCTTCTACCCCTCCTTTAATTCCTCTCCCTCTCCCTCTCCCAGTGCCTCCCCCTTCCCCCACCCATCCCCCTAAGCATCCTTCTTTGTTTTTTTTTCCACTCATACCAACTTGATAGGTACCCCATTGCCCTCCCTCCCTCCACCCCTTCCTGCATCCCTTGCTCCCTCCCCACTTTTCCCCTTCCTTTCCCCCCTCCCTCCGTTTCTCCCAGTGCCCCTCCCCCTATTCCTGAGCATCCTTTACTGTGCATGTCAAACTTCCCTGAATCCTCCTCTCTGATGAGGTATAAGGACTCAGTAGCATTGCCTAGAGCTCTTTTTTGTGTTCCCTTGCCTCTAAGGATACTAGTGCCTGTGATCCATACTAGCCTTTGGGGGATCAATGATATGTTGGTCATTGCACAGGTCAGAGCATCCTTCTTTGTGAATGCCAAAACTCCCTCTGAGTCCTCCACTCTAGTGAGGTACAAAGACTCAGCGGCACAGCCAGGAACCCCCTCTTGGGCTCCCTTTCAGTATGGGAACACCATTACGACTGTTAATCCCTTGCCTTCAAGGATCCCACTGTCTATGATCCATGCTAGACTTTGGGGGGTCATTGACATGTCAACCATTGTGCAGGCCATGCAAAGTTTGATTATGGCTACTGCAGCCCTACCCCACATAGAGCATCTTCCACATCGTTGGTCCTCCCCATCTTTAGGCTCTTACAATCTTGCCGCCCCCTATTCCGCAAGTTTCCCTGAGCTTTAGGATGGGGAGAGATTTGGCTAGTCTGGTTCCAGGTGATTAATATAGGGTCTTTGGTGCTCTGAATTATGCTTTGTTGTTTTTCTCAGTTTTGCTTTTCCTGTACTGCCCTTGGCTTCATCCTGATTGGTATTGGAGCTCATCTCCTAACCAAAAATAAAAGGCTGTTTAAATCAAGATCTTACTATAAAAGGAGATTCAAAGGTAGATGGAATAGGAGTAGGACACTGCAGTGAGAGGAGTCAGTGTCCCATTTGCCTCATGGTTACCATCTATCTGCCAGTCCCTATACCCTCCCTAATTAGTGAGATCAAACTTGTTTAGTCGCAAGTGACCAGGAAGGGAAGCGAGAGTGAGCTTCACCAGATGTCTCGCTACTTACATGCAATATTTGACGGTGACCTATTTTCTCTACTGAAGCATGATCCCCCTCTCCTTTTTTCTGGGGGACCCTCCTTCCCCTTCCCTTGTATTTATAATCTTTGAGATTACAGTAGATATTACAGAGATTTATCTTTGAATATGTCACTAAGTATTCCTGAGAATCTTACATCCCTGAATTTTCACAACTATGCATTATGTGTTCCAGGCACTCTTCCACTCTCCCCCCAATTTTTCATGTGTTTGTGGGGGAGTACATGCATACATGTATGTGTGTTTGCAAAAGGGTGCACATTTGGGCGTGTACATGTGGAGGTCTGAAAGTGATATTGAGAATCAATCTCAATTTGTTCTTATGCTTTATTGTTCTGACTTTGAGTTTCTAATTAAAACCAGACCTCACTGATATGGTTGGTTAGTTTAGCTAGCCAGCTTGTTCAGGAGAATCCTAGGCTCTGCCTTTGGGGGCAGGAATTACAAGTCGGTTGCCAGACTGTCCAACATAGGCGCTCTTTTAAGTTATGGAAACATAGTAGTAAGTCAAACATAAACACACTCGAGCATGCCAGAATTTGTATTCCAATGGGGACAGCAGAATACAGAAGCAGTGAGACATATTGCATCATGTTTGATGCTGTAGTGAAAAAACAAAAAAGATATGATGGTGATTTTTTAACGGGGTGGTTGCATGGAATATGATTGCATTTAGTAAGGGAAGGAAGTAAGACACAAGTTTGGCAGGTCCTGAAGGAAGGACATTCCATACAAAGTCAAGAGCAAGAGTAGTAATATAAGAACATGGCAAGATACAAGTTAGAAAAATCAGCAAAGAAAGTCTCATGTGGTTGCCTACAGAGTTTGGAGTTTTGCTCTGAGACTGATGGGGAACCAGGGAAGTAGTGTGTCTTCATAGATTATCATTTTAAGTCATGTGGCTAGCAAAACCCAGAACTAGAAAACTTCTGACTCCCACTCAGATTCACAATCATTTCCTAGATCTAAAGGTTTGTGACTTCCCAATTTTCTCTTCCCTTGCATAGCTCTTTGTTGTCTTCTGACACAAACTTAAAGTATTCGTCACCTGTTATCCTGTACATTTCATTCCGTTGCCATTTGGTCAATCAACTGAAATAAACATTCTCCCATTTCTGTGAGCCTCAGTTCTCTTATCGCTATTAAACAAGACTCATTTCCCATAAACTACTCAGCTAGTGTTTAAGCTTGACTATGAAAGTGAAGTGAGAACCCAGGGAAAGAAAAATAATACCTTTGATCAGTAAGTTTAACTTTACCAATTTCTAGGAATTCTTAGGTATCAGGATTTTTTTTTTAACTGACCAGGTGAAGGCATCTCCCAGACTATAGAAAGAAGACCTCTAGTAAGTGAATTGTCTTTCTCATCAGGATCAATGTTGGAATCAAACAAAAGCTGCAATGAGATACTGTGATTGTTTTTACCTTTGCCGTGCCTGTTTTTTGTTTCTAAACCTTCAGCTTTACTACCTTCAATTCAAAATCTGCTTTGTTTTCCCAGCCAAGGCAGGGAAGAGAAACTCGGCTTCCCTGAGAAATTGCAAAGTGGGTCTTTCTTGACTGCTTTTCAGTGTCAGATCCTAAAATCTGGGAATTTATGCTCCCCCCCCATAAAGTAAGGAGCAAAGCAGTCATGCCCCACTCACCCAGGCCTGTGCAGTAATGATAGAGAAATAAATGGGTTGGCATCCATGATACTAGGCACGCATGTATAAAGGAAGTATGTGGCTAGTCACTTATTTGGCTTCATCCATAGCTTAAATTTGGTGACCTCTGAAAAATGTAATGTTTCAAAGGCAGAATGATTATTTCTGTTCACTTGTTAAGGGATGACTAACTTGCTTTTGGCTGCACTACAAATGAATCACGGTAACAATCCCCAACTTGCAACTTCTGGTGTTCTGATGTAATGCATTGCTATTAAAAGAAGAGGAAAGAGAGTGGGTGAGAGTGAGATCATGCAGAGACAGAACATAACACCAAGGGAGCTAGCGTAATTTATGAACTGCAGAGACCAGATCTATCCACTTCAAGGTGTTTTCTTCTGTCCTGAGTAAGGACACCAGTTACTGCCTACCATCTATAATTGCAAAACATAGATCCTGATCAAAACCTGGAATTTGGAGGGATTTTTTTGCTGAAATGATTTGATTTAGGAGGTAAAACCTAGACGTTCCTTGAAAGCATTTTTAAGCAACTTTGGCATATTCAGAAGGTAATAGTTGGGGGTGAGCAAATGATACAGGTTAGGAACACAAACCAATAGTTTTCCTTTTATGTGTGTATCAATCTATCTCTCTATATCTTAATTTATGCAGCTTATGCAGTAGTAGTAGCAGAAGGTGGGATGGGAACATAAGAAAAAGAAGGTGGGGCTGGAGAGGTGGCTCAGGGGTTAAGCCTCCGCCTTGCAGGCAGAAGGTCCTGAGTTCGGATCCCAGATCCCACGTATAGACGCCAGGCGGAAGCGGGGGCGGCCTGCGCTTCTGGTCCTGGTAGGGCGGAGCCTGTGAATCCCGGGGCAGAAGGAGGTGGAGGCGTCCATAGTGGTTCGCGAATTCGTCCGTGGTTCTACACACACGTACACAGACACACACACACACACACACACACACACGTGCGCGCACATACACACACATATGCACACAGTTGAATAAATAATAATAATAATAAAAAAATTAAAAAAAAAGAAAAAGAAGGCAGCTGATATATGGGCCATTGTGCAATGTCCCACTGGGGATGACTGGAACTATATTCTGATGGAAACCTAGGGAACTCATAACTCCACGTCTTCCTTCACAGTTGAGATTGATATTTGACTGCTTTGAAGCTACTCCCAAAGGACGGTAATGGCCATTCACAGTCAGAATGACTGTCCTGCCTTCCCTGTACATCAAGAAACAAACATAAAAATCTGAAATATATTCTATAAGATGCTCTTATCCCAAAGGTATCTTTTCTATGTTAATCACCCGCCAGAGGCATATATGTCTTTCCAGATCCTTTCTGTACTCTCTTCTACAAGGTGTCCCTGCTGTCTTCTGAGGAAGATCTGAGTGTGCCAAGGAGAAACAGAAAGGAAATTAGACTCTGGCCTGTTGTGACAGGCAGTCTATACTGGCTTTGTCCCAGGCTCTGGCAGAAGGGGATTAGAAGAGCTAGTACCTTCCTAGAATGAGAAATCACTCAGAAAAGGGAATCTTTTTTAAGTAAATCTATTTTCTTTGCCCTGTTTTCTTTTTGGGTTTCATCTAGTATCAGATCTGCCGTTGCCCTAAAAAGAACTTCAATGTGTTAGAAAAGCATAAATGAAGTAGGTGTGATAAATCTCAGGTTGATGATAATGCTAATTCCCTTCCAACCTGATTGAATAGCTTATAGATGTCATTCATCTCAGAATTATGTAGCAATAGAACTAGAAAGGTCATTCTTAAATGTTAGATAGGCCAATACTCTTTTTTATCACTAAAAATCAAAGAACGGATGTTTTGGCCCTAAAGCTTTATAAAGTGGCATTCCTAGGGACTCCAACAGAAGAAACGGAGAAGAAACCATGCTGGAAGTCAAAAATACTTATTCCTGGATTTTTTTCCCTCTGTGGCCTTTTTTCTTAGTAAGCTTGTTTATGAAAGGTTTATCTGGCAATTCCAGACACTTGATAGAGACTAGAAAAAGTAAGAAGCTCACAAACCACCCCCTTCATTATTTGTTTATATTGTCATGTGGTATTGCTATCTAAAGATGAGGCTTAGTTTTCTGAATCCTTTCTGGTCTCTTGTTGGAAGCCATATCCAGCTCCCTCTCATCACTGCCAGTCATTTGAATCAGGTAGCCTGATGATTCCTAAATTGTTGCCTAGTTTTTCTTTGTTCTCACTGCTTACATTGTCTTAGTTTAGGGCTAAGTGTGTTGCTGTGGATTTAGACCTGATTTAGGAGTACCACATCTGCCTTTACTTACTGAGTCAGCTTAGTCTTTTTGAAACTCTTTAAGCCTCAGTTGTTTCAACTATAAAACAAGAGTCATAGTTTAACTATTATCATTGCCTTTATATTGAATACAATTATTTAATCTATACAAAATATTTAGCATACTAGAAAAGTGAAGACACCAAAGATGCTAACAATTTAAGCTCTTTCAGAGTCTTAGAATGAATGTCAATCGAAAATTTGATTCTTATTTCTTTGGCAAAAAATAGAATAATGAAAATGTCATGATCAAGATTGACATTGGCTTGGGTTTTATTTGTACAAAGCACTCAGTGTTGTTTATTGTTAGAATCATCCAATTGTTCTAGATATTGTATTCATGTGATTTTTCCATGCATGATTGCAAGCACCCTAATTTCAGAGAAATTATCCTATTATTTACAACACAGTAGATTTGATGACTACTTGTTGTATATAGGCTGGGTTAATAGAATGTACACATGGGTACACAACAGATTATATGTTGACCCAGGTGACAGGTTTCAGTCTGTGTTAAAGAACAGGGCTATTACTTTGTATTATTTTCCCTTCCTTTTCTTAGAGTATCATGTAGATTGTTGGCATGCATTTGTGGATTAACTGAAGCATAGTTTCCATCTCTTTGGCCTGCTTTTACAAAACACTGAATATACTTAGTACCACAGATTAGAATGTCTGCTCTGGCCTTCCTTCATTGGTGCTCTGTCATAGCTAGATATAGGTATCAACTTGAAGGTTCGATCTCTAGGTACATTTGTGAGAATTAGTAATTGAGCCAAACCCAGAAAGAACCTGCAAGAGGTTGTCAAGCTGAACCGCTGGCAGACAGGACTAGTGCTTGAGCAGGTGAATAAGATAGAGGGAACTGATCAAGAAAGTTCGCATTCTCCTGTATAATTGACCACACATGCTGATCTGGCAAGCGAGAACTGTCATTCTCTCAGCCACTATGTGTATATGGTATGGCCAGTTCCCTCAGCCCCTGGTGTTGGTGTAGGCTCTCCTGCCAAGCTGGACAAGCAACTGTAACTGGACTGCCGTAAGAGAGAATAAACCCCCTTGTTCCCTAAAGCTGTTTTGTCACGCATTTATCAGCAACAAGGCAGGGTAACTGCTACAGGCTCTCTTAGGAAAGTAAATAGGATCATTCTAAAATTTTTTATTTATTTATTATTTATTCAATTGTGCGTGTATGCGTGTGTGCAAGTGAATGTATGTATGTGTCTGTCTGTCTGTATGTGTGTGTGTGTAGAACCACGGATGAATTCAGGAACCACCATGGACTGCCTCCACCTCCTCCTTGTTTACTCCGCCCTGGGATTCACAGGCTCTGCCCTACCAGGACCAGAAACGCAGGCTGCCCAAGCTTCTGCCCGGTGTTTATATGTGGGTCTAGGATCCGAACTCAGGACCTTCCACCTGCAAGGCAGAGGCTTAACCCCTGAGCCACCTCTCCAGTGCTAGGACCATTCTAAAACAATGTACACATGTCCAGGAATTATGTGTAATGTGTCTGATGAGAGTTATGTAGATTTCCACAAGTGGGATGCATTTCTTCTTGTTATGTAATCATGAGAATCAATAATTAGAAGAGTTGCTTATTAAGTATCAGAAAGGAGCCTCCACCTTAGTTTCTATACTTTATTATCCTTTCACCTCTTCTTCCACAGCAGACTTCTACAGACTCCCCCTACTAGGTGGGTGGCCTCAGCCAACCAAACTCCTACCACACACACAAGTTCTTTGTCATTCTATGTCAACCTGCCACTCAGAAGTGAGAGTGACACATGTTCTACCCCCTACTAATTCAGGCAACTCACAGCAGCTCTGTTGCCGAATTAAGAAATCTTCCCTCTCAAACTTCAGTAAGGTTCTCATTTTCCAAGACTCTCAGTAATTGTCTGATTACATAGGAGTAAACACGATGTCTGCTTTCACATGTGGTTCCACAGGTCATAGCAGTAGATTTGCAGAGTTGGCAGATAGCTAAGTAGTGTACACCTCTCCACCCAGCAAGGCATGGCTGCCTTAGAGAATAGATGGAAAATATCCTCTTGCTATAATTGGGTTTGGCCCTGTGGCTTAACACCATCTTATTTGGTAATCTTTTTCTCTTGACGTATTTAGTAATCATTCTACAGGAGATTTATTACAGCACTCATGGGAACAAACAATGCACTAAATATTACACTTATGCATGCTTTCAATACCACTCCTTTTCTAGTCTATTCTAAATCTTACCCCAAATTGTTTCTTGTAACTTCTTATCAAATTCTTGCATCTATAAACTCCTCTTCATTCTTTCCTCTTCCAAAATAACCTGTTACATTTTGAAAAAAAAATCATAAGAGTAATTTTATTCAAAACTCACTAGCCTATGCTAAGAGAATGGACAGAAACATACTTTCTTAGAACTTAAAGCCATTGAATGATGTTTTTGGACATTAATCTAAAGCTTCTAACTAAAAATTCAGCATATGGTTAAGGCTATAAAAATAGCCTCCCAGGTATATCTCAAGACTCTGTGTGTGTGTGTGTGTGTGTGTGTGTGTGTGTGTGTGTGTGTGTATGTGTATGTGTACATGTGTGTGTCTGTGTGTCTGTGTGTGTGTACGTGTGTGTAGAAGCAATGAAAGTATTTCAGCCAACATAACACAGTGAAGTGTTTCTGAACATAAGAGTTGATATTCTTGAAGAGATGTGGGGGAAGAGGGCATTGAGAATTAAGATGAAGAATTCAATCTCTGGGCTAAGTAAAGGACTTTGACAGCTGGTGCCTCTCAAACATTTTTTAGAAAAACATAATATCCCACTCAACAAGACACATGCACAGCAAGTCTTAACAATAATTCATCTAGAATGGATTTTAAAGAAAAAATATCAGGGTTATGGAAACAGTCATGGGAGAGTGCACTCAAAGTAAGCACAGTCATAAATGCACTTGTTCCTTTTGATACTCATAAATGTCCCCTATTGGTCTCATTTCACAAACTGGCCACATTTTACCCAGATAAAATAAAGCCACAATGATGATAATGGCTGGTGAGTTGAAACAGTTAAGTGATCTAAATGAGGGACCTGTAGCTCAAACAGTAAGATGATGCCATTTTAAAAGAAAGCAATTACTCCTGCCAACCTTTTCTTCATGACTTCCATGAGCCTTAACTTTCCATCTGTAAATTGAATTATTGACAGGATTTAAGGTGTCAAACCTGGATATATGGCAATATTTTATTTAAATCCCTCAACACACACACACACACACACACACACACACACACACACACACACACACACAACCTTGTTTTCTCATTGCAGATAGTAGATTACATATAGTCTTTCATATATGAACCCAAGAAATTGCGATTTTTTTTTTTAGAGGCAGGGCAATAGAAGCACAAACTCAGGAATCTTTCTGGCAAGAATTTTCTTTTCATTGCCAGAAATGTCAAAATACAGGTTAATGAAAAGAGGTGGAGTATGTAGGTTCTAGAGCCAAACTTCATGGTGAAGCCTAGCCTTTTAAGATGCATGCAATCTTGGACATGTGGCTAAACTCTATGTGTTAATTTCCTCACCTGTAAGATAAAGCTAGTGTTATTACTTTTGTGTTTTATTGAAAAATAAGTGAGTTAATCTGTATAAATTGTTTAGCATTGTGATTGATATGAAGTAGCAACTGTCTTAGTGCTTGTCCTCTCGGGTGAACTTTGATGGCAACCTTAAAGTATTGATGCAGCAAATTTGACACTGGACAAGGTGTGTAGAATATTTTTACAATGCTGGGAATAGAAATTAAGGTCTTACACATAGTAAGCAAGTATGAGTATTGACCACAACCTTATCCTTAAAGTATATAGAATAAATCCCATTGTGCTCCTTCGATATGATTCCCATAAGCAGCAAGGTTCTTAAGTTCTTGTTCCTTTCTTATCCGTGCAGACAGGAATGATAGAGGATATTCAGGCAAACTCTTGTCTTTTAGTGTGTAGAGTAGTTGGATGAGATGATTTAGCTGCCTTGCAAACTGGCAGCAAGGGACTGGCCTTCAGAAGCCTCTGCATTCAGAATTGCTCCTTGACTTTTTCCTTTGTGATTTTAAGAGAAAATATAAACAAGGTTTTATATATAATGTATAAGGTTTTCCAGCATTACAGATCAAGTAGATCATAAAAATATAGAAATAGTGGTGATATTTGAATACAAAACTTCTGAAATTTTAGCAGCATCAGAATCTTCTGGAGGGCTTGTGAAAACCCTAAGTCATGCATGGACCATAAACCAGATCATCTGATTTTCCAGGTCTGGGGTAAGATCAGAGTTTCCATTTCTGACAAGCTCTTATGTTGGACTGATGTTGCTGGTCCAGGGACTCACTGAAAATTACTGACCAAATGTTTCTTTTGAATTCCTACTACTTTAGAGATGGAGTAAATTGGTTCTCCTTCCAAAAAATGAATTTGTGCCCCTAGAACTAATGTCACTTACAATGTCTACTTCTTCAAATCAAACACTAACTATTTTTTGTTTTGTTTTGTTTTGTTTTTACCCATAGTTGCATGCTGCGGTGACCAAGATCCAGGTTCCAAGACCTGGTTTTAACTATACGTTTGCCCACATATGTATCCTGAATAATGATAAGTCTTGCATCGTGGATGACATAGTGCATGTCCTGGAAGAGCTGAAGACTGCTCGGGCCACCAATAGGACCAATTTTGCTATCACATATCCGATCACTCACTTAAAGGACGGGAGGGCCGTCTATAATGGACACCAGCTTGGGGGTGTCACTGTGCACAGCAAAGATCGGGTGAAGTCTGCCGAGGCCATTCAGCTCACTTACTATCTACAGTCAATTAACAGTCTCAATGACATGGTGGCTGAGAGATGGGAGTCCAGCTTCTGTGATACGGTCAGACTGTTCCAGAAATCCAACAGCAAAGTCAAAATGTACCCTTATACGTCCTCGTCACTGAGAGAAGATTTCCAGAAGACCAGTCGTGTGTCAGAACGTTACCTGGTCACCAGCCTGATCCTGGTAGTGACCATGGCTATTCTCTGCTGCTCTATGCAGGACTGTGTCCGAAGCAAACCTTGGTTAGGCCTCCTCGGGTTGGTAACCATAAGCCTAGCCACTCTCACTGCAGCTGGAATCATCAACTTAACTGGTGGGAAATACAATTCCACCTTCCTGGGAGTCCCATTCGTCATGCTAGGTAATTATTGTCTTACATTTTCCTGCTCTTTTTCCTGTTGATAGTATTAATCGTGGTAACTGTTTCTCCAAGACCGGAAACAGCCACTTAACAACTCCGTTTCATTTACACTCAACATTTTGCCCAGAAGGCCTGGGACTAGTTTAACCTGGTAAATTTGCCAGAAATGCAAAAGTTTGGGTTCCAAGCCTAGTTCTTCATGTTGCTATGTGTTTTCTAGCAGATAATAATATTGGTGTCATAGTGTCTTAGGATGGGTTTTACCCAAAGCAGAAGCTAAGTGAAAGATGCAGATATAAGGATTTTAGGGAGGGGAGTCCAGGTATCACCAGTATTGGAATGAGGAAGTGGAAAAGGAAGGCAGTCTACACAGAGTGTGTTAACTGGTGACTGCTGTGGGCATCCTTGGTTGAACCCATTAAAGACCTTTGGGGAAAAGGTAAAACACTCCTCAGAATGGTGAGGAAGGTGGGCTACTTACTGAGAAGCATGGTGCATGATTCATTATGGACTGCTCCCCCAAAGTAGGTAAATTCCTCAGGACTTCTACAGAAGCCTGAACCTTTTCCTGCAGCCAGAGAAAGCCACGAGAAGACTTTGCAGAAAGAAGCCTTCACGGAGCCTCAGAATGGCAAAATGGGTGAGCAAGTGGGTAAGCCACTAGACTTGGCTTCCACACTTGTTTATGGATAGGGTAGATGTAAGCATCACACAACAGATTATGACAAATGTACACAAACTTTGAAAGTAACATGAGACACCAATAGGAAGGTATTTTTTTTTTGAAGATAAACTCAAGAATTTTAGAGTAGTGGTAATAGGATTCTTCCCTAGTTTTCAAAAGAGGGAGCCATAGGAATTCCCTAGTAGAGATGATGCTCAAAACAAATCCACAATGTTCATAGCACTGGTTGTTCTACCCATGTAATATTAAAGATGGTATGTACAATACACCCATTGGTAAATTTCTCACTAGCCAAAGAGTCAAATATTTTAGCTTGCCCACATTTTCTGTAACTACTTCTCATCAATCCCTTTAGAAAAAGATTAAATATCACCTGGAGTCAGATACTTACATTAAAATGGAATAGTACTTGGTGTTGATTGGGAAATAACCACAGTCCAGTTCAGTGGTATGGCTCATGTCCTGTTTTAGATTAGTAGAAAAGAATTTCCTCAGGAAATCTCAACTGCATGATGGTTAAATGATAAGCAGGCCTGGTGGGGCTGCAAGGCCACTGAATTACATTCTGCCCGCAATGCTCTGTGGCATGTGGGAATTGAGATCTGGTCAATAAACATGCACTAGTAGCTTTTGTGCAGAGCAGGGCACTATGGAGAGACTAAGCAGTTGAAAATTTGCCCAATCAATTTACTTGTCACTGCTTAAAACCGCAGAGAATGAAGTTTCTATATTACCTCCAGCATTCAGTCTTTTAAGAAAGCAGCATAACTTGTACCTTTACAATAATCCCCAAACCACGCAGGTTGATTTTGGAGTACAGGGGGTCCTCAAAAAGTGAGTCGGATTGAGTAGTCATAGCTTCCTCACAGAGTTGAGTCAAGGTTTAAATTAAGATGTTTTGCTCATGATTAGTCACATGCTTGAGTGTTTGGGGAATTTTTTTAACTTTTCATTTTAAATATAGTGTTTTGTTGGTGCTTTTTCAAGAGGAAGATAAACAAGAATAAGAAATTGGTTTGGAACTGAAGGGAGACAGTGAGGTTCCTAAAGTGAGGGAAAAAGATGTGAGAGCTGGTAAAAGGACTGCCAGTTCTGGTTTTACGGCACTCCACATCGTTATCAGTGATCTCAATGCATCTTACAATATTTAAAGCTTTTATTAAATTATCAATAAAAAGATTCAAAGTAAGTAAAATTAAGATATCCAAAGCCTCTTTGAGCTGATTGTAAATAAAATCAAATACCAATGCTTGAAAATGAAATTAAAATAGTCAAAATTCATTGAAATAAATACACTAAACACAATGAATTAGAACCTTGAGATATCTTCAAGCTTACATTTGAACTTTTTAAAGAAATTTAAAATATCATAAGTAAAAATGAACACAATAAAGGAGTATGCCAGATAATATTGGTATAATAAAGGCTCTAAGAGATGATAGAATGGAACAGTATTGATAGCCAGGGAGTGTCATTTAAAAAACAGATTCAGAAATAATAAGTCTCCAGAGACCAAATATCACTGAACTTTATATCAGAATCCAATTCAGAAAAAATCAGGTATTTGCAGTGAAAGAGAACAAGCGCTGCATGTGTTCAATATTCCCTTGTTTGCAATTTGTGAGGAATGTTACATGCATTGATTTGATGGCAGTTTCCCCTGCTGACAATCAGTGTGCAACCTTTCTGTACATTTTCAGCCCTTAGAGTTCTCAGATTACTTAGTCACAGCACAAAAAGAAGTTATGCATTTTAGTAGCTCAGGCCCATTTGCAATAAATACTTTGCACCATGTAATGGGTGTTTAATATGCTCATAAAGCTAACAGTGCTTGGATTTAGGATGCTTGCTTTTTTGGATTTCTCAGATAAATTCTTCATTCTTACAGTATGATTGTAAAATGAAATGTAAACAAAGCAGGTTTATAATTGTATTCAAGGCCATTGTTTAGCTTTGTTCATTAAGACTAATCCTAAAATGCCAATAAACATTTCAAATGACCAAGAAGGAATACAATGCAATGCTTAGAGTTTTACATGAAAAGTCAATTAATTGTCTGGTAATTTGCCATCCATAACATAAACTAGTTATGTTTAACCTAATCAAATTTAAGCAAAACTTCTTGATTCACTGTTATATAAATACATCAAATCAATTACATAAATTCATTTATAAGGAAAGTTATAGAAAAAGTTTTAAATATAAAAAATCTTTAGTCATAAGTCTACAATATAGCAAGCATTATAGATTAAAAATTTTAAAAACTTAACATTCTCAGTGTGATGTTAGTCACATAAGGCCAGATCCAACAAAATGTTAAATGGCAGTTGATTTACAATGGAAAATTTTAAGACCATGTGTGTCAAATGATATCAACATGACAAAATTCCAGAAGAGGAAAAAGTTTGTATAAATTCTGAGTGTTCGCCATAATGGGATATGATAGTGTGTTTCTAGCCAAAATGATATGTGACATCTCTGGCAAGAAGATATACCCTACACAGATGAATCAGTTTGGCAATGATATAAGCATAGATTCATAATGATTTCGAATGTTTTTAATCAGCATCATGCATACTGAACAATTCCACATCTGCCAAAACCTCTGTCCAGATGAGTCAAATTAGTTTATTTGAAGCTGAAATCCTAAAAAGTCTACAGTATTATAAATGCTCTTTGATATTTTTACTTACTATAATTTTGGAAAAGAATTTATTTTGTTCACATCCCTTGTTATTCAAAAATACAGTCCATTCTTTCAAAACTATATCATATGAGATATCAAGGTATTTAATGGCATAATTGAGCATCTTTAACCTGTCATAGAATTTCCTCTAAAGAATAAGGATATATAGCATTGCTTTCCAGTTGAGCATGATTGAAGAAATTTGCATTGTGTTTGTAGATACAAATTCTCCTTACAGGTTCAGTATGTCTACATTTTTACTCATTATATATAAATCAGGAAAGCTGGGCCAGCGAGATGGTTCAGGAGTTAAGCCTCTGCCTCGCAAGTGAAGGTCCTGAGTTTGGATCCTGTATATCACTTTAAAAATGCTAGGCAGAAATGGCAGTGGCTTGCACTTCTAGTCCTGGAAAACAGAGCCTGGGAAATTCCAGAGCAAAGCAAAGAAGAGGTAGAGCTATCCAGGGTGATTCCTGAGGTCACCTTTGGTCTTCCACAGGGACACATAGTGCCTTCTGATACACACAACACACACACACACACACACACACACACACACACACACACACACACCACACACGCAAACAGACACACACACACGGAAAAGATTTTTAAAAATCAGGAAAGTAGTAAAACATTGGAAAATATCGAAAGGTTTTCTTCTTTTTATATAAGGGAAGTTTCCTTCTCATTCAGGAAAAGGAGAAAATAGAAGTAATAATAAAAAACAGTTTAGGTATTGGTTTCTATGTGGAAGCCTAACTTTATAAGGTCAAGAGCCCAGGAGACTGGATGAGATGAAAATTATTCAACTTTAAGGAGGTCAAATGTCAAATCCATGGTGCCCTCTTTCTTCTGAATTACCTGACTAACTGAGCACACAGTATGTGAATTTCCTAACCAGATCTTTTAAATTATGGATTAGAAAAGAAGATAGGAATCTTATTATTTAAATTTCACTATCCTGACTTCTCCTTCCCTCCTCCCCTCCCCAGTCAGGGGTACCTATTGAGCTTGTATGATTAGGAAAAAATAAATGAAATGTGGGAGAAAAAGATTTTCATTATCCATATAGTATATATTGCACATTATAAAACATTCATTATATATAATAGAATTCATTACTAGGATATGAATAATATTAGGAAAGTTGGCTTTCAGCCATTACTCTTTCAGAGTTTTCTGTATTTTGAGTAAGAAAACAGAAGATCGACTTTAATTCTCCAGGAATTTGTTCACATTGATGTCAATTGAAGTATGATAAGAATACATATGTCTCATAAAAAAAGGTGCACCAAATTGTACAAGAAGTTTAGTTTCATATAAAAAACTAGAACCCTTAATTATATTTTTCTCTAAATTTAAGCAAATCTGAAAGGTATTTATACTAATAATACCCCTAAAGTCATTAGAAACATGACAAAAAAAACTACCAGATAATTGGCAAAATTTTAGTTATATAAAATTACCAATATCTAACCATTTTGACATAGAAAATAGATACCAATGTCCAGGAATTTTTAAATGATGAAATGGTAACTTCAAATGTTTTGACCCAAAACATTTCAGTAGAAATCTGCCATTTGCAACATTATGACAATCTACATGACAGAATAGAACCATAAAATGTTGTGGAAATTCTTAGCTTACATATAAAACAGTAATAGTTTCAGCATTTACTAGAAAAAATGAATTGTTACAGTTTTGTCGTTCATATTTCTTTATCTAGTTTTACATAAAAAAGCAATTCCCTATAAAATTTTTAAGGTTCACTTCATCCCTTTTAAAATAATAGCCCATGATCATGTGGGATTAATTTAATTTAGTTTGTGATTAGCACTGACCCTTTCTTTTTATTCTATTATGGTGAGGGGAAGGTGGAAAGAAATTACTCAGTGAAAACATAGAATAAAACATGTCAACTCATTCCTCACAATAAACTGGGGCACAGGTAGAAGGCAGAACTCAATCAGTCAGAAGAACATGAGGGGCCTTTGCCTTTGACATATGTCTCCCAAGCATTCTGTGGATAGTCTGTCTACCAGATCTCTCCCAAGAACAGGGGAGTGACAAACCCTGTGAAGGTCAGTCAGCAGAAGGCAGCATTAGAACAGAGCTGATAAAAACAGACCATAAGGAAAAACATTTAGTGTCTATATTTGGATAGTGTCTCAGAAAAATACAACAGGGCAGTCTTGTCCAGATGGGTCTACAGGAACTCACAGAATCCCAGCAGATTCATAATCATTGTTAAAGAAATCTTCCAATCCACTTAGGCTTTACTATTTTATTAGCCAAATAACACTGTCAATAGTTGTAAACCAAGACAAATTTTAGTAGCTCTCTGCATTGTCGATATACCACTACATTTCTCTACCTCAACAATAAATTACATTTCTCATCAGCCTGTTATTCATATCACATTTGTCTGTGAGTGTAATCTTTGAATAATGTAACATTAACTGTATTACATATCCTACATAATACAGATACTATATTTCTCTGTATGCATCATATCTTATACATGCAAGCATTTTCTATGTAAAAATATGAAATATGTTTGAATAGGATGTATCGTATAAGCATGTATTTACATAATGCATGTCTTCATATGGAAATTTATAATTCAATGGCCATAACCTTGATTATGGTCCAGTTTATGAAATACTGGTTTTATATAACACACACATAATATCTAAATACTCCATATTTAAATAAGAAAGAGCTATTAGCACATTCATTCTTTGGTCTTTCATATGCAGCTGCCTAGTGAAGGAAAATAATATCTCAGTTTTAAGTCCAGTGCCATGAAGAGTAACCAAAATGTGTCAAGTCTGTAGGAGAAAGAATAAGATGTGCATATTCCACCTTGACATAATCATCTGTCTTTACTTAAGCAGAGTGCACCTCTACTCTTACTCTTAACTATGAGACAAAACAGGCAGGAATAAGCCAAACAATTCAGCTCATAAAGTAAATATTTATGGCTTGCAAAGTGAAAATGTAGCCCAATTAATGAATTTCTCTCTGAAAATAGATGTTACTCAATCCAGACTTACATACACTTTAAATTTCTTCTTTAAAAAAATTTTGAATTAATCCAGATGTTACTGAAAGAAAAGTATTTTATAAACAAGTGAAGCTTGATTAAGCTCGTCTAAGAAAAATATATACCTTAAGCAAAATTTGTTCATACATTATTTCTTGTGGATTTCTGAAAGGAATGCAACCATTTTATTTCCACATATGAAATTTAATACTAGTTAGGTATGCTATCAACGACCTCATTGTTTTCCTACCGAACCTGAAAGATTATCTGATCATCTGTTAGCAAGCCATCTCTTTGCACCACCTCACTTCTTAGCCATTCCTCACTTTAAGAAACTGAAGCTGGGAAAATTGTGCTAGTAGAGAAGGGATTAAAATGTGAGGAGCACTGAAATACATTGATCAGTTTCTGTGCTATGTCTGTGAGGAATGGGAAATATGGGAGAGTCTAGGCCAGAAGAAAATTGAGAATGGCAAAATCCAGATATAAAAAGTAGATCAATTTGCTTATGATTATCCACTGACAAAGCAAACAAACAAAGTAAATTACTCAGACTGTTCCTCATAACAAAATTATTAAATAAATTTAAAATGTGATTTATTTTATAAACAGCTTTCTAGAAGCATATCTACTGGGCAAAATTAGGTTAACTTTCAACTATTTGTTACTAGATTCTTGCCTAGGTAGATTATAAACAGCCCCTGAAGGTTTTGGATATATCCCAAGAAAGATTCTGGATGAGAGTGGGGTTTAATCTGTGAGCATGCCTGCAAATCACCCAAGAGACTGGAGGATTAGCTAGTTCAGTTTCTTCCACTCTTAGTGTTATTTATCATTTGTGCTGGGATTTCTCTTCATTAGCTCCAAATCTCACAAGTTCACTGTACATACACATACAAAAATAGTTTGGAAAGGAATAAAATATATTAGCTTAAGTCCTTTCACATTTGACTTTACTAGATGACAGCTCCAAAGTCTATTGCTAATAAAATTAATAAAAGGAGTTTCCTTTTTACAACCATACTTCTAGTGCAACTTATATCTAAACAATGATGAAGCGCTATTGTCCAGGACCTGACAGAAATCCCATGTTACAACAAAACTGTCACTCATGAATAATTAGAACTTGGATCTGTGAATGTGTATGTATTATAATGCATACTGATAGGCATGTGCCCCTGTACATGTAACAATACAGATATGCAGCATAACAATAGAAACATCTTGAATGTGCTTTGAAAAGGCAATCAAATGCTTCAAAGGTCTCCACCTTTAAAATTTCATAGGCTAAGTTATGCCATTTAACTGGTTCCCTTAGACAAGTCTTTTAGCTCTTTGCTTTGACTATAAGGGAGGAGTTTCTACATTGTCACTATGACACAGTCCAGGTCTCATGTTATGGATTTCCCTTTTGATAATGAGCCTTCACTTTGACTAGTACCAGAGAGCTCCTGGTGACCAAAGTCAATGATGTGCTTGGAACTTCCTATTTAAGAGGAAGTGTCGTGGCTGCCCTTATGATCTACCCTACTGGGGAGACTTTGTGAATACCCTTGTATACAGAGCTCCTACTTCACAAGCAGCTTCTAAAAATCAGAATACAAGCAAACAACAATATTTGTGCTCCAAAACACTTTTTTTAAATCCCGTTTTACCCACCGCATACCCCCTCCCATCCTGTCTAGTGTGCTTTCCTTTCCAGCCAATCTCCCTCCCACTCCCACGTCCCTGTGCATATGAAAACACCTTTTTTTAAATGAGGAAAATAGTATCAAGCGTTTGGTTCACATATAGCAAATTAGCCTACATTTTATATGATTTTTTACCTTCGAGTCCTGCCTGCCAGATTCAAGGTCCAATGTTAAGAGGGCTATGGATGAGGGTGATGCTCAAAAAGGGACCTACCCTGTGAGGGAGGAAAGTGGAGCAGATCCTACCAAAATCTTTCTTTGCTGCCTTTCCTAGCTTCTGGAGGGCAGTAATTGATTAGGTCAGGGCTGCCTAGAGGAAAAATGCAAAAAGGTTGCTGTTTGTAAAATTCTTCTTCTTACTCCTTCTGCAGCTCCATTCTTTGTCCCAGTTTCCCAAACCAAAGGGAAACTGCTTAAGTAGACTACTGTCCCAGAGGTGTTTGCATTTAAAACCAAAACCAAAACCAAAGAGAATTCAATGTTATTCTGGGCAGAGGAGTTGGGAGTGGGACAGGATGTTCCTCATGTCTTAAGGCTCTTAGAGTGTGTTTTTCCTTGAGCCCCAGCCAGAAAACAGGATCCCCATACTTAAGGGTAACAGGATAACTTCTTGAGCTGAAATACTTAGCTGTAAACTGGATCTGGTGTCATCTAGGCCCTCCAGGTTGTTAATCCCTGAGAGGTACCTGTTGTTCTGTTAGCATTCATCCCTCCCTTGACTGACTAAGCTACAGGAAGGGGCATAGTTATCCAGCAGGAATCCCGCAATCCAAAGGACTCTTCTAAGACAATGAACAATTCCAACTTGGCATCTAGGGTATAGGCAGCCTTTAGAGAGGTGTGATTTGAAAAACATGAATTAGCCTATTAGGAATACTGGTGGAAAATGAATGATCAGATGCAATAGATTCTTTTGCAAAGCCTCCTCCAGTCTCTGTGAAGGATTACAAACTGTGTGTGTGTGTGTGTGTGTGTGTGTGTGTGTGTGTAGAGAGAGAGAGAGAGAAATATAAATATGAAGGTAAGACATTATTTCAAAAAGTCCTAATAATGAAATTTAAATCCTCTCTTGAAATGCCTCCTTGACCCCCAAACATGCAAAAAGAATCAAGATGCAATTTTTTTAAAAGAAACTACAAAGGAGAGGGATTTAAAATATAACCACTGTACAAAAGAGAAAAGCTAACAACATATTTCCATCTTTTTGTCACCTATTTACTCTGTTAATTCAAATGATTTCTCTCAATCAGCTTCTAAGATTATCTAACATTAAGGTGAGAAATGTATTCTTATTGTATGGCTCAAGATGAGGCAGTGTCAGATAATGCCATTATAAAACATCACATCAATTGTAAGAAACACCAAATAAAAAACAGATTTAACTCAAACACTATTATATGATTAATTCTAATTGCCATATGGTCCTTATTACCAATAATACTAAAGCCTTGTTTAAAAGTTTTTTTTTTATTTCCACCAAATGAACACCACAGAAAACTATTTGCCACTTTTAGCAACCTTCTGAAGTGTGTTTCACCTTACAATGCTTACTCAAGTCGCTCATGATCCCAGATAAAATGGTCAATATTGTTTCTCTGGACAATCATGTCTCAAGTGTATTATGTTCTTTTTACTCATTGACAAAAAATATTTTGCTTTTAGTTAGAGGTTGATTGTACCATCCCGAGAACACAGTGGAAATAGATTTAATAGTTTTCCCTCTTAAGATTAGACATTGTTAGCTACCTAAAATGTAATTAGCAAGATGTCAATCAACAGATGCACTTTTAACTTCATGTCAGGGGATTTTGGATGCCTCCCATTTAATAGGGGCCACAGCGCTAATAATCAAATTGACAGTCTTGACCTGACCTCCAAACATAGCAGTAGAACAGTACCTCGTAAATTAACATTAATGCCAAATCCCCTAAGGAAATAAGCCTGCATCATTACTATGAAATGGGCACCTGAGTTTGAGGCCAGGACTTCACAATAAAGATATAAATACTAATTTGGGCACAAGGGAAGATGTATGCTGTTATTATACACGCGAGATAACGGTGACTCACTTCACTCACATTACGCTCAGATGGAGATTTTCAATTCCTTTTTAAAAACAAGACTATTGTACCACTGAGTAAAGATTTTATTATCCTCAATAATGGAACTGGGTATGCCAAGACATAGAAGCAGAAAATTAGATCTGCTGATCCCAGTGCCAAGACAGGGATTATAAAGAGTCTCAGTGGGTCACTTTGGTGGGATTGTCAATGTCGGATTAGCCTACAAATCCAACAAGGAAGGGTCTGGGTTCAGCCAGGAAAGGTGGGAGAAGCTATGCTAGATCTCCCAGGAAGCCAAGGTGTATCAGAACATGGGCACTCACTGGACCTGTAGTATACAATGGAATCCTGACTGAGAGGCAAAGGCCCTCAGCAGAGAAGGAAAGAAGTTATTGACTTGGTCTTCTCTGTCCAAGTGTCCATAGTGCCAGGAAGCTATCATAGTCATTGCCTATTTGATGTCATCTATGAACAACCAGAACTACTCAAACAATTCCCTAAGGACAAACTGTAAGTCATAGACCTTCAACCTGAAGTGGCATTCTTAACAGTATCAGGAGAATGCATGTGAGGTTTGATTCCTTCTGTATTTTATTCCCTCTTAACTAGTCACTCAAACTTGTTCCCAATGATTTTGCCTATCTGTTTCTCAGATTTATTGCTTCCTGCCCTGATATTTTGTGAAAAAAGAGGCTATTATTTAGGTTTCTGTCAAGATAAAAACTAAACGTAGGGCCTCCTTCTCACCAAAGCCCTCTACTTGACCTATTTCATTGTTGTTGTTTTTATATTAACTTTATTTTTAAGTTGCATTAAGCATGAATATATGTGTTATCACTGCCAGTTACCTACCCCACTCCATATTCCTTTCCACCTTTAGTGTTCTCCTCTCCCACCCTTCTTCCTCCCTCTCCTGTGTCTCCCTACATGTGCAACTGGGTTACCTCTAGGATGTCTACACTAGTGATTTGGCACCTGTCAGGGCACAAATGGTTCACCAGTGGGTAGACTGTAGAACACAGATGCTCTCCCTTCTCTTTTGTCTAGTAGTAGTTCCATTCCACATAGTCCTTCAGGGTAAAGAACTTGACCAATTTTAAAAGAAGGAATAGCATGTTGACTCAGAACCCTGTGGCCACTAACTATACCTGTGAGAATAGAAAATAAAATTATGGCTGCCCAGGCATCTTCTCTGGAATGTTCCACCAGCTAAATTATGCCAGCAACCATAAGCTAATGGTATATACAAATACCAAGGGGCATGGGCCCAAGTCTTCTTAGATTTCTACAGGCCTAGAAGTTCATCCAGCTTTCTGAAGACAGAAGAGAACATGAAGAACTTCCCTTCTCTAGATATCCTAAAGGATTTGACCCATGAACTCGTGATTCTCCAAAAGATGGGTCTTTCGCCCCATAGGAGAAAACCACTGACATTTACAAAGCTCTCACTACTAAGGCTGGTTGTATTTCTAGGAGTGTTCCCATAATCAAGTCAATAGCCTTCTTTCAAAAGGCTAGTTCTTTAAACTTTTGCTCTGGTCTTTTTCTGCCTCCTCAGGTCATGGACTATATGGGACTTTTGAAATGTTATCCTCGTGGAGAAAAACTAGAGAAGACCAACATGTTAAAGAGCGAACTGCAGCAGTCTATGCAGACTCCATGCTCTCCTTTTCTCTCACCACTGCCATGTATCTGGTCACCTTTGGCATAGGGGCCAGCCCTTTCACGAACATTGAGGCAGCCAGGATTTTCTGCTGCAATTCCTGTATTGCAATCCTCTTCAACTACCTCTACGTACTCTCATTTTATGGTTCCAGTCTGGTATTCACTGGCTACATAGAAAACAATTACCAGCATAGTATCTTCTGTAGAAAAGTTCCAAAGCCTGAGGTACTGCAGGAGAAGCCGGCATGGTACAGGTTTCTCCTGACAGCCAGATTCAGTGAGGATACAGCTGAAGGTGAGGAAGCAAATACTTACGAGAGTCACCTATTGGTATGTTTCCTCAAACGCTATTACTGTGACTGGATAACCAACACCTATGTCAAGCCTTTTGTAGTTCTCTTTTACCTTATTTATATTTCCTTTGCCTTAATGGGCTATTTGCAGGTCAGTGAAGGGTCAGACCTTAGTAACATTGTAGCAACTGCAACGCAAACCATTGAGTATACTACTGCCCAGCAAAAGTACTTCAGCAACTACAGTCCTGTTATTGGGTTTTACATATATGAGTCCATAGAATACTGGAATGCTAGTGTCCAAGAAGATGTTCTAGAGTACACGAAGGGGTTTGTGCGTCTATCCTGGTTTGAAAGCTATTTAAATTACCTTCGGAAACTCAATATATCCACTGACTTGCCTAAGAAAAATTTCACAGACATGTTGAGGAATTCCTTCCTGAAAGCCCCCCAATTTTCACATTTTCAAGAGGACATTATTTTCTCCAAAAAATACAATGATGAGGTTGATGTAGTGGCCTCCAGAATGTTTTTGGTGGCCAAGACCATGGAAACAAACAGAGAAGAACTCTATGATCTCTTGGAGACCCTGAGGAGACTTTCAGTCACTTCCAAGGTGAAGTTCATTGTCTTTAATCCATCTTTTGTGTTCATGGATCGATATGCCTCCTCTCTGGGAGCCCCCCTGCACAACTCCTGCATCAGTGCTTTGTTCCTGCTCTTCTTCTCTGCATTCCTGGTGGCAGATTCTCTCATTAATGTCTGGATCACTCTCACGGTTGTATCCGTGGAGTTCGGAGTGATAGGATTCATGACATTATGGAAAGTAGAACTGGACTGCATTTCCGTGCTATGCTTAATTTATGGAATTAACTACACAATTGACAATTGTGCTCCAATGTTATCTACATTTGTTCTGGGCAAGGATTTTACAAGAACTAAATGGGTGAAAAATGCCCTGGAAATTCATGGGGTAGCTATTTTACAGAGTTACCTCTGCTATATTGTTGGTCTATTTCCTCTTGCAGCTGTGCCTTCAAATCTGACCTGTACACTGTTCAGGTGCTTGTTTTTAATAGCATTTGTCACCTTCTTTCACTGCTTTGCCATTTTACCTGTGATACTGACTTTCCTGCCACCCTCTAAGAAAAAAAGGAAAGAGAAGAAAAATCCTGAAAACCGGGAGGAAATCGAGTGTGTAGAAATGGTGGATATTGATAGTACCCGAGTGGTTGACCAAATTACAACAGTGTGATAGTAGCTGCTTCAAATATTTTCACCGTAGGTCTTATCAAGAATAGAGAGATTATGTTAATGAAACAATTAAAGTCAAAGGTGATCCTGATTTAAGGTATGAGAAATAAGCTTTGCAAAAAAAAAAAAAGATAAATGACAAAGCGGGTAATGGGTTTGACATCTTTTCAATATTTAAAGCAAAAGGGTTATTGGTGAACACACCACACACACACATATAGAATACAGAGAGAGAAAGAGAGAGAGAGAGAGAGAGACTCCTAGATTCTGAAGTTCAGATCAAATAGAAGAAAGCTTACTAATAAGCAAGATCCTATTTTATCTACACTGCAGATGCTACTGGTATGGTAATAAAAGCAGTGATTGAAATATCAGCTGCCAAGGAAAAAATAGCTTTAAGCATTGTTCAAACAACAAGACTTCCAAAACTTCAGCAGATCAATAACTGCTTCATTTCTGTGGGTTGAGATCTTGGTTGTCTTACCTAGTGCCTCAAAAGCCAAGTAGGCACTTGTGAGAGTTTTGGCCAGTAAAGGCAAACCAGAGCCTTGGAAACAGATGTGGTATAGTGAACATCATCTACAAACTGAAATTGAGTCAACCTCAAATTCACCTAGATGAAGCAAGATTTGTTCCTGGGATCTACAATTAACGTGTCATCTTCCCCCCCCCCCCGCGTTGATACACTTTTAACATGATTACAGTCTGGTTAGTACATCCAGAAAGCAATGACAGCTCATACATTACAGAATTGGGGCAATTCTATTTTAAAATATCTTGTTACTTGTCACCAAATGGGTCTCCTTTATTAGTTACTCTTGGCAGGAAGCTCTGTGGGTGCAAAACCACAGAGCGAAGCCCAAATACCTGGCATGTTGAAGGAAACCAGGTGTCTACTTGAACCTACAGTGTCTCCGTATTAACAAAAAAGAAGAACCAGCTGGTACAGCTGTGTGTGGTTTGGCTCAACTCGTATTTTTTACACAGATGTCCAGAAACAACATCTGCCCAAAACATAGCTGGATAAGAGAACATGAAAACTAAATTGTTACCCGCCTAAGCTTCCAACCTGTAATACCAGTCTGGCTTTGCTGAGATTATTTCTCATTGGCTTAGTGGGAGCAAAAAAGTTCTTGGTAAGTCCAAGTTTTGGCAATGAGAAATTTGTAAGAAGGGCTTGAAGATAAGGGCCCAAGGAAAACAGATGGAAATTACTGGGAAAAAAGTAATCACCAACAAATCTATTGATTCAATGATAGCACTCAAACTTTCCTGCTAAACTTGCTGGCCCTCCTCAAATTCCTGGTCCCCCAACGCACCTTTTTTATTTCTTTCCACTTCACAAACCCTTACATACATATGCCCAGATATTTATACTGTTTTGTGGCAGTATCTACAGAGGAAATGATTTATAGATGAAACTAAAAATGATTTGACCTGAAGAGGATATGTATGCTGCCCCCAAACCCCTGGATTTCTTTAACATAAGAATGAAGCCAAAACTTGGGTCACACTTGAGGTAAACATCACAATATTTTTCCATTTTAGGTATATAGCTTCTTTAGACATCTATAGTGGTAAGCATTTCCCAAAAGCATCTTACCTTTCTGGATCTTAGCATACATACTACACCATTTTCCCATCCTCCATACAGGAGGAAACAGACCTATAAGAATAAAGTAACTTACCCAGATCATATCAGTAGAGGAGTTCAATCATTCTAGCATGCTAAGACAAAACAGATCAATTTTAGATTTTCTCATAAGTCAGTTATTACTACCCCCAAAAGATACATATGTAAGATAGGAACATGAGACTTTATTGGCCACAGGAAAGACATGTTTTTACTGTCTAGAATTGAAATGTTCAGGATCTATGTTGGCCACTATCTTTCTAAACAGCAAAAAAGTCCAAATGATTCTGATATAACCACATCAAGTGCAAAACTGCTTTCTAGTTCATGTGCTCTTGTCCATATAGTTCTAACACATGTGCAGAGGATCATAGCTAGTGCATTGCATACTTGCTCAGTGTCACCTGCAGACACACTAAGTGATCATACCAATGAGTTGCTCACTTAGCAAGAAGATAATTACCTTTAATCTGAGGATGAGAATAGTTCTCACACTTGAGGACAAGCATAGTTCTCACAAGAAGGCAAGTTTGCATACTAGATCTTCAATTAGTTTTCTCTCCTAGAGAAAAGCTTGCAACTAGGCTATCATTGTAAAACACAACTGAAGAGGGGATTGGTTTTATTTTTAAATCATATGTTGCTAAATCATTTCCTGAACAGTGTGTTCTAAATTGGCCATTAATTTAGTGTCAGCCACACGGAGCACCTCAGTTTAGTGACTCCACAAAGCTGACACAATACACACCAATTAAATGGATTTTGTTGAGAATTTAATCATTCAATTTGGTCAACCAGAATGACTTACTGTGGAACTTTGTTTTATGACAGTAGTTTTCCAAGTTGATTGAGTCTCTGTATATCTTGAAATATTGTATTTTTAAATGAAGGGCATTTTCAAACTTGTCATCTTCTCTTTTCAGCACTTGAAATCAAAGCTTATGAGATTCTGACTGTGAAGTGAATTTTTCTATGGGGGACTATGCATGCCAAGATTTATTATTTATTGTTAAATATTATTATCTGTTTGTTAATACTGATTGCCAGTTACTGCTCTGATAGCATTGGTTTAACACCACCATGGAGAAGACATTTTAGAAGTATCTCAAAAATCATACCTTCATAAAACTTAAATCTTCATGAAGCTATCCTTTTTTAATTACTGCAAAAAAGAATAATCCCAGCAAACAGTTAATTTTTCTTTTAATTAATTCCAACCAAGACATTAATGACCACTTTACCAAAGAAACTTATTTGTTTGGTTTGTTTACCAAAGAAAATATTCCATTCATCAAAAATTCTTCTTGTTAACTAAAATACTGTGATAATAGACTTTTTGGCCTTCGAAAAGAAAATAAGAAAAAGTAAGGTAAGGAAAATGACATTCTCTCATCTAGTGGAATTCGGCAGAAGCTTTAAATTCACAAGGAAATTAGGGTTTGCAAGAAAGAAAATGATATTCGAAATAGGACATTATTGTTCGGACATACAGCAATGTTCCAGCAAGTACTATGAAGATTCCATGGGCTAAAAGAAGTACAATTTGTTATAGAGAAAATATAAGACAACCCCTCATAAAAACTTCTGTCCATTTTTCTAGCTCATAACTTTTGTTTTAAGGTTCGGTTATTTTTGTTTTGATTGGTTGGTTGGATGGGAGGGGTAGGGAGGGTTAATTTTGCTTTTGTTTACTTTGTGGGTTTAGTTTGGCTTCTGCTTTTCTTGCCACTTTCACACCTCAACTTTCAGTTACAAGTGAGATAATCAGATGTTCTCCTCCATGGCCACTGTTCTTCATGCAATCTACTGCTCTACACAAGGCCTTTGAGACCTGTTTATTTTAAATAACCACCGCCCAATTGTTCGTGGCATTCTAGGACTGTGACACTACCTTCCTCCAGCCCCAGCAACAGACTTTGGCTGTGTCCCTCACAAGAACAGTTCAGAAGAAAAGCTGCCTTGAGAGTGTGGCATTGAGGCAGAGCCTCTCGAACACAAATGGTACCCTCTTCATAATGGCTTTATTCCTTTGGATCCTATTAAAGTATCCCTGCAGCTTGTAGCAGTGTTTGACCTCTGTGAATCTGTTTCTTCATCTGTACAATGGGGATAACAACAGTAAATATCTTTGAATTCAAGATATTTATCGAGTGCCTAATATTGCTCATACCCTGCTCTAGAGACCAGGGATTAAAAAAAATGAACAAATCATACAAAACATAACATGCCCTTGTAGAGCCTATGTTTGAATATTGTTGCAAGTTGACTATGAGGATTGAGATACCCTTGGGAAGCACTTTGAGGCAAAACATTACTTTTATAAAGTGAAAGAACTCAAAACATTACTTTTACATTTCCAAATTCATACTGTAGCACTACTGTGAATTAGATTTGTGTTTAAGATTAGGGCTACATAAAAATGCAATTGTTGTGTCAGAAAATAGTTAATCCCTGTTAATATTAGAACATTCAAAATTAGCCTGAATTACCACTTAGTGGGACAACTGTAAGGGACATGCAAATGTGGGATATTGAGGTTGGAATATGAACCTAACCATATGCTATAGGTACTTCATGGGGATCTGAAAGAGCAGCATTGCTTAATGTCTGTGTGTGGCTTGACAGAAGACATTTGAACATTATTACCTTTTGGGGGGGTTGGTTTTTATGTTTGTGCTAAATGATAAGCACTATGTGTTTGAAGATAAAGTTCCTACTTTTTACAAGCATGTAGAGTACAAAAGAAAATATTATGTTGATAGGATACTAGATTAACTGGCAAAGAACTGAGAATGACTACAGCCAACACATGGCAGAGTTCCTC
Source organism: Typhlomys cinereus (assembly GCA_023101885.1). NCBI lineage: Eukaryota > Metazoa > Chordata > Mammalia > Rodentia > Platacanthomyidae > Typhlomys > Typhlomys cinereus. Next base: position 1,060,224 of record JALPQD010000367.1, on the reverse strand, counting down.
CCTGTGGCGGCTACAACTGTTTATTTCTGTATCATGCCAATCCAGGGCAAAGAAAAGAGGAAAGTGAATGAGCTAGAATCAGTTCACCAAAATAAGCAATGTCAGTCTGTTCCTCCTAGTCCTCCTCTCATCTGCCCCTTCCATTCTGCCCAGGTGATCTATTATTGGAAGTCCTCTTTGATATCTATGAGGACACCACACAAGGAAAAGGAAGCAAGATGGCCAGAGAACTATAGACTATGTGTAGATTTTTTGACTTGGATAAAATTAGCACAACAAAGATATCTGAAAAGACCACCTGGTGAGGAAAGAAGGCTTCTTTTCAATCCACAAAGAAAGCAATGTGTACCAGGGATGCAGCCCACAGAAGAACTTTGGAGGATGGAGTGATATTCCTGTGGAATGTGCCAGCTCTCTCTCCCTCCAGAATGTTGACACAAGATGAGTCTGTGGAGAGAAATAAGCCTACCCCCTCATTTTTCACATGAGTTAAAAAACTAAACCCAGAGAAGTGAAATCACATCCACAGAGCTAGTCAAAAGCAGATATGGGACTGTAATTGAAATCTAGTTCCTAACCTCAATTCATTCTCCATTGTGCCACTTTGCTGACAAATTCTGTATGTTTAAATTACAGGGTGTCAACCTAGGAGTTATGAGTGAATTAGAGAGAGAAAGAAAGAGAGAGAGAACTCTAAGCTCTCTAGAATTAAATTATATGCAAAATGTATATATAAGTTAAATATGCATATTTTCTTAAAGAGAGGATTCATAGTTATCATCAGATTGCAAAAGAGATTCCCATGACTCACTGTTCTAAATTAATAGAGACCTCATTAGGAGTGTAATCCTGTTGTCTTCATTTTGGATAATGGGCAATCAAGAATTTCTCAGTCATCTTTTCTCTGAGGAGTCAAAGATGTTTCTAAATATTGGTTTCTTCATGCTGAGCTCATTGTTTACTTCTGCTTGTCTATTCTCCATTCATTCTTTAACTTATTTATTTATTCCATAGATATGTACATTCAGTGTCAACTTATGTTCCAGTGCCGGCTAAATATGGCTTCCAGGGTAGAACCAGGAAAGGATCACTCTTCACTGTGCCATTCTTGCCATTAGGAGCATTAAGTTGCTACCATATTCTAATATTACAGCAAAACATATGTTATCTCAAACATACACATACAAAGATGGCAGCCGAGTTGGAGAGATGGCTCAGGAGTTAAGACTGCCTCACAAACAGAAAGTCCTGAATTCGGATCCCAAGTCCCACATAAAAACGCCAGGCAGAACCATTGACTACCTGTACTTCCCACCCCTGGTGGGCGGTGCCTGGGAAATCCCAGAGCGAAGCAAGAAGGAGCCAGAAACAATTCAGGATGATTCCAGAAGTCACCCTTGGTCCTCCACAGGGACACATAGTCCCTCTTATACACACACACACACGCACACACATACACACACACACACACACACACACAAAATAAATAAAATTTAAATAAGTTTAAAAAAACAAAGATGGCAGCCAACAACATTAACATGTAGAAATATGCCCTGTCAAAGAACCAGGTTAAAGAGCAATCAATTTCTAGGTTACAATGATTACATACTCATTAGTAGAAGCATACCGCATCTTTGGTATGTCTGCTTCCAAGTGAGTCTTACTCCAAATTGTTTACAGTAAGCCTATTTGCACATAATTATAGCATAAAACTCTCCAGTAACAGAGAAAAAAAATAAGTCCCAGTTGTCTTAATATCATGCATGGGAAATAAATCATGGACACAGACAGATGGGTATATTCAACGATGAGTGTGGCAAATAGAAGCGTGATTTTCTTGACCACTGGTCAGAAGTTAGCAATAGTATGGGTTGATAGAAGAAGTTGGAGAAAAAGTAATTGTATCTATTGGTTCTGCTTTTTCTGGTATGCCTTCAGATGCAATGGTATCCACCTGTCTTAACCTAAGGAAAGGCTGAGAAAATCATCAGTTGACCTTCCCAAAGCAAAAGAAATCATTAACACCTTATCAAGCCATGAAAAAGAGGAATATTAGTCCTTGCCTCCGTTTTTTTTTTTTATTCATTGGGATCTATAAAAACAGCAGAGATAGCACATTTCCAATACCTCATTCCAGGCTGATTCTCAGGGAAAAACATAAATTTTCCTTGTCAAAATAATGTCCTGCAATTTTCCAGGATGACTATTTATTCCTTCAATTAACATCCTAAAATCGCTTTTGCCTGCTCTCCCAGAATCACCAATGAAGGTGCCATGATGTCTCCCAAGACTGTGAATGACTGGACAAAACTGAAAAAGACTCCTTGGCTCTGCTACACACACACACACACACACACACACACACACACACACACACACACACAAACACACATGCACACATATGAATAAACAATACAAATATGTGCATACATGCATATGTGTATAACACCTATAACATATTTGTGTACATGAATGCACACATGTGTACATTTCACATGTATGTGGACACATTTGTATACCACTCACTACAATATGATTAACTCATGTCAGGCAACCCAGCCCTGTGATTCTGTGACATTTTATAGGCCAGGAGTTCAGTTCTGCACAGGAAATTTCAAAAAGGTTATTCTCACCTTCTCTGGCCTTGCTATACACATCTGAGAGAAGTCGAACAGTGCACAAGACAAGAAACCTGAATTTGAAATTTACAAATTGCTAACTAATGGTAGAAAACAGCATTTGATCAATTTTTCAAGTCATAGGTAATAGCAGAGATTCATAGGGACAGAAACACTTTTCAAACTTAAAAGCATAAAAATTTATTTAGAATCATTGTTTGATGGTCCAGAGAAAGGAAAAAGAAATGGGAGAAAGACATAAGTAGTCCTCCATCTTAGCAACTCTCAATTTCAGGAAAGATGGGTATTTTCCACTCATTGATAACATCGGTTTGGTAGAAAGCAGTGAATTTCATACACAAGGAAAAGAAAAGGTACTAGAGAAACATGACAAAAAAATCAATTTAGGGGGGCTGGAGAGGTGGCTCAGGGGTTAAGCCTCTGCCTTGCAGGCAGAAGGGCCTGAGTTCGGATCCCAGATCCCACATGTAGAGGCCAGGTGGAAGCGGGGGCAGCCTACGTTTCTGGTCCTGGTAGGGCGGAGCCTGTGAATACCGGGGCAGAGTAAACAAGGAGGAGGTGGAGGAGGTCAATGGTGGTTCCTGAATTCGCCCGTGGTTCTACACACACACACACACACACACAAAATTGAATAAATAATAATAATAATAAAAAAATCAATTTAGGGACATGCCAACAACCCCCCAAAGTCTAGCATGGATCACAGGGGAGAAGGCTCTAGGCAGTAGAATCCTTAGAGGCAAGGGATTAACAGTCATAATAGAGTTCCCATACTAATGGGGAGCCCAGGAAAGGGCTCAGGGCTATGCTACTGAATCCTGAATCCTCCCTAGGGTGGAGGACTCAAAGGGATGTTTGGCATTCACACAAAAGGGTGCTCCAGGGGATGGGAGGGGGAAGGGAGAGGCACTGAGAGGGGGGAAGGGTGAGAAGGGGTGAAAGGAAAGGGGGAGGGTGAAGAGTAAAAGGGGGATGATTAGAGAAGAGAGGAGGGAGAGAGAGTATGGGGGTATCTATTGAGCTTGTATGATTAGGAAAAAAAAATAAAGCGTGGGAGAAAAAAATCAGTTTAAGGGCTGGGGACATTGCTCAGTGGTTAAAGTCTTTTCCTCACAAGCAAAAGGACCTTAGTTTGAATCCCCAGATTCCATGTAAAAACACCAGACAGCAGGGATCACATTTCTGGTACTGTAAACCAAAAAAAGAACCTACAAAAGTGGAGGACACAGACCCCTGGGGTGTACAAACTATTGAGGTTTGACTATAAAGACACTTTTTAAACATCTGTCAGTATAGATTGGAGGAGTACTCAACACTCAATATAGAAGTTTCCCTTTACAATAGAAGGTGTTTCTTACAGAAAAGCACAACTGGTCAAAGTGCAGAAAATAAGTGACTGCAAATTTTCTCAGTCCTAAACAGGACTTCTAAGCCACCCCACCCTAAGGCATGGGGGACATCATGGAAGAGGAAATGGTAAGATTGTAAGAGTCTGAATTGGGGCAAGGGTGTGATCAGACACTCTTCTGGACATGACAAGGCCATTGTATCCATGAATTCACTGAAATTGTGTGTGTGTCCACAAGACCTGCAGAGAATTTGTCCTATGAATATTTCACCATGGGAGGGGAAAGATCTCAACAGTTCCAAAACTCACTTAAAGCCTACTGAGGGCTAATGCTGGACAGGGACATTGCTTAGTGGTTAAAGTCTTTGCCTCACAAACAAAAGGACCTTAGTTTGAATCCCCAGATTCCACGTAAAAACACCATATAGAAGGAATCACATTTCTGGTACTGTAACCAAAAATACAACCTATGAAAGTGGAGGACACAGACCCAGGGGAAGATGGGGGAGATGGAAGATGTTTTCTTCCATGGTAGACCCACTGATATATGATTCATGCTCCAGAAAAGTCAAGCACATGCCATCAAAGGCAAATGACATGAAACCTAGTGGGCCATGCATGCAAAAAGACTTGAAAATAGGAGGGGAAAAAGAAGGGTTTAATGGAAAGGAGAGAGGGGACGGGAATTATATATAACAATCCTGAAAATATTCCCAAAGAATAATACATCCTGCTACAGAGGTACATATGCATACAATCATGTTCATAGCAGCTCTATTCACAATAGCAAAAAATCTACTCAATCTAGATGTTCAACAGTAGATGAAAAGATTATGAAAATATGGTATATATACTCAGTGGAATCCTATTCAGCTATCAAGAAAAATGAATTAATGAAATTTTCTTGTGAATGGATGAAGCTGGAAGAAATTGCACTGGGCAGAGTATCCCAGATGCAGAAAGACAGACACTACATTTTCTCCCTGATAAGTGACTCCTAGTATTAAATCTTCAGTATGATTTAATCAAACAGAAACTTTTATAACCACCACAAACTGAAAAGGAATATAAGTCTGGGCGAGGGAGGGGAGGAGAGGGGAGAAGATTCCAAAGGAGTGGAGACAAAAGAACACAGACAAATAGATAAATAAGATATCTACAAAAGAAAAGTTTTAAAGGGGTGGAAAGAAAGGGGATATGACACTGTAATGAGTGGGGTGAGCCTCTGGGTAACCAATTGCTTGCTAACTATAAATCCTCCCTTAAAGTCAGGAAACACATGACCAGAATTATAAACCTATTCAAATAACAGAGGAAGGCAAAAAAAAAAAAAAAATAGACTCTAGACAGGATGACATCGCAGTGTTAACCATAAATGCCTGACAGTAAACCACCATTTAAACTCCTCTCTTTATATCCTTAGATAAGAAAAGACTCAACATTCAACAAGGATGCAGGGAACTTTGTGGGGGGGGCAGTAAGACTGTAAGAGTCCAATGGTGGGAAGACACACTGCCAGTCAAGCCACTACAGTCAGGACAGGGCTGTTGCATCCAGACGCTCACTACAATGAGATCTACCCCCAACAGAGCTACACAGTGGCTGACATCAATATCCTCTATGAACCAGTAAGAATCTCAACAGAAATAACTACACTCAGTTGGAATCATAGGAACAGGTGTTAGACAGGTTAAGGGGAATATAGCTACTTGTGAATTTACCCATTGAAGGGACACTTATACTACCAAAGGGTCCTGGTCCCCTACTAGTACAGACACCCTGAAGGGAGCTCTGTGGTCCACACAACCAGAGAACCATCAGGGTAGGAAGGACAGGGATGAATTGGTGAAGGGAGGGGAAGGTGAGAGAGAAGGGGGGAGGAGGGAGGAGGCATAGACAACAACTCGTTTTGTTTGTGTAAACAAGTTTAATACAGATATAAAATTAAAAATAATAAAATAACATTGTAACAGATACTCTTCTTTGCTGCTGTGAAACAGTACTCAAAACACAATTTAAGGTAGAAAAAGGAGACTTATTCAGCTTACAGTTTTAAAATGGACAAACAGTTTTTCATGGCAGAAAAGATATGGCTGGTGGTAGAAGCTGTAGGTGGCCTAAGACACTGCGGACATCATGGAGACAGAGTGCTTGCTGCATGCAAGCTCAAGAGCAGATTCACTTACTCAAGCAAGGTGGGGCTAACCTACCTCAAGGCCCACCCCCTGTGACTGCCTTCCTCTAGCAAGGCTCCACTTCTTAAAGATGCTATGACCTTCCCAAATACTGATAGCAGCTAAGGATTCATAAGCACAAGAGCTTTTGGGAGGCAATTCACATTTCAAACCATGACATATATGAAACAAATTATCATCTTGAGCTAAAGTCAAGGCATACTTACATACCTTTTCTGGTACCCCTTTGCTTTATCATGGCAAGGATTTTCTGTTCGTTAACAAGCCTAAGTTATGGTACCAGTCTGTGATATCTACAGGTCAGTGATTCATAGATGTAACAGAAATGGCTGGTCTAAAGAAGCTGTCTATATACCCCCAAATCCCTGTACTTCATGTGATGAATGTTAAAATGTCGCTATATGTAATGCTGACTTCTGCAGTATTTTCTCCTTCAAAGATGTTAAGAAAAATCAGTATAATCAAAAATGGCCATTTTTTTCAAATAAAAGCCATGCCTTTGTTTTATAATGCTTTAATTTCATTGATACCTAAAATATATTTACATTGTTCTATACCTACAACTGAAACAAAATCAGCAGGAAAAACCACTCCACTGATGACTGACAACCTCTCTGTTCCTCTCCACCTGATTAACTTTAAGCAGAGGGCAATATTTCATGCTTGTCCAAAGAACTTATGGTCTATAGAAGCCTCCAAGCCATTTATCACTCTAACACCAGGAAATAGCTCATGTCAAACACAGTGAGTCTTTCATTAACTATCTTTTTCTATTAAAATCCTATCTTCTAAAAAGTAACCATTTTGCAAATGGGTGATAGACCCCTTCATTACTGTGGTTTCCAACTTTTATTACATCTACCTTTGAATGTGCTTTTATCACAAGACTCTAGTTTAACAGCTTTTTGTCTCTGGCCAGGGGGTGACATACAATGCCCAGCAGGATGGAGTGAAAGGCATTGCAGGAGCAGCAAAACTGCAAAAGAAAATCACAAACCACAATCCAGAACTTCAGAGACTCTATATCAACCACCTAGAACTAGGCCAGCTTAATCTCTCCCCATCCTGAAGCTCAGGGAAATTTGCGGAAGAGGGGGCAGTAAGAGTGTAAGAGCAAAAGGATGGGAGGACTAATGCTATGTAAGATACTCCATACAAGTTATGGTTGAAGCAATCATAATTGGACTTTACATGCCCTGCGCATTGTCCAACACACTATTGACCTCACAAAGTCTAGCATCTCCTAAAGGCACCAAGATCCTTGGAGGCAAGGAATTGGCAGCCACAGCAGTGTTCCTATACCTAAGGGGAACACGGGAAAGGGTTCAGGGAAAGGCCACTGGGTCCTTGTACGTCATCGGAGAGGAGGGCCCAGAGGAAAATCAGGCATGCACAAGAAAGGACTCTCTGGGAATTGGGGCGGGAGGCACTGGGGGATGGGGAGGGAGAGGGGTGGGGAGGGGAGCAGGGGGTACAGGGGGAGGAGGAGGAAGGGAGGGAACTGGTGTACCTATTAAGTTTGTATGAGGTGAAATAATAATAAACAATGTATTAATAATAAAAAAAATCAGTTGAATAGACAATTTATATAATAAAGTATCTAAAGGAGTTGTATGAGAAGGAAGGCGTCTATAAAGAGCTTTTTAAAAGTTAAAAAAAATCCTATCTTCCATGAACATTCATGTTTTTATTTTTTGTATCAAATCCCAAGTGCAAACATTTCAAACTTTCTGCTTTTTCCTTTTCTTTTTATCTATTTATAATAAAAATAAATCAATCACATATTAAAATAAAATGCATATGTATAATATGTGATGCTTTGATGCTTTGATATATATGTATTGTATAATGATTATGTCAAATGAATTTGTATTTACACAACCTCAAGTCTTATTCTTTTTTCCTTTCCATTCAATTTTTTTCATGTATTTTTCAAATCCTATAAATATGCACTAAAGAGTGAAATGGCAGAGGGCCAGGAAAATAAGTTTGACTTTTTCATTATGTCCAGGTATTCAAATACTCTTTAAAAGGATTGAGTGGGTATTTTTGTTGCTGTTTTCTGTTTTACAGATGAGCAATCAAAAATGTCTATGGCTCAGATTGTGATTTGGGTGGGGTTTTTTCTTTGTTTGCACAGTAGATATCTTTTTTTTATAAGATCATGCATATGGTGCCTTCTTCAGCTTAATGATCACACCATTACACCTCAGTTCCTAGAGGAAAAAAATCCCATTTCCTGGCTTTAGTTTCATACATGATTGCAAATGGGCCAGTAAATTATAACAGCAAGCATCCTGTATGTTTCCTGAAAGCATAAACTCTACCTATACTCAATAGAAAGCTAATAAAAAGTTTCACCTCTCTTTTCTGTAGAATTCTGGTTTTGTATGAGCATTTAGGCAGTGAGGGAGAGGAAATTCTCTATGTATTTGTATATGGATCAGATTTTGTATAGAGAGGAAGGAGAAAATTCTACAAAAGGAGGAACAAAGCAATATATATGCAAAGATTGTCAAGGAAATTGTGGGGGGTTGGCGGGTGAGTTTTCTATTTTAGTTCATTTCATAGGGCTAACAATATTGATATTGAAATATAAAGAACTGGGATGCTTTCAGATTGTGTCTCAATAGTACTGTGCTAGGACTCGGCAGCTGGGATAAGAAAAGGATAAGTCGCACTCATACTTCTGTCTGTTAAAGTCCTTATTTAGCCTATTTCCATGGAAACTGATGGTCCCCCCCTTCTCTCTCTCTCTCTCTCTCTCTCTCTCTCTCTCTCTCTCTCTCTCTCTCTCTCACACACACACACACACACACGTCCCTGCATATGTGCAGTATGTGTGTGTGTGCATGTAGCTTCAAGCTTTAAGTAGTCGTGTGTGTGTGTGTGTGTGTGTGTGTGTGTGTGTGTGTGTGTGATCATAGGAAAAATTTATGAGATAAGTTTCTGTATGTGAGGTCACTCATCAGTGAATCACTCATCAGTGTAAATTCTCCAACAAATGAAATAAAGGTAATACAGGCGGACTTCTTTTTTCAGAAGTCAAAACTGTAATGCAAATTTTAAAAATCCAGGTTAGAAAAGTAAGTATGTCACACTAAGCCTTCACTACCAATTGCTTGGAGCATTTCATAGCTCCATATTAAATTAATTGAGATAACTTGGAAACATTTTGTGGTGAAAAGACATCCACAAAAACTAAATTTAATCTCTTGGATTTTTGCCTACTTCGCTTTACTCTGAAGCACTGACATTTCCCTAAATAGCCTGAAAAATAAGGGCTAAGGAAAAAGAGAAAGTGAATGAATTCATTTTAAATTTTGAACATATACTTGGTTAAACTTCAAACCTAAATGGTATGTTGTGCACATCCCAGATTTATGGAGGTATCTTATATGATTCCATTTAAACTCACATATCTATTTTTTTTGTTGTTTTTTTTAATGAATAAATATTTATGAATACATAAACTTTATGGGTTTAACATCCATACTTTAAACCAAAAGAAGGTCGCTGGACAGGATTATCAGTGTTGACAAAAATTCAGCTGCCTTGTTAGAAGGAACTGGTGCAGGGGCTGGAATTTTTTGAAGATGGGGCAATACTCAAGTTGCTACTTAAAGGAGAAGATGCTGATGAATAAAACACAATAAAGTCATAAGACAAATGACTCCTCTACCTTTCCACAGTGGCCATCAAGCAACTTAGATCCTGCCAGATGCCTCGCTAAGGGGTGATACTTTATTTTTCATTTCTGTCCTTTTTTCCAATGAATAAAGATAAAACCAAGATTTATTTGAAAAAACTCTATTTTAAGATAGAATAGATGATTTTGGTCTTGAATGAGGTTCTTTTGATCATATCTCTCTGCAAAGTTGTGACTGTTGCAGCTGATGAAATATTTAATTTTTGCCTGAGCTCAAACCAGAATGAAGAGTTGCACATTTCTGCTTTTATCACAAGACTCTAACAGCTTTTTGTCTCTGGCCAGGGGGTAACATACAATGCCCAGCAGGATGGAGTGAAGGGCATTGCAGGAGCAGCAAAACTGCAAAAGAAAATCAACAAACCACAATCCAGAACTTCAGAGACTCTATATCAACCACCTAGAACTAGGCCAGCTTAGTCTCTCGCCATCTTGAAGCTCAGGGAAATTTGCGGAAGACGGGGCGGTAAGAGTGTAAGAGCAAAAGGATGGGAGGAGCAATGATATGTAAGATACTCCATACTAGTTAGGGCTGAAGCAATCATAATTGGACTTTGCATGCCCTGCGCATTGTCCAACACACTGTTGACCTCACAAAGTCTAGCATCTGCTAAAGGCACCAAGATCCTTGGAGGTAAAGGATTGGCAGCCACAGCAGTGTTCCTATACCTAAGGGGAACACGGGAAAGGGTTCAGGGAAAGTCCACTGGGTCCTTGTAAGTCATCGGAGAGGAGGGCCCAGAGGAAAATCAGGCTTGCACAAGAAAGGACTCTCTGGGAATTGGGGCGAGAGGCACTGGGGGATGGGGAGGGAGAGGGGTGGGGATGGGGAACAGGGGGTACGGGGGGAGGAGGAGGAAGGGAGGGAACTGGTGTACCTAATAAGTTTGTATGAGCTGAAATAAAAAAAAAAGAAAGTAAACTCCTTGTTCCCTTAAAAAAAAAAAAAAAGAGTAGCACATTTCAACAGGCAATGTTCAGCAGGACAACAAAGCTTGATCTTAAAAATTAAATTTTTTTAAAACTACACAGCAGTATATTCTCATTTGGGCTTCACAGTTGAATGGGCAGTCTTATAAAGGGATAAAGGTGTTGATCTGTTGATCGTATATATTGTCAAAATATTGAGAAAGGGTAAGGTCTATATTCAAAGTCACAACAAATGGAGAGTCAATAATTTCTCTTGGTAAAATGGAAATATCGACTCTTAGAATTATAAATAATAAAAAGCAAGATATGAAGAATGAAAAACCTAATTATTTGATCCACATTTAATTTTTTTCCTAGTCATACAAGCTGCCCTCTCCCTCCCTCCTCCTCTCTCCAGTTATCCCCACTTGCACTCTCCCACCTTCCCTCCTTCCTTTCACTCCCTTCCCACCCTCCCCTTCTCCCAGTGCTTCCCTCTCACTCCCTCCCATCCCTTGGAGCATCCTTTTGTGTAAACACCAAACCTCCTCTGAATCCTCCATCCTAATGGGCTTTAGGACTCAGTGGCATAGCCTGGAGCCCCTTCTTGGGTGCTCCATTAGTGTGGGAACTCTTTTATGACTGTTGAATCCCTTGCCTCTAAGGATCCTTCTACCTGGAGCCTTCTCCCCTGTGATCCATGCTAAACTTTGGGGGGGGGGCACCATTGACATGTCAATCATTGTGCAGGTCATACAAAGTCCAATCCTGGCTGTTACAGCCCTAACTTGTGTGGAGTATTTTGCATATCATTGGTTCTCCCCATCTTTAGGCTCTTACAATCTTGCCACCCCCTCTTCTACAAGGTTCCCTGAGCTTTAGGATGTGGGGAGATTTGGCTGGTCTTGTTCCAGGTGATTAATATAGGGTCTTTGGTATTCTGAATTATGGTTTGTTGTTGTTTTCAGTTTTGCTGCTCCTCTCCACCTTTGACTGCATCCTGATTGGTATGGAAGGTCACCTCCTAACCAAAGATAAAAGACTGTTTAAATGAAGATCTTAATATAAGAGGAGACTCAAAGGTAGATGGAAGAATAGGAGCAGGACATAGCAGTGGGGTGGGGGGGCAGTGTCCAATTTGTGGGATGATTACCATATCTGCCAGTGCCTATATACTCCCTGATGGTGAGAACAAACCTGTTTAGTCGCAAGTGACCAGAAAGGGAAATGAGAGTGAGCTGAACCAAATGTCTCACTACTTACATGATATACTTGACCACATCCTATTTTCTCTACTGAAGCGTGATCCCTAATCTTTTGTTTTGAGGCCTTCCTTCCCCTTCCCTCCTGTTTATAATCCTTGAGATACAGTAGGATTACAGTATTTAACCTTTGAATATTCATTAAGTGGATTTGGACTAGGATCCACTATTAGGGAGTACATACAGTGCCTAACTTTCTGTTCTGGGTACTTCACTCAATATATTTTTCTATTCCATCCATTTCCCAGCAATATCATTAATTCATATTTTTGATGGCTGAGTAGTATTCCATTGTATAATGTAACCATATTCCTTATCCACTCTTCAACTGTTGGGCATGTGGGTTGATTCCATGACTTTGCTATTGTAAATAGGTGCTGCAGTGAACATGGTTGTGCTTGTGTCATGAGGAGATTTTTGCTTTAGGGGGATTATCCCAGAAGTGGTATAGCAGTCATATGGCATTTCAATCTTTAACTTTTTAAAAAATCGTCATACTGATCGCCAGAGTGGTTGTATGAGCCTGCATTCCCACCAGCAATGTAGGAGAGTTTCCTTCTCTCCACATCCTCTCTAGCATTTGGTGTTGTTTGTATTGTGGATTTTTGCCATCCTGACAGGGGTGAAATGATATCTAAGGGTAGTTTTGATTTGCATTTCCCTGATAGCTAAGGATGTGGGGCATTTTTAAGATATTTGTTAGACATTTCAATTTTGTCCCTAGAAAAGTTTCTTTTGAGTTCTGAGGTCCATTTTTTAATTGGGCCATTTATCTCCTTGGTATTTAGCGTTTTATTTCATTGTGCACTCTGGATAATAGAGCTCTATCAGATATGTGATTAGTGAAGATTTTCTCCCATTCTGTGGGTTGCCAAAAAAACATAAATTCTTATACTAAGGCATAGTCCTAACTGTCCTGCCAGGACTATTCTACGTGGCAGCAACTACTTTAACCCCCTAGAGGTTACATTAAGATAACATTTCATCATCTACAAGAAAACCCTAAATTCTGCAGAAAGCATCATATACTCACAAAAATATTTCTTTTTTTATATATAATACATTTCTATTATTATTTCAGCTCATACAAACTTAATAGGTACACCAGTTCCCACCCCTCCTCCTCCCCCCCGAACCCCCTGCTCCCCCTCCCCACCCTTCTCCCTCCCCTCCCCCAGTGCCCTCCCACCCCAATTCCCAGAGAGTCCTTTCTTGTGCATGTCTGATTTTCCTCTGCTGGGTCCTCTCTCCGATCACGTACAAGGACCCAGTGGCCTTTCCCGAACCCTTTCCCGTGTTCCCCTTAGGTATAGGAACACTGCTGTGGCTGCCAATCCTTTGCCTCCAAGGATCTTGGTGCCTTTAGCAGATGCTAGCTTTGTGGAGGTCAACAGTGGTTGGACAATGCGCAGAGCATGCAAAGTCCAATTATGATTGCTTCAGCCAACTAGTAGTAGAGTATCTTACATATATTGCTCCTCCCATCCTATGCCTTACACTCTTACCGCCCCCTCTTCCGCAAATTTCCCTGAGCTTCAAGATGGGGAGAGACTAAGCTGGCCTAGTTCTAGGTGGTTGATATAGAGTCTCTGAAGTTCTGGATTGTGGTTTGTTGATTTTCTTTGGCAGTTTTGCTGCTCCGCAATGCCCTTCACTCCATCCTGGTGGACATTGTATGTTACCACCCCTGGCCAGAGACAAAAAGCTGTTAGAGTTTGTGATAAAAGCACATTCAAAGGTAGATGTAATAAAAGTGGGAAATCACAGTGAGGGAGGGGTCTATCACCCATATGCAAAATTGTTACTTTTTATCTGCCAGACTATATGCCCTTCCTCTCTCTGGTGAGATCACTCCCCCTCAGTAGTAAATGATCAGGAACAAAAGTCGGTGAACTTAATCAGATGTCTCATTACTATTTGGGTCCTTGGTGGAGGCCTATTTTCCCTGCTGTAACATGGTCCCTTCTCCCTTCTTTCTGGTGTGGCCCTCCACCCCATCCTCCTGTTCATAATTTGGAATTACTGTCTCTAGTGGGGGCTGGGTGGGTTTGGTACTAGGAGCCACCATTAGGGAGTAATACGGCGCTTAATTTTCTGGGTCTGGGATACTTCACTAATATATTGTTTCTAATGACATCCATTCCGGCAAATTCCAGTAATTCATCATTTTTGATGGCTGAGTAGTACTCCATTGTATAGATGTACCACAGTTTCCTATCCACTCGTCACTGTTGGACATTGGGCTGATTCCATGACTTTGCTATTGTAAACAGTGCTGCTATGAACATGGTCGTGCTTGTGCTATCGAGGTGAACCTCTGCTGTATGGGGGGTTATTCCCAAAGTGGAATAGCAGGGTCATATGGCATTCAATCTTTAATTTCTTTAAGAACTCCAGACGGCTCGCCAGAGTGGCTGTATGAGCCTGCACTCCCACCAAGCAATGTATGAGAGTTCCCCTCTTCTCCACATCCTCTCCAGCATTTGGTCGTTGTTAGTATTGTGGATTTTTGCCATCCTGACCGGGGTGAGATGATATCTCAGGGAAGTTTTGATTTGCATTTCCCTGATGGCTAAAGAAGTGGAGCATTTTTTTAAGATATTTGTTAGACATTTTAATTTCATCCCTGTTAAAGTTTCTTTAAGTTCCAGGGCCCATTTTTTAATTGGGCCATTGGTTTCCTTGGTGTTTAGTTTTCTAGTTCTTTGTGCACTCTGGACAATAGAGCTCTATCAGAATGTGGTTAGTGAAGATTTCTCCCATTCTGTGGGTTGCCTTTGAGCTCGCATTACAATCTCTTTATGTGAACAGAAGCTCTTAATTTCACAAGACCCAACTGTTGAGAGTTGGTAGCAGTGACTGTGCCATTGGATGTCTGTTTAGGAAACTGTTGGCCTAGCCCAATCAGCTCGAGGGAGTTCCCTATCCTTTCAACTATGGTTTTTATAGTCTCTGGCCTTAAATCAAGGTCCTTGATCCATTTGGAATTAAGTCTTGTACATGGTGACAAGTACGGGTCCAGCTTTAATCTCTGCATGTGGAGATCCAGTTTTGCCAGCACCATTTGTTGAAGATGCTGTTCTTTTTACCATTGGATTCTTTGGGCCCCTTTGTCAAAGACAAATGGCTGTAACTTTGTGGGCTTAATCTGGGTCTTCAATCCTTATCCATTGATCTGTGTGTCTATTTTGGAGCCAGTACCAGGCTGTCTTTACAACTATGGAGTGGTAGTATAGACTAAGGTTTGGTAGGTTATAACCTCCAGCTGTGTTTTTGTTACTCAGGATTGTTTTTTGCTATCCTGGGTCTTTTGTGCCTCCTATGAACTTTGAGATTGTTTGGTCAACTTCTTTGAAGAATGCTTTGGGATTTTATTGGTATAGCATTGAATCTGTATATTGCTTTGGTAGGATGGTCATTTTTCACGATGTTGATCTGCCAATCCAGGAACAAGTGGAGGTCTTTCCACCTTCTGTGTCTTCTGCTATTCTTTTCTTTAGGGTTTTAAAGTTTTCATTGTAAAGGTCTTTTCCCCTCCTTAGTTAGGTTTATACCAAGGTATTCATTTTTTTAGGGGCTATAATAAATGGTATTGTTTCTCTCAAGCTTTTTCACTTCTTTCATTCTGGGTAATAGGAAGGCCTCTGATTTTTGCACATTTATTTTGTATCCGGCCACCTGCTGAACTTCTTATTAGTTCCAGGAGCTTCCTGGTGGAGTTTGGGATCACTCAGGTTAAGATCATGTCATCTGCAAATAGGGATAGCTTGACTTCTTCCTGCCGATTTGAATCCCTCGTATGTCCCTTTCTTGTCTTATGGCTTCAGCTAACACTTCAAGTACAATATTGAATAGAAGTGGTGAGAGTGGACAGCCTTGTCTAGTTCCTGATCGAAGTGGGAATGCTTCAATTGTTCCCCATTGAGCATAATCCTTGCTGTGGGCTTGTTGTATGTAAGCTTTATTAATTGATAAAGGTTCCTCCATTCATACTGTCTCTAGGGTTTTGATCATAAAAGGCTGTTGATGTCTTGTCAAAGCTTTTTCTGCATCTATCGAGAGTATCATGTGTCTTGGACTTGGACTGGTTTTATTAATGAATTACATTTATTGATTTGCGCTATGTTGAACCAACCTTGTTTGCCGGGGATGAAGCAAACTGGTCCCAGGAATGATCTTTTAATATGTTTTGAATCCGATTTGCTAAGACTTGTTGAAAATCTTTGCGTCTGTGTTCATCAGGGAGATCGGCCTATAGTTTTCTTTTTTAAGCGAATCTTTATTAGGTTTTGGGATTAAAACGATATAGCAGCTTCATAGAAGGAATTTGGTATGTGCCTTCCTTTGCTATTTGATGGAACGTGTTAAGGAGTATGGTGTTATAACTCCTTAAATGCTGTAGAAACTCTGTGTGAACATCGGGTCCAGGACATTTTTTGGTGGAAGATTCGAGATTACTTCCTCAATTTCCTCATATGTGATAGGACTATTTAAATATTCACAATTCCTGATTTGATTTAGGTAAGTGGTGTTTACTAGAAATCATCCATCTCTTTGTGTTGTCAAACTTCACGGAGTATAAGTTTTTTGAAATATGATGTTATAATTCTCTGGATTTCTTGGGTATCAGTAGTGATAACTCCATGTTCATTTCTAATTTTGTTAATTTGGGTTTTCTCTCTCTTGCTTTTGGTTAGTTTAGCTAGGGGTGTATCAATCTATTGTTTTTTCAAAGAACCAGTTTTTGACTGGTTGATTTTTTCTATCGTTTTCTTAATCTCGATTTCAGATATTCTCCCCTATTTTGCTAATCTCCTCTCTTCACTACTTTTGGGATCAGATTGCTCTAGCTCTCTAAAGCTTTAAGCTGTATTGTTAAGTTGTTTTATCTCTGATGTTTCCATTTTTTTGATGTAAGCATTAAGAGCTATGAACTTACCTCTTAGACAGCTTTCATTGTGTCCCAGAGATTTGGGTAAGTTGTATTTCGTTACATTCACTTTCAGGAAATCTTGAATTTCCTTTTAATAATTTCTCCTGAATCCAGTTCTCATCAGCATCATAGTGTTAAGTTTCCAGGAGTTAGTGATCTTCTCTTGTTTGATGTGTTGGACGTCCAGCTTTAGGCGGATGGTCTGATAGGGCACAGGTAGAGATTTCAACTTTCTTTGTATATGTGTAGATTCATTTGTGGCCCAATATGTGATCATTGGAGAAAGTTCCGTGTGCTGGTGAGAAAAATGTGTATTCTTTGGTGCGTGGGTGAAAAGTTCGATAGAGATCTGTAAGGTCCATTTCTTTCAGGGTTTGTTTAAGTTCCAAAGTGTCTCTGTTAAGCTTTTGACCTGTTGATCTACCATGTTGAGAGGGCGGTGTTGAAGTCCCCAGAATATCGTTTGGGGATTGATTTCTTGCTTTAGACGCTGTAGGGGTTTTCTTAATGAATGTGGAGGGGCCGTATGGGGTGCATATATATTCAGTATTGTGGACGTCTTCCTGGTGAATGTGGCCTGTGACTAAATGTAGTATCCATCCGTGTCCCTTATAATTTTCTTTGGTTTGAAATCCACTTTGTCTGATAGCATAATGGCTACCCCTGCCTGTTTTCTGCTTCCATTGCTTGTAAATTGTTGACCAGCCTTTATTTTTAGAGCGTGCCTATCTTTTGTGTGAGATGGGTTCCTGCAGGCAGCAGATTGATGGATGGTGATTTTTAATCCAAGTTTGCAACTGTGTCTCTTGATCGGTGAATTAATTCTTAACATTTATGTTATAATGGAGAAACTATTGTTAATTCCAGACATTTATTATGTTTAGTAGCTTATAAAGTATATGCTTCGTTTTTTTTATGACGTTATACTTGCCTTCTGTTCTCCTGGATATGCCTGTTTTTTTTCTTCACGCTTGAGTATCATTTCTAGCATTTTTTGAAGGCCTGGTTTGGTGCCATGTATCCCTTAAAGTTGCTTTTGTGCTGGAAAATTTTTCTTTCTCCCCTCGATCATGACTGATAGTTTTGCAGGGTAAATCAGCCTGGGTTGACATTTTTGCTCATTCAGTACTTGAGTATGTCTCTCCAAGCTCTTCTTCTTTTACTGTTTCGACTGAGAAGTCATTTGTTATTTTAATAGGTCCTTTAACAGTGACTTGTTTTCTCCCTTGAAGCTCTCAGCACCAGTTCTTTATCTTGAATGTGGAGTGTTTTAACATTATTTGCCGCGGCGTGCTTCTATTTTGGTCGTATCTGTTTGGGGTGCGGAATGCCTCTTGTATATGGATGGGCCTCTCTTTTTTTATATGCGGAAAGTTTTCCTTGATGATCGTTTGAAAAATTTCTCAGGGGTGGTATTTTGAGATTCGTGCTCTGGTATTCCATGAATACGCATGTTAGGTTTTTCAGGGTGTCCCATATCTCTTGGATATTTCTTCAATATCTTTTTGGTTTTAACAACCTCTTCCATTGAGCTGGTAGTACTCCCACTTTATCTTCAAGTCTGAAATTCTTTTCTGCTTCGTTAGTTCTGTTGATAAGACTCTCTGTGGCGTTCTGGGTTGAAGATAACTTGCCTTTTAGCTCAGTTTTAAACTCTGCTTGAGTTGTTTTAACTGCTCTATGCCACTTTTTGCTTCTTGCACTGTTTTTCTCAACTCCTCCAGATGTCTGTTGTGTTCCTCTTCAAAGCAATTGATTCGATTATGTAATTCCTCCCGATTTCCTCTTTCATAGTATTGAACATGGATATTGACATATTTTGAAAGTCTTTATCCTGGGTGGGGCTTTCTTGGCCTTTTTCCGTGGGTTGTTCTTGTTGGAGTCTAACATTATGGGATTAATTTCTTCAATGGGAAATTTGTTTACTTGATTGTTGCTTCTCATGGATTTGCACTTTGACTTTGGCATTGTCATTTTTAACTCTTAAGATCTCTCAATTTCACTAAACTGAAATTTGGCCTGGGGTCCTGGTGGGCGGGGCCGATGGAGACTTACCTAGGTCTTGGGGTGAGGCCGGGCTGGACCGGCACACGCGTCCCGACCGGTGGAGCGGGGTGAGGTGCAAAAGGGGGGATGGGGGCGACGGCATGGAGCATTAAACCCGAGGGCAGCTGGGGCGGGGCCCGGGCTGGGGGGAGGTCCTCCTCGTCCCTCGGCCCCGTGCAGGGCTCCGGCTGGATGGTGGGAGTCAGAGCCGGGCTCTGTGGGCCGAACTGGGGTCCTGGTGGGCGGTGCGCGCGAGGGTAGGTGGACTCACCCACAGCTAGGGCGCGGGGTTGAGGCCCGGCTGGACCGCGCG